>CM022395.1:11180083-11795660 GCA_011833715.1 Carcinoscorpius rotundicauda | reverse complement strand
TCTTTTTTTCTTTCTTTGATGTATCCAAAATCACCTTGATTAAAAAACATTTCTGTTTGTTCTTTTTTACTCTTTACCCTGTAAAATAGATTTAGCACTTTGGAAAAAAGCTTCTATAAAACAATTGTAATATATCTATCTATTCTCCATCCATCTGTACCTGCATATATAAAATTACTATTAGTAACAAATATCTAGACATATTCCAATAAAGGAAGACTATGATCACTTTTATAGTGCATTGTATAACTGCCACCATTGTGAATCATTGTAGTTATGCTATTTTGACAGCTGTCTGCTTCAATATTTCTCCATTCTTCTTTCAAAATTTTATCCATTTAGAAACACATAGAAAGTTGTGGGTTATATGTTTTAAATTAATCTATAGAGGGTTGATAAAGAATTGCTATAGAAATTACAGGCCAGTTAAGTCTTACTTTTGTAATGAGAAAAATTCTATCCAGTCTAACAAAAGGTTTGCAAAACAATTCAGTGGAATATATCATAAGAAAGCACCAACAAGTATTCATTAAAGAAAAATTTTGTCTTGTTACCTTTTATATTGATGTTACTTATCATCTCTGTTATGGAAAAGATATAGGTATGATTTCCTTTTTGGGAAAGACTACTTAACCGAATTGTGGGTGAATGGGTAAAAGAAAGCGCATGTTTTTACTAATGTAGTCCAGTCCACCCAGACTTGTGTTAGTAGTAGTATTCCTAAGCATTAGTATTTAAGGCTTGGTTTTTCTTATACAATTAATGATACTGATAAGAGCATAATTAGTAACACTTGCTAATGACACTGTGATGCATAGACATTATGTTTTCTTTCTATTTTTCATTTTGTTAGTTGATATGCTATTTTAGTATTAACACATGGTCCAAAAGTTATAATTTTCCAATACTGAAAATGTATTTCCAATACATACATACTCCTTCTCACATAAATAGCTTATCTTGTTGAGTGCAACCCTCTATAGGCAAACACATTTTTTTGCACATTTCACAAGCCTTGAAGCTCTCACTCATCTTTGAATTGACTGATTCAAATGTACTTTGCATGCAAATCATCCTCTGGCAACCCTCTATTAACATGAGTGCAACATACTCTTTTAATGCATGTGACTCCCTCTATTCCATTTTACCAAACTATCACTCTGAGTTTTGGCAGAAAATAAAAACATCAGTTTTTCAGTGGGAAGGAAGGGCTGAAAGTGTGAGGAAGATGTCTCATATGTGGGTGAAAAGATGGGATTAGAACCTTATGATATTTATTAAACTCAATCCCACTATTCGTTCATAAAAAGAGTGGCCCAAGAGTTGGTAGTGGGTGGTGATGACTAGCTGCCTTCCCTCTTGTCTCACACTGCTAAATCAGGGACGACTAGCACAGATTGCACTTGAGTAACTTTGTGTGAAATTCAAAACAAACAAACAAACAACCATACTGTTTCTATCTCAATGAGACCAGATGGAATTTCACAACTCCTAATCCACAAATGGGTACGTGATAACAATGTAAGAAACAGATCAACTGATTCCAGATTTACATTACACAGACATTGAAAAGCATGTCTGTGCAATTTAAACCATCTCACTCAAATTTAAAATAATAGGAACCACCCCAAGCAGAGTTATATCTCCTGAATAGTAAAAAATGTTAAAGGATAGTGGAAGGAAAAGAACCATAGTAATTTGCAAGTATCTCCCATCATGATCCACAATACAAATGGGGTAACAAGAATATAAATAAATGAAGGAATAGATACATCTATAATACATGAATGAGGATTTATGATAATTAAATAACTGGTTAAGCTTTAAAATCAAAACCTAGCCACTAGGAATCAATATCCATGTAAGGATAGAATGAGGGATCCCAATCAGAGAGATGAACTGCAATTTTGAAGACTCACTCCACTGTTACAGTCATTTACACCAGCAGAAAACAACTACCCTGCTCCCAAATGAATAATTGTATAATCATTTATATATAATATTTGTATTTTATTAACACATTCAAGAGGTTGTTCTCCCAGTTCACTACTATAGCAGTTTAGAACTGAAAAGCGATAAGAACTCTGAAGTTTCACTTGAAGAGAGACAGAAAGAGCAGTGAATAGTCCAGTGGAACAGCCACTACTGACACCCTAATTAGAAAAGCAGACCAAACTGAACTATTCAATACAAGGCACAGCATTGATAAGCAGCTATCCCTTTCTGCTTTAAATACATAGTCCACAGGCGAGTATGGTTCAGGAAAAGCAAACTGATGAAGGAAACATAAAGATATGCCTACAAATGATCCTGTGGAATACTACACTCCAGTAGTGTGCATACTTTGCCCACGGAAATTATAATAAGCAAGATGATACAGTCTTACAGTGTGGATTTGACTAGTTTCAGTATACCTGGATAGGCACCACTCACACAACAGAGAACGGAATTCAGAAAGAAAAAGGACACATCCTGAAAAGTAAGATGTAAATATACTAAGACGTAACTTAACCAGTTGCAGTCTCACAAAAGGCAACAGGTGGATGACAGTACCACGACCTGGAGGAAATAGCTATCAAATGTAGAAAATGGGAAATGAGTGTGTAAGACATGGTCACAGCATTCAACAAATGAAGCATTTCCAATGAATACAGGGGAAACATGTGGGAAAAAAAAAGGTGCATGACTGATGTGAAAAGGAAAGAGACAAAGAAGAAAAGACTTCTTGAATTACAATCCAATCCCAATGATAAGGGAGGAAAAATCACAGACAAAGTAATTGATTCAATGAAAAAAGTTGTAAAAAGAACAGTGACTGATAATACATATTGAACAGAGAAGCTCACTTGGATCCCAATAAAAAGAAAGGTGGAAGATGTAAAAAACAAAAAAGTTAAAAAAAAATACCATGAGTCACTGAAATGTAGGTTAATAAAATTGATCCAGAGCAAAAGAAACAAACTGAATCAAAATAACAGAAAAAACCAAAGCAGTACAGGCCATGAAAGATCAATAAAAGATATGAACTGGAGAGACATGAATGAACAAAAAATTTGAAGAAGAAAACTAACGAAATGAGAAAAAACTAATGTTATAAGCTGGATGTAAACTTATCTGAATATAACAGCCAGGGTAAATGAACAAACAACAAAGACAACAAAGAAGAGAGATAACTAACTGGGGAGTGATAAAAAATTTCAAAACTTTACATGGAGGAATATTCCACAGAAAGCAGAGCCACCAAAAAATAGGAGGATAAAGATGTCACTTTTAGGCAGAAAGCATGTGAGGAATGGAAAGTCAATTAGGAATGAGGACAAAGTAACAAGACCCTTTAGAAAATATTTGTCAAGCACGTGGGTTAAAAAATATTACTGTTTACAGTAAAGGGAACAAGAATGAGTGTCCCTTTGGCAAGTAATGTAAGATACCACCATAAAAAAATCTAAAGGAAACAGATTTAGTCAAAGCTGGACAAAAGAAAGAGAATAAACTAAAACATTTACCTTGAATTGTTAGAAGTGTCCAGACATGAAAGGGCTAACCCCTTTCACTTGATGACCATTGTCCTATGGTCTCTAACCAATCAAACCACACACCTCACCTTTGGAGACAAGCAGCATGGAAGAGAAACAACCAAGAGGAGAAGGAAGCAGTAAGCCAGACATTGTTTAACTATCAATGCATGTAGATAAAGAGGGAAGGATCAAAATTAAGAGAAAAAACCAAAGTAATGGCTTGAATAATTATCAAGCCCTTCAAACATATTCAAGAAAAAGAATGGATGGTCCTGATGGAAGGGGTCTTATCCACTGAGCTAACTGTGGAACAAGTAAATGAGTATGTTAACATTAAATCTTGATTGGAAGAAGCTAACCGAAGCTAGACATTCAATGAATGTTTTAAGTAAAATCTCTCAAAATATGGAAATTAGCTAAAAATGTAGACTGTTCCACAAAAGAAATGTATATCAGAACCAAGTCCAAAGATCAAGGCATGAAACTGGTACCAATACACATGGCTAAAAACCTAAAAATAAGAATGTGTACTGTGAGCATTAACAGTCATGCAGAAACAGCCTACCTAAATGTGATCAAAGACTACATAATAAAATGGGGAAGACACCAGAATTGATTGAGGTGGGGCTTATTGATACAGAACCCTAATCAATATTGAGCATACAAGACAAATGAAAAAAATGGTAGGTAAAACAGGTAAAGGATAAAAAGAGGCAAACGTAAAATGAATAAAGATTATTATATCTCAAAGAGAAACGAAATAGCTATTAAAAAAATTGAATATAGCATCACAGATACCCGATGAGGCACAAAATGTATAGGAGTAACCCTAAAAATGGACCAATGGAGAAAAAATCAGACCACAAGTCTTTATTAGCAATAGATGAAAAACAAACAGCAGTGTTCCACCCTAGAAGTCCTCAAAAGTAAAGAAGCCATGTGTGGAAGGAAAGAACTGAAAATGGCAAACATTCTAAAATGGAGGGAAGAAGGAGGTATCCCACAAAACTCAAGAAATATAAGCAAACTACAAAAGAAAAAAAGTGGAAGGTAAACATCAACTGGAAACTAGGTAGAAGATATAATGGATAGTATTAACAGATGCAAATGACATAAAATCAGAAATAAAATCTTCCTTATGGTTAGCTAAGGAAAAACAAACAAACTAAAGCATATATAGAGTGAGGTGTGCAAGTAATCACTTTCAAAAGAGAGACAAAAAATCATCACAAAACAACATTATGAGAAAGGGAATATACCCTCAAATGAGCTCAACAAAGAACAGACAGGCCTGAAAAGCAATCCATGATAAAAGAGAAGGAAATTGAGAAAAACCTAACACATCTGAAATGGGTTAGGCTGTTAAAGAAGGCAAGCAATATTGGCAGCAGGTAGGGTGAATCTAAACCCCCTAGGCTCTCAAAAATGAATTTAATGGTAAGAAGAAAGATGAAAATAGAATTGTTGCTACAATAAAATCGTGCAGTGAATTAAATGTATACATGATGTTATGTATTGAGGAAAAGATATTTAATTTAATTATCAATTAACCTCGAAGTAAAATTACATGTAAAATTAAAATAATAAGCTTTTAAGCCTAATTAAATAGTACAAAACAAAGGATTTCACTATGCAGTAAAATAAAAAAATAATAACTACGTATAATACTGGGAGAAGTTTGCATGGATACAAGGTTACAGGTTCCACACAAAACAAATGCAAAGAAAAAAGAAAAAATTATAAATAATAATGAAAAGGCTTGTGGCATAAGAAATAAGTTTTTTGTTTTTTTCACACAGAAGTCAGCAACGAACAAGAATAGCCATTTAAGTGAGAGGAGGTAAATACAGTACAAAAAGCTATTTGATTGTCTGATTCTGGTTGTTTTGTTCTCTGCAGTAGATAATTTCCATGTTGCCCAAAAAGATGTTGTAATAACAGATAAGTTCAAAGTATTAATATTGTAATATCCTTTGCTGGCCAAATTGATATTTGATTGCATCAACCAATTAATGATGTGAGGGAACAAAAGTCACAGGGTGATGCTAATAATGCAAAAAACTGAGCTTACCTGTTGAATTCAGGTGTACTTTTTTGCTTCTTCTCTCCTAGGAGGTTATCACGTAAAGACTTACAACAAGATCATGTTTAGTTCCACAGAAAACAACTGCAAGAGAAAGCTGTGGGACTAAACATAGCCTAATAGAAGGAACTGATCTTTTCATGTATACAAAAGCATGAATGCTGTGTTTTCGTTTGTTGAATAATGAATATTGTTTTCATTTTTACCAACTTTATCCAGTATCATTATTTTATATGTAACAGTATTATCCAATCAAAATTACTCATTATTTTCTGAAAAAAAATCTGTAGTTACTGCAAATCCATCTGTCTGATACTTGTCAAGAAATCAGCAGTTCAACTGCAAATTTTACTAAGTTAAAACTGTTGGTATTTTTTAATTGTATTGTGGATGTTGAAGTATGGAATATCTTAAATCATTTGTTAAGGATGAATAGTCAGCAAGTGGCCTATAATTATAGTAAGTGTAAGGGACTTCACTTGGGTCATTATAATTTAGATCATACATTTAATATAAAAAGAAATCCACTCAACAGCGGGATTGAAGAAAATAATCTTAGCATAGTCTTAAAAAGTTGGTTTGTTGATTTGGTGTTTTATGGTGCAAAGCAACTAGGCTATTTGTGCCAAACATCCAGTAAAAGGTTAAAATTATTAAAATTCATAAGAGGAAATTAAGGTAAAACAAAAAAAAGTTTAATTTTTGAATTAAAAACATAGATGACATTAAATCCAATTTTTACATCTAGTTTACAGTGGTAAAAAAAAACAACTACAAATTGTAAAGGACTTTTTCTTGCATAACTGTAATTATCATAACTTGCAAGGATGACTAACAGGTAAGTTCAAAAATCATCATTAGTTACTTGAAGTTGGACTTGCTAGTCCTGGTTTCATGTTATTTGACGTTATGGCCATTTTCAAAAAGTAAAGTAACACAAGTTTTAAAAGACTTGTAGCAGAATTTTAATTATTATAAATTGCCAGTATGACTAACAGGTAGTTCAAACATCAACATTACACACCTGAAGTTG
Organism: Carcinoscorpius rotundicauda; assembly: GCA_011833715.1. Classification (NCBI taxonomy): domain Eukaryota; kingdom Metazoa; phylum Arthropoda; class Merostomata; order Xiphosura; family Limulidae; genus Carcinoscorpius; species Carcinoscorpius rotundicauda. The sequence continues at coordinate 11,789,026 of CM022395.1, read as the reverse complement.
GCCTTTCCAGTCCTGGTTTTAAGTTATTTGATAAGGGAATCACATTAAAAAAAGGCCTAATGTGTAAAATAAAAACAAAATTTAAATGGCGTTAAAAAGATTAATGGTTTTTAAAAAACTAAAAACATTTCTAAAGAAGACAGTGTCACCATCACCAATAACACTGTCTAATATTACAGATAAACCTTGGCACAAAATATGTAGCTTATTGTGACCCGAGTGTTACACAGACAATACACACTGGTGCATCAATTCCCAATAAAAGAAAACAATGAATTAAAAAACTGTGATCAATGCTCAGCCTAGTTAGGACAACTTCTTTCCAATCATTGCAAAAGCAAGACTACCAAAGTCCAACAGAGGGTTTTATTCGGAAAAGCTTGCTTTCACATTGCTCACTCCAACAGAAAAACTGAATAGAAGTACATGTTAAAGAGTAATGGGTCAGTCGGTTTTAAGTACTAGTGAGAACAGAGTGAGAACAGACATGAAGTGATTCCAGGGCCAGCATAGAACTAAGGGAGTAAGTATAAATAGTGCAATTTGAGTACTGCCTAGCTTCTATCTGATCCAGGGCCAGAGAAATGGCATACAGTTCAGCAGTGAACATAGAAGCTAGAGAGGGGATTCTGCACACAACCAATGATCCACAACAAACATGGTAGGGCCTACAGAGTCATCTGATTTCGAACCATCAATATAAATAGGAATGGAAGGATGGTTTAAAAGATGTTCAGCAAATAACAAAAAGTATCTGCTTTTTTTAGATGACAACAAAAGGTCAAATTTGGGGACAGTAATAAGCCATGGTGGAATGGGCTGACCAGTGGATACATCAAAGTCATCCAAGGACAGATCCAATTCATCTAACTGCACCTGAATATGAAGGCCAAAATAAGCAATAACAGATCGTGTTTTGGAAAAGCATTACCCATCAAGGAAAGAATACAACCTAAGATGGGATGCTGTCATAAGGAATCTATATTTCAAAGCATATGGTAAAAACAGTTGCAAAGGCGCAGAGCTGAAGACCCAGATGATGAATGGGATCCAGCCTCTTTATGACTGATGTCCTGGCACAGCCATAAACCAGTAACTCATAGTCGAGTTTTGATCGAATAAGAACATGATATATCTTTAGCACAGAATGTCAATCTGCTCCCCAAGCAGTGGAAGAGAGGACATGGAGGATATTCAGTGCTCTTGTACATTTGACCTGTTGCTGCTTTGAGTGAGGTATAAAAGTCAGCTTATGGTCAAAGATAAGCCCCAAGAATTTTGTCTCAGGGACCACAGGTAGCACAACTTCACCAATATAGAGTTCAGGATCAAGGTGAATACTTGGTTGGTGGCAAAAGTACAATCAAACAGTTTTAGAGAAAGAGAAGTTAAAAACATTTGCCGTGGTCCACTTCAGTAAACAATTGAAGGCAGTCTTCAGCTGCTGCTCAATATACCTCGCATTTAGTGAATGACATGAGATATGAAAGTCATCAACATAGAGCCCATTTTAAAGCTGTTCAGTGATGGCATTAATCTTTACACTGAAAACTGTGACACTCAGTGACTCCAAGATCCTATAGAAAAGAATGGGAAAGTGTCGAACCCACACAAACTTGTAATCACCTGTCCATTAAATAATGTTTCATAAAAATGAGCAAATAACCACATAACCCACATAAATCAAAGTCTCCCAAAATGCCATACCTCCATGTTGCATCATAAGCCTTCTAAATGTCAAACAAGATTAATACAAGATGTTGTCATTTGAGAAAAGCTTCCCTAAGTGATGTTTCAAATCATATAAGACAGTCCATAGTGGAGTGCTGTCATCATAACCAACACTGTAAGGTCAAGAGGAGGTCGTTTGATTCAAGGAACCAAATAAGATGAGTACTAACCATTCTCTCTAAGACTTACAGAAACAGTTCGTCAAAGTAATTGGATGGTAGTTTGAAGGAATCTTTGGATCCTTCCCAGGCTTAGAGAAAGGTAGGAAAAACAGGTATCAGGAAGAATATTCTCCTCCCAGGCCCAGTTAAAAACAACAAAAAGAATAGCAAGAGAGGCAGGATATAGCATTTCGTAGGGTATCTCATCAGGTCCAACTGATGTACTACCAGACCAATGAAGGGCCAGTTTAAGTGTCATCAGTGTAAAGGGATGATTATAGTCACAGAGACAATCAGCTCAAAAGGAAAGAGATGATCTCTTTGCCCGAGTCTTGATGGCTAAGAAGGTAGAGAAAGAAGCAGAAGTGCTAGATACCTGGCAAAAGATTTCACCTGGAGTATCTGTGATGCTCCAGGTATCAGCTACTTCCATTAGAGAGCAAGATCAAGAGGAGGACAGAAATATATTGCCCACTGACCTTTTGAATCTTGTACCATGTGAAAGAAGATATGATGGTTGTGGACTTAATCCAAGAGTCCTTCTAGCTTTGAAGTCTTACCCACTGAGCTTGTGCATGAGCTTGCTGGAAAGCGAGGAGGTTTAAGAGTGAGGGATATCAACAAAAAGTATTCCAGGAGGTCCAGTTTTAAGTCTTCTTTGCCATGTAGCAGGCAGAAATACCCCAAGGACAAGGATATCATGAAAAACATATTGAGATTTTAGGAATACATTGAGCAGCAACCTGTATAATACACTCAACTACTACTGCCACACAGTTATCTATTGATGGTTTAGAGATGATGGCAGGATCAAGTTCTGTAAGAACAGTGAAAGATGGCCAGTTTGTTTGATCTAACTTCTATCCGAGCACATGGGCCAAGTGGCATCAACCACGGTAAGTCTATCTCAAACTTGAAAAGTTACAAGTCATTAAAGCAGTACTCTGTTATTAATAGTTCAGCAACACATTTGCAAGATATATCAATAAATGCACTGACTACAAGCCAAATATTTCTTTCTATGAATCACTGGTTAAGCCTCACAAGAACTACTGTGAATAGTTGTGATCTTATCAAAGGAAGGACACTGACTTTTTGGAAAAGGTTCAGAGGAGGCTGTTAATATATTTCTGGGGAAATACAGGTCATGTAAATGGATTTAAATCTCTATTTCGTTTTCACTTGAGAAAAGAAGGGTAAAAACTGATTTTATTTAAGCCTTTAGCTTGTGCAGATAAGGAAATATGGGAGAGAGAAAAAAAGAATGGGATAGTGAAAGATGGGAATGAAAAACTTCAGAAGGTTACATTTAGAGATGATTTGATGACATGTCACATGGATAGGTTATTATGTGCGGGAGAAAGGGAGAAAAGAATTAGACTACTCTACCCAGGATCAGTAATGAAGGTCATTACAGACAAACAAAGTGATGTAGCAATGATGTAATACACAAGGAGTTAATGTGTAGGGAAAGATAGGTTAGAGGAACTAATTGTTAAGTAAAAGTGGTTGATAAATGCATTTAAAGAAAAGGGCCATAACTTAATAGTTGGAATGATATTAAAAGTAGGTCACTAAAACTGAATGCTAGGCTTAAATTCATAAGTAAGGATGACCATCTTTGTTGGTTAGACTCATGTTATCTATTTAACATGAAAAAGTAGTTTTTTTGGAATGAATTACATTTAGAGTGGGTGCTGGCTTGTTTAAATGAAGGGCTATCGAATCAGCTTTAAACAAGGACTTGATACTGGTGAGTGTTAGAGCAAACTAAATGAAAAATAAGACAGAGAAAATCTTAATATAAGAACAAAGTACAGAAGTAGTTTTCAGTGTAAGGTAAACTGTTATCATTGTAATGCTAGAAATATAAGAAATAAAGCAGACTTTAGAGTACCGGTCAGAACAGAGGATTTTTATATGATGAAAATAAATGAAACTTAAATACAAAAAATCTTAAATACAGACATTTCTTTGGAAAACAGAGTTACAGGCTATTTAATAAGAATAGAATGCTAAAGATATGGAGGGTTGTGATTTTGCATGTACAAAATTTAATTACATCTGGTTAAGTTGAGGATACTACATATAACAGCAAAAAAACTGAATTTATCTGGATTCCTGTTGGGACTGAGAAGGTTGTTAGTGAATAGTTTTTACACATCACGAGATCAAACTGATGAAATTAATGAGAAACTCTACAATGGTATTACGATTTCAGCTCTTAATGATGATACAGAGTGGTCGCTAGAAAAGCGGAAAATTTGAGGGTCAGATGAGATCATGAATAAAATGCGTGCTTACTCATTTCTATTTTGATTTCTTTACATCATGAATAAAATGCATGATTTTAATATCATAAAATGCATTTTGAGCATCTATGAGTGTAATATAACATATGCCTTTAAAAAACTTTGTAAAAGTTATTCTTTGTAAAAATAAATAGCTATTTGACAAATTTTCTGCTTTTCTGGTGACCACCCTGTATAATAATGAAAGATTTTAACTGGAAGCACAAAAACTTAGAACATTTAACCACAAGAAAGAGGTTGTTTTTTTAAGAAAACAGCCAGGAGGGTTTTCTTTGTAAATTAGTTGGGGAATCTGTTAAAAGAACAGTGTTATTTCAGATTTATTGCTAATTTCTAATAAATAAATAGTTGATAGTGTAGACTAGAAAACATCTAGCTGCAAGTGATCTTTGACTGCTCAATAAGATTTGATGATTTGCTACATGTGTAGGTAAGGAATAATGATATTTAGGTTCCAAATTTAAAAAAAGAGAGCTTGAAGAGATTTGACAAGTATTATTTTAGTGAAATGAGCAACTGAATTAACTGCAGACAGTGATCAAATATTGAAAAACATTTTAAATAAATTATTAAATATTTCAGATAAACACAATTATCATAAAAACAAAATGTAAATAAAAAACTAGGTTGCCTTACAAATACTATAAAGGATAAAATTAAAGAAAACTATCTTAAATAAAAGTTTAAATTGACTACTATCACAGAAGGCTTAGAAAATTGTAAAAGATTGCAAGAGTTGGATAATGAGGAAATTAAAGAAAATATATGGGGAAAATGGCTGAAAAAGTAAAAACCAATAATAAGGATATTTTTAATACATTAAGGGTAAACAAAAGGGTTGGTAATTAACCGGAAGCTGGCCACATGTTTGAAAGGGGGTTGTGTAACTGAGTCTCGGAATGTAGAGGGCGGTGTTAGATGTTTGAATATATAATTTCATTTATTTTATTATATTTATATAGGTATAAAGGTGTTCCTTTATATTGGTTTATTTTGGGTTTAAGTTGTTGAATAAGTAAGGCTTCTTTAATTTTGTGTTTGTTTCTTCATTTAGTATTTAAGTGTTTTCTATGGTTATGTTGTGTTTATTTGACTTAAAACTATGCTCACCAGATAAAATTAACGATGAATTAGACAAAATAAAACAATACTTCATCAACATCAATAAGTTTCCTCCACAAACTGTAGAAAACATTATACGCACATACCTAGACAGAAAGCAAAATCAACCAACAAAAGTAAATATATCTCACGAATCAAAAATTCACGAAACCATATACTGCTGTATACCATATATTCCCGACATCAGCAAACAAATAATCAACATTTGGTAAAAACTAGTAACAAAATATGACATTCCAGTTAATTCCAAATTTATTCAAAAACCAGGCACAAAACTGAGGTCTATACCCTATAAGAAATACACTGACAAACACCACACCAACATTATTTATAAAATACAATATGATAACTGCCACAACTTCTATATTGGAGAAACAAGCAGAAAAATGGAAACCAGATTCAAAAACATAAAAACTCACCTTCACACATTTTCGAACACTGCAAGTCAAATAAACACAACATAACCATAGAAAACACTAAAATACTAAATGAAGAAACAAATGCAAAATTAAAGAAGCCTTACTTATTCAACAACTTAAACCCAAAATAAACCAATATAAAGGAACGCCTTTATACCTATATTAATATAATAAAATAAATAAAATTATATATTCAAACATCTAACACCGCCCTCTACATTCCGAGACTCAGTTACACAACCCCCTTTTAAACATGTGGTCAGCTTCCTGTCAATTACCTCTTTCTTTGTGAACCTGATGATGACCGAAGAAGGTCGAAACGTTGTTCGCTCTTCTATGTAAAATATTTTCTCAACCCAAACGAGCCGTTTTTGCATATAAATTTAGCCCCACCAATATAAAGGGGCGATATAGTCATAGAAACAATCAACCTGAAAAGAAAGAGGTGACTTCTCTGTCTGGGGATGAAATGGAAGTGCTGAATGCATGAAAAAAACTCTTGCTAAGAGTATGTGCAATTTTCTGGGTATTGGCAACTTCCTAGCCACTGGAAAGCAAAATTTAAATGGGGACAGAAGTATTCTGCTCACTGACCTTCCAATCCTTGTCCCATATGACTGTGGAACTAGTGGTAGAGAAGATGCGAGTTGTGTACTTAATTTAAGATTCTTTTTGGCTTTGTTACCTTATCTGTCAAACATGTGCACAGGCCTGATGAAAAATGATGTTCTTCAAAATTGTTGGTTACTTATTAAAGGTATCCCTGGCCCATTTTAGAGCCTTTTCTGTCATGTGGCAGGCAGGATTCCATCACAGATGAGCATATCATGGAAAATGTGTTGAGATTTTAGGGATACATTGAGCAGCTGCTTAGATAATACAGTCAGTTACTATTGCCACACAGTTGTCTCCTCTAGACGGCTTACAGGTGAGAGGGCCAGTTAGCATGGCCCAGCTTCAATCGAGGTATATGGATTGGGTGGCATTGACCGTGACTGGCCTTTCTTAAAATGATAGAAAAATTATCACTTCCCTGTGGGTCACTGTCAACCCTCCAAGAAAAGTGAAGGAGAGCAGTTAGAGAGATCAATAGCACTAAAAGACTGACAAGGTGTATGAAAATAAATACAAGAAAGAAAGGTTGTGATCTGAGAACATACCATCTATGAAATGACCCCTTTCATCAATGTCAGCAACCCCTCCCAAAGAGAATTATGTACATTAAAATCTTCCAGTATTAAAAAGGGAGATAGATCATAACTGTTCACGGAAGGCATCAAGGTTTGATTGATCATAGGTTTTCTCCAGGAAAAAGGTAGTGATGCAATCCAAGGAAACACTGGTACTTGTTTGATCCTAGCCCAAGTGGACCAGCCAAATGACCCTGGGGAGCCACCCAAAGACTGCCCATCTACAGAAATTCAAGGTCAAAGGGGTGTGTGAAGGTCAAGCCCAACAACCATGAGTATCCTTTCCTGTCCTCCACAGGTCACCACACACAGTACACACATGGTTAGATGTTTAAATCCCAAAGGAGGTAAACTATAAGTTCAGAACCTTCTCTGGGAGGTCCACTCATTATGTACAGGAATCACCTCAAAGGGTATAGGAAGGAAATAGGTCCTTTGAGAGATGATAAAGGAAGGCTTAAATCCAATGATTATGAGATGGTTGGGTTGTTAAATTCTACTTTCTCTTCGGTTTTTAAATATAGGTTTAAACAATATTTCTCAACCTGTAAATGAGATCAAACAAGATGAACGAATTAATAACAAGAATCTCAATTAAATATTGAGAAGCTTAAGGACTGGATAGTGAGCTATTTGCTACTATTTTTGAAAATCCTTGAATGGTGGCCAGGTACTAGAGGATTTGAAATTGGCTAATATTTGCTCTTCCTTTAAAGAAAAGTGTAAATATTGTTCCATTTTTTACAGACCTATTAATTTTATATCAATTGTTAGAAAAGTTTTTGACAGTCTGGTTAAAGATGTTTTGCAAAATCCTTTAACAAAGTTTAAAATTACAGAATCAACATAATTCATAAGAGGAAATTATTGCCTTATAATCTTTCGATATTCTTCAAAGATGAGGGCAAGGGTGTGGGTTGATGGTGTATCTGGATTTTCCAGAAAGCACTTGAAAAAATGGCACATAAAAGGCTTGTTTAGGGATAAGAACACAAGATGAGAAAATTCACTAGAAGCCTAGGGGTAAGGGGGCCAGCAGGTCTCCACTGTGGGCCAGGGGCAATGCCTTGGTGAGGGTTTCTATTACTCATATAAACTTTAATGGAATTTCAAAGTGGCTTTATCCTTTTTCACATTTAATGTGAGAATGGCAGAATTAGGCAATTCAAATATAAATTTTGATAGAGCAAGTGTCATCTTCAGCTAAGAAAGTTTTATTTTTTAAATGAAAGTTACCTTTAGATGTGGCAGAAGCAGTATATTTAAGTTTTACAGGATAATTTGATAAACAGGCAAATTATTCATTCAGTTTGGAACATGATGGTGTATAAAAGAAAATATGTGACATAGCTAAGTAATTAATGAATATTTGCTGTAACAGTCTTATCAATGCTACAAGTGTAGTTACCAGTTTGGCTAACACTTTTCATTTTATTTTAATTCACATGCTCAATCACTTTTGAGAAACACCTTTTCTCACACCTGAAAGACAATTTAAATTAGATTCCATTGTTTTTGTGAGCAAACACCAGCAAACCACAACAAATTAGAAAGTGACACTCGATAGTCATCAACATTAGCTCTAAGACCATAACCCTATTTTTTGGAACAGACCTATAATTTTAAGAACAATCCATGTTCTTTAAATATATAATGGTAGTTTTTCTAAACCCAAGTTATTATTTTTCTTTATAGTAGTACCATGAAAAGTAGATTAACAGTTTCTTGTCCCCATCCTCTTGCACTATGAACAGCCATATCAAGCACCATTATTTACAGTAATTGCTTAAGGAAATACCATGTGATGCTAAATGCCTTTAAGCAGAAAAATTTCATAAAATTTACTTTATGTTTAAAAGTTGGCAATGAATAACAAACATCCCATCATATGGTTCATTTGAAAACCTAGGCTAGAAAATGCTAATTTAGTTTGCTTGGCCTAACCAGTGCTCGTGTATCTACTTGCACTTTCACCCTATAGTTTTACTGCTCTAAACTAGCCATTTTTAATCTGAATAACAAAAAAATGTGAAATGCTCCACCTTTAGTCTTAAGTGAAGCTATACTAAAAATTTCAAATCAATAGTTTTCATTACTTTTTTTTCATAGGTGTGCATGAAAATTTTGGTCAAAATTGGATTTTGTTGAATAACTGTACATGTGGCTTACAGTTAGATCAAAATTGTCACCTAATTATGGTTTATAAATAATGAGTTTCTCACCATTACATTTAAAATAACTTTATCAATAAAACAAGAAAATAATGTTTTGGTAATGGCCCTTCATGATGTTACCAGTTAATATAAAGTATTAACATGGTTCGATGGCTCAAGAACATTTTGTGAAGCTACTAAACAAGCTTAAGAAAGTAACATACAAAAATAAAAATTAAAAAAAACTATGAGTACAGTTAACCTTAAAAATAAATTAAATAAAAAAATGAAAATGTGGAAGAAAATCAAGCAGTAGTGTAAAAAATGAATGAACACATGCATCAGGTAATATTCAAATATTGCTGTATCCCTTTGAAAAATATCACCTCATGGTGTTCATTCTTCTTTTATTATCATCATTTTTAATATGTTACTTCCCTTATCTCATTTGCAGCTTCAAGAATGTGTTTTCTTGAGCCTTAAAGCTATGTGTTATCAGATTTTTCAACTTGACTCTTACATTAACAGCTTCATTACCATTAATTATCTAATAAAGGGTTGTTGCCTCAAATATCATTTCCTTGTTTCATAAACAAAGTTATTTTAATTTGGTAAGTTTTTCATCACCACTTCATATCCTATTTTTCATTTTGTTATTTCCCAACTTTATTATAGCTTAATACCTATCAGTGTGGATTAACTAAAAAAAGTCCAGGAAAAGTGATTTTTCTATCAAATTAAGTTTCCATACTTTCAGTGCAGAGAAGAAAAAAAGGAATTCAATCAAAATTGAATATTTCATATCTTGTGTACTTCTTAATAGATTGCTGTAAAATTTAGTATGTGAAGCAAGAGTCCACTAGACCACATCCACTAAAATATGTAATAGTTTGGATTACCAGTCTGGGCTATAGCAAGAAGAAACATGTTAAATTATAACTGTTAATAACACACTGTTTGTCTGGATAATTGTTTGTCGAATAACATTTTGAATGATTTAAAACTGTTTATTTCAAACTTTGATCAATGAAAGTTAACATAAATAAGAATTAGAATATAAAATGAGAAAATAGGTAGAATACTACTTGCACAAGTTAAAACATTTATGTTGCAAATCAGAGTTAATTAAACATGTTAGATTAATAAAACTTGATGTTTTAAATTCACGCAGCACAGCATTTTGTTTTTCTTCTCATTTTACATTAATTTTAGCATCATTCTTTGTGAAATTAAGATTTATTATACTAGAAGTAAAAAACAACACCCTGAGATATATACAAAATAACAACTAAGAACTGTCTCTTCATGGTAAGATTGTGAGTTTTCACTTCTTGTTACTTTTTATTACATGATCAAACAAAAGTGAAATTTTACTACAATTAGGCTGAAATGAAGAAAAAAGCAACACTAACCAGCCTTTGGAATCATCTTGACAAACTGGATGAGAATATCTGTTTTCTTCTGCACATATTTCTTCATATCCCCAACATACCTTTTTATCTAGATGTTTCTGAATTTGAAAATTATTTTATTGAACACTTTCAATTCCAATATGATACTTATTTACTTAAAATCAGCATATTTTTGACATTTCATATTTCATTTTATGGGAAGTACTTTTTTTTATATACACATAGTGGCATATTTATCTTTAGGTTTCATTACCAGAAATGAGGTATTTTGGCATCTGGTTTGTGAACTTCCATTAAAATTGTATTGTTCACAAATTTACACACATAAATTTGTATGTCTATGAATTTATAAGAATAATTTATTAAAAGTTAGATATTTAGTAGTGTTTGACAATCAAGTAGCACATACCTCCTACAGAAGTAAAAAAAAAGTAACTTCTTTCAACCACTAGATAATTCTTATATTGCATTTATATTTAATTTTATTCACTTTTTAAAAAACTAGTTTGTCAATTATCCCTAATTTCATATTAAAGACTCTTTCTGAAGGTTTAAATTTTGATAAAAACATTTTTTGTTTAAAAATTATGCTAAACATTTTTTCATAGATAATCTGGATATTTGTCACATGAATCACTGATGCTGACTAAATACCTCCATGTGGTTACCATTATAATTCTTTTAAAATATGATGTTCTATAAATTAAATAAGTTGATAAATAATGAAATTGTGTTTTACTTTCACTGATAAGGGTAATAATGTTTTCATTTAAAACTCACAGCAACTAAAAATAACTAGCCAGTTACACTTTTTAAGTACATTGTTTGAATAGAATAAACAAAAATAATACTTATTAAACACATGAATAACCTTAAACTTATCCAATTTGATGATGAATGTATCTTATTTTGTAAATGTAAAATCAAAATATCATTTTTACAAATACTACAACTTTTTACAACCATAGTAAAGTAAACATATTAAAAAGTAAAAACACTAGAATAAAAAAATGGTCAAACATCAACAACATGACTTAAGCAATTTCAAGTCATATGACATTTTTTCTTATTGTGTGTGTGTGTATTACAGTGTATAGGTAAACTAACAAAGGATGACGACCAAACTTTCTTTGAACACATACATTTGTTACTACGTTAAACTTTAAATAAAATTTTCATTTAAAACACTTCTAAACTTGTGATGGCAAGAAACCCACTTGAAGTAAAAATGTATTCTCAGGACAGCTGTTACAATATCTCTTTGTTAACCTGAAGATGACCTAAGAAGGTTGAAATGTTTTTCTGCACTTTATTTTAATTAAAATTTTAATACTCATGCCAGCCATTTTGAGAATACATCTCTAAACTGTATAAGCTTAAGCTTACTTTACTGCAAATTATTTGATGTATTCTTATTAAATTTCATGTAGCTTTCAAACAGATACAACTTAACACACATATTTTTACAAATTAAAAACAAATTAGAACTAAAACATTCACATAAAATACACAAAATCATTTGAACTTGTAAATTCTATTAGACGATAATCTAATTCTTGCTCTATTTAATCATATTCAAATTTTCTTTATCATGTTTAAATGCTGTGTTTCTTTAGTAACTGATAAAACCAATTCAATATAGCACCACAAAAACATTTCAACTGAAACTTTCACAAAAATTAAAGGAAACATTTGAAAATGATAAAATGTATAGTGCAGCCTCAATGAATGAAAGTTTATTATAAAAAATTAAGTTATTATTTGGAAAGAGCAGAAAATTTCTTAAAAATGAACAAACATCTTGTTTTGTTTAGCAGCAAAACACTTTGTAGCTGTGAAAAAATGAGAATAGAAACCTTTTGATCCATAAGTTACCCTAAACAATTAAAAACTGACAAGATACGAATTATAAAATGTTCTTGTGTTGAACTTATGGAAATATAGTTAGAATTAACATATAATATTAACTAAAGAATAGGTGTCTTAAAACATTTTATCAAGTGGCCACAAAATATGAAAAGTCAGAGAACACCCTGTATTCACTTCAAATAAAATGCTTTGGAACTGATTGATTTAGTGTTTTATGGCACAAAGCAGCAAGACTATCTGCACCAAACGTCCAGTAAAAAGGTAAAAATAAAGTAAATCTAGTGAAATACATAAAAGGAAATGAAGGTAAAACAAAAAAGTATAAAACCAATGTTGACACGTAGTCTACAATGTTAAGAGAAAATGCAGAGTAAATGAAGTTGTAAAGTGCTTACCCGAGCAAAATGGTAATGATCATAACCCGCCAGGACGACTAACAGGTAAGTTCAAGAACCACTGTCAGTCACCTGAAGTTGGTCTTTCCAGTCCTGATTCCGGGTTATGTGTCATTATGGTCAGTACTAAAAGTGTAATAACAACTCGCCAGGATGACTAATGAGTAGTTCGAACGGATAGTTCAAACAGCAGCATCAGTCACCTGAAGTTGGCCCTTCCCATCCTGGTGTCGAGTTATTTAATGTTCTGGCCATTTTTCAATGTCAAATTGAACGAGAGAGAATAAAATTGTAAAAAAGGAACCACAATCAAAAAGGTATAATGAATAAATATGCAACACTTAAATGAAATTAAAAAGATAAATGGCCATTACAAAACTAAAAACATTATCAAGGTGACAGTGTCACCATCACCAATAACACTGTCTAATGTTACAGATAAACCCTGGAAAAAAACATGTTCAAAATATTGCTGTCATTGAGAATTGTAACGATGGCAAGAAAGTAAAATGTGGCTGATAGTGATTTGAGTGTCACACAAACCACACATTGGTGCATCAGTTCCAGATAAAAGAAAACGATGAGTTAAAAAACTGTGACCAATGCATAGTCTAGTCAGAACAACTTCCTCCTTCCGAACTTTAAGGAAGCTAGATGGCCAAAGTCCAACATAGGATTTGATTTGAAAAAGCTTGTTGTCGCATTGCTCACTACAAGTGAACTGCCAGCTGACACGGGGCCAAGCCTTGAAAACAAGACCATTGTCCATGTACGGAATAGGCACAGTGGCGATAGTGCTGGAACAAATAGATTTAGCTGCCGTGTCTGCAAGCTCGTTTCTGCGAATACCAACATGGCCTAGTATCCAGTAAACAACTGGATAGAGTTGCTGTTAATGAGAAATGGGTCAGTTGGTTTTGAATATCAGCGAGAACAGGGTGTGAGCCAATGTGTAGCATTCCAGGGCCAGTATAGAACTAAGCGAGTCAGTATAAATAGTGCAGTTGGTGTACTGCTCAGCTGCAATATGATCCAGGACAAGAGATATGGCATACAGTTCAGCAGTGAACACAGAAAATGTAGAGGGGATTCTGCGCTCAGCTACTGAACCACAGCAAACCATAGCAGAGCCCACTGATTTGATTGTTTGAAAGATGTTCATTAAATAAAAAACGGTACTTCCAATCTGGAGTATCTGCCTTTTTTAGATGACTGAAAGAAAGATCACATTTGGGGGCTGTAATAAGCCATGGTGGGATGGGCTAACCTCTGGAATCTGCAATGTTATCCAAGGACAGACCCAATTCATCCAATTGCGCCAGAATGCAAAGGCCAAATGGAGCAATGACAGATCGTCTGTTCTGAAAAAGTACGGCCCACCGAGGATGGAAAACATATCCCCAAGTGGGATGCTTTGTTAAAGAACGAAGTTTCGAAGTATATTGTAAAGATAGTTTCAAACAGCAAAGGTGCAGAGAAGGTTCACGAGATTCATCGTATAAGCTTTGAACTGGAGCTGTACAGAAAGCCCCAGTGCAGAGTTGAAGACCTTGGTGATGAATGGGGTCCAGCATCTTTAAGGCTGAGGGTCTGGCAGAGCCATAGACTATTGATCCATAGTGGAGTTTTGATTGAATAAGAGCACGATCTTGCAAAACGCCAAACCTCCATGTTGTGTCATAAGCCTTCTCAATGTCAAAGAATATTGATACAAGGTGTTGGCGTTTGAGAAATGCTTCTCTGATAGATGTTTCAAGACAAATTAGGTGGTCGGTGGTGGAGTGCTGTCGTTGGAGCCCACACTGGATGGGCGAGAGGCGGTTTTTTGATCCAAGAAACCAAACAAGATGAGCATTTACCATCCTTTCAAAATTCTTACAAAGACATCTCATCAAAGCAATTGGACAGTTGTGTGAAGGAATCTTGGGATCTTTCCCTGGCTTAGAGAAAGGTAAAATAATAGCCTGGTGCCAGGCATCAGGAAAAAAGATTCTCCTGCCAGATCCAGTTAAAGACAAACAGAAGGACATCAAGAGAAGCAGGAGACAGATGGTGCAGCATGTCATAATGAGCATCATCAGGTCCAATAGATGTACTAGCAGACCAATGAAGGGCCATTTTCAGTTCCACCAGTGTAAAGGGACAATTATAGTCAAACAAACAATTTGAAATGAAAGAGGTGAACACTCTGCTTGAGTCTCGATGACCAAGAAGGTGGAGGAACAAGCAGAAGTGCTAAATACCTGGAAAAAGCTTTCACCTAGAGTATCAGAGATGCTCCAGACATCAGCCACCTCCTGACCATCAGAGATTAAGATCGAGAGGGGGACAGAATTGTAGTGCCCATTAACCTTTCGAATCGTGTCCCATATGATCTTGGAACTGGTGGTAGAAGATATGCTAGTTGTGAACTTAATCCAAGATTCATTCTGGCTTTGACATCTTACCCACCTAGCATGTGCACAGGCCCGTTGGAAAGCGACATGGTTTGAAAGTGTGGGATGTCAATGAAAAGAATCCCAGGCCCGTTTTTGAGCCTTCCATGCTAAGTGGCAAACAGGATTCCACGAGAATATCGTGGAAAATGTGTCAAGGTTTCGGGAATACACTGAGCAGCTGTTTGTATAATACAGCCAGTTATTGCTGCCACACAGTCTTCTATTGACGGCTGATTTACGATAACAGGATCAAGTTCTGCAAGAGCATTGAAAGTGGACCAGTCTGCCTGATCCAGCTTCCACCTGAGCACGCGGGTAGGGTGGCATCAACCACGGCCAGTCTCTCTCAAAAGGACAGGAAAATGATCACTGCCTAGTGGATTACTGTCAACCCTCCATGAATAATGGGAGAATAACGAAGGGAAGCACACTGATAGATCAATAGCTGCAAAGGACTGACTAGGTGCATGAAAATAAATGGAAGAACCAGTATTGAAAAGAGAAAAATTGTGATCAGAGAGCATATGCTGTGCAGATTGACCCCTCCCATCAATAACAGTACTTTCCCAGAGGAGGTGATGTCCATTAAAATTCCCAAGGCTACGACCTCCAAGAGTGTGTTGAGTGACAAAGACAGGGTGGGCACACGCTGATCAACCAATAGTGCCACCTCTCCATGTACTCGTCCATCACACAGCCTGTCATTTCTGTACAGAGAAACTGCAGAATGGTGACTGTATCAGCAGGTTTGAGAAATGTTTCTTGTAAGAAAAGACAAACAGGATGGTAGAAAGCAATCAGTGTTTTGATATCATCCAGATTAGAATGTAAACCTCGACAGTTCCATTGTATCAAGGTGGCCATTTTTAATAATGGGTAGGTGAAGTGGCTAAAGAACCCTTCTATTTACGACCACGTCTTTTTTCCTTACTGTCCGTAGTTGGAGGAGGTCTATCAACTTCTGTGTATCCTGCCCTCGGTCAAGTGGGCAGGTCTTTATTATTGGAAGGGGATTCCAGTGACTGAGGACTTAAACGAACGTGAGGTGGGAAAAAAAGATGTATCAGAAGAAATGCCTATATTTGAAACTGAAGAACGTGGATTTTGAGGTTTGTTGGAACGTATGGGAGGAACAGAGATGGGTGTGGAAATCAATTCATCAACCTTTTTAACCACGGAGGTCAAAAGGCTTTTCATTTGTTTTGAAAACGATTCTCTTGGAGGCACAGAGAGATCTGTCTGCACTCCCACTGTAGTTGTGGAATGAAGTGCAGCAGCATATGTCCGAGATGGAGTGGTGGGCAGCAATTTCCGAGCCTCAGGGTAACTAATATTATGCATCGTTTTCAAACGCTGTAGCAAGAACGAAAGTAACAGGGGTGAGAACCATTGCAGTTGACACAATGTGGGTCCATATTACATTCATAGGCATCGTGGTCCTTGCCCCGACAACGAGCACATGTCAGGGAACCACTGCATGATGTCTTTGAGTGGCCGAATCTCTGACATTGGAAACATCGGAGAGGGTTTGGAATGTATGGCCGAACCCTGCAAATGAGATAACCTACCTTGATGGTGATAGGTGCACATGATGAAGTAAATGTCAAAACGAGGGTATTTGTGGCAGTGTAACTCCATCTTTGCGAGTGGAGAGACTAGCGAGAATCTCTGACTGGGGGATGTTCTTCAAATCCCTCTCAACAATAACTACTCTTGATGAATTCAAAGTAGCATGAGGTGTAACCTCAATAGGTATATCCCCAATTGCCTTTGAATTCAAGGAGTTCACTGTGTTGGGATGTGGATGTTTCAACCAATGTCTCCAGATTGAAGCTTCTTTACTGATTTTGGAGAGCCAGCAAGTCCCTCTTGTCCCTTCTGAATAAAAAAGGGGGACAATTGCCCTAAAGGTTTTTCCAAAAGAGAATGTAATATAAGAAAATGAGGTACATGTGTTACAGCTGTTGAAGATTGCTGTTCAGTGTCTTCAAGATGTGGTCGCTTACCCATTGACTGTTTTTTTTTACATTTTATTTAAGTTTTTTGAAGGAGGATTCATAGGAAAAAAGAAAAATTTCAGTATCCACTGACCCCACCCACCATGGAGCCCTACAAGGGGATGCACTACAAAGTCATGCAAGGACAATGCCGTAATGCCAGGGTTTCATGAACTCTGTACCCAAACACCAGCATCAGGCACAATGTCCACACAACCCATTGAGAACTTCCAACACTGGTACTTGGTTGACTCTAGCCTAAGTTGGCCAGCCGACTGACCCAAGGGGGGCCACCCAAAGGCTGCCCGTCTACAGGAATTCAAGGCCAAAGTAGTGTGCTAGGGTTGGACCCCTCAACCACCAGGATCCTCTCCTCCCCTTCACGGGTCGCCACGCACGACAAACACGTGGGTGGATGTTTAGATCCTAGAGAAGGTAACCAGAAAGAACAGAACCTTCCCTGAGAGGTCCCCTCACCACGTACAGGAATCCAAAACGAGGGGCTTTAGAACTGAGTTAATTCTTTAACCCTAAACTGTTTAGATGAAAATATGTCACATAGGCAGAGCAACCGAGTTGTTTAATAATATCTCAGTTTACCTCTTGCAATAATAATACTGTGTGCACTTGTTATTCTAGAGAGTTCAGTATTATTTTACATACTTTTAAGTATTTACTATTCTGTTTAAAGTCTACATTTAAACAGTTGGAATTCTCCTAAAGAATACTACTTTTGTTTAAAACAAATTACCAATCCAGATATACTGTTAATATCTGGAAAAGTCCAAACATAAGAATTTACTACAACAGCATTTCATTGATACCCATACTAATGTGTGGTGTATTGTTTTACAATAATTCATTACTGACTGAGGCCTTAATTGGATTGTCCTGTGGTAATTGACAGCTCAATAAAATAACATTGACCTCTAATATTTCTTTTCAAAATCAAACAGTAGTGTTAGTGCATCTGTCTGGCTATTTTTCATGAATATTTTTATGCAGTTTAAAGTTACTACAGCTGTGCCTACTCATACAACATTAAATCATATAGTTATGTTGTGGAAATTAAAATGGGTAGAAAACATTTGGATCCCCATTGGTTACCTTCCTACAAAACATTTAAGAAATTTACACTACTCTAAATAGAAAAACAAACAAACAGTTAATTTGCATTTTATTCAATATTTAAAGAACCAGAAATATGGTAGAGGGTCTGTTAGCCAGTTGAGTTAGCAGTTAACAATTAATGACAGTGGCAGATAACCTCAGCATCTTTGCAGTACAGAGTAAACAAGTTTCATGGAAATAAGAAATCAACTCTTGAGTCTCAAATGATGAGTCCTTCTCGGCCCCCCAATCATGTAGCTTTTAACTTTACAATAAATTTGTCATAATCATCTTGTGAAAATGAGAAATTCCTCTCTAAAAATTATTTATGTTAAAAAATTACACATACTTGTTACTCTAAAAAGCAAATCCACACTAACAATTGCATAAGTTTATATAATTGATTTTTTTATGAAATTAGGCAATACAGTATTGTACACATTCCAATTTTTCTGGCTTGACAGAATGATCACATAACAGTCAGTTTGAACTATAACACTGCACTACATTATGTAAATATATGCATATTTCCTATTTTATAATAAAAAGTCTATAGTGTGTGGCTTTTTACATATCCATGTTTTAAAATTTTGTGATATTGCATGCCTTGACAGTTTTATTAGTACAAAGAAAACACGAAACCCTTAAATTTCAAACCCTTTGCCTACCAATATAAAACTGTCAAATGATTGAAATGAGAGCTTCAAGATTGTCTACTATTACCTAATCTAAATTAAGTATTACATTAATAGTAATAATCACAAATTTTCTTACTTTGTATGGACAATCCTCATTCTTTCTGCAAGCCTCAGCAGCTAAAAGATTATTATTAAAGTAAAAGGCTATGTGTTCAGGTGGAAGATCTACATCATATGGCATTGCTACTGCAGAGCTCCCTATTTTTAAGTTTGAGACCGTTTGGATAAGCATCATAACACTTGAAAGAGAAAGCATCCTGTTAAAAATACAAATATAATACATATACTTGCATCAATTTAGAAATTGTGCTAAACTCACATAACCTTAATTATCTGCAACTGAATTTACAGACTTTGTTAAACCTGGCATGTGTTATCTGTTATAAATGTAAGTTATAATTGTTCATTGATGTCCAAATGCTATTTAAGATAAGAACAGACATATTTTTGTTTTAAAGAATGATGGGAACAATAACATTGTTCACAATTTTGCTAATTTTTTTTGTTTCTTTAATATGCAAAATAAGGTAGGTAAACAAAAAGAGTATGTTTTAGTTTAATTAATATAAAATAGCTTTTTTTAATATCCATGAAACATATAATAAAATTAGTCTAAAATTTTATATTTATAAACAGATATAAACGTTTGTTCAAATTACAAAATCATACAAAACATTTTTATGACCAATACTGAATTTAAAAATGGGTTGGATCAGTTTTCTAACATTCTTGGTGATCATCCACACAATGATAATGATAAATAATATATGGCTACAATGTACTAATATTAAAATTAAATGTACTTACAAATTGACTCCTTTAAACTGTGTTACAATAAAAAAAATCCCTTTCACTTCTAAGTTCTATGGTAAACTCCAAGTTCTAGTTTTAAGTCTTTGCACTAACATAGAAGATGAAAATATATTTCTTATACAAGTTTTACCTCGTTCCACTATTACTTGTACTGCTACTCAGGTGTACTACCACTACTATAATAATACTGATAATATTAATAGTTAAACTAAATAATCACTAATAATAGGATGATAGTGATACGTATAACTGCTAATATCAGGCCTTCTTACTGATAATAGTAGTTAAATTTCATCCACTTTTTATGTTTTTTGTACTACTTACATGTACAATAAGTATACGCGACTTTTTTATTCCGTCTTGCCCTCCGGTTCTCGATAGCACAAAGCCAAGTACTTTTCTACTAAATTCTAGATACCGATGTACCGATCCTGATACTTTCACGTTTGGTTGACCTTGGTTTCGTCTTCGCTGATTTTCCCACTTCCTTAGACCCTATCTAGTCATTTTTTTTTCTTCTTCATTTTTGACTGTAGCTTATACCTTAATGGATTAAACCTGGGAAATCTTAATGATAGAAAATCGCAAAATATGTTTTTTGCAACATGTTAAGAACGTAATTCTTATTACTATAATGAGTTATTTATTTAAAAACACATGACATTACAAATACGAAGAAACGACATTCCCAACTACGTACTCCCAAATTTAATTTTAAAATAACAGCCACACGTATCTATGGTGTGGCGGCCTCATTCGTTTTGTTTTCAACAGTCTTAATAAATATTTTTAGCACTTTTCTTTCATTGACCTGTTTCATTTTAGCAGAATAAACTATCTTACCACTGCCCCCCACTGAGTATCAAACCCGAATTAAAGTGCTTAAAAACTGTAAACTTTCTGCTAATTATCAGAAGTACTTTTATTAAAGAAAACAAAGTAGTAGTAGTTGTTGTTGTTTTTGAATTAAGCACAAAGCTACACAATGGGCTATCTGTGCTCTGCCCACCACGGGTATCGAAAACAAAGTAAAGATCCTAACAAAATAGATAATTTATGGTATGTTCGTCGCAAAATAATCTTCCTAAAGGAAACAAAGCTATTTATATTTAAATAATTTGACAGCATTCTGTAGTTCTGTTTGAGTTAATCCTTTTAAGAGTGTGCATACTTTAAAATATTCAGCCGAACAAATATTTACACTTCAATTTTTTTCATCTCAACTTTTTTAATGATTATCATTTTTGAATAAAATATTCTTCATTAATGAACTGCATTTAATTCTCTTGGGTATACCATATACGGACATATCCTACCAATTTTAACGTTCATTAAATGGTGGAATCATATTTATTTTTTCCCAAATAATAACAGCAACAGGATAGTACGATATGTACTTCGCTAAACTTTGATTTTTTAGAAACAGAATTATTTTGAATTATGCATTGTCTTACTTTCAAAAGGTATATTTTTTGGAATTTCACCCAAAGCAACTCGAGGGCTATCTGTGCTAGCCGTCCCAAATTTTGCAGTGTAAGACTAGAGGGAAGGCAGCTAGTCATCACCACCCACCGCCAACTCTTGGGCTACTCTTTTACCAACTAATAGTTGGATTGATCATAACATTATAACTCCCCCACAGCTGAAAGGGCGAGCATGTTTGGTGTGATGGAAATTCGAACCCGCGACCCTGAGATTGCGAGTCGAATGTCTTATCCACGTGGTCATGCTGGGTCCTTTCAAAAGGAATATACGAATTAGATTGAGCTTCAATACGTTATAGCCTTGCAAAGATATTTCGTAAACAAATATATGAAATTACAAAGCTTTTTAAGTCATCAAAGCAATGCGTTGTTAGTAGTAGCAGGGCAAATAGGATTTTAAGTTATATCTACAGAGATATTAGATACAAATCTAAAGAAGTCATACAGTTATTGTATAGGGCACGGGTGAGACTGCTTTTAGAGAATTGTATTCAGCCTTATGCTCCTTAGAAACTTAGAAAGGATACTGACTTGTTGAAAACAGTTCAGAGGAGGACTACTTGGATGATACCTGAGATAGAAAAGTTGTCATATGAAGATGGGTTAAGGCCTTTGAATTTGTTTCATCTTGAGAAAAATAAAAGTGGGAGGTGATCTCACTGAGATTTAATATTGTTAAGAGGATTTATAATATTGATTGATTCATTATCTTTTTTTATATTTTATGGCGAGAATGGTCAGACTAGGGGATGCAGACATAAATTTTGGCAAGGTAGAATCATCTTTACTTAAGGCAGTTTTGTTTTTATGACAGGGTGGTTGACTTTTGAAATAGATTGGCTTCAGATTTGGTGGATGCAGTTAATTAAAGAGAGTTTAAGGAAAAGCTTGATGACTATTTGAATGATGCTTACTATGACGTTATTTTTAAAAGGATTTAGTTTACTTTGTGGACATGACACCCCAGATGGATTAAAAGGCCTCTGGTTTTTCTTCATTCTTTTGTGAAAGCAAGTGGGATTCCTTCGTATCTTTGTATTAGAGTGTGGAGTTCATGAAACTAATGGCTTGTTAAATATAAATTTCTTTCCTTTTCACCTGAGGTTTAATATAAAATATGATTTTTGATGTATAATATCGAATAATAAATTAGGTGCTATGGCATAATATTATTTACACACCTAATTTAAGTTTGTTACCATAAAGTGAATAAAAAGAGACTCAAAATCCATGTAATTGTAATGCCCTTATAGCATTCTCTCGTTGTAATTGAGTTAAGCCTTCTGAGAACGTATGTTCTCAAACAATACTCAAACTAAAAACTGCCTAATTTTCAGTTTTAAAATACACACATTTAAATATTAATGAACAATTACATTTCTTTGCAAAATATTTACTGTCCAGTTTTTCTTTAAAATATAAAAGATATATTGAATTGCTAGAAGGAGGTCTAAATATTGTCTCTAGAATGCTTTCCAGTTTAAATGAGATTTTATTTATTTGTTCCAAAGACATATATCCTAGCCTGAAGTAAAAATGAAAAACAAAGCCTCACACATTGAATTTGTTCAGTACCATTAATACATCTAATAACAGTACTTCAAAAAACGATATATGTTTTGTGCTTTAAGTCGAATCTCTTTGTTTTCATTGTACTGAAGAAGAAGCTTTCAGCTTAAAAATTATACTTTATCTTTGAAATACCCCATGAAATGATATCAGCTTAATATTTTATTATAATTTTTTGCACATTTGTATGTTAAAAGTATTCCAAAAATGCCGTTACCTTATTCTTAAATTTGTTCCAAAATATCAGTTGCATTATAGCTATTTACAAACATTTTAGTATGTAACTTCAGTAATTCTCTTTAGAAGCGGTCTGGCATGGCCAGGTGGTTAAGATGTTCGACTCGTAAGCTAAGAATCATAGGTTCAAATCCCTGTCACACTAAACATGTTCGCCCTTTCAGTCGTGGTGACGTTATAATATGACGGTCAATCCCACTATTCGTTGGTAAAATAGTAGCCCAAGAGTTGGCGGTGGGTGGTAATGACTAGCTGCCTTCCCTCTAGTCTTACACTGGTAATTTAGGGACGGATAGCGCAGACAGCCCTCGAATTGCTTTGCGCGAAGTTTAAAACAAACCAAACTCTTTAGAAACATTATGATAAATATGCACAATAATTCCGACATGTAAGTTAACTGAAATCAAAATTTATCTCAAATTAAAATCTATACTGTATATAATAAATAAAGTAAAACCTTTTAAACTGGAAACGTTATAAATATTCGTTTACAGTTTGTTAATGAATTATAATCCTAGTCGTTTAATGTTTGTGTCATTTGTACAATTTTGGAGGAAATTTATTACACCTTATTTTTACGTAAAGAGCATAAATTAATTTCTCGAAACTCTTCCATTTGTAATGTAAACAAATCTATCGTAAATCTTTAATTTTTCACTTTTTTTCGAAATCGTAAAAGATACAAGTATTTAAATTTAAAACTAAACGCCTAAAAATTTTGATGTGTGTGTTTTCTTACAGCAAAACCACATCGGGCTGTCTACTGAGTCCACCGACAAGAATAGAACCGTTGATCTTAGCGTTGTAAATCTGTAGACTTATCGCTGTACCAGCGATGGACAGAAACTGTACTATTATAATTTACAAGAATATTTTGACATTATTTTCCCCATATCTAACGATATAATTTAAATGTGAAACCTAAAACACTTTAATGTTCTCGTTTTACAAACTCTGAAGTTTTGTTTCCTACTCTCTAGTTCAGATGAAAATTCTTCTGATTTTAAGTTAGTCACTTATTTATTTTGTTACTTATAATTCCTTTGGTAAAAACCCTTTATCAAACTTCATTTTTAATTTAAATGTTTTAAATAACTTAATGCTGTCTACTTTTTTCCTTTTTATATACTTTATATTTTCAAGTTGTATTGTGAATATATTGAATTATTGATAGATTTACTGATATTGTAGAATTTCAGGACAAAGTGATTTACCTACAAGTATCAGTTAGGTAAACCTATGTGTGTGTTTTTCTATAGCAAAGCCACATCGGGCTATCTGCTGAGCCCACCTTGGGAAATCGAAACCCTGATTTTAGCGTTGTAAATCCTTAGGGGTACAGACCTGTAAATAATAGCAGATTCGATCAGAAAATAAGGATAATTATCGGTATTGGATAATTCAATTGTGTCTTCTCAGTGTGTGTAAAATAATAAAACTGGACAAAGTTAGTAAAAGAATGAGAAGTAATCTAATCCTTACTATAGAACAGACAAAACGAAAACAATCCCTTTTATGATGCTATGTTTAGCTTCAAAGCTTTCTGACTATCAGGATTAATCTTTGAAAAACTAAAACACAATGTAATTGATGCATATTTCGTTGACTGTCACGTACAAGTGCTTTAAAAAAGTGCACCGGAATTTAACAGGTAATTTCGTGTTCTTTGTTCAGTCGATAGCGTTGCTTTGTAATCTTTGTTCTTATAACATTGGTCAGCTGTTACGTTTTTACAAAATTAAATTCATCTAACAAACGATTGGCACTTTTATTCGGATGCTATAAGTTACTGCAATATACTTTCAGACAGAATATATTTTATTTACTACAAAGAACAAACAGCTAGAACAAGATAATCTTAACGGCTTTTTGGACTCTCGTGCTGCCACCATTACACATGAAAACGAAACAACAGAAACATTTTGCAATTTCTATATTACCAAAACAGGTATAATTATAGCGAATCGTTTGTGAATGCGTTTCTTTAAAGAATGAAAAAAACGTTATAATCGTGTACACAATAAAAACACGCCAGCTCAATATTTCGACCTTTCATCTCTCCGAAATGTTTTTATTTCTTTAGGAAGGAGCAAAACTCATCGACCTTACCATGCTGATAATGGGTAAAAAAACATTCATTTTTAGCTGATGAGAAATTGGTTTTCTTGCATGTCGTGAACTTCCGACGTCTGGGTTGTATAACAAATTGTATAACTACCACTTGCTGTCTATGCAGCACGCTATTTCTGGGGTACTGGCCAGAAACACCATTCCTCTTTTAATAGAAATTGGGCTTTGATATCCGTGATGGGCAGAACACTAATAACCATTTGTGTAGCTTTGTGCTTGATTCCAAAGAAAAATATTTGGTGTTTATATGTTCAGTTTAACTGAATATTAATTTAGAAGGTTTATCAACTTATTTTACGTAAAGACGTAGTTTAAAGTAACCTTAAATGTTTTAGTAAATTCTAGCAGAAAAATTTCTTGGCTAACATGATTCACTTGATAATACAAGATATTTATATGAATCAATTAGTTTATATTTGATGTTAGATAATTAGTTAAGAAGATCCCAGACATACACATCAGTATAAAATGAGTTTTATGATATGTATATGTGATAATATCATCTCATACATATTAATATAATGATGCATTATTATTAATGAGATAATAAATAATATATATTTGTGTTATTATATGTTTATTTTAATATATAATAGTCTTATGTAATTTTGTATTCTGTATAATATATTGTATATAATTATTTTTACATTGCATGTTGCTTAAGAAAAAATAGTTAAACATGTTGCATGATGCAGTTGCTCATGTAAACTTCTTGCATCACGACTGAACTTGTTTCTATGCCAGCCAGATGCTTACTCCAATTTTTCATCCTGTCAAAACAACTTTTAGGTAGAGGTCGCATCGCATGTTCATTCGTTAGTGTCGTAAAATTCGATTTAATAAATAACATATAAACGATGTTTCTGTTTAAGAAGGTTTTAAAAGTGAGTCTAACCGGGGAAGTAAATATACTTGGCTTTACATAAAAGATTGTTTTGAATTTGTTGGAAGTGAAAGTACAAGCTCTCTCTCTCCTTATCGTTGTTTGAGTATTTGTGTTTGTGTACCCGGGAGGGTCAGTTTTCGTCGCCCTCTTCTTCTTTCCTTTGCATTAGTATTATCAACTGTCAACCATATTTATAAATGTTACACGAGGGCCAGAGTAATCCGCACTTACTCAGGCCCATATCATGGCAATCAATACCTATATACTAACTACATATACACTGGTATCAAACTGTAGGTTATAATCCAAATTTGAGTATTAAAAGTTAGTTAATTTCATAATTAAAAGTAAATATTTAAAAAAACCTTAAATATAAATTTAATTGAATTCAACAATGGTTCAAATTAGATGTTTGTGATATCAAAATACAGAACATGTAGTTACATGCAAATTAGAACTCAAGTCACCAATATTGGCAAGGTAGGATATAAAATAATGACCTCGTATATTTTCTATTTCTTGCAATATGGTTTATTTTCTCAATCAAACATAATAACCCCATTCATCTTTTTCTATTTTTGGAATTAGTCTCATATATACACTTATTTCCAATACATGACATCTAAATAAATAATCGAAATCTCTGATTGTTTACCTAGTCACTTTCTCAGTCATTTAATTAAAGTGTTTGGGAGCCATCCTGTTTTTTGAACCAAGATTTCCAAGCAGGTAGGTTATGTATTTAGTCAACCCTAAAAAGACACATTTTTAAAGACAAAATACAGCTTAGTTACTGAGCTTGATAAATTATAGTAGAATTCTATGGTGTTGATATAGTTATTTATGATGTTTTATTTTAAAAGTGCAAGTTGATTGTTTGTTTTGAATTTTGCGCAAACCTTCACGAGGGCTGTTTGCACTAGCTGTTCCCTAATTTAGCAGTGTAAGACTAGAAAGAGTGTGTGTGTGTGTGTGTTTTGGAATTTCGCACAAAGCTACTCGAGGGCTATCTGTGCTAGCCGTCCCTAATTTTGCAGTGTAAGACTAGAGGGAAGGCAGCTAGTCATCACCACCCACCGCCAACTCTTGGGCTACTCTTTTACCAACGAATAGTGGGATTGACCGTCACATTATACACCCCCACGGCTGGGAGGGCGAGCATGTTTAGCGCGACTCGGGCGCGAACCCGCGACCCTCGGATTACGAGTGCACGCTTTAACGCGCTCGGCCATGCCAGGCCTGACTAGAAAGAAGGCAGCCAGTCATATAGCTGTGTGGTTGCTACATATTTCTAAATATAGAGGTGCTGTTTCTGCATATTTCTAAATATAGAGGTGCTGTTTCTACGTATTTATAAATATAGAGGTGCTGTTTCTACGTATTTATAAATATAGAGGTGCTGTTTCTACTTTTAAAACTGACATTTTCACTATAATTGTCTTTGCTAATAGATAATATAACAATGAAAAACGCAAATTTATTGATAAAAGTTAATACTATATTGTTACAATAACAGGGCACAGACTTCTCAAAACAAACTATCAGTATTTGTGAATGATGATAAAAAAAAGCAGCTAATAACCATACGGCCTTCGACACATTCAATGATAGTACTCAAAAAATATATCAAAAAATTCTTAAATACGATGATAGTAATAGTAATAACTCAGCTAATATGAAATAATAAGTGTATAATGTTGAAATACATTACGTCGTTTATTATTTGTTCAGTTTTACTATTGTTTGGTTTTGATATTTAATTTCAGTATCATCAGTTTCATGAAATTGTTCTCTCTCAATCCATCTCTTTTGGGTATTAAATTGTTTTTGCTATGCATTTGTACTCAATGGCATGAGGGTATTGTTGTAAATAAACCGGTGCAGGGAACAAACTTGATTCTATATAATTTGAAGTAGATATTTCTTCACTCGGGAACAACATTATTTGATTATTGCTACTGAAATTATGTACTAATTCCTGTTTATTTTAATATAATTGTTTATTTTAGTTA
This sequence comes from Carcinoscorpius rotundicauda, assembly GCA_011833715.1. NCBI lineage: Eukaryota > Metazoa > Arthropoda > Merostomata > Xiphosura > Limulidae > Carcinoscorpius > Carcinoscorpius rotundicauda. The sequence continues at coordinate 11,760,888 of CM022395.1, read as the reverse complement.
CATATACATTTAGAAATGCATATGACTTATGTTGTTAAATGTTCATTGGGCTAGTTTCGCTTCTCTCTAAATTTGTGCAAGATTCTCATGTGCTAACATCAACAAAATATATTTTTCATTGTTGCCTACTCGAGAATTTCGCGTAAAGACTATAAACCGATGGGACAAGAGACAGTTTAGTAATATTGTTGGTCTGCCACAGTTATTATACTACAAATCTAGAAAACCATAATTATGATAAACGCTTGTTGATAGGAAAACTACAAATATTTGAACAGAGATGTTTAAAGATTTCCAACATGACGAACCGTTCAACTACGAAGAATTAACTTCGAACTTTGGCATTTCTAAAACAGTTTGGTTTGTTTTGAAAACTACAAGGAAGGGAGGTAGTCATCACCATCAACTGCCAACTCTTGGGCTACTCTTTTTACCAATGAATAGTGGATTGACCGTCACATTGTAACACTTCCACGGCTGAAAGAGCGAACATGTTTAATGTGACGAGGATTCGAACCCGCGACCTTCAGATTACGAATTGAGTGCTTTATCCACCGTATTTATAAACACGTAGGAACAACTCCGCTATACTTATGAATATATAAAACCAACACTGCTATATTTATAAATGTGTTGTTCTATGTATGTATAATAACAGTTTCTATTTACAGAAGCACCGTTTGCTTTTATAAAATACATACAATATGCTTACTAAGATTATCTGCTTATAGAAAGATTATCCACAGTAAGACCATCTGCCTGCCGAATCTTAGTAACACAATCCACCTAGTAATATCATCTGCCTTTGTAAAATCCATTTACTACACCTATTAAGGGCCTGGCATGGCCAAGCGCGTAATGCGTGCGACTCGTAATCCGAGGGTCGCGGGTTCGCGTCCGCCTCGCGCTAAACATGCTCGCCCTCACAGCTGTGGGGGCGTATAATGTGACGGTCAATCCTACTGTTCGTTGGTAAAAGAGTAGTCCAAGAGTTGGCGGTAACTTGCGATGACTAGCTGCCTTCCTTCTAGTCTTACACTACTAAATTAGGGATGGCTAGCACAGATAGTCCTCGAGTAGCTTTGTGCGAAATTCCAAAACAAACAAACAAACAAAATATACCTATTAAAATCATCTGCATATAAATCCTCAGTAAATCTATCCACTTAATAACATTATCTGGCTATAGAACCTTAGTAACACATTCCACAAGAGAAGCTTAATAGCACTTCCTGCTCTGAGTTAATAGAGCCCTCTAGTGCCACTGTGTTGGACTATAACGTAATCGTCTATACTCTCCTTCCCTTTTCTCTTAGGTAACCGATCAGCGTGTAAGTCCATGTAATCTGATAACTACTATTTTAGCATGCCAAGTTGTAATTTTTGCCGAGAATAAGAAATGACGAAAAAAACTGAAGACCGATACAACATCACATCCACTTATACAGAGGTTGGTGAAACTACTGGTGTTATAGGTTTGAAGGTTACAGCGTTCATTTATTCTTTTGCAGATTCTTCTATATTTCATTCATAATATCCTTGATTACTCCTCATTAACTCGTATACCACCAGCAAGATATTCGATGGATGTTGTTTGTCTTTAAAGAGCCCTTTAACTCCGATTTTGTTTTGAAAGGCTCGTTTTAATTTTAATTGAGCTTTTGGATACAACTCTGTGATATATTTTTAATTATGCATGAAGTAGAGCCTAAGTAAGATATAACTAAAGTAATAGTTTCTTCGGGAGACCATACATAAAAATAAATGGTTACTGTGATTTTTTTCAGTATTATGGTGGACTATTCTATCTAAGAGAGGCAGTGGAAAACACTTTTTTAAGAATTTGTTTAATTTCCTTTTTTTCTTTAAAATCGAGTTGATTTTCTGTTATTGCAAACATTCTATATAAAAGGGTTTTAACCAGATTTTATCTAAAACCTGAAAAATCTCAAAATGTGAATAAAGGTCAGTGGAGGTGAGGCTATGATAAACTTTGCTAATGAATATATTCTGGTTATTTAAGACCTGAATATTTAAGAAAAAGAGTTTGTCATTTTACTGATTTTCAAATATTTACAGTTTTGGTATATTTGTAAACAATGATTCGATATTATAATTAATACAATAAACATTATCTCTCTCTCTTCTAAGGTACTGTCATTAACAAAGTATTCATTCTGTAGAATTTCTTTCAAATGTTGCTGATGGTTGATTGTTGGTGCCTACGCTAGAAATAGTGAGTATAACTGGCCACCCTTGTTTTTGAACCTTATAGAATTTTTTATAGGCTTCTGCCTATAAAACACAGGATGAGCTTATTGGTATGACTTTTGATATATATCATCCGTTATTACGTACTTTTTTTGTAACTTTGAAAATGTAACTTGCGAACTTGGCTCCCCTGGTTGTTTCGGGATCACTTCTAATTTGTCGTAACGAATTCGGCCCTCCAGTGACTCAGCGGTATGTCTGCGGACTTACACACTAAAATCCGGGTTTCGATACCCATGGTGGGCAGAGCACAGATAGCCCATTGTGTAGCTTTGTACTTAATTCAAAACAACAACGACAAGTAACGTATCCGCATTACTTAGAATAGCTTCCACTTTTTTTCATGTAACCCATTTTATTTAAACTAACTGAGAATTAAAAATTGCAGAAAAAACAATTTCCTTATTATATTTATTTCTTATTGTGATTACAATGTCCTTAAACTTTTTGAAAATTAAATAAAATAAAAACAAATCATATACAACAATCCACGTAACTTTATAATTTTATTTTATTTTTTGAAAAAGATTGCTTTAGTAAATTCTCTGAATACATATAATTTTTGTGTTTAAGCTTAGATACTAAAAAAATCCAACATCGAATACGAATAACTAGATCAGCTACTTTTCAACACCACGCAGTTATTTTTCATGAATTTTATTCTTGTGCTAAAATGTGATGTTTGAAATTTTTATAATTTTAGGTTTAGTTGGCTTTGTTTTTAACAACTCCTAGTTGCAACGTTTGGAATTCTAAACTTTTGCTTTCAGCTATTCAATTAGTTTTATATATTGTTCCAAGAATTAACGTGTGTCGGAGACGAGGATATATTGTGCTCATTCCTTCCTGGTTGGCCTAGCAATTAAATGCAACGTGTTTGTTGCAAGTCTTGCTTTGGAGGAAAAGTTTACTTTTAAAATATTTCAACAATTATTTACTCCTTTGTCTTGTAGTAAGTGTCAGGCTAGGAGAAAACAAGGAATTATTTTTAGTCTCTTAGCTTTGAAGTTTTAAAGATCAGACCCGTTATAAACTGATCATTTAGTGGTTACCATGCAAGAGAAAAACAGCTGCAGTGTTTATGATGTAACACACACAACTTCTGTATGTTGTCAAAGCTAGCCAGCTTAACTACTTTTCAAAAATAAATAAAGGTTTTACGCCTATAATCATGTATGATGGTTCCTTTATTATCAACAATGTGTTACCTTTCATTGTCTAGGGATTATTATCCAATACGCATGTAATAAAGAAATTATATAGAACATATTTCTTTCTTACTGGCTTTGTTTGAGACTATGTACATATAACAGATCTTAAGCTAAGTTTGTTGGCCAAGTGTTTTGAGTTTGAGACTTAACATAAGATTGAATATTTAACTTTTTATCTCTTAGTTTGCGAACAAGGTAGAAAACAAGATTTTCTTTTGCTTTTTATGAGAATATAGTTTCAAGGAAATATTGAAATGAAATATCCTCTTACATTGAAAGAGTAAACTTGCATCTTTGTATCTAAGTTATTTGCGGTAAATATCCAAATTCTTAGTTTGTGTTCAAGCCAGGAGGTCATATTATAAATTTCTTCTCCAACATATGTTTTATATGCTGTACTTAAACACCTGGTTTTACTCCTAACTTTTCACATTCTTTTATAAGGGTACCAAGATTTACACAAAATACTACACTATCAAAAACTTCTTTGATCCAATTTGTCGTAAACTTCAAAAATTAATTTTGTTGTATAATATTATTTTACCATGAAAAACATGTTATTGTAGAATTGGGAAGATCAAATGTTCTGTTTCTCCTGATTATTATATTTATATGAGAACTTTAAACATTGTTGTATTGTTGATTGTGTACTGTCGATTTTAATATTTGATATTTAGTTTGACATATGAATGGCAGACAGAAGAATATAATATCTAAGGAAACAAAAACGAAAATCGATGAACACCTAAGAAACAAGAACTTTAGAAGAATATTTTACTCTGAAATAATGAAACAACTATAAGTTTCAAAAACTTTATAATGTATAAGTTTATTTGTCTAAAAGGTTAATAAATATCTAATAATCAAACAATTTCACAAAATGAAGTTGACAGCGTTCTTTGTACTCGAAGTAAAATTCCGTAATGCAAAATAATTTCTGCTTTCTTGCATATTTTGCTTTTCTTTATCTTGCTCTACTTGAATTTTCATTTACTGTTTATTGTTTGTCAAGCATTAGAGCTTAAAATTTATTTAAATTAAGTTTAAAGTTTTGAACTTATTATTTTGTTTATGTATAAGGAGTGTTAAACAGCTTAACATTTATTGTGTTCAATGCTATTCCAACGTTGAGTTATTTTGTGATCAAAGACACTAAGGTACAGATGTTGTTACGAGCTTCTGTGTTTTTAGGTTCATACACAGGGAAGATAATGGTCGTTGCTTGAGTTTCATGGTTGTATGACATGCCGTTTTTAAGCTAAAATAATTATTATAAACAGGGTTTTTATTTCTTATTTTGTACAGAGCTAATTGTCGTAATTATCAGGGCCGTTTAAGTTCATGAATAACTAATGTCGTTTGATAAAAAATTGTCTTCAAAATCTTTCACATAATTTGAAATGAAAGTCTAGAAATTGCTAATTAGATTCGAGTTATTGATATTTCATTGTAATCAAATTACCTGGGACATTTAAAATGTTTCTCGGGGGAACAGCGGTAAATTTACGAATTTGCATAGCTGAAATCGGGGTTTGATTACTAGTGGTAGACATAGTAGATAGTCCAATGTGTCTTTGCTCTATAAAAATAAAAAATAATACTGTGATAACTGTAGTCTATAGCACTGTTTAGATTAGAATCACGAAAAAATGGCATCCTTTGCAACAAGCATTTTTCACTCGGGAAGACTCATGCTTTCTATTTCCAAGATATGTGATATTCTAGGCTCGTAAAGTGCATACCACATTTATTTCTATATTTTCGTTTCTTCTCGTTGCTAAATATGACGCTTTATCGTGATTTTCAGGAACAAAATGCAGCAGTATTAGTATTCGAATGCTTTTACACAGTACTTGATCATTGGTGTCAAGAATAACTATGTTTTTTGACAAGTTTTGGGAGAGTGGACCCTCTGTGTAGCCTTCTAATAAACTGGTGGCATTATTTATTCTCTGTTGTTTTCTTGATCTTTTTCAAAAAAGTTTCATAAAGACCCGATTGTTATCCAGATACAGCCTAAACGAAGCATGTCATCGGCGTAGAATAGACTATGCAAGCTTTCTGACCGGCCAGTCTTAAACAGATCTTGAAAAAGGTTAACATCTCTAAAGCTATATAGACATATTTTGCCTTGACAGTTGTCCCTGAACCTAGCATAGAAGTTCGTTGGAAGTATTTTTTCAGTAATAGAATATTCTTCGTTTCTCATAGTTTTTGTTCTTTTTCTTAGCTTGTTAAACTTTATGATATTCATCTGCAAAAGTATCTTACTTAATTGATGAATTCATCCTGTTCTGTGTCTTCACTGTGCAGGAACAAACTCAGTGAGACACCACCACTAGAAGTAGAATAATCTGATATCGTTGTTTATTTTCTGTCAAACTAAAGTTTTATAAGGATGGAGTGTCTTTTATAGTGCAAATTTCAACGCATGCAAAACATTATTTTTTAAAAGCCTTTGAAGTTTGAGAGTGATTGCAATAGGTGAACCTGAACCGGTATTTTGTTTGTATTCTTCTTTTAACTGGTAAAGTCTTAAGTTTTCTTTTGTGATTTTCCTGTAATTGAGAGGATCTATCATTTTTTATAAATTTATTTTGATTGAGGGAGCGAGACGTTTTGTTTCACGTTTTTCTCAAAACTTATCATTACTTGGCATGTTTTGTGTGATAATCTTGCAAATAATATTGTTACTTTTATTATTTCTCTGTGAGATCTAAGCAGTCTTTGTTAAATCACATGGTGGTATCCACTTTGTAGCTGCCATATTTTACCAAGTGGTTCTTGATTCCTGTTACATTTTGGTGTAAATATTTGATGATCCAACTTTTGCCTCCTGGAAGGAAAGTTCATGAAAAAGACTGGCCTTTCTTGATTCCTGACTAGCAAATGCTCTTCAGTATGATGTTCTTCCTCGTCTGATACAGTATATTTATTTACATTTGCACTAAGTGGACGTGTATAATGAATATGCTGATGATTTTTTTGGCAAGATTCTGAAGCAATATTTGAACTTTCCCAAATGAGTGGTTCAAAATGTAAATCTAGAGGGTGATCTGGATAATCATAAATAGGCTGGTCTCTATTCAATGTGTTCTTACTCACCTGGTATTCCTGGGATTCACTTTCTTTTGGAATATTTGATTTTGAAATATGAAATGTTGTTAGTACCTCATTTTCGTTTCGAAAGTTGCTGCTCTTTTCTGCTTTTTGTTGAATATCACATGATAGTGTGTTGTTGGTGTCCTCACTACAACACTTGACATTCTTGTCATCTTCTCTATTGGTGTTATTATCTTCTTGCTCCAAAGCTGTACTAGAAAGCCAATCTTCGACTATTTGTCGCCGATATTTTGGCATTTTTAGAGAAGCAAATGGTTGAATGTTATTTTTCTGTAATGACTGGGTAGCGTTACTGCCAACAGGTAGTTGTACATACGCACCTCTTGAAGAATTTGAATCCAGCTGGTTGGTTTTATGTGTAACAGATTCATACACTGATGCATTTTGGACAATAATATTATTTTGATTTCTACTTGTTTCTTCTTGAACTTCATTTGGAATATTAATCATTTCCCTGGAAGGTCTCCAGCCGTCTTGAAAATTATTCTCAGTCACATTCTTAACAGTACTGTTATCATTTTGATTTGTTAAATTATCTATATGAGAGCTTTTCCTTCCTGACTGATTTTTTCGATGTAATGTCCATAAACTAGGACCGGATTTAAGAGGTCCTGATTCAGCAATTCTAATTATGTGGAAGGGTTCTTGATGACTTCTGCCCCTAAAGAGAGTTTCATCAGGTGCTTCTTGATTAACAGAAAGTGCTGCACAATTGACTTTAGTATTCGTTTGCTGACATGTTGATGGTACATTAGCATAATGTTGCTGGTTGAGTGAAGGGAGACAAATTTCGGAATGATATTTGAAAGACTCCAAATGATTGGCTGAATTGATTGAATCTTTATTTGTTGTTTTTAAAAACTGCCATAAACCTTGCGATCTATACATTACAGCCTTAGTACCTTCAAAGTGAATATCCAAGTTGTCTTCACTGTCTGAAGATTCTTTGTCTTTAGACTGATCACCCAAATGTTTCACACAAAGCCATTGCTTTGCTCCGAAATTATTATCTTTACACGTATGTTTATACTGATCTTTTGTTTTCTTCAAAAGAAATTTGTTTTCTACACGCGTCTTTGCTGAAAAACTTTCCCAGTTGCCGAGTTCTTCTTCAAAAGTATCATTAGAGCTAAAGGAACTTTGACTCTCAAAATTTCGAATATCAGTTGAAACATCTTTTAGTTTGACATGTTCTATATTTTCGAAGCTATCATTACTATTGATTATTTGTTTTTCACTCTTACTTTCTTTTTCCACTGTATTCCATGTTCTGCCTCCATCTGGTACTTCATATGTATTAGCTGTTTCTGTAACACAAGAGTCATCGCTGTTGAAGGTAATCTTTCTAAAGCTTCTAGTTACAGTCAATGGTCCTTCGTATTCTTTACTGGCATTTCCATTGTCAGTAAATAGGACAACGGATTTTAATAGATTTTCAGAAGCATCTTTTGGACACAAGTTTTTATTGTCTGCGTAAATGGTTTTCTTCCTTACGTTTATACTTGACACACTGTCAGAAGACAAACTAATACGATTCCTAGAAACCAAAAGTTTTGTATTGTTTAAATATTTAGGATTTTCATTAAACTGCGTGTCAACATTTTCTGTTAGTGAATGTTTGCTTGTAACACAATTTGGATTTGTATAGTATGTCTTACGTAACAATTGAGGTGTTACAGGTGTTGAATGGGACATTGGTTTTAATACAACCCCTGTTTTACCGTTAGAAGCCATCCCTGATTCTTCCTGGTAAAACACGGGGGTGCTGTAGTTGCGTGAAGAAGCTATGTATTTAAATGGCACCTGTTGTTTGCTGATTCCAATTACGTCCTTTTCATTTTTGCAATCAGATATTACTTTCATGCCTGTTACATCGTTTTCCAAAAGTTTGTTTTTCAGTGTTTCATCTATAATTCTCTGTTTTCTCTGATTAAATTCATGTGGTGAAAGACCTTCACATAAAACATAAGTCAGGTGTTCTTTCACCGTCGCTTCCAGATTTGGAAATGACTCTTGTTGCTCATAGGTTTGTATGTTTTCAACGGGAGAACCTTCAGAAGAAAAAGAAGCTTTAATATTTTCCTCGTGATGGAGAATATTGTTTTCTTGTGCTTGAGCGCTCACTGAACATGTTCTTGTTTCTACAAATGTATTATACTTATCTCCATTAGACGTGGCTTCATCTCGAATTACTTTCGATATCTCTGCATCAATGATGTTTTTTAATTCTTGTGCAATGCCTGGTATTATCGAATCATTAGAATTATTTCTTCGAATAATCTGAATGTCCATTTTTTTTTTAATATCTGTTGAATCATTTGAGTCGATTTCATTTTGTGCCGTTTTTTTAATTATACCTTCTATATTTTTGTGGGTAATTTTAGCTTCTTGTTTCGTACTATCATTACCAGAAAATAGTAATGTATTTTTCTGACATAACTCAGCAATTTTGTTTTTTCTTGCTTCCTTTGTGCTTTTGGTAGAGGTTTTATCACAATGCCTTGCTACGAAATTGCCTTTTTTATGTAAATCCTCAGAAATCTCTATTTTACGTTCCAAGTTTTCGTTAGATTTATTTGAATCCACAGGAAAACTTTGTTTATTTTTCAGTAGTTCACATGAATTACTTGATTTTTTAAAAAATATATCTAAATTATCTGATTCTTCCTTCACTTTAAATTCAACACAAAGTTTATCTTTTTCATTTTTCAGTACTTCTTTCAAGTGACTTACATTTTGAACAGTATTTTCTGTATTTTTCATTTCTTTCTTTGACTGGTTTTGAAAATCATTATCGGTATGTTTTTGAGGGATTTTTATAGTCTGCTTACCTTCATTGATAACATGGGTCTCATGAGTTGATCCCTTATTTTTTTTTGAAAGATTAGAATTTTGTTTACTTTCAGAAGAACAAGACATCTCAGACCTACTACATCTTTGAAAAGCAGTTTTGAGAGAAGATATATTTTTTGGATATTTACGCGTATGTGAGGATCCATTTGATATAGATCCTCTAATAGGCTTTTCAAAAGACGGTGAAATACATTTTTTGGTTTTGACAGATGAAGGTTGCGGTAAATTTGAAGATATGGAATATTTCATTCGCGATGGAGATCTAATTGAAGAAGAATCCTTTACTTTTAAAGAACTAGTTTCCACTTCAGCAATATTTGTTGTAATTGTTGAAGGAGTTGAACATTGTTTAATGGAAGTAGTTGTGGATTTCTTAGTGGTACTATTAGAGGAAGCAATTTTTGGATTATTTGTTTTTTTTAAATTATACGTTGGATTCATAATTGGAGAAGTCACTTTTTTCTCAAAGGCCTTCTTTGCATTAGAAATATTCTTTAAAGATGACAATATTTTCGACTCCTGTCCTTGTGGTAAAGAATTTGGCGATTCAAAGTGGGTAGGAATCATAATTTTATCTGGTCCTCGAACACTGGAAAGCACAGTTTGTCTTTTTATTACAATTGCTTTGTTCTTCACTGAAGGTTTTTGAGTGAAACCTTTAACATTTTGAACAGCTGGTATTTTACTTGAATGTTTCTTTCTAGTTTTTTCTTGTTTTATTGGTTTTTGAAGAGAATAATCGATAGTATTGTTGAGTTGTATAAACAGTTGTTTTTCATGACTATCTATGTGTGATGAATTATTTTCATTTGACAGTTTTTGCTTATATGATGTGTTTGTATGAGCTATATTGCTGTTACAGCGCCTTGTTGCATGCTTTGTATTCTGGCTACATAAGGCACTCTCATTTTTTGTATTTTTTTCACGTGATACGTCATGTCGAGTAATTATCTGATTTTGTACTTTGCCTTGTATTGCAGTGCTAATTTGATCAGATAGCCTACCTTCATTCTGTATGATCTGCTCAAAAGAGTTGTTGTTTAATGATGTTTCGTTGTTGTGCAAAACTTTTACACGATCCATTGAAGTTTTTGGTCTTGAATTAATAGACGATTTTTCCTTCTTAAAAGTACTTTTAAGAGGTGAATTATCTATTTCTAACTTACCTTTTGAAGGAAAACTATCCTGTTTTGCAAAAGATTTAGTTGAAGTAGGTTTGATGTTTGAACGTTTATGTTTGGAAGGTAAAATGTATTCATGTGCCATTTTACAGAAAGTTGGTTTTATAGACCAAGAAGAACTTTTAGCAGGGCTTGTAGAAATTGTAGCATTGTTCTTGGTACTTTGTGTGGATGTGGTAGATAAACTGAAAATTCTAGGGTATTGAAGTGAATTTTTTTTAGTGAATATCATTTCTGTGGGAAAATCACTTTTTGATGAAGTCAAACTCTTTGAATCAGGTTGTTGTTTACAAGTAATAGTTGAAGAACTATCATCAGGTGATGAAACATCCATATTTGAGACTTCTTCACTCACAAGGTTGTTATTAAGTCCAGTTTTATCTGCTGTAACTGTGGAAACGTTATTTTCCTCATCAGAAAAACTACTAGATCTCTCAAAATCTGAGGTATTTTCTGAAAAAGAAAATTCACCCTGAAGCAAAGACTTTGCAGGATTTTCAGTTCGATGTTCCTTGTTTGAAAGGTCAAGTTTAACTTTACTTTCCATTATACATTTGTAAATATCTTGTTGTTGTAGTGCCATCATAGGTATTTTTGATAAATTGTTCTTACTATAATTTGCATTTACTTTGCAATCGTTATTCAATGAGGTAGCAATTAAAGCTTCATCTATCTCTTTAGTCGTGATTTCATTTTCAAAACTTCCGAAAAAATTTGGTTCATTCTGCCAAGATTCTTTACTATCTGATACCCTCTTTTCTGTTTTAATCTTAAATTCCTTGTGAAATATTCCTTGATTTAACTTTTCAGTTTTCCATACTCCATTTTCAGTTGTCTCTGTTGTTGAGACCAATTCCTGAGAAGGCATTTTAGTGCAACATTCCCCAAAATATGCACAAGTGAAAGGTGGTTTGTTTTTCATGTTCATAGTTTTCAGTAACTTTTGAGATTCATTGGTGTCAACTACCAAGATGTTTTGTAAACTGTTATTACATGATTCTTCTGATTTTCGTTTCGATCCTACAGTTTCTACTGCAGAAACTTTATGAATGTTTTCAAAAATCTGAGATGGTATGAGATTTCCCTCGGCATCTTTAAAAATATTTTCAGTTGTTTCTGTAGTAACAAAGGCAAAACTGTCAGTTGTAGTCTCACCATCTTCTCCTTCAAAAAATTTTTCTGAGTTATCATCTTCTGAAACAGAAGTGTCACTAGAAGGAGAATAGTCATCTAATCTTTCCCTTGCTGACTGCACATGAATCACAGGAAAGTCTTCTTTCTTGAGTGAATTAGTTGCAGAAGAAGAAGGCACCAGAGCAAGAAGACTGTCGAGTCGCACGGGCATCAGGTTGGACAGATCTTCTGCAATCTGAAGGAGAGAATGATCATACCCAAGGTTTACCCACGAATCTGTGCAAATATCTACAATAGTTGCTCGTTTAGCAGGACTAACTGTTAGGAGTTGTCGAATTAATCCGGTTGCTTCTGTGGAAAAAAAAAATATAAGTGACGTAACATTTTCAAGTAACAAAAATGTATTATCAGAAAAATATCATGTATATTTTCTGAAGAAGTGATAACTAAGACAAAATGGATTTTAACCATCACTGCTGCTTACTTTACACAACTCAGATGTCAATATCAAATATTGCAAATCATAGTATTTATTTCATTGGTCTATTAAGTCAATGTAACATTACTTCGTTTAATATTTATTTAGGAACAATCTCAATATATCTTTGCAATAAAGAGTAATATTTTATATATTTCAGTGACATAATATTCGTTTCATTTCAAAATTTAAGTTTTTATATGTCAAAGTTTCTTTGATTCTTAAAACATAACAATTTTCGTCATTTCTAATAATTCTAAACTGTTCGAGAATTACTGGATTATTGCTAAAAACTAACGTCTCAGAACCTGCTTAAACCTATCATTAACATAAGAAAGGAACTATTTTTCTGTTTAAAAACCAGCTATATAAACCAAACCACTCCAACGTTATCTACGTGTCAAAATAGTCCGATTGTTCTACACTATTTGTGAGATCTGCTTCAGGAAGACTGCTGGATCGAATAAAGGAACAAAGTTTACCAAGGTATGTTAAAGTGTCGAACATTTTAATAAAAGAAAAAAAATTACCAAGGTATGTTAAAATGTCAAACATTTTAATGTATGTGCAAGTTTGAAGCACGTGCTTCCTATTATTTAACCTATTACATTTTTTATTCAGAATATCTGTTCATACTGCATATTTTAATAGTGAAGAAAGCTTGGAAAACAGTTTTCTTTAATTCTATCCGCCAGTCTTCTTGAAGTAAGTTCTATAGATACTCTAGAACGCTCAGACTATTTAGTTTACTTTTGCTGTATGTAAACACCAAACTGTTTTTAAATATTCTGGCAATTAGTACTTCATTATCAGAATTTAATTCTTGCAAGTTATTAAGGAACCCGAAATTTCTTTCAAAGTCATTGAACCATTGCTCAAAGTTTTGCTGATTTATAGTTATAACCTTCGATCACGACGTAGTAGCTACTAGTGTCGATGTAACATTGTTGGTCAGTAATACACTATTGGATGAAACCGCTGAACAATAAGTAAGTTTGATTTATAATAATGAAGGTGGTTTTGAGGGTATATTAAAAGAAATATTTTGTGCACGTGTGAGCATTAGCAACAAAAATCACGTTTTCTTCATGTTGATGCAGTTAGTGTGCAGCTCAATTTGGTCTTATACTTGCAAATGTGTTTTGTGTTGCATTTGACTACAGTAATGTCCTAGATGGTTTAAATCATTAATGTATAAAAGATATGTGAATCATACATTTATTGTACGTAAGAATGAAGCACAGGTAAAGAAATGTTTTGACTATTTAAATAAATAACGTGGAAGTATTAAAGAATGAGAAGTTTGATACAGGAATGTATCATAAAACAATGCAAACAAAATCACGAGGAAACTCGGAAATATATAATATTATAAACAAAAACTGGAGAAAGAAAGAAAGAGTGAATAAAACAGCATGAAAATATAAAGTTATAATACATAATATTCCTGGAATGTATAAGGAACCACACCTGACTAAGGAAATACAAAGGTGCAAACCCAAAACATGTATAAAAAGCGATTAGCCTGAGGCGGCACTTTTATTGTACGGCTGAGGCTCCAGAATGTAACTCAGTGTTAAAATTATGGTTACAGGATTCATTTCAGGCATTATATATTAAAATCAACGTTCCTGATAGGGGGTCACAGGTAAAGGCCTTTGTAATAAGAGCATTCACCAGCAAATATAGGTCAAGTAAGTTATGTTGGAACTGATTCTCTCCAAGTAAAATATACAAAGATAGAAAAAAAAACAGTATTATCACTAACTAAAACAGACAACAAAGAAACTATACATACAGAATGGTATCATACTGTGGTACCTGCATATCAAGATGTATAGGTTGTGGAAGAAATCATAAGATTACCTACATACCAACAACAAATCTAAGTACTGAAACTGTAGTGAACAACACTGTGCGAAACATAAAGAATCCAAAAATATAAAGTAACAAAAACAACAGTGTGTAGCATTATAAAAAACACACAACTACAAAACAGTACAACTAACGATTGCAAATACTATTGTACAGGGAACATAAAAATCCAACTGCTATCGACAATGATAACAAAACTGATCCAGACACAAGTGCACCTTTTCACTAGTAGCAAGTCATGAAGAGAACAAGGTCAACCAAATAAGTAAAAACAAACAGAAAGCAACACACAACAAGTGAAGATGCTATATAATATCATTCATGAACAGTGAAAGCATTAAGCAGCATTTTATCTTTAAAAATAAGCAGATCTAACAATACTCAGAACATAATATCATCACAATAACTTAAGAAAAAAAAGTTAAAATTATACAACTTCTTCCAAACATCATCTCTCAAGTTATAAATTACATACCTTTTCACATAATGAATAATACACACAATTCTTCACATCATAATGCAAAATGATCCTGTTTCCATGGGATCGAAAACATCATACATTAGAGATTATCTGTTACCAGAGTAGAGAGAAAAACGAGTGAACGGGATATTATGGTTCTTTATAAACAAACTTTGTCAAGTCCAATTCAACTCTATCAAGTAAAATATATTTATTGATGTATTTATATATGGTGATTATATAATATGTGCTGGATTATGCTGTTCATCATACATGCAACTACTAGACACAAAATTATTGTACGGCATTAAAAACACAATGACAAACATATATTAATAAGAGATATAAATAGTATATATGGAATATTTGGATGAGGAACAGCTAGTAACAATGACAAATTATATTATGAATATCCGGAAGAAACAAACACCATTCTGTTAAATGATTCAATCCAAACACATACAAGCGACTGCTATCACATAAGAGATATTTTAGACTTTTCTACGCGTTCATCAATTATTTATGACAACTTTACATCTTTTAATTTAGGGAAGGATTGCAATGACGATTATAATCCGATATGGGATGTCTTCTATTTCAAACCGAAACCAACCTTCCAATTTATTCAAAAATATAACCATAATAAAGGCTAAAATACAAAAAAAAGCATTAGATACGAATTTGACAAAAGTCAACACAGAAGTAAACAAAATATCACAAATAAAACAAATTTTAGTACAGATACTGAGTTCTTGATAGACTCAGCTAACACTTGTATACAACTTAAAACACACAACTCAGTTCACCAAAAGTGTAAACCACATAAACAGTTTCTCAATAAAATAGTGGAACGGAGAAAACTAAGAAAATTATATATAAATACACGAAGCTCAAATAACAAAATTGAAATCAATACAATAAAAATTAAATAACAAACGAAATCAAACACCTTAAATTTTAAAATTAGAATATCTTTTGTGCACAACAGAAACAGATACAAGAAACTATTGAAACCACTTTATATACTCCATGTAACAGCACATATCTAAGGTAACAACACAAATATTCAAGTTTGAAATGTAACAATAAAGTAGCTTAGAGAAGTCCACAGTAACAATTCTAGAAACAATTTAAAACATGGAATAACAATAACATGGACAACAGCTTCCTAAACGAAGTTAATAGCTGCATCCAAAACGATAAACACTTATCTATTCATTCACAAAAGGAAACATAATAATCAAAAAATAATAATAAAGACGAATACAAAAAGGATTCACAAATATTACTACCCATCACTTTATCAAAAGCACAGAAAACAATAAGTAAAACACATAAAAGTAACGTACCAGGAGAAGACATAATACAAAGCATGATAATAAAAAAGGGCCTGAAATATTGTACCCATTGGAAGCATGCAAGTGTTTTTACGTTCCAAAAAAGGAACAAAAATTGACGAATAATTCACAAAATTAAAAGGTTATTAGCTTAACCAGTTGCCTGGAAAAGGTATTAGAGAAAACTACTAGTAAACTACTTTTGGCATTTGTGGAAACCACATCAAAATTAATAGCAGTTTAAAAGGTCTTTCAAAAATCAAGACAAACAACTGACTACCAAATTCGATTTACTGAAACAATAACAGACAGCTTCAACATAAAAAGAGTTTACAGTAGCTTACATTCTCGATGTTGAAAAAGCATTAAATGGTGTATGGCAAAATGGGCGGAAATATCAAGTGTTCAAAACTGGACTTCCACTATAATTTATTCGCTAGTTATCCTATTTCTTGGACAACCTACAGATATGGATCGTAAAAAAGTAAAGAAACAACGCTGAAGATAAAGCATAAATCATTTATTCAAACTACAAACCCTATTTTGGTCCCATGCTATTACCTAGAATTACATTTGGTTGAATCAAAATAGGGATTTGTAGTTTGGGTAAATAATGTCCACACTATCTTCAGTCTTGTTTCGATGTAGAAAACTATAAGTTATCCATATGAAATGGTTTGAATTTTTTCAATATTTAACACATCTTAACAATAAAGGATGCTCAGTTAAATATTTATCTTAAAGTCTTTAAGTTTCGGTGTCAGTGTATACGTTACTTAATGGTCTGTAGTACATTTTCGGTTTCTCTAGATTCAAATAGTTGTGACTAGAAGCTCAACTGTATTGTGATTAACAATAGGCCATAGTTTGTTTAGGATGCTCCAGTAGTGCAAAGGACTTACAACGCTAAAAACGGAGTTTTAATGCCTGTGGTGAGAGAACACAAATAGCGCTTTGCACTTAAAAACAAACAAAAATTAATCAGAATTTTAAAAGCATAATAATAAACCTTCATAAACTGTTTAAAATACAAACAGATAAAATGCTTTTAATATTAATTAAAGTATCCGATAAAATGACAGCCCTGAGCGTTTGTTGGACTCGTTTCCATCTTTAATGATAAATAAGAAAAGAGACATTTCTGAGTAAAATAAAATTTCATTTACTGTATTTTATTTCGCAAAATGTTATAATAATGTTTAAACACATAAGCTAACATATATTTCACCTTTCCAAAAAATATAACTAATTTATTTATGTCAATTTATTATTTGTAATACGAGGAAAACCAATACGTAATATAACTATTTACTATACCTTTTTGCATGCTTTGCGTAATGACTAAATGACATTCAATGTTAACGCATAAACGAATAGTTAGTCTAAGCTAATTAGTCTGAAACATCAAATTTAACACAACTAGATAGTAATTATCTAACTGTATTTTATATATGAAATTTATTCATGATGCAAATATAATAATCCGCCATGTTTAATCTAAACATTCGTTGAGGTCAATTGAGAAGTCCCTATTGCCTAAACAATTGCTCGGAAGAAAGGCAAGTACAACATACGACCAAGTAATGAAACACGCTGCACAAACAACACCACTTACGTACACAGAGACATGGTCACATCTTTCATTAGCGTATTTGTAGATTTACTGGTAAAAGTCATTAAGCCAGTCAACACAACGGACCTACTGAATGTAAAAAGCTCTCTTATTATAAACACCATAGGTACTCACAAAAAGTATGAATCACCTACTCAGGGAATGAACATGTTAACTGTTCTACATACCAGCATACAAAGAATCTTAGTTTTCAAGTGACATGAGATCGAAGACATCCAACGATATTCAAAAGCGGGTTTACTATTTAAATTAGAGACTGTATTATATAAACAATATAAATGTAACATACCAGATTACCTAACTTTAAGAAATTATAGGTAAGTACAAGATTCATACCAATGAAGCTCCTTTTGGTATATAAATAATGCCTATCAGTTAAGCATTGCAATATATATCGAAATCATTGGCTACAATGTTTTCCAAATGAATAATCAAGTTATGACAATACGTGACTTGTACTGTCCACCAAACAGCCCTCTTGATATAACATGTCTAAATAATATATAACACAACAATAAAAACATAATTATACGTGACCTAAATAGTAAAAATACAATATTTGTCTGTAAAATCAACAATGGAAGTGGACGACAACTTCTTCGCTTTCTTAAAGGTTCTAATACCATCTTACTAAATGACAGTACAGTGTGCTAGCTCAGGATATCAAAGTGGTAACATTTTAGATGTATGTTTGTGTTCTCTTGCAATATTAAACTCTTTAACTTAATTTGACGTTGGATAGGCCACCGACAGCAGTCATTTTCTAATGTGTGTCTTAGTAACTTACAATCATCCAGTATATTCCGAGAACTTCAACTACCAAATCGCTAACTGACCGAATATTTTATAGATATAGTCTTTTACCAAACATACTAATTAGCACTGTGTAGCTCAGATATCGAGTCTGATAAATACAGCAGACGCACGTATACCAAATTTGCCACTCAGCACAATCCACAATATGTGAAGACCTCATACAAAATTAACATACAGGAACGATGGAAAACAAGAAATCGACACCTAAAATCTAGAATAAATTTACCCAAAAACAAATATAAAATGAAATTAAGAAACTAAAGTATCAAAATTGGAAAAACTTACATACAAAAGTTAAACACAAAAACAGATGCAAAGTATTTTAGTGTGACCTAAAACGTTCTCTAAAATATCAGTAAACGCGACTATCCAATGCTAAAAACACAACTATAAAGAAGGATACGCAACTTTACAGGAAACAAAAACTCTCAAATAACAGTTACGCAAAGCGTTCAATATACATGGACTACATATGGACAATTATTTTATAAATAAAGTCAACTAATACGTTAAAACAAATAAACTCACACACATCATTCTTTAATACTGAAACTACGTAAAGAAAATTTGAACAAGTTTATTTATCACAACATCTAATTAAACTCATCACAACATCAAAGATGAAGCAAACAAAAGGCAATTGGAAAACAAAGTTCCTGGGTATGATAGAATACAACACATACTTCTCAAAAAGGGCCTCTGAGACTGTACGCATTTAATAGAGGTTATTCAATCTATCATTTAAAATATGCTGAAGTTCTTACCTTCTTAAAGGAGGAGAAATTGGTAAATAACTCAGAAAACTACTGACCGGTCAGCTTGATCAGAGGTACAGACAAGTTTCAGAAAAAAATCATAAAAAAGAGATGATTAGCTTATCTTGAAAATCCAAAAAACTATCAGAAATCTAAGTCGTAAATCAAAACAAAATACAAACAACAGAGCACTTAATTCAGTTCCCAGAAGATATAATTTATAGTTTCAACATCAACGAAAAGAAATGCACTGTTGCAATCTTTCTCAACGTCGAGAATGAATTTTACAGTGAGCGGCATAGCTATATGTCTCCAAACGTACAACGCTACAAATCGGGTTTAGATACCCGTGGTTGGGAGTGAACAGATAATCTGTTATGAAGCTCTGTGCTTAACTACAAATGCAAAACGGTCTAACATATCAAATATCCCAAACGGGTCTTCCGCGCGGAATTATTCGCTGGTTATCCAATTTTTTAGAAGATAGGAATGTTACTATTAAGGAAGGAGGTGTCTCACAGGAAGTGTTAGTTAGTCCTATACTGTTCGACATGTATGCCAGCACCATGACTCTAGAAGATTCAAACGTTAGTTTATTCTCACAATTTGCAGATGATGCTACTATCTGTAAGAGTTCCTTAAATTCAACAAGAGCAGCCTGTAAACATAAAGCTCTTTTAAAAGAGGTTGAAAAATATTGTAACAAATAGAGAATAAAAATCAATACACACAAAATGTAAGTAATATTATTCATCGAATCAACCAAAATTCGAAAGATCATACTAGACTTATACCTAGATTAAACACTTCTCCAAGTAACAACATCCTCAAAATTCCTAGGACTGATATATAACTTAAAAGTAACCTGGTTCTATCATATGAAAATTATTATAAAATCTAGCAACGAGCATGTCATCATAGAAGTTTTACTAACAATAAAAAGGTGATATAATTAGAAAAATTACCAAAAATATATAAAACCTAAACACAACCAATGATTCAATACGTTTACTCAGTGTGAATAAATATAACATAAAACGCCAATATCAAAATTACAAAAGAAAAAAACAGTAGTAATACAAAGTTACATACTAATAAAAACGCACAGAGTTAGGAAATCTACGAATACATCATTCTCACACACTTAAGTATCTTCTTTGTTTTTTTCTTTTTCGAATTTCGCACAAAGCTACTCGAGGGCTATCTGTGCTAGCCGCCCCTAATTTAGCAGTGTAAGACTAAAGGGAAGATAGCTAGTCATCACCACCCACCGCCAACTCTTGGGTTACTCTTTTACCAACGAATAGTGGGATGGACCGTCACATTATAACGCCCCCATGGCTGAAAGGGCGAACATGTTTGGCGCGACCGGGATGCGAACCCGCGACCCTCAGATTACGAGTCGCACGCCTTAACACGCTTGGAACTGCCGGGCACTTAAGTATCTATTTCTAACAAACACATTTGAAGGTTTTAAGAAAAACCTGAATAAAAACGCATTGCTCAGCAGCTTAGACAACTATTTCACATTTCACGAAAGTAACTCTTAGCAGGCCTTATATGACGAGGTGGTTAGAATGATTAATTACTAATATAAGGGTCGCTGGTTCGAATATCCGCCACACATTTTGCTTATTGGCTTTAACAGTATTCACTCATTAGTACTAATGTTGTATTTAGCTTTGAGAAGATACCCTCTAAACCTAAAAATCACTTTATTCACAATAAATTCTTGTTTTCAATTTAACACTAACATCGTTTAACAATAACTGTTAGACAGTGAGCTGGTATTAAATGAAGAAACGGTTTATTATACCTATCTCCAATAATCACATCAGTGCCATGCTATCATTAACGTAAGTATATGATGAATATCACTTGTTTCTAATATTTTTATCACTTTTCTGGGTATAATTAGTATTCTTGTTTTACTTTCTTGAGCATTTTGACACAAGGAATGTTGTATATTTTCTTTTAGTTTGTCATTTTGTGTTTCAGATAGTTAAAAAGTTTGACTAATACTGGTGGCATTTTTCCAAATGTCATGCTCTCTTTAGTTGTTTAAGATGTCTTATAACCTCTAGACACGTTTTACGAGTCAATGTGTTAATTTGTTTAACCAAAAATATTTTATAATATATGAAATAACATTTTAAGCAAAAAATTGGTGTTTCTGTCACGTCTACGTACTTTTCTATCATTGTCTCTCTTCTATTTAATCTTAAATTACAGATAATTACGCGATCACCTGAACAAATGGATAACAAGTGACTAGAATAGGGACATGAAAATAGTTATAATGATATTTGTTTGTTTTTTCATATATCTCAACAGTAATATATCAGCACCCTTTCTCATCCAGGCTCATCCAATCCGCAGTGGTTCAGTGGTATACATCATACTATTCCAAAAGAACACCAACAGAAGGTATCGATATTAGGATAACATATCTGTTACAATACACCAAGTGATGTGGTGGTGTGTAAGTGAATGTATGAAAACACACAATATTTATTTAACAAGATATAAGTCAACCCAAAATGAGAAAGATGAAGAGTGAACTAATATCATCGAGCTCAATCCCTACTGGTAAGTCTATTTAGATGATCGTAGCAAAATACTAAGTTCTCTCATTAATGTAAGTAAGTAAGAGATGTTTAAATTTAAAGCAAAAATAATCCTGTTCATGAATCTACTAGAAATCCAAATAAAGTAAATGCCGGAGATATACGAAACCTGTATAAAAGTCAATATAAAAAACGGTCTTAAAAGAGAGTATTTTGATCATTAGTATACCTACTAATGACAGTGATTTTTATATGTTGAAATCTGACATGGAGCACACTCGAGACACACAAACACTACAGAACACAGGTACATAACAAAGTACAAACATGGAAGCATTGTATTGTTTTTTAATTTCGTGCAAAGCTACACCAGGACTATCTGCACTAGTCGTCCCTAATTTAGCAATGTTAGACTAAAGGGAAGGCAGCTAGTCATCACCACCCACCGCCGTTGGATTAACCGTCACATAACCCCCCCCCCCCATGTTTGGTGCGATGAGGATTCGAACCCGCGATCCCCAGATTGAGAGTTGAACGCTTTAACCCACCTGCTCATGGCGGGCCGACATGGAAACAAGTGACGATAATAGCCACACGAAAAAAGAACAACAAAACTTACTTACAAAAAAGAATGCACATACAAAAGAACCAGGCACTAACACACAAACGTCACCACCCCAAAACGTTATTATTATAAAAGGCATAGCAGACACCTACATAAACCCTGAAATTGTTAAAGAAATCATACACTGTAAATAAAATAAATACATACTTTCTTTTGAATGCTTGGCAACAGAGTCCTTATTAAGGAGGGTGAACCCCAAAACGTAAACATTTGTTACAAGAATGGCCTCAGGATGCTTTGAAACCAGGAAACATAAAAATCCATCTTCACAGAAGCAACCCTTTGTCTAGAACCTGTCATAAGAGGGATTCATTATTCTATCTAGGTGCATAAGGTAAAAAAGACAGAGACCAAAACTGATAGACACTACATGAAGGTCGAAAGAATCATATCACAAAGATCATAAACGTCATAAACCTAATAAAAGTGGTCGTAAAAAAACCAAACATAACGAAGGGCTAAGCCTTTTGTACCAGCTATACCACGTGGAAGAAGATAAAATTATTGCAATCACGGTAAGATGGTGTTACAACTGCCAACGCTATGGACATGAGGCAATGACATTTAAATCACAGCCATGTTATTAAGCCTGAGGTTTAAATCACAACGTAAAACAAAGCCATACTGTTATTATAAATGCTGCAAATGGGAAGAAAGTCAAAATACTACATCAGTAAAGAAAACCGTTTTACATGTTGCAAAATTTGCATAAAATAAAATTAATATTTATAACAAAAGACAAAATACAAACACAGACAACTAATGCACAAAACCATCAGCCAACAAATACGCACAAAAACTATTGCAAACATAAATGACCACAGTACAATCACCAGTGCAAACTACCAAAAACCACTTCTTCCAACATCTATAATGGTAAAACACAAACAAATTTATTAATCAGTTACTGAAAAAGTAAAAAAAAAAAGCAGCCAGAGACTAAGAAGTGACCAAACACTAAAAACAACACAAGAAGAATATATAGTCTAGTTTGTTAAAATCATAAAAATGTATACTACCTAATTTCCTAGAATAAATGAGTAAATCAGAACACTCGGAGAACTTTCTAACTATTATATTCGAAATAACAAGAAAACACTTAACATCAACAATACCGATGGTTTTAATTTCTAATTAGTCAAGATTCATAATCTCACTTTGTTTCATGTCAAAATCCAGGGTGACTTAGCTTCCAAATAGCACAAGAACTTCAATCTTATAAACACACCAAATCAGATGTTATATTTATCATAAAAGAAACACCATTACATAAGACACACAGATTTAGTTTACAGAACCATTGGAAATGGTAGGAAACTAAAACATGTAACATTAACTACTATTTGTTTAAAGAATGGCAGTACTCAAATTTCTAGCATTAAAACCTAATTCGTCTAGCTTGCGAATCCTCACGTGACAATAAACCTAACAAATGGAGAACAGAATTTATGGCATTTATTCTCACAGGCTGTTTGCTAGAAACGATACAAATTAATTGGTAAATAATGTTTTAAATTCGGTCTTAATTTTCCTTCTTCATGATTTGTTTGTTTGTTTGAAATTAAGCAAACCAATCGGCTATCTATACTTTTCCTACCACTGGTGTCGAAACCTGGTTTCTAGCGGCGTGAGTGTTACTGGGGTTCCTTTTACATGAAATTAATAAATATAGCAAATGTTTTCGAAATAGTTCTGTTTTAACTTTTTTATTTCTCGGAGTTTAAAGGAAAATAATGTAGAAAGGGTGGTTTTGACATCTTTATGTGTCCCAAGCTCTTTTCCATCTAAATTGTTCTGCAAACTTCATAATAGATGATAATAAAATAGGGAAAAGTCTGGAGAATAAGGAGGACGTGTAAATTTTCCTACTCTAGCTCTTCACTCTTTGCACATGTGATTCTTGCTGTATGGGGCCGTGCATTATCCTGGTGTAACACAATACCTTTGCTACTTATCAAAGCAGGCATCTTTTCCTTCAGTGCAATATTCAGGTGCTCTAACTGTTTACCATAAGTCTGATGTAATCGTTACATTGAGTAGCAGCAACTCAAAGTGAATCACATTAACAATATTTCACCAACTGCTTAAAAAGACTTTCCTTGGGTGGAGGCCCATTTTTGGTTGTGCTTTAGCCATATTACCTGCACTGACCGATTGTTTGCGTCGCTTAACATTTTTATAATATATCCATTTTTCATCTATAGTCACTAACCTGTCCAAAAAAGTGAGTTACATTCACGAGAGTACAGAGAAGTGCAAATGTCTACTCTTGCTCTAAGGTTGGTTTCTGTCAAATTATGGGGGTTCCATTTTCCAAGTTTTGACACCTTTCCAAGCTGTTGCAGATGACGGTGAACTGTTGAATGGGTTAAATTAACCTATCTTTTTAACTGTTACAGCACAATCCTCATCAGTGTAGCCAGTAGAAGTCATCATTAAACTTAACAGAACGACCTGAACGTGACACATCACTTAAGCTGTAGTTATCTGAACTGAGCTTCTGAAACCACCTTTGACATTTTCTTTTATTGAGAGACTCCGCACCATAAACATCATGAATGTTTTATGTAGTCTCTGCTGCATTATTGTCTTTTTTAAACTCATAAACCATTAATGCCTAAAGTGGTTCTCAGACACATCCACCTTCATAACGGTTTATTTGATTAATGATATGAAAATGGAGGGGGGATAGTTTCTTATATTTGTCTGGACATTTTTATACACGTTCTACTACATATTTCATTCATTAAAGCCTTCTACAAAGACAGAAAGATGCACTTTTGTATTTAATTTCCTCACATTACATACATCAAATGCGAGAAAGCTACATTTTTCACAAGTTATGGGATTCATAAACAGGTAGAAAAGTTAGATATTGAAGAAAATTGGTTGTCAGATAATTATCAAATCAAGGAAAAGTCCCTTTTTTCCTTTGAAAATCTGACTATCATTGTCTGATGTATGTAAGATTTGATGAATAAGTACTTACAAAAATCTTAGACAATAGCTGACTAATTTAGTTTAACCTTTTCTCTGCTTAACGCTACCTGTGATGGCCAATAGATCAAAATTTCTACAGGTGGATAATGTCGACGAGCCAGAACTGTTTCGCTATGAATATAGTGACCTGTGATTGAGCTTTTATCGTCTTGAGATATATTACAAGAACAGTCAGTGGTCAAGGAAAAGCCTGAAGTTGTATTGACGAGTTACCTCCAGTAACTCATCCTTCTGTGGCAAGGGGAAGAGATTTGACAGTTATGTAATTGTTGAGGTCCCTTGACAAGACTACTGTATTGCCCCTCAATGTTTAATATATCTCTGTTTGTTGTTAGCCATGAGAAGTTTATATTTAAACTATAGGTAGTTTTGATAAAGTCTAAATAAATATCATCCCGTATATTTATATGCTTCGTAAAACAGAATCTAGATCATGTTCAGAAGCATTTCAGGGAGTTTACTGCTTTCAGTGGATTAACTTGGGAATAGACACTGCAGCATTTGGCCTTGCGATTGGACAGTCAAGTGATATTGAGGGCTTGAGCAAAGCAGAATCACACGAATAAGATACTGTTGTAACCATACTGCAAAACAGTTTGACTCAGTGGAGAACTTTACAGTCCATTATGTGATATTCAAGGTTCGAAAGAGGAGTCTTCAGAAAACTTAGCCAGTTATGTAGATGATCTGTGCCATTTACATGCAAAATCATAGCATTTGCAGATTGTGAGGATAGCCTCATTGACAAATTTATAGAGGGAGTTCACTGTAAGATATTAAAGCATCACTTGGTTGTAAGATATCATTTTACCTTAATGGAAACAGTTTTTGTGGTGGTACAGTAAAAAATTGTGACTTCAGATAGATTGCAAGAGAAGAAAAACCTGTAATAGCAGATGCTGTGATTGTCCTTCAGACAGACTGCTCTCTTCAAGTGAGTAATAAATGTCTCATAGTGATTTCAATATTTGCTGAGGGCAAGAAAGCAGTCAACACATCCTAGTACTATGACTCCTCCCCCATGATTCTCAATGAATAGGTAAGAATTTCTTAGTTTGCCTGTGATATTTATATTACCTTGGACGTTGATAGCACCTTTATTCACTCATACCTTTGGAAGAGAGAAATAATGCATTTTTACTGGATGTGGGAAGAAGAGCTACTTCACAATAAATTGAACTTTACAATGTTATTTAGCAAGGTAGATGAAACTACCATTATCATTCAAATTAACATCAGATGGAAAAAAATCAGCAGGAAGCTGTAACTGTTACTCTTTTCACTCTAGAAAACTAATGAAACCTGAGTTAGAACCGATCAAAAACTTTATGGAATGCAGCAGACACCAACAGGCAACTTGCAGCAAAAGTTTGGTGGTCAGCTGGATGGTGCTTGTGAAGATAAATGAGGGAAAGATAGAGTTCCTGGTTATTATAGGAGATGCCATGATACTGACTTATCGCACCATATATCAGGCATAATGAGTGAAATCGTCACTTTGATCAATCAATTACGGACAGACATATCTTCAAATTCTAAGTAATGTCACCCACAGACAAAGATAATCATCTCCAACCTTTGCATTCTAGAGATGGGAATATTGTAGAAATATTATCAATCACTTTCCACTATGTAATAAGTTGGCTGTGTTTCCATGAGAAAATCATCTCATGTCAGGTAGACCATGTTCAAAAACTGGGGCTGCATGGTTGCATGTAGTGGGGGAAGTAACAGTTCCTAGTGCATTAGTACTACATAATGCACTGACAGAGTCAAACACATAATGCATTATTTCCTATCCATAAACTAGACATTGTTGTTACAAACACTAATCTACTTAAGGTGTGACAATGTTTTAGTGCTTTTCTGTAATTTTATATAGTTATCCATCTGGATTTTCAATGGAACTTCAACTGACGTGACAGGCAAAGGAGAAGATGTAATGGAAACTAGTATTACTTTTATCATGGTTGACAAATGAAAAGTAACAGAAATTCAATGACCTGTTGGTTATTTATGCCAATATATTTGTTGGTCTAGATTTCAGACTGGTTCAAACAGAAATAT
Organism: Carcinoscorpius rotundicauda; assembly: GCA_011833715.1. Taxonomy (NCBI): domain Eukaryota; kingdom Metazoa; phylum Arthropoda; class Merostomata; order Xiphosura; family Limulidae; genus Carcinoscorpius; species Carcinoscorpius rotundicauda. The sequence goes on along the minus strand of CM022395.1, from coordinate 11,733,502 downwards.
CTTACCTTCAGATTGACACAAATAATATATTAAACAACTAGTGAACAGGCTTTCTTGGAACACTATGGATGTAACTAGCATCGAAATTCAGTGGATGTTAAAGGACCAAATTATATAGTTTCCAGAGAATGTGTGGTCATCTTTAGTAGTGAATCTCCAAGAGAAAACTATTTATTCTCCTTTCCTGAGTATAAAACAAGCTAATCAATTTATGCTGTTTTTATTAAGCACTGCACCAAATGGGCAGAGTCATATCCATTGAACAAAACTTCAGTACAGTCCTTTGCTAATGTTTTGAAACACTACTGAATAACCTGCCTGCTTCAGCACACTTGAAGTGATTCATAGAGCGGAGACCTAATTTTAATAATAAGCTATTCTCTTTGTAGTGCAAAGTGTTGTACATGGTAAAAACACCCACTATCTCCTTTTACCTCAGTTTGATAAGAATTGCAGAGCGTGTAATACAAATTATCAACTAGATGTGTACAAAGAAATAACACAAGGTATGGCTATTTGTTCTCCAAACATTGTCACGTTTAGTTTGAAACTATTGCCTTCTGCAAAATATATAACTCCCCACGAAAGGTATTGAGCAATGTTATAAAACAAAATGTCATCTGATGTTCTTTTAAAATCTTATACCCTCTCCAGCTGAGTAAAAACCGAATTTCAGTAGAGTAAGCCACACAGAGTTCAATGAACTCATAGGTACAGTTGAAGTAAATATAACGTGTCAACAGGCAGCAAGAATGTGTTTTTTCTCAGCATACAATATATATCAGACTGCTATGGCTTTAAGTGAAATAGTGTATTTTCACTGACCTTGTTTCAATTTATTTTTCTGCAAAGCTAATTAAGGTGAACGGATTGGCTTGCAAATGGTGACATAATACTTTATCAGTTTGGCTACTGGTTTGGGTGGATATATTAAAAATTGAAAGTATTTTCACTGTGAATTATTCTGTTTAACCTGACTTGGTCTGAGTTCATATTGATATATGCCATAGTGATAAAGTAAATATTATTTCTAGTAACAATTATTTTAGGTGAAAAGTATAAGTATGGCTGAATTCTGCTAGTGATCATTTTATGACGCTAAGAAAAACAGTTATATTCACATCACTGAGCCATCAAACTTTTTATGTCACTCTAGGCTGCAATGTTAATAACATACGAGCTATTGGTAGTCTGTCTACACTTTCTACGTATATGCCATTACATACATATATAAATAAATGTGTTTAATGGTACACAATTGTATATGAAACTTTACATATGTATGCCATTATATAGGTATGAATAAATAGGTATTTGGTTTTGTATCTTTGTGAATTTAAATATTATGCAAAATACGAATAAAAAGTAAATAATTTGGATTTACATGTTAAGACTTGAAGATCTGTAATTAATTGTGATAACTGGCTTCTCAACCATTATATGAAATCACAGTGTACTGGGTATTTTCATTAATGCTTGTGGAAGAATATTTCAGTTGTTGCATTGAAATATTTGAAGGACAATAAACTTTCCTGGAGGAGAAAAAATAATGGCTACATTATCTTTTCTCCTCCACGAAAATAGGTAGAATTAGCTGCAGGCAGTGAATTTAATAAATAATACCTTATGTATCATACCAAAGGTAATATTGTTACAGTCAGTACTTTCTTTGGTTATGATCAAATATGTCCAATCACATAGGATGAAACATTTTCATAAGTACATAGCTTTATAGATTATTTTTTTAATGTATAAATTGTAGCTACAATGCATTAAAATGCAGACTGTGATCATATTGTTAGAGGCAAAAGTGTCGTAAGCACATATCTAAAGCAGTCTACAAGGTGGTAGTGTTAATAACTTTATATGATCAGAAGGCTAAAGGTAGTACCAACGCAATGGCTGATCGAGTTTTATTTCTTGTGCAGGAGAGTTTGAAGCTCTACTCCCATTGGACTCGGGGTTCTTTTTGTATAACTACCAGAGAGTAGTGAAAAGAATGTGGCTGAGTTTAAAGGTAGTTGTGAACTATTGTCATGGTACTGGCAACACTGTAATGCCCAGCTGGATCTAGGACAAGCATGAGACCTGATGACGCTGGGAGACTGAGACATCCACAAGCAGAAGATAGATTCCCTGAAGACAATGTACAGAATGGTTATACGAACGTGCTCAACTGTTTGTTAACTATGACAATAGTTTTAAACTCTGCTTCTTAAGAAAATTTAAGGCTAAACATTATTGTAACTAGATCATTACAGTTTTATTCCACATCTTCGATGAAACATTTGACCAATCACAGAATTTGGTTGAATATATGTATTATATCATTACTTTTCTATTTAAGTTGCAGTTCTTAACTCTCCTGTTTGTCGTTACTTAAATAGCCATTAGGTGTGACTTTCAGTTTTTTAGCCAAATCCATATTCAGATATATGTAGAAAGCTACCTGTTTAGATACTTTGCACAGCCGTTGCATTGCACTGTAGTCCCAAAATTTTAAGGGGTGACCTGATATTTGAGTAGATTGAGTAAAAAACCAATGGGTGAAGCCAAGTTACTGCACAACAATATGTTTGAAAAGTTTTTGCTGATTGTGACCGGTACCTGGTGGGTATGAGCAAATACAGTTTTGGTTTTGCTTCATCACGTAGGAACTCTGAGAAATAGACAGTTAACTGTATTGAATTGCGTTTATGTTTCTAATACGCTATTAAGTTCAACATAATTAAAAGTGTTTTGCTCCTGATTTTCGTTTGTATTAAATGTGCGGTGCATCACGTTGCAATGTCTAACAGTAGTCAACAAGCATTAACGGATTCCAATTGCCCTGATATCGTTTTTCCATTGTAGCAATATCCTGGTGAAACTAAAGATTTCGATGAAACGGTACGTGATGGGCAAATTTGGATGTGATTTTCGTGATCAGCAGCCAAAAATCTACAAGGAACACCCAACAGCGTTCAGGAAACAAAAATTTTGTTGTGCAGTGTAATCAGTGACACCACCACAATCAAGCCCAACAGTCCACTTGAGGAAAACTAGTATAGAACCAACATCATCCCTCAGTAACCCGATGCTACTCAAACCCATAAGACTCATATCCATAATTGTCCTGTTGGTGGTTGTCAGGTACAGAAACATCATTGATACCAATATGCATCTATCTGTTCTGGGGACATAATATTTTAAAGACATCTTCCTGGAACACAGATCATCACAGATGTCTTTCAAGTATTGGGAAGGTTAAACTACAGCAGAGACCACTCATCAGGTAATGATATCTCAATCATTGACAGAGATAGCTATCACAATGTTGTAGATCAATTGTGGAACATCAATTGTCCACCAAAAAGTCTAGGATGGTAGATATGCCAAAAATGCCTTCAAATACAATCAAAGAATCACATATGCTTCAGCATTAAATTGGCATTCTAAACAAGAAATAGCCATGTGAATAAAGATCGGATGCTTTATAGTAAGAAAACCCTCTTCCTTTGTTTCAACACGCAATCAAAATGTGAATGCAAAATGCAGTTCGTAGTACCTTATGTGGTTCTCAGTGTGATCACAATAAATAATTTTGTTTAAATTAAATCACAATCTTCCTTTGTATATGGAGTAAAAGATACAATGTTTGTGGTTAAATATAGTGCAGCCTAAGAGTGCTTTCGTGATAACTTAAGAGATTTATGTTGCACAACCAAAATCAACAGTTGCGTTGGTGAATCTCTTGCAAGGGCTCTAGTAAAGTTAGAATGTTCTGATTTTTTATAAGTGTGTTTATTACTTATTTTCTTAATCTTTTTATTTTTAGTATGAATATGTTAAGTAAGTAAACATTTCTTGTGCATACATTTTACATTTTTTATCATTATTCATTGAATGTCGTTTTTTAATTATCTTTATTGCGTATATGCACATACTCATTTATGCTTTTACAGGTATTTTGTACATGTTTTTTATTACATATTTTAGTTTTAAATAGGTGAGATTTTCTTGTATTATTTATGAAAGTTTTTGCCTTTATTTGGTTAGTTTTTAGTACTTCTGTATGATTTAATTTATGCTTTATGTAATTTTTTGCTCTTATTTTGTTGTTGTTTAATACTTCTGTATGATTTAATTTATGATTTATGTAGTTTCATACTTTCATGGTAAAATCTTTCAACTGTTTTAGTATTTGTGGCTTAAATAAAAAGTTTTTATTTTGTACTTTTAAGTATATTTCAGTTTACCTTTATTTTTATTGTTTCTTATATGTATTTTGTGAAGGATTTGTTTAAATATTTTTTAGTATCTATTTGCTTTTTATGCAGTGGTTCTACATTTTTTCTTTAAAAGTTTGTTTGTTTTGAATTAAGCACAAAGCTACACAATGGGCTATCTGTGCTCTGCTCACCACGGGTATCGAAACCCGGATTTTAGAGTGTAAGTCCGCAGACATACCGCTGAACCACTGGGGGGCTTCTTTAAAAGATTTTTATGCTTTGCTTTTTACTTTTGAGCATGTTTCATTTTCATTTTTATTTTATTATATTTCTGTGAAATGATAAAAATTAATTTAATTTTCATTAATCTATGCCATTATTGTATACTTATAAGTTTGTTTACTTTTGTATTTTAATGTGTTGCATCTTGCATTATTTAAAGTTGTATTTTCGGCTATATTTCTTTGTATTGTTGGGCAGTTTTTTTGTAGGTGAGAATAAATTACACAAACTTTCTTGACTGATACACAACATACATTTTGTTTTTAAAGTCTCAAGTTATGGTCAGTCTGAAAATAAAGAAGAGAGGAGAACTGTGTGCTGCAAGCATACCATTTGTTTCGTAATCTTTACTTAATACTCAAATTGTTCACAACATTATTTTTGTATTACACGAGATCCTTTTGTTCATTTAGTTAACGAAGGAGGTCATCCAATTAGTATGTCGCGTATCCCTTCTTATTGTAAACGGTGATATTTTCCATTCGTAAGTCATATACGAATACAATATCCTTGATTAACGGCGAGAATTATCATCAGAAGACCGCGATTCTTTTTTTTAGTATAAAATGTATGTTTTTTTCAACATGTAACAATGTGATTTAATTTAAACAAAATTATTTATTGTGATCACACTGAGAACCACATAAGGTACTACGAACTGCATTTTGCCTTCACATTTTGATTGCGTGTTGAAACAAAGATTGTTTCAATTGTAACAGTCTCCTACAAAATATGGTGAAATCAATATTCGACCTCGCATTTTGATAAATTGTCTTTAGTGGATAACGATTTCCAAAATCAAGTTTAAGCAGACGAAAGGCTCAAAAATCCATTAAAGCTATATCGTGGGAGTAGGTGGGGGGATGAAATTTCTGTGCTTCGGTTTCGATGTCTGTCTTTCTTCAAAACAGCCATGAAGTTGAGGGCTTGTTACATTGCTAACAATACCAGAGATATGTTCAGCTTTCTAAAAGTATATTTTATAGTTACAGGGTTATGGTGCTCCAAGTAAATTTGGGACATGGATTCAGAGTTCACTGCTGTTCTAAATATTCTCTTATATGAATTTCTTCAATTTCTTGGGAAAAACTGACGGATATATTCTTTAAAATGTTGTTAACAATCTCGTTATACTAATATTTCTTTTTCTGCAAAGGCTTTTATTTCTCCTAATATGAACAGTTTTATAAAACCGTCTTGTTTAATCGAAGTTTTTCTATAATCAAATGAAGTAATTCATGTCATAATTCACAGAAAAATCAAGAGCAAAAAAATCACACTGCCACTTTTTCTTTTTAACATAAGCTTCTGAAAAAAGTTTAAATGAAGCTGTTTTGGTACTGGAATTCAAAGTATCGATGTTAATGTAATAATATTTAGTTGTTTTATTGGTGAATATGTTTCTCTTAAACAAATAATTCCATATAAAAACAACTAATGATATTAACAATTATTACATAAATAATTGGATAACATAGTCCTCGTTGTTCACTGTGTTACAGAATAGATTGCTTTAGCTGAAAAGTACATACCAGATTTCTTTATGGGTTCATGATAATCACCCTCACAAATCTGTCGAACAAGGCGTTTGAAATTACCACCATCAAAAGGCATGGTTCCATATACTAATGTGTACAGTAGAACGCCCAGACTCCAACAGTCTACCTAAAAGACAAAATATTTTTTAATTCATTCTGAGCACCACTCTAATGAAACCATGTAAGATAATCAGAGTATTATTATAAAGAAACAATAATATTAACTTTATAAACATAAAAAATTGTAACTAATTCTGGTCGTCATTCTTAACAAATAACATAAAATATGATCACAATTATAACACACGCTACTATTCGTTACAAATATAATTTTGTTTGTTTGTAGTTTAAGCACATAATGGGCTATTTGTATTTTGCTCATTACCGTACCGAAACCTGGTTTCCATACTTCTGTACCACTGGGGGCCCTTCTAAATAAACTCAAGTGGGCGTTCACATGTGAAACACGTTTTTACTGAGGGTTGTGGAAAATTTTCCCTGTATAAGAATATATTGATGTTACACGTTTTCAACAAACATTAAATCTATGGTAGTAACTGAAGCTTACAGCAAGTGTTTGAGTGTTCCGTAACTAAGAGATTTTCTCTTCTTTCTTTAGTGATACTTTTATTTAAAATAAAGATTAGAATGTTCGCATATCTAGTTTCATTATGCTGATTATTTTATCCATTATAATAACGTCTGAGAGAAACACTACAGAGATTGTTCTATACTCTTCTCTAAGTATAAAGATTTAGTATTACCCTAAATCTCCTAAGCTAGCCAAATTTTGTGAACTGTTATTAAGATTACAGGCAAAAATATTGTCAACAGGAGAGTACACAACTTGTAACTTGTAGGCTTTATAAGCAAGAAAATATACTCAATTAACTATTCTTATTACCATATGATTTTTAGTTTGTATATGAATAAGTTGCTTGATCTATTCGGTAGTTAACATTACTGAAGAAACTCTATATTTTATCCTGAAAACCACTGTCAATACACTTTACAGAGGTTGAGCATGTTGTATTAAAACAAATTTGGAGCTTCACCACAGCCTTATAGTGTATTTCACCACTTGGTGATTGCTTTATGTCAGGCTTACATGTTCAAAACATGCCAATACTCTCTGCATCGTTTTCGTAATCTCTCTAGTGTATGAAGACAATGGCTTTACAATGCTCATTTTGACACTCCGATCATACGGAAGGAAATCTAAAATTTGTAGACTTGATCAACACGTTTTCGTATAGAATGGTATCAGTACCCATTTCATGTTTTTAGCTCTTTTAAGTGGGCAATGTTTTGTTGAACAGATATATCGCGAAAGTAGCTTATTTACAAGTGACTTGAATGGCTTTTCCGAGAGCTGTTTCTTGGGGCACGTGGACGGCTTTTGATGCTGACCGCAGTATTTGCGAAATCTCACCTGTTACAAGACGCCGTATCATGCCTCCAGGCCTGTTTCAGAATATTTCTGATGCCTTAAGCACAGTCAATTTCCTTTGTTTGTCAGTAAGATACAAGGTATGTCTCTATCTCGGAAATAACAAGTCCCAAAATTGAACACAAAAGTAATCGCGGTAATTACGCAACTCCAAACAATGTTGAAATATATTCTTAACTTTGTTTAACGTAAAATGGAATTTATTGTAACAAATTCTATAAACGTAAATAAAATTATGAACTGTATATTCAAAACGTAACTTTTTTAGCTCAGTATTTCGTTGTTACAGTTTCTAGAATATCGATAGTTCCTGATGAAGCTGTAATAAGGAAATATTGAGTTAGTAATATTACACCTAGAAATATAAGTCGAGATTTTGTTTACTTAAACAGAAATGTTAAATTGTTAAGACATAATTACAATTCGTTACATTTTATCACAATTTTATTGAGGTTGTAGGTGTCACGTGACTCGCTGATTTGCATGCCAAAAATCTTTTTAATTTAATGTCCTGCACCCTTCGTACACCTGAAAACATCATGAAGGAATTATGTTTCTTCTTGGTCAGTATCATAGACTATCTATGTAACATAATCATCATGCTACTGTAACTGTATCTTGAACTATCTTCGTATGCCACTTTAACAAACTCTCTGATTCAATCTGGGAATGATTTTATATCTAAAACTCTTAAAAAGTAAATAAGTTAGGTATAAAAGCACTATAATATATCATTGGAAATAAAACGTTAAACAGTCATTTCTTTAGCATGATGCACAACGAGTGCATGGGTACATTTTGCCTGGAGTCCGTGAGAGTGTTTTTTTTTAATTATGTGTTTATTTTGAAGCACAATCTGTACAATGAGGTATCTGCTTCATGCCAACCACAGGGAACAATATAAAATTTAGTGTTATATGAGTTACCGGGTGCTTTTATAACATAGGGCAAATAAAACATAATCGAAGGATGTTTAAAATTAGTTCGAAATATTTACATGGTAAATATAATAACTGCATGCTTACTTCTGGCCCACAATACGGTGTTCCTTTGACAATTTCTGGTGATGCATAGAGTGGACTGCCACAGAAAGTGTTCAGTAAATATTGCTTACTGAATATATTTGACAATCCAAAATCTCCAATCTAAAATATAAAAAGTATACTATAAAAAGAAAGCGTGTCAACATTATGTTCTTTCACAATAAATGATATTCCAAAAACAGTTTTGTATGAACTACAACGCAAGTGATTGTCATAGCGGTGTATATATAATCATACCTGGTTTTTGCTTTCTAATAACACAAATGATTTCAGTTCAACCTTGTGTTTATTTTAGTACATTAATGTGCAAAATTACATTTTCGACTAATTCTGGTTTGAACAATTAACAAAATCGTTCATCCACTAAACATATATTCACCTTCAATTTTGAGCCAAAGTATGTGTATGTGTGTATATTCAGTATATCCTTACATAAGACTAATTTACTGGACAAAATTTGAGAAGCAGACTCATGGTGGCCAGAGAGAGTTATGTTGATATATATATATGGCGTTGTTGCCTAATCAAGGGGGACTAAAATGTCTCCGGAAGGTAATCTACATATGATGAGGGTATCGGAGAAGATATTCAGGGTCAATGAGTTCGAAATGGACATCAAATTTTGTGTTCCTGGTTCATTTCAGGATCTCGGGGACACCTTGTTTGAAACTATCGGAACCAAAGTTGGTACTCGCTCTCAGGTGTCACGAGTGGGTGTTCTAACGTGTGTTATTTGAGTATCAACTCTCCGTGAGCCAACTGTAGAAGTACCTGTGGATAATGGAGAGGCTTGATCGCACATTGGGGTTTCTGTGAGTCATGAACCTCGCAGTGGAATACGAAAAATTGTATAGTAATTCTAATGAATACTTGCCTACTGTACCAATTAATCTTTATTGTACCTGTGATAATACCATTCATTTTTGTTCGTTTACATATATCTGCTTCAAGACTACGTTTGCGTTTGCGTTTTTCTTTCAGCAAAGCCAAAACAGGCTATCTGCTGAGCCCACCAAGGGAAATACTTCAAAACTAACATTACATTTTCATACCACATCTAGACTACAACCATTAAGAGTTTTTCACGTAGAAAACTGAATAGAAACACTACAGTTAAAAGTCTAACAGAAAAAGTGTTTTGTTGTCGGTACTGTTGTGTTAATACGTTGGAAATATTTCCCTAAAAAAAGTGCTTAAACTTTGTTATGTTTCAAACAGGTAGTTTAAGATAATTGAAAGTTAATTCTTCAGTAGCTCCATACCTTCGCATTGCCTTTCTCATCGAGAAGGATGTTTTCTAGTTTTAGGTCTCTGTGGCAAATTTGGTTCTGAAAAATAACAACAAAGTCATAAATAAATTTTGAATATAAAGTATAATAATATACATTCATATTGACTTTTACGTAATTGAGGTTTATTATAGAACAGTAAATATTCTCAAGTTAGTACATGGTAACAGTTCAAGTCATATAAGTTTCGTGTTTTATGTTCCAGTTTCACTGAAGGAAAACAGTACAGTATAAGACGTGATATACTGCTTTGAATAAAAAAAATTGCTTATAATTTCAAAGGTTTTCCTTTTTTTTGTGAATAATATGATTTGTGTCTGAACCTGTATTAAACCAGTGATACACTCTGAAGACTTATCTTGTAACAATAGCGCGCAGTAGTAATAATCTGGTAGAATACTTAACTTGTGGCAAAAATATATAGATAATAATAACAGTGTGTTTAACTAGTAACAGTAATATAATACAAAGCTCTAATAATTTTTCAGAGTTGCTAGCTTGTTGACACTAAAAATGTATATATAATAATATATAGTTAACAGCTTACTTAACTTGTAACATACAAAACACTGTTTTATAGTACATTATATACTAAACTAGAAACAATAATACATAGTTTTACTAGTCTATCAAAAACAATAATGTAGCAATATGGCGGAGCAATTAAATCGTTACAAAAATACAGAGCTATAATAATCTGTCAGAGTACTTAATTTTTAATAGCAACACGCGCTCTGACAATTTGTTTTGCTTTGTTTTTTCTCATAGCAAAGCGACATCTGGCTGTCTGCTGTGTTCACCGAGAAGAATCCAACCAAGCCTTGATTTCAGATGTTATAAATCAGAAGACTTACCGCTATCCTAGCGGGGGATCTCTGACAATCTGGAAGAAGCACTAACGTTACAGTAATATAACAAAGTTGTAACAATTTGACAGAATGTTTGCATTGTGACAATGGTACACAGCTTATTCGATCTGAGAGCTTATTTACCTTGTAATATTTGTACACATTAGAATAGGAACAGGCATAGATGAATGGTTAGCGTGCTAAACCATGAATCCGAGGAACAAAATATTGTTCCACTGTTTGGGGTCAGGTGCATTATAAGAGTGACTTTAAATCCCAATATTTAATTGGATTAGTCTGATAATTGGTAGTGGGTGCTGTTCATTCTAGTCTAAAAGTTCCAAATTAGGAATGATTAGCGCAGGTATACATTGTGTAAATTTGAGATACTATCCCAAATAAACCAAACTAACAAAATTTTTACATTGTGCCGCCAGTACACGAAATACATTGACAACGTCACAAAATTGAAACAAGCTGACAAATTGCAGAGGTTTGAAACGTCATATACGAACGGATTTGGATCCTCACTACATCGTTTTCGTTCCATGTCGTCACATTCGGTTATGATTTGTTTAACGACCTTGCACCATGATAATAGTTTTAAAGTATAGTTTCTATACGGCTTATTTGTACAAATGTCATATTCAAAGCAAACCTATCCTCTATGCAGACTTTCTATGATCTACCTAATGATAAAGGACGAGGGTTTCATAGTGCACGTATCAATAGTCTGACCACGCAGAAATAAACAGGCGCTGCATCCAGCGGACTGGACCAGTAGGTCTCTTCATATGAAAGAGAGTGAAATACTCATGCTATTTTCCAACTGTTTGAGGTTTACAATGACTGATTAGATATATCGTGGAAGTAACTAGTGAAAACATGGCTTGTCTTTTTTTCCATGCGATCTTTCTTGATTTACATTGCATATTGTAACCAGAGGTACGTGGTTGGCTTTTGCCACTAGCCTTTATACTCGTAAGTTCTTGTTACACGATGCTACATTTTGCTTATTACGCCTGGAGTACAACTTGTTGAAGGTCTTTTCTTTTATGGTCCTGGTGTCCAGAGTTGATCTACATTCCTTTATTTTCTAATGCAGTTAAGCCTAAATTCTAAATCTTCGATCTCAACACATCTTTTGTATGATCTGCTTTGAAATGGTTGTTAGATATCTTCCCCTAGAGTGACTAGTTTTCAGTGACATCACATGAAACACCAAACAATATCCTACTGTATGTAGTTCTTATACAATTTGTACCATCGCCACTTCAACTTGACTGAAAATTACGGCGTACACATGATATTATATTTGAAATATAATGCCGTAGAAACTGATTATGTGTTAGTAATAATGTTTAATATAATGAAGCGGCATATTTAGGTAGGGGCTAGAGAGGGCTTAGTCCCAAGGCCCATGGTTTTAATAGGGGCTTATTGATAATTTTATTCTAGATAAAATTACATGGAATGAAATGCCCACAAAGAATATTAGCGCCTGGACCCACACAACCTTAAATCCGCCACTGATTAGATTTGGTGACAAATGTGCAAACCAGCAACATTCTCAGATCATACGTACCTTGTGACAATAATACACAGCTGTAGCAATCTGTCGGAAGAGTCTTCGAGCAGCCGAGTCTGAGAACACTTTCTTCTCGGTTAGAAGATCGTACAACTCTCCCCCACTGGCGTACTGCATAACAAGAACAAGTTTTTCCGCGTTTTCGAACACTGAAATATTCGCATATTTCTATAATTAGTTGTTCAGAGATCATTTTGTTTTAACATGTACTCAGATTTGTCGATTTTTTGGTTATTTATGGGATTTTTAATATAATCATAAGACTTTTCTTTACGAATATAATACATATTTTTGCTATTAAATATTTAAAATTCACTAGCAAATCATTAAAGATATGGGGCTCAGAAAATTTTCTCGAACAACACAAGATATGGAAGAGTATATTAAAAACAAGATTTAACAACAAGAACTTAGTGAAAATGAGAGTTAACTGATGATATTAGGATTTCATAGAACCATGTTATATGTTAAGGCATCCATAGAGTCAATTTCTATTTGCTTATATTTTGTTCTACGTGACGTATGTTCTACAAATTAATACATTAATTTCTAGTCAAGTTACACTTTACAAAGCCTTTCAAGCTCACTTTAAAGTTGCACGTCACACATACTGATATATTTGAAATAATAAAATATTAAATAGTGTGCTTATCAGAGATGATAAATATAAAATATATTTAATATATTATTAAATATATTACTAAAAATGAGGGTGCGATCTAACAGTTTCTTTGTGTAAGTTTTAAAACAGCAGGTGCTTTTAAGTATCGACGAGAGTTCTGCCGATCCCACTCACATATTCAGAATAGGGTTCGTGTTACAGTATTGGCTAAAATATTTGCATACTGTTCTATTTCATTGTCTACACGCATATTGTAAATATGGAATAAATGCCCAAGTAGAAACAGAGAAGGTAACGTATATTTAGGCATACACGTACGAGTTGTTATTCTGATCTTTATAAATTGTTTTGAATATTTGTTCGTCAAAACAAACATACACACCTGCGTTTGGTATAATATTTTTCAAAATAGATCAACTTTTTGTTTAGACTGTTTCTCTGTAGTTGTTGTCGAACCATGCCTTGTCATGTGCCAGAAGTTATAGGGCATTAGATTGTTTGACTGTCCAGACATTATGAAGCAAAGTGCCATTACCAGAACAGTAGCGTACTTCCCTTTCAATATACTGTATCCAGAAGCCTAAAACGTCATCAGACTACAGGAAAGAACGTTTACTAGCAGACGCCGAAAAGCTACTGCCCAATCAGGTTAACATGTTAAGGTCGAAAAAAAGTCTTGTAGCATATTATAACAAGAATAGCATGAACACATTCGTTTCAAGGTATACAGAAGAACAGTGAATAAGATACTGACCAAACAGGATTATTTTGTAAGGAAGTTTATCTGCATACTGATATTAATCAAAACTGACTGCCGTCACCATGATACTTGGGCAAGACAGCATGCCAACGTACAGTTAGAACATATTTTCAGATTAGTTCTGTTTCCAGCTTGTTAAAACTAATGGAAGCGTTCATGATCGTCGTTTGCCTAGAGAACACATGAAGGAAGACCACAGGAGGTGGTGCAGTACATGTTTCGGCAGCCATTCATCATGGTGGGAAAACAGCTCTTTATATCCTACAGGGAAACGTAAATTACGCCTCCAGCAAACATCACATAGAAATAATATATATGCTGATATATGCTAGAGCAATATTTTGGCAATAATTTTGTCTTTCAGGATGACAGTGCCACTACCCACTGTACGCATATTGTGCAAAATTATTGTAGCATTAAGATATTACAAGATATATAATCCAATTCTGAACTGTTAGAAAAAAATTGAGCCCAAAAATTGTTAATCACGACTCTGAACGAGCTACTGTGGCTGAATTGCAACGCCTTCTAGCGACAGGTTAGGGTGAACTAACTCTGGATTACATCACTAGCATCATCATCCCATGTTACCTTTATAAGAGGATTAACAAAATACTGAAAATTTAACATGAACTGATTTAAGGTTATCGACGCTATTTATAATAAATTGATGTTATATTTATTATACATGTTTTGGTAAGATTTTGTTGTAATAGATGAAATGTTGAATCATACATCTATCTGCAAGTGTCAGATAAAATTGTTTGGTGTTCTAATAAAGCATTCATGATGCTCATAAGATCTGTCTCATTATACATGTAGATGTTTAGTATAGTACGCATTGCTTAGTTTGCCAGTGCGAAGTGTATTTTTATTTTGTGTTAATGATAATGAACTTTTTGTTACAAAATATGTAATCATTCTGGCCAAGGGTGTATTTTACTCTTAGACTATTAGTTTCTTCTATGTTTAATAACAATATCATTCGCTCAGTGGAACTTTACCAAAACTGTTTTTAAACACTGTGTAGATATAGGCATATGCTCAACACATACTTCAAAAGAGAAACTTTTCATGGCTTCTGGTAGGCTTTAATTATGATGGATGTTATCTGGGGTTCTACTGAAGAAAAAAATCAAACCCAACCTAATTCCAAAATTATAGTTTAAATATTGTCATTAAACACAAGCAATGAGCGAGTGTAGTAATATACTTTCCCTTTACTGTTAACATCTCTATAGGGTTTCCAAAACTCAACAAATATAAGCATGAAAAACAAAAATTAAATAAGTGCGATGACGCACCAAAGTTTTGGGTTTTGAACACTCTATAAGTTCTCTCAATGCCATTGAGTAATTACATACGACGGTAATATCACCAGTTCCGTTTCTACAAATATCACTAAGCATTACCTCATTACCACTCTCCGTAAAATTCATTTAGCATAAATGAGAATATGCTTTATTCATCCACCTACAGTACAACAATTATCTTTAACTTTACGAGAAACGTAAAGAAAACAACAAATATATAAGTACAAACCAAAACACATCCTTACAAAAATATCTACACTACAAAGATCAGCAGAAAGTATGTCCTTCATTTACATATCCTGCTGGTATTAACATACCAGCGGTCAAATCAGTGTCTTTATTCCAACTGTACTTTTATAAATATAGGATTTCCAACATAATGCAAAAGACGTCTAATCGCAGACACCGAAATCTTATAAGCCCATTTGTCTTAGGCCTAACTGCAGTTAAGCTATTATTAAGTACGGCCCACATTCGATAAAGAGATAAATTAACATTGTAACTTGTTAGCTTTTATTTAGTTTCATCAAGGATAAATTTTATCGTACTTAATAATTCTATTTTACGACCATCTTTAATAAGCTTTGTTGTCGTACTAAATGTTAACATTCGTACATGCGTATTTAGATAGTAAGAAGAAAGAAAATATTCGTCAAGTGCTTACTTAAGATTAGTGTGCGCTATATTGATTATTAATTTTCTAACTGGCCGTAATAAGTTTTCCAAAACGTAACGTATAGAGATAGAAATAAGAACTGTAAGCACAACCTTGAATGTATTTGTTGTGTGCAGGAATCTCTATGCCTTTTCTTTGTCAACTGCTGATAATGCAAAGTTATTAAGAAATAAAAAAAGTCTTTTTCGTGTTCAAACTTTGAATCATTAATATTGTTTCCTTTAACTGAAATTTTTAAAATGAAAACTGTGTCTTGATGTATTGTTATAGTGTTTGAAGAGATGCGAACATTATTCAAGAGTTTTCTTACCTTCGAAGATGTGAATAATGTGTGGATGTTGAATGGACGACATAACTTGGATTTCTCGACGAATCCTTATCAGGTCTTGTTCATTATCGATTTTCGACTTTTTGATAGTTTTAATGGCAACCTAGAATGAGGTGAAGAAAAACGCAATGCACGTAAAATATAGATGCACTATTTTGTTGTTGTTTTTGTTTTGAATTAAGCACAAATCTACACAATGGGCTATCTGTGCTCTGCCCACCACGGGTATCGAAACCCGGTTTTTAGCGTTGTAAGTCCGCAGACATACCGCTGAGCCACTGGGGGACAGATGCACTATTTAATATAATACAGAAATCACATGAAAACAGCTAGTTTTGTTTTTTCTACTTTTCATCTTCAAATGTAATTTTTTTGATTTGTTAAAAAAATAAGAAGTGTTAACTAGGCATATGCCCTCATTCTTAATTATTTTTAATATATAGATATTTTTCCTAAGAATAATTATTTAAGTACAGTACTTCTGGTACTTCAAGTTTACTGTGTATTTACTTAAATATTTAACTCTTATGCTTCATCTTAGAAGCATGAGATAACTAAATTTCTTTACAGGAGAACGAAGGTGTAAATCGAAATTATAATACCATTCCCCCACCTCCTTTTCCCCACATGTGTTTGGGTTTTTTTCTTATAGCAAAGCCACATCTAGCTATCGGCTGTGTGTACCGAGGAGAATCGAACCCCTGATTTTAACATTGCAAATCCCAAGACTTATCGCTGTCCCACCCGAGAACTGGAGGTGTTAATATTAGGAAAATTTATATAATACCACACTTCTCTGGTAAAAGGTAACGCACATTAAACACAGTCTGTATAACGGTCTCAAAATATAACATTATCCAGTATTTATGTATAGAGTATTTTCATGTTTAGTCCTCCAGTTGGCCAGCGATAAGTTTGGGGATTTACGTTGCTAAAATCCAGTGTTCGATTCCACAAGGCAGTCAGAATGGAGACAGTGTAACTTTGTACCGAAACAACAACAACAACAAATGATTTCATGTTCGGCTAAGCGAAGACATTGTTGAGTACAAATCGGTATACAGATGTTCTTCACATATGGGTTAAATGTATTAAGAGGTACCGGTGCGGTAAATATCCAATACCGAGGGAAGTTTTCTGTCTGTCTGTGGACGTACTTCGCCTTAAACGAGTTGAACATATCTGGCATGCTAACCTAGTACCCCAAAATCAAATCAAATTCATATTAAATATTCCCATCTATTGAAAAATGGAAATATTTTATAGAATTCCCTATATAATTACTGCAGTAACTATTGCAAGTAGTTAAATTTGAACAAAATTCTCACTGCAAAGAAATTCTGTAAGTCAAAAATTGTAAAAAAGCTTGAGGTCATCTCCTATAATAACCAAAATATACAGTAACAGAATATCTATCCACAACGCGGAGAATTAAGATATTGCTGCTGTTTCAGTTTCTCGTTCATCTCTGGTTCACGTCATTTAACTTTAGCAAAAATCTTGACCACGTCTCTACTGTGAAATGGGCTGCTTCAAAGAAGTGACGCAACTGCTTTACCATTTCTACCAAGTTTTTCGACTCGACCGCTACATCTCTTTACTTTCAAATGACCTACTGTGTTGACTTACTTAGAGAATGAATATTATTAAGCATCCTTTTGCTCACTTTCAACAAATTTCTTAATAAATGAAAATATGTTGCAGTCGAATCGAGAAATTTAGCAAAAATGGTAAATCAGTTGCATCTCTTCTTGTTTAAGGAGAAAAAAGACGGAAGAGCGCAGTCTACTTGACAAAAGTTTTAACTTTAGAGATTTAAGGTATATTAAAGATACTCCATTATAACCTTAAAGTTCACTTTTACTTATAGACCTTCATCACATCTGTCAAGTTTTGATCAAGAGCAGAGGTAGATATGCAAGTTTCTGATAAAAAAATCGCCATATTTCACATCTACTTAACTAAAATCTCAACATCATTTGAGTCTTAATACGCCAACTAAGTTTTTTTATAATTTTTTAACATTTAGAATTCATTTAATTAACGAATGCCATTATATTAATTGGAAACATTAGAATATAACTGATTGAATGTTAGATTATCAACCTTATAGTTAAAACTGTTAAACTTCGCTCATAACATATCGAAAAGTAAAGCTTGACAAAGTCGCCTACATTAGAGTTTATACTATGCAGAAAGCTGGCAAGATGTGTTTCATTATTGTTTAAAATAATATTGTTCTCTGGTCAGGGCCCTGCACGGCCAGGTGGGTTAAGACGTTCAACTCGTAATCTGGGGTTCGAATCCCCGTCGCACCAAACATGCTCACCCTTTCAGTCGTGAGGGCGCTATAATTTGACGGTCAATCCCACTATTCGTTGGTAAAAGAGTAGCCCAAGAGTTGGCAGTGGATGGTGATGACTAGCTGTCTTCTCTCTAGTCTTACACTACTAAATTAGGGAGGGCTAGCGCAGATAGCCCTGGTGTAGCTTTGCGCGAAATTCCAAAAAAAACAAACAAACTTTGGTCAGCCAGAACGTTTAATAAGTTGTAAAAATATCTCACTATCAACAAAATTTATACCTCTGTAATTAGTTTATCATACTAATTTCTAGGATATATATAAGCAAATGTGCTCAAAGCGCTTGAACTGTGTCAACCAATAGAAACCTGCCAGCAATTGAAGTTTTTAAAAACAAAGAGTTTTCCTCCAAAGTATATATATCTTTTAATTCGCCTTAAATGGTAGCATGATAATGAACCATGACCCTAACAGCAGGTGCAATTGTTTCATAAGCTTTGCAACAGCTAGGAACATGGTACATCAACATCTTTTATGTGGTCAACAACAAACGCTCTGTCATTAGAACATCTAGAGATGTGGTAATTAAAAATAAATGAATCAAAACTTGTTCCTATGTGTTTAAATGACGCTACATTCTGAACCTACTTCTCTATGTTTACATTTAAACTATGGGTTTTTGAAAATGCTCTTCTTCACTGACATCTTGAGATTTGTCTTTAAATATTTGCATGTGAACTGTGTTTTTAGATATATTTACCTGTGTTTTTACGCGAGGTATCTTTTAACGTTTCGCTATGTGTGTGTATACGGGCTTAACGCTAACGATGATTCGATCTGACGAGAGTAGCTCACGACAGATGTTGCAGACAACCCTGGAATAGCACTGGGTGCAGTTCAGTAAACTTTTACTTACATTCAGGGATATTTTGAAATTCCTTTTCGATGTTTACATGTGAATTATATGTTCATGCTCTTTCAGTGGCTGTATGTAAACTACATATGTAGTCATCTAGAAAAGATTAAATAACACTTACTCCAAACATGTAAAACTTAAAAACTTGAAAATCCCAATTCTTGATAACGAGAAACCCATTTTGTTAATATGAAGATGACCTAGTAAGGTCGAAACGTTGTTCTCTGTTTATTAATAAAAGTGTTATTACCCACACCAACCGTTTTGAGATACACGAAAACCCTAATTCAGTTATCAGTATTGATGAAACATTATCGAAAAGTTTTATCGAAATCAGATAGTCTGCTAAAGTTTCTGACCAAATAATTTATCATATTTATTCCCATTTTTGTAAGATAAACTTTGATCGAGCTGTACCTGTACACGTGTCACTTAAAAGAAAAATACTGAAAAATGTTTCATCCGAACAAAAGTTAAGAATATACCGTTTACGAGAAGAGTCTTATATTATTTTTCCAGAAGTGGAAGAATTTCCCTTATAGACTTCAAAATTATCTAGAGAACTACAACTGAAATGCACAAAGACCTAATTGGTTCCTCGAGTATAACAGGAAGTGTATTTGAATGTCTAGCTTATAATGCGGTCCCTTTCATCAAGTTTTATACTGGAGCTTAATATCTGAAAGAAAGAAACGTTAAAAATGTATTTTTTCTTACAATAGTGTTAAGCTTCATAATAACGTTTTAGAAAATACAAATCGACTATCCACGTCTATAAGAATTTATGAAAATTGTTGGTAATTTTAAATTCCACTGTGTTTATCTAGACAGATTCTATGAACAGCACTGCAACTATTTAACAACTATTATTAACTTATGGGACAAAACCAGCTTTGTACTCTTTCAAGGTTGATGTGAAATAAAGGTAAAGACCGGTTATTTAAATATATTATAGCCTACACATAAAACCAGGCAACTGTAGAGAGGGAGGAGTGTTTGAAACTAGTACAGCTTGACTATACAGTCTTACTGACAGAAAGATCAAATATTATTTACACTCAACTGACAGGTGAATACTTTCACAATATGGTTGTACCTTGATCGAATTTTAAATGTTTATATTTTAGATATCACATTCAGAGCAATGCGTAACTTTTGACTGTTAAGGTAATGATAATAATAAAGTTAATGATGCTGTTCAGTAGGTCAGTGGTAAACAGAGTTTGAATACCAGTGTTAAGCAAAGCCAGGAAAGCTTAGTCTATTGTGTAGCTTTGTACCAAATCAAGAAAGTTATTGACTGGGTATATTATGGCAGCTCTGTTATATACATGTATATATAACAAACTCAGAAAGTTATCAGGTAAAACTGTTGGCTATGAAGCAATACAATTAATGTGCAATTTTATTTTTATGGGATCCCAAAAGTACCCGTAAGAAATAAAAACGAAAACTTTCACCGAGCTCTATGCAGACGATTTTCATTAGTGTTTCTGCTCTTTTGTAATGTGAAACATTCATAAACTATGTGTTTTTGATCTCGTTATTGACATTCAGATATTTATAATATTTGTGAAAGTCGTCTGTTTTCTTTCAGTTCTAAGTATTTTGAACAGCATTTTTTGCCTACATAAAAATGAATACATTTTACAGTAACCAAGAATAATAACATCGTGCAATATGTATATTTAAATATTGTGCAATATGTATATTTCAGTTGCTTATAGTATTATAAAATGCACAACAAATTCATAAAGTTAGTATAAAAAACAATGACAACAGATCGAAAAACGAACATATTTCATTAAAAAAACAAATTTTAAAACGCAACGCTAAAGATTTCGAAATAAAAGAGAAAGATTTGAATTTTTACAGTAATTAATGTTCATTTGAAAAAAAAACGTGTAAAAAGCCACAATGTAATGTTAAAATAAACGTTTAAGTAAAAGAAATTTCCAGAGTAGATGCGATGAAACATTTGGTGAAGAGTGATAAACTGAATATAATTATTATATAAAATATAATTTGTTTTAAAAAAACGATATCACTCAAATATTTGTATATTTCATTAAGTATTTATTTGTTTGTTTTTGTTTTTTTAATTTCGCGCAAAGCTACTCGAGGTCTATATGCGCCAGCCGTCTCTAAGTTAGCAGTGTAAGACTAGAAGGAAAGCAGCTAGTCATCACCACCCACCGCCAACTCTTGGGCTACTCTTTTACCAACGAATAGTAGGATTGACCGTAACCTTATAACGCCCCCAGGGCTGAAAAGGGGAGCATGTTTGGCGCGACGGGGATGCGAACCCGCAACCCTCAGATTACGAGTCGAACGCCTTAACCCACCTGGCCATGTCGGGCCTTATTTGCAGTTACTCTTTCTGATGTGTAGAGAGTTAAAGTTCAATTACCAGGTGCCGCTAGTAAGTTAAAGTCACAAAAGATCGACTCTAACTTTTTTTAAAATGTAAAAATCAAATATCAAAGCTGTTTAAAGAAATCACTGAATCTGCACTGTATTACACTTTTGACGTCAAGTAAAAGGCACTGCTTTACATTATCAATACAAGATAGCACAAGCACTAAATATCACCACATGTAATTATCTTCTTAATGACCCAATTTACTGGTATAGCTCAGTTATAATAATCGGTAAAACATTTCCATGTTCTAGTTGCTTCGTTTCTTTATTCTCGTTTTTTTATTAGTTGGTGTACTCTCTGTCTTAAAGTTATTTCAGTATT
Source organism: Carcinoscorpius rotundicauda (assembly GCA_011833715.1). Lineage (NCBI taxonomy): Eukaryota > Metazoa > Arthropoda > Merostomata > Xiphosura > Limulidae > Carcinoscorpius > Carcinoscorpius rotundicauda. Next base: position 11,711,593 of record CM022395.1, on the reverse strand, counting down.
GCACCAAGCATTCGGGTTGAACGGGTTAACTTTGGAATATTCTTTACTTGCCAGAAGTTAGGAGGTTATGCTGCCTGTCGAACAAAGAAAACGAATTTACCCACTGAATTCGAGCACGCTTTCTTATTTCTATTAACTGTTTTACGGTCTACGACTTGATATTTGTAAATCAGTGTGTGTAGTTAAACATCAATAAATCTCAAGAGTAAAAAGCTGCAAGATTAGACAAATCCAAAATAAAGGAAATATCCAGACACCTGAGTACATGTACTGCATTTGTTTTATTTGTAAAATAAAGATTTTATAATTGTCTTTTAACATTCAGACTTTTTTAATTCCACGAACCTATTGTTATTTGTAAACCTATCTATCTCATAATCGCAGATAAAACAGGTTACCTGAGAATGCTATACAGGTTCAACTACGATTTTCCTGGGAATAGCTAATAGTGGTAAAATAAAAATAAATTAATATATTTCAATAGTGTATGTAAAGCTTCTAAGCAAAAGGTTTAAAATATCATATACAAATACAAATTAGGTGACGATAGCTGTAAAATAAGAAAAATATTTTTATTTTTGATACGACTTTTTTGACCACTTTGATATTTCCAGATGTTTTTAAACCTATATCTTTATCACATAAGTTATATATAATTTCATAGTTTAATTTATTAAGCGTTAAAAAGTAGGATGTTGCACGTTTGAAAATAATTATCTAACATTACTGACTATACCATTCACAACTGTTGTGTTTCACAAGTTACTTAATGTCGAATATGTTTCTACCTATCAAAAGACTCAGTGGAGAAAACCTATCAAAAACGATTCGATGTAATCACTAATTTTCTTCATAAAATGCACTAGTAGTTAGTGAGATTAATTGTAGTGTTAATTCTACTTTTTATTTCAATGTCTTTGTGTAATTCGTATAAGATTGGGGAACATAACTAAAATTTACGAGCTTAGTAAAATGTATTTCAAAAGAGGATTTGACCTAACCGATCGTTTCAAGGGTTAGAGTTTTACATTTTCATCGATAACTTTTGTATACGGGAAAATACTATAATCATTTCGCAGATGACTTGAATCTGACATTATTATTGCTTTACCATATCTTATTAAACACAATAAAACAAACTATTTAAACATATTTCTAGTGAAACGTTTCAGTAAGGATGACGTTAACTAGAAGAGATAGTTTTAGTGTTTCAGAATGCAATATTTTATTTAGTTGTTTTCTTCGTTTCCAAAATAAAAAGGTAAAAACGCGTCTGACCTTTCATCCACTTTTCTCGAAACGAAAATCGTACGAACAGAGAAATCAAACCACGATAATGCAAAATTTAGAGTAATAATCTGTTTTCAAAAACTAGCGTTAAATTTCTTCGCATAAGTACTATATAACCGCCAAACATCATCGAGTTATAGTATAGTGTAATCAAGAAACGTAGCTAAATTAAAGTATTGTGTAACTTGTTTGTTTGTTTGTTTTGAATTAAGCACAAAGCTACACAATGGGCTATCTGAGCTCTGCCCACCACGGGTATCGAAACCCGGATTTTAGCATGTAAGTCCGCAGACATACCGCTGAGCCACTGGGGGGCTATTGTGTAACTACTAGATATCCTTGAGTTAAATTGATATTCTGGTTATTACCAAAACTATGAAACATCAAAAAATATACCAATTCTAATATATGAAACGTGCGATGTGAGAAACGTGGGCTACTAGTTCAGCTTGTAGGATGTTTGTCTTTAATCATAATATGTTAACCAAAGGGTTTGGCTAAAAATGAGAGAGCCAAATCAACCGTGGGTGACAGTGGTTAGGGCGTTGTATGATTCTCACACTCTGTTAAATAGTTGCATAGTTTCTGAAGTGGGTAGTTGTCGTGGGCAGATGAACAATCAAACAATTAGAGGTCGTTGAATATGGAGGCACAGTAAACACGTTATGTTACAAAGTTCTTGTACATTTAGCAATTTAATAGAGAAGATGAACAAACCCAGTTAACATCTTCACTCTCAACAATATTTTCTTTTTGAATACTGAACAACTAACTATATGTTAATTAATCAGATATCAGAAACGACAGAATATTAATTTGTTTTAACGAAGGTTACCCTAGAAATATTTCAATTTGTTTTTGTCGGAGAGTATAAACATTCAGCGTATATTTATCAAAACTGAAACATAGTATTTTTATTCACTATTGTGGGGTTAAAACCTCAGGTATTAATTAAGAGAGACAGTAAAGTACAGAAAATGTAAGTCTTATATAAGATTATAAACACTACAAATTTTTGAAATACAAACAATAAATAAATATATAAATAAAATTTCTCGGTGAGTGTTATTATTTCTCTTATTTATATGAGTGGTTTATTATACGGTTTTCCCAGAAAAAAATACATTAAAACTTTTAAAGCAAATGGAACTAAAACTAACTCGATTAGGCTTTTGTTTTAACTGAACAAAGAGGAAAAGCAGTTATGTATAGGTCTTTCATTGTATCTTTTATTTTTGTTAATATCGGGGACTAATTAACAATGAAGGCACCAGAGTAAGTCTCTTGGTTTGCAATGCAAGAGAAAGGGTTTCGATATTGGAGGTGGGTAGCTTTGCACATAACAACAAAAAAAAAACGAAAATGCCAATTGATAACGAACGATTCTAAAATAACCAGCGATCTCTATTTTCCATTGAAATTTTGATTATTTTACCTATATATTTATATTTGTTTGTTTGTTTCTGAATTTCGCACAAAGTTACTCGAGAACTATCTGTGCTAGTCATCCCTAATTTAACAGTGTAAGACTAGAGGGAAGGTAGCTAGTCATCACCACCCACCGCCAACTCTTGGGCTACTCTTTTACCAACAGATAGTGGGATTGGCCGTCAAATTATAACGCCCCATGGCTGAAAGGGCGAGCTTGTTTGGTGCGACGGGGATGCGAACCCGCGATCCTCAGATTACGAGTCGCACGCCTTAACACGCTTGGCCATGCCAGGCCCCTTTGTTACTAGATGTAAATTTATGACATATTAATTGTCATGCCTATACTCTCACTTTCTGTATCGGTAAGTTATGTGGTTTTCAGATAAGTTTAGCTGCAGTTTTAACGTATTTTGTAAGCAAATCTAAACAACAATGTTCAATGTCTAATGCTTCTTGCGTATTAATGAGCATTCAAAGTATTGTGTATTTTGCTATAATAACTGAAGTTTTGAACACATTATTGAACATCTGTTTTTTTATTTCATGTTTTTCTAAAACTTTTAGCTTACCGTTAAACATCTGATTACAAAACAAACAAACTTATACTGTTCAGCATTAAGAACCGAGTAAATTTATCACTGGGCACCTGAAGATTTATGTAATAATGTTTAGAATCGTAAGTTGTGTTTACACAATTTGCCATTTGAAGACGTGTGTGATAATGGTTTCTTCTTTAAATTTTGTGATAAACGCTTATCAGTCGGGAAACTTTTATATAATAGACCAGAAACATTTAGAGATGTCTAACACTATATACCATTTAACTTCAGACATCAGTATTTCTATAACATCCAACTTACTTGTTACAGTGCTACTGAGACAATGCTGTATTCTGAAACAATACGTACACATTATAAGTTTTATATTAATCTAATGAGCAGCATCTGTGTATGCAAGCCACTTTTATAGTCTGCTGAGACAGTATCAAGGTGGCTCAGGCATGCCCGGGTTGCATACTTTCACAGAACAGCTTCCAACCTGGCGTGATTTCATGTCTGGACATGCCCAGACTTGTAGAAAACATTGTTTATAGGTATCTTACAGAAAAGAAAATTTCTGAGCACAAAACTGAAGATTTCGATGAAACGGTACGTGATGGGCAAATTTGGATGTGATTTTCATGATCAGCAGCCAAAAATCTGTAAGAAACACCACCAGTGTTCAAGAAGCAAAAACTTTGTTGTGCAGTGTAATCATAGAAAAATCTACACATAATGGCAATTTCAACACATAAAGAAATCACCACTAACTGAAAGTCATCGACGCAACTTCAATAACTACTAGAGAAAGGATTTCATCTTATTTTTGAATTATAATAAATATAAAAGCCTGTACATGATAGCTTCTAGGAAATCAACAATCGTAAAAATATTTACTAGAAAATTAGAAGCACAGAACGTTTATTTGTTTTTGAATTTTGCACAAAGCTACTCGAGGGCTACCTGTGCTAGCCGTCCCTAATTTAACAGTGTAAGACTAGAGGGAAGGCAGCTAGTCATCGCAACTTACCGCCAACTCTTAGGCTACTCTTTTACCAACGAATAGTGGAATTGACCGTAACATTATAACGCCCCCACGGCTAAAGGGGCGAGCATGTTTGGCGCGACGGGGATGCGAACCCGTGACCCTCAGCTTACGAATCGCACGCCTTAACACGCTTGACCATGCCGGGCCAGTACAGAACGAGAGAAGGGTGTGTGGGTGTGTGTTTTTCTATGGGAGGTCACCTGCTGAGTCCATAGAAAAGAATCTAACACCTGATTTTAGCGTTGTAAATCCATAGACTTACCGCTGTACCAGTAATAGTAGAGCATCTACAGAAAAAATACTTGAATGAAAGTTAATAGTATATCATCCAGAGAAAATATCCTTAATATCAAAGAAATAAACCTGAACTTCATAATCAGTAGTATAAAATTTATAAAACAAAACTGCTATTAATAAAACTATGTAGTTTGTAATCAGTAGCACTAAAATTATAGAAGAAAATCTGTACAATTTAGTATGAGTTTTCTTATGGCAAAATCACCTCAGGCTATCTAGTGAGTTAACCAAGGGGTATCGAACCTTTGAATTTAGCGTTTCAAATCTGTAGACTTACCGCTGTAGCAGCAAGGGACCTCCAGTTTAATAAACCAACATATAAAGAAAACTCTACTTCTCAACCAATAGCACTAAATAAACCTCTACTGTTTAATACTCTAACAGCTATAGAAAAATATTCATGATGAATAACAAAAAAATATATATTAATCCATAATATAACTTTTCTAGTGTAATATCAACAAAATTCTAAACTTAGTAATTTCATAAGATACTGGCAACAAAAGAAACCCTTAGAGAAAACACACTTTGTTAAAACTTGCTAAGAAAATGATAAGAAAAAAACCTTTAAACTTTCGGGTCAGTTGCATAAACCGTGCAGAGGGAACCTCTAGAAAAGTGAATAAGGTCACCCTTTGTTGAAAGTTCGTAGCAAACCAATAGCGGAATAAACTCTTACATCATATTTAGTAGTATGGTATTGAGAGAACATATATGAATGATAATAGAATTAGCATTATAGATATAAATGTTAACTGAATTGTTAATAGTACAAGTATTAAAAAGCAAATAGCACTACAGTATAGCACTACCCAGTTTGAATACTTTGTTAGACAGTAAAGCACTACCCAGTTTAAATACTTTGTTAGACAGTAAAGCACTACCCAGTTTAAATACTTTGTTAGACAGTATAGCACTACCCAGTTTAAATACTTTGTTAGACAGTATAGCACTACCCAGTTTAAATACTTTGTTAGACAGTATAGCACTACCCAGTTTAAATACTTTGTTAGACAGTAAAGCACTACCCAGTTTAAATACTTTGTTAGACAGTAAAGCACTACCCAGTTTAAATACTTTGTTAGACAGTATAGCACTACCCAGTTTAAATACTTTGTTAGACAGTATAGCACTACCCAGTTTAAATACTTTGTTAGACAGTATAGCACTACCCAGTTTAAATACTTTGTTAGACAGTATAGCACTACCCAGTTTAAATACTTTGTTAGACAGTAAAGCACTACCCAGTTTAAATACTTTGTTAGACAGTAAAGCACTACCCAGTTTAAATACTTTGTTAGACAGTATAGCACTACCCAGTTTAAATACTTTGTTAGACAGTATAGCACTACCCAGTTTAAATACTTTGTTAGACAGTATAGCACTAACCCAGTTTTAAATACTTTGTTAGACAGGTATAGCACTACCCCAGTTTAAATACTTGTTAGACAGTTAAAGCACTACCCAGTTTAAATACTTTGTTAGACAGTATAGCACTACCCAGTTTAAATACTTTGTTAGACAGTAAAGCACTACCCAGTTTAAATACTTTGTTAGACAGTAAAGCACTACCCAGTTTTAAATACTTTTGTTAAGACAGTTAGCACTACCCAGTTTAAATACTTTGTTAGACAGTATAGCACTACCCAGTTTAAATACTTTGTTAGACAGTATAGCACTACCCAGGTTTTAAATACTTTGTTAGACAGTATAGCACTACCCAGTTTAAATACTTTGTTAGACAGTATAGCACTACCCAGTTTAAATACTTTGTTAGACAGTATAGCACTACCCAGTTTAAATACTTTGTTAGACAGTATAGCACTACCCAGTTTAAATACTTTGTTAGACAGTATAGCACTACCCAGTTTAAATACTTTGTTAGACAGTATAGCACTACCCAGTTTAAATACTTTGTTAGACAGTATAGCACTACCCAGTTTAAATACTTTGTTAGACAGTATAGCACTACCCAGTTTAAATACTTTGTTAGACAGTATAGCACTACCCAGTTTAAATACTTTGTTAGACAGTATAGCACTACCCAGTTTAAATACTTTGTTAGACAGTATAGCACTACCCAGTTTAAATACTTTGTTAGACAGTATAGCACTACCCAGTTTAAATACTTTGTTAGACAGTAAAGCACTACCCAGTTTAAATACTTTGTTAGACAGTATAGCACTACCCAGTTTAGTTTAAATACTTTGTTAGACAGTATAGCACTACCCAGTTTTAAATACTTTGTTAGACAGTATAGCACTACCCAGTTTAAAATACTTTGTTAGACAAGGATAGCACTACCCAGTTTAAATACTTTGTTAGACAGTATAGCACTACCCAGTTTAATACTTTGTTAGACGTATAGCACTACCCAGTTAAATACTTTGTTAGAACAGTATAGCACTACCCAGTTTAAATACTTTGTTAGACAGTTATAGCACTACCCAGTTTAAATACTTTGTTAGACAGTAAAGCACTACCCAGTTTAAATACTTTGTTAGACAGTATAGCACTACCCAGTTTAAATACTTTGTTAGACAGTAAAGCACTACCCAGTTTAAATACTTTGTTAGACAGTATAGCACTACCCAGTTTAAATACTTTGTTAGACAGTATAGCACTACCCAGTTTAAATACTTTGTTAGACAGTAAAGCACTACCCAGTTTAAATACTTTGTTAGACAGTAAAGCACTACCCAGTTTAAATACTTTTACTCAAACCTTGATTACTGCAACTGACAGGAATTCAATTTTTAAATGTAAATAAGTTATACTTGAAAAGTTTAGATCTTTTTTTAGTGACTTTTCTATGTATATTTATCCACATCTTGTTTTCAATGTGTTTTGGCATTACCATCTACACATCACGCTTAAAGTTTTGCAAAATCTTTTATTAATTGTTTTTCCTTTTTTAACTATTTCAGTGAAGTAAGTTGATCACTTAGCAGTTTTCATTCTCATAATTCAGTGGTAATATACATTGTTAATATAATATCAGTTTTATCAGTTTCTTCATTGCATTTATAGAATGACCATACAGTTGGCTAAAATAGATTATTACTCGCCATTGGTCATAATATTAGCTACTTAGAAAGTAATGTTACGAAATCCATAGTAAAGAAAGAACGTATGAGAAAATATATGGCTGTATCATCCCATCTACATATTCATGTTTGGCTGTATCATCCCATACACATATTCATGTTTGTATTATTTTTGACACTGTCATCCCTACAACAGTTTATATTTACGAGATGTTTTTTATTATTTATTTTGTGACTTTTTTCCTGACTGTAATTTGGTGCATCCTATGAATGTGTGTAGTAAAATGTATCATTACGTGTGTTGATTATTTATTTTTTACTCTTTCATTTCATACACAATATAGGGATTGACTCACTAAAGACATAATATAGTTCACAAAGTATCGAGTATTCTACATATTGCACTCATATATTGTTTGTCTGTTATTGAATGGTAATTCCTGCTTCACCCTTTACTTCTTTTAAAAGAAATCCCACAAATTGTGTAAGAAAGTTTACTTCATCAGGTAGTGGCATCATAATCTACATTAAAATTATATTTTCTTTTGCTCATACCGTGCTTAATGATAGCATATTTACAATTGCTCTAAAATGCCTTTCTGTCGTATTCAAGCTATTGAGAAAATAACAGTTTTTGGGTCATTCTACCCCAAAAAAGAGTTAGCGTGAAAAAAAGAATTATGAACACTAGCTCTTTATCTCCTTTTCTATTCTCCACTTTAGCAACACTTTTCAATGATATTAGGAGTCACAAATCATGAAACACTTTACAATGGAAATTAGGTGTTCAACTAAGACATTTTGGCAGCTATTTGCAAGCATTATAGAGTTGAATGTCGCAGCGGTTTCTCGCTAAGACAACGTTACATCTTCAGATCTATAACTCTAAAATTATTGGTTCGATTCCTCTCAGTAGACACAGCAGAGAGCCTAGTGTGGCTTGGCTGTAAGAAAACACACATGTGGCAGCTATTTTTTTTCGACCATCCCTACATACTAAGCACCGCCGTGCATAGTGATAACACAAAGAATAAGCCCCGACTTCGTGATGACGAGAAAACCCACTGGTAGATAAAATTATGTGTAAAAACGGTTGTTATGGGTAAAGAAAGTACTATGTAAAGGAGCAAACAACGTTTCGATCTTCTTCGGTATGACGATGACCAAAGAAAAGAGAAACGTTGTTCGCTCCTCTATATAATACTTTCTCTATCCATACCAGCCGATTTTACATATATAAACCCAGACTTGTATGTCAGTACTATAATATATTTGGAATAAATGCTTAGATTATAGTTCGATAGCTAGAGTTTATATTCATCTCGTAACACCTGTATAATATCAAGAGAAGAAACTTGTTAATTTATGTAATTGTAATCACAAAAGACACTCAATATTTTACAGCACTAATGGTAGTAGCATTGAAAATTTAATGTGTTTCAATTTATCGAAAATTTAAGTCGATAATTCCAGACTATGAAAGTTTACGAAATGAGACCATATGATGATAAATTATTCACAGTTATTAATCTTATTTTTATACTTTTATATTTCCTCAAAGAGTGAACACACTTTTGAAAACTACTACATCAACATATACAAGAGACAGCTTTGTAAGAAATATAAACGACATGCGTAGAGTAACATTTTTTGTTTATGAGAAAAGTACTTAAACAGAGCATACTTGCATTTATGAACTATTATGATTCATAAATACATTATCAAAAAATATAATATAGTTCGCCGTCTCGGCTTGGCGTTCTGATTGGGCCCGGCACGGCATGGCCAAGCGTGTTAAGGCGAGTCGTAATCTGAGGGTCACGGGTTCGTATCCCCGTCGCGCCAAACATGCTCGTCCTCCCAGCCGAGGGGGCGTTATAATGTGATGGTCAATCCCATTATTCGTTGGTAAAAGAGTAGCCCAAAAATTGGCGGTAGGTGGTGATGACTAGCTGCCTTCCCTCTAGTCTTACACTGCTAAATTAGGGACGGTTAGCACAGATAGCCCTCAAATTGCTTTGTGCGAAATTCAAAAACAAACAAACAAGGCGTTCTGATTTATAAAATTCTTGCACAATATAGGTAGGAGGCGATGACGTTCCACGTGAACGTTCATTCACGGAATCAACATGTGCTTGTTTGCTAAGGCTGAGCACAACTCAAGGCCACAGATGTTAGTTTAATATGTTAGAAAAGTCTCAAATAATTTAAATTTTACTATTTAACTTCTTCATAATTTATTTGATGCATGTGAATACCCGAGTTTTATAATTAATTATTTTCTTAACGCATTCAAAGATTGTTTATTTGTTGGATTTCTCAAAAAGTTACACGAGGGTTATGAGCGTTGGCCGTCCATAGTTAGGAAATCACAGATTAGAGGGAAGCCAGATAACAACTTCTTCGCCCATCGTCAACTCACGTAATACTATCGTCAGAGTGAATAGTGGTATTTGTTCGTCTCGTTTATGGCTCAAAAGTGTACGATGTTTCTGGCTAGCTGGTAACGAGATCCTCAGCTCTAAATTATTGCACTCAATTATTGCATACTGGGCTGCGCTGGACTCATGTTTGGAGAGATCTAAGTAGTTTACACTTGGAAATTACAGCATTTTATAGATAAAGAAAAAAGAACATTTCGTTTGATATTTATACAAAAAGAGGGTTAAAATATGAGATGTTAAATAAACACATTCTTGATGACGGGAAACCCACTTGAAATCGAAATGTATCCCAGAACGGCTGGTATGGGTATTAAGACTTTTACTGATAAAGAAAGAACAACGTTTCGACATTCCTAGGTCATCTTCAGGTTAAGAAGGTCGAAACGTTGTTCTCTCTTTCTCAATAAAAGTATTAATACCCATGCCAGCCGTTCTGGGATACATAGATACACATTCTTGTTAAGTTACTTCAGTCACATTCATACCTCTACACATAATAAACCCGTTTTCTTTAACATAGTTGGGGAAATTTTTAACATGAAGTTTATTTTTCTGCTGCAGTTCAATAAAAATCAGAATTCTACCTTACAAAATGGGGAAATGCAGCTTATAAAAATGAAAAATATAAGTAGTTAACAAATCTAACACTAGTTAATAAACTTTAATGTGATGAATAATGAGGTATTTTATTATTACAGACAATAATCAATTGTTTAAAAAATACATAAAAACATACGTAGTGAAACTTATAAAATAATAACTTGTCAGACAGTCTTTCTCTGTAAATGAAGTTAAAAGATTTCGTACATCAGAATTATATAGAAACGAGTCACTGGTATATAGTAAATTAAACAGAATTTCCTAAGTTGGTCCCGGAAACATTGATCTACTTTCAAGTTTTGTATCCCAGTATGAAATAGGTTGGAGTATATAATGGTTATAATTCAATCCTAAGAGCGAGTCAGGATTCCACCTGTATAATCCCTCATAGGTTTTAAGATATTTTTTTTCCTTATTTAATACAGTCGATTTATGTAGATGAAACTGGTATTACGTGAAGCATGGAGAAACTATGCTAGAGTATGGCTCTGGTGAATCAAGTAATGAATTTACTTTTAATTCGGTGTATAATGAGAAAAACAGGAAGAAAACTTACCAAAACCACAGTATTAAAACCATAATACGAATTAATAAAACACAAACATCACACAGTTTTATGAAATAAATTATAAAAAACGAACTTGAATTATTATTGGTCGTATACACATAATATATTTTTATTTATAGTGTTATTCTACTTTTCAATGACATAATACAGAAACACAATTCTGCTTGAAATGAAAGCTCTAAATGTACAAGAGATTTTCGCAACATTTTGGGTCAGAACTTTGATTAATAAATAGTAATTATTCCACATATATATAAGTAAAACAAATACTACATGTACTTTAAAAACATTGTATAATGTTACATTTGTGATAAAAATAAAAATTATCCACTGATTAAATATGATTAAAGAAAAATAACAACCAGCAGAAATGACCACGGTATTAATAAAAAAAGATATACGCTTATAATTAATAGACAAAAAAGACCGCAAAACTGAAGAGATAAGCAGATAGTATACGCAAGTACATTACTAACAACAATACCTTCAAATTTAGTTGTATTCACTATTCTATTAGATGTGAATTTTGACACAAGAACTTAGTGCAATATACATGCACGTAGTGCAAAGGGTAACCGTGCAAACACATAAAAGATCCATTCTAGATTTGAAACATATATATATGTGTTTTTGTAGCTATGTAGGAAAATTATCATTTCTAAACCATAAGCACAATAAAAATTAATAAGTAGACATTAAATGAAATATCTTTTGTTTTGTTTTGGAGGCGGGTTATAAGAGAGAGAAATGGCTTTATTTTCTCAGACAAAAAAAAATCATTGAATTTACTTTTGTTGCGAATTAAGCGAATTAATGAAATATAAAATAACATCTATTCAAGTAAACATCTTTTATCTAACTTATGACCCAGAATTAATAGGTTAGGAATCCCTTAAACAGAAATGCCTTTAGCGTTTTAAGACCTGGTTTAAGAGTAAAACGGCACAACTCAGCTATCCTTAAGCTATCGGGCAAATAGAAATTTAAGCAATAGGGTCAGTCTGCTGGCGGCGAATGATGAATCAATTCGGTCACTGAAATTGCGATAATAAACTTACGACATTTTATTTTTCTTCTCACTACGAACACTTATAAACAATATTTTTATTGTATCTTATTCCTTTCCTTAAGTATAAGAACAACTTTTATATATTGTATACGTTTAGATTTTGGTCACATTATTAGGGGTAATATGTTATACGTTTTGATTAATATAAACGTAAAAAATAGAGCGAAACTAAATAAAATATTTAAATCTTTTACTTCCAAGTTTCACATCAGTATGCTTTATAGCTAAACAAGCTTTAACTTGATATAAAATTATTCATGCTACTCTTACTGAATTAAAAATGCGACCTGAAGACGTTTGTTTGCAAAAGAGATTAGAATTTGCAACTGATTCATGACGTGGAAAATGAAGTTTTATAATGGATATTAAGGACGTGGTAATACTAAAAACATCTTTAATAAGGTTTTTGTGTTTTCTTAAAGCAAAGCCACATCAGGCTATCAACTAAGTCCACTCAGGAGAATCAAATTCCTGATTTTAGCATTGTAAATCCGTGTACTTACCGCTGTACCAGTGGAGGGCTTTTAATACGAACGTACCAGAATTTCTTTAAATAAATAAACGTTTATGCCGCACGTTTTATTTATTGAATTACATTATATTGTAACCATTTATATCTTCTGTCTAAACTTCTGATTAAATATAGAAATGCCCTCCGCTGGGACAGCAGTAAATCTACGGATTTACAATGGTAAAATAAGGGGTTTGGTGGACACAGAAGGTAGCCCGATGTGGCTTTGCTATAAGAAAAACGCACAGAAATAAAAAATTCGCTTATTGCTAATGTTATTTTTTGTAGTTCGAACTATTGTTTATATTTTTGAGATATTAACGCCGAGAATGGAAATTAAAAAATTTCCAAAACATCGTACTAGAGATTGGAACTTAGTATGAAAATGTAGAATTACTTGGGTATTTCCCCTTTACAACAACAAAACATTCAGTTAGTACTCATTATGGACCTTTCCAAAAATTATAATACAGTTTTTGAAATTCTTTCCTTATACACCAACATTAAATTAGGCGACTCTTGTTGAAACATGAAGTTTTTTTTAATTAATGGAACACAGTTGGACAAACATTATAATAATATTTTCTTCGTAAACATGAAATTGATGCGTATCAATTAAAGAATTCTCAGAATATTGTTGAAACGTTACCATACTTTCAGTATTTATGAACACAAAAATGTTGCTACCTGAGAAAAATTTTCAAATTTTATAAAATCGATGTAAACCCATCATATCCTGAACGAGAATATAGTGGGGGTTTGGAATTCTAAAATTTGATCAGGCAAGTACTAATTCTTTGTGGTTTATTAATTGAAAAAAATTAGACCAACATTTCTTGTCTCAATAAATCACTTTTAGAACCAAATAACGCTGTGTTTTTTTTCTGGTATCCTTGTATGTATTATTGATAAATCTCCACACATTTCAAGAAATTAAAGTAATCAAACTAAAAGTGCTTTATCAAAGTTTTATTATCATTTATTCAGAACTGCTAGGATTTTGTTAGGAAACCAAGAAATAGTAAGAAGTGACAAAGGTAAATTAATATGTATAGTTATATCTTGACTATATAAACAGTTATTTTTGTAATAGTATTAAGACCTATAATTGTATTTTCTGTGTGTTATAGATTTCAACTAATTATTTTATCGTAAATATTGTTAAGCAACACTGTATTTAATAATTTATCTAGTGTTATACAAGTAATGAAACCGAGGTATTTTGATTATTTAATTTGTTTGAAAGTTTTAACATTTGACTGTTAATTCGATATTTGTCATAATTTCTGTCTTGTTAATATCAGATGCCAACAATTGTCATGATTATTACCTAGATACTTGTTTTAAATCAGTGTTTCATAGACAAATGGATTTGGATTGTCCAGTACATTAATGGCAGAAATAAACGACGACCTTATAACACTAAAATGTTTTTATTTAATTACTCTTTCAATGTTTCGCTCTACAGCTTCTTCCGGAACGTTCACTAAAACTCAAACCGAAACTGACAGTTCAAAGCTTTAAATAGTTGCAATAAAGTTTCATGATGACGAAAAACACATTTAAAGTAAAAATGTCTTCTTAAGACGGCACTTTAATTAAAATAAAGAACAGAACAACGTAAATAAAACTTTGTACTGTCAGTTTCGATTTGTATATTAGTGAACGTTCATGAAGAAGCTGTAAGCAAAGCGTTTTGTGTCTAATTAAACATAAACAACATTTTGGTGTTATAAGTATTAATGTCTTCTACACTTCACTATTCACTACAGAAGTTAAATAATAAGTGCTCAGTGCATTGTTGTAACATGAGAAACTTTATAAGTTAATACTGACGAATACCGCTCTCACTCACTCAAGATTTGCTCAGTGATTAGAGAACTGGTCCTGTTAGTTAAGGGTCTCGAGTTGAAATCTCGATCCTATAGTCGGTTTTCACTTAAAGTATTTAGTAAATATATAGTAGCGATAGAACAGCGGTGTCTGACAGTTGTCGTGTGTTTTTTTTCATAATCGCGAAAACTGTGGAGAATAATTTAACATTTTCGCCACATGAAAAAAGGACAAAAACTGTGTTTTTATAAATATAGAGAGGTAGAGGTCGAAAAATGCTCAATGATGTTATCACTTATTTATGATTCAATTAATTATATTTAAAAAGTAAGTGGTAGAAGTAAAGCACTCTTTTACCACAGGTCAATAGCCGTTTCGCCACATAGAGCTAGAGGTGACCGTGCTAGCTTTGCTAAAAAATGACTGTATTAGCAAAACTTTGTTAAACAACTTGTTTCAACAAAACACCTTTAAATAGTACATAAAAACAATACAAATTTGGTATGTTAAATTCATCTCTCACATTTCTCATGAAATATTAATATTAGGCCCACTACATTTTAAACATTTTAAATCTAGGCCCTTATTATTTTTCAAGAATTAAAAGGGTGCATAATATTAGTATTTCAACACACACTTTTCATCAATCCATCGCTGAATACGCGTTTCGCTTAATCTAGAGTTCTCCAGACTGACGTGAACACAACAAGCACAGCAGTAATCAGAATATCATTTATAAAAGTTAGTATAGTAGTTGCAACAATAATTGTTATAGTGTTTACGACTTTTACAAACCGGCGAAGAACGGTTAGAATTACATTTTTCGTAAGTTCAATTTCAGTTTTAAACATGACATTCTTTATCCAGTTTATTAAAGATTTTCAAGAATCACAAATGTGTCTAGTAATAGTATTTCAACCATACTATATCTGTCATATTCATTGTTTATTACTTATCGCTTGTTCAAATTTCGAAATATGAGAGTAGTAACCCATCACTAACTAGTAGCACGTCTGACTCAAGTGTTAACGAAACCAAGTGAGTTAAACTATTGCACGATGTTACATCAAAGAAATGTCTTAAGATGTGGATTTTAAGTTTAATTACGAACCTTTTGACAATTTCCTTTGTTAACGGCTAGTTGTACTTTACCATAGGTTCCTTGTCCTAGTCTTTTGATTATTTCGAAACGATGCTTCAGTTGGTGCTTGTGTTCGTGTCTTGATGAAGTAGGCATGCCTTTTCCAAACGCATTTTCTTCAACTTCCATTTTAAACATTCAATACTTAACTTGGTTGATTCACGAAATGTAATAACAGTTAGTAGAAAATAATGCAAATACAATTTCGGAGGTTTAAATCTTAACTATAAAAGTATCGCACAAATTAAATGGATCTTTCACAAAAACTGAGCATTTCATTTAATGTTAAATCTCACGAACAAATCTCGGAATTAGTTTTAAAGGAAAAGCATATGCCACTATAAATATGTCAAACAAATACATGGAAAAAAGATTATAAACAAAACAATGGTCACATATGGCAAGGCGAAAGTATAATAAAAAGAGGCAAACCCGCAACTACGCTCTGAAAACTTGTGCAACGGCGTTACTACTAGCCGAACTGAATGAGTTTGTGTTAGTTACCGTCTGAGGTCTACTTATCACTCCTACCTTAGTCGTTATGGTCCTTAGTGGCAACCTTCTAACCTAACTCGGTAACGTATAATCCATAATTGAACACCTCTCTCGCATCTGATACGTTTATTTGCCAGGTATCAAAACAGCTGCATACTTGTATTTAAAACCATATCATTCATCCCAACACGTTGAAAAGACCACGTTTACACCAGTGTCCTAAACAGAATGAATGACGTGACTCATTTTCGTTATTATTGTGCTTTCATGTGCCAGTTGTTAGCGGAACTTGACGAGACTTTGGTTCATGAGAAACGAAAGAGAAATGCTAAACTAAACAGTTTACTCAACACACACACACAACTGTGTATTCACCTGATTACTAGTTTGTGTTGTTAAAAAACTCACAACACGTGTACAAAACCATCATTGATAAAGACTTTTTAACCCTTTATCATTATTTTGTATTTAAAATAGTAATTTTCTCTATCATTTCATCAAAAGTTGTGAACTAACACACAAGCTGATCAAATATTGGTTTGTTTGACATATATTCAGCCATAAGAATACCAAAAACACTTTATATGAGAATTACCTTAACTAATGTTGACCTGCCCTCTAGTGACGATTTTAAGAGTTTCAAAGTTATATTTCTTAAAATTAAAACATACGAACTGATTATTATTATTGTCTTATAATTTTCATTTTCATAACGTATTTTATTGTATTAAAATATATTAGAAAGGGACATGAACGCTCTTTGTTTGCTGAAGATGAAACTGTAGCGAAACACTGCAATAAAAGTTTTTAAAGTATTTTCTTACAAGGTCAAGTCACATATTTTTAAAGGAAAAAGAACGTGTTTCAACCGATTTCTAGGTTGAAATGTTGTGTTGTATTTTGTACGTTTACAGTGTCTGAATCACTTTTGCAATTATGGATGTTAGCAGTATTAACTGTTAACTACGCAATTATTTGTGTTGGTGCTATTATACATTGCAAAACTAATATGTACGTGTGTGTCTAAACTATTAAGTTAACCTGGAAATAACCTACAGACCTAAAGAAATAAAACCAACGTTTAATACTACATGATCAATTTAAAATGAAACTGTATCCAATCTCAAAATATAATACAAGTTGTTTTACTGAATAACTTTACTGTATAAAGAAAAAATAGCGTTACAGCTTTCGACATATTAGTAAGTGTAATATAGAATTTCTATATGACACCTATATACAATTTCAAAAATCACGATAAAATTTACATTCAATTTAATTTAAAGAATATCACGTCGTCTGTTAACAGCATTTTCCTCCAGTTTATCATCCTATTCAATACTTCAAAATTATTTTTGTTATATTTGATTAGGTCAATAGGTTGACGGCCAAGTGGTTAGGAGGGCTGAACACCCAATTTGAGGGTCGCGGGTTCGAATCCCATTACATCAAATATGCTCGACCTTTCAACCGAAGGAGCGTTATGATATGATGGTCAATCTTACTATTCGTAGGTAAAAGTTGGTGGTAGGTAATAATGACTATTTGCCTTCCATTAAGACTTACACTTCTAAATTAGGAACAGTTTGCGTAGATTTCCCTTATGTAGCTTTGCGCGAAATTCAAAACAAAGAAACATCCAGAAAAGGTTAAGAACGATTTTCCTCAAGTTTATAAGTAAATTGAATAAGATTGTCAATGCTATTATGGCAATTGGTAAAATCAGATAAATCCTCTTCATCATCTGCCGTATGAAAAACATGTAATTAGTATATCTCAAACTAACTTTTGTTTTTTTCACTTTTGTTAAGCCTTAGTTTTAACTATCCATCACATAATAACAGAAATAAAGTAATATAATAGATAAATCTTCATTCTGTTTATAAGCTTTATTTTTAACACAAAAACATGAATTTTAAACATAATTCAACAACTTTTATCGTGTCAATTGTTTGTAAAACCGAATTCTCATTTTCTTTCGGCCAGGTAGTTAAGACACTCGACTTGTCATTCAAGGGTCGCGGATTCGCATTCCCTTTAAACAAAACATGATGGCTTTTTCAGCGGTGGCGGCGTTATAATGTCACGGTCATCCTACTATTCTTCGGTAAAAGAATAGCTCAAGCGTTTGCGGTGGGTGGTGATGACTAGCTGCCTTCCCTCTAGTCTTACACTGCTAAATTAGTGATGGCTAGCTCAGATAGCCCTCGAGTAGCTTTCCGCAAAATTAAAAACAATCATTTTTTAAAATTTATTCCCAGAACCTGCAGCGACTTTCTCCCCAGGTAATTTAGTGAAGAATGGTTTGGAGGGTGTGGCTACCTGGACCGATCGGGGCGTTTCTTGTCGCCTTGATAGGTTCTATGTCATACCTGGCCTTCGACAGAGCCTAGGTGGGACTGCTGTTCATCGGGTTGGGGATGTCACGTTTTACGTGTCTGACTATCGTGCGTTTCTCACCACATTTCGAGATTTTGTCCTCGTTTATCGGGGCCCTGGTGTGTGGAGATTTATTGTCTCTCTCCTTGCCGAGGATAAGGTTGGAAACGCTTTGCTTACCCTTGTTCGGGAGTTGTGTTCTATCGAGTATGTCACCGGATCATGGTGGGCGGGTTTCAAGGAAGCCTGTGCCTCCTTGCTGCGGCAAGCTAGCATGCGACTTTCGCGGGCCCGCTGCCTGGCCTTGCGGGGCAAGCAGGGCACCCTGGCTGCCTTGATCGCTAGGTCCTCTTGAACATTGAGACACTCTGTCGGGATATCGATTTGGATTATTCCAAAGTGTTCCGTGCGGCGAGAGTTTATAGTCTGAACGAGTTACTCGATCCCAGGACTGTCACCAAAGTTCCGCTGTGCAAGGCACGGGAGAGGGATAAGACCAGACACATCTCCAGTCTGGTGTTGGAGAATGGTCAATCGTCATCTGCATTCTCCGACAATTCTGGACACGTGCCTCGGCTACTATCGCCGTTTATTTTCAACTTCACCCGTGGACGAGGGGTTATGAGATGACATCACTGGGTTTTTGCCCTCCCTCGACCCTTCCTTTCACGAACAGGTGGTGAAACCATACTTCTTGGGTGGTGTTGGTCGGCCATTTGGTCCATGCCGCTTGGTAAGTGTCCTGGCCGGATGGGCTGCCGGTGGAATTTTATAATCATGTGTGGCATGTCGTCGGACCATCCTTCATCTGACTTTTTAACACCTGTTTGGCTGCAGAGTCTCTGCTACCGGGAACGCTAGATGGACTAATCACACTTATCTGTAAGGATCTCGGCCAGTCTGAAGATCTTTCCTCGTGGCACCCAATTTCTCTCCTGTACATGGATACAAAGATTATTTCTAAAGTCCTTTGTGCCAGTTTGGGTGCGGTCATGCTTTCCTTAGTCTACTTCACTCAGACATGTGGCGTGCGAGACAGAAGCACCCAACAAAATCTGGTGCTTCTAATGGACCTGTTCCATTACATCACAGATCGGGATATCCCAGCGGTCTTTATGTCCCTTGATCATAGCAAAGCTTTCAATCGAGTTCATCATGGATTTCTATGGTTTGTTTCAGAGAGGTGTGGCCTTCCTCCACTTTTTGTCCAGAACGTGCAAGCTTTGTACTCGACCGCTTCGAGCAGGCTCTTCGTTAACGGGTACCTGACGTCTTCCTTTCCCATCTTACATGGGGTTCGTCAGGGCTGCTCGTTGTCCCCAACACTTTACGTGTTGGTTATCGAGTGTCTGCTCTTTCATCTGTACCACTCGGTCTCGGTGCGTGGCTTCCAGATGCTGTGGGGGTCGTGCGTGACGTATGTTGCGTACATTGCGATGTGAACCTGTTCCTCGAGAACCTCGCATCGCTAGGTTCAGCGCTGGCTGTTGACCATCGTTAATTTCGGGCCAGTGCCGCCCAGCTGAATATCCCCAAGTCTCGTGCACGGGGATTTGGCAAATGGGCCTCGTCTGCCGACTCACCATTTGGTCTGGATTAGACCCCCTTCCCGATCACCGGCTTGGAGAATCGTTTTCTCGCGGGCCATGAGCCTGCTTGCGAGGTAGTAGTTCAGCGTGTTGGTTCAGCGGCGCACGATTACTGCTACTGCCCTGTTAACCTGTCTGACAGGGCGGAGGTGATGAAGAGGAGGATTCTCCCTTTGATCTGTCCTTCCTCTGGATGACTGTACTGCACGAGCCATCGAGCACCGTGTCTATGCCTTCCTGTGGGGTGACAAGCCTGAGGTGGTGTCTCGGCACTCCTCAACGCTGCCGTCTCGCAAGGGTGGTCTGGGCATCCCATGTGCCTTTTCTTCTTCTGTTTGTTACCTTTCGCTGTCTGTCTTTAAAATGTCTCCCCTGTTGCCATCTCGCGAGATCCATGGTTGGCACGGGGCGCAGGCTCTTTGGTGTTCCTTTGAGCCTGCGGACAAAGTTTTGTCCAGTGTTTAGACCCTCCTACTTGGTACGTTGACGCTGGTGCGGCGATCCGGCAGTGTCGTACCGACGGAATCCCGTTCCCTCTGCCGCCTGCTAGTCCACAAATGTACCCACATGATTGAGCGACACCACTCTGTTCTGCTATGGGACGTTGTTTGGGGCCGCGTTACACTGCACCACGTTGATAGCTATCTCCATGCTTTCAACTGGCATGTTGTACATAACATCCTGCCAGTGAAGGTGCATTCGTACCTCTAGAGCTCTAGTGCGACTGAATTGTGTCCAGTGTTTTACACTCAGGTGGAATCTGTCCTGCACAGGTTGGTCTTCCGTATTCCTGTCTTGCCTGCAGCAGGCTCTGGCTACTGTCGATGTGAAAGTGCATGCCTCTACAATCAGAAAGAGACTGCACAAGTTTAAATTGCATGGACGAAACCTTTGCTCTTTAAGAGAAACATCAAGGCCAGACTAAAGTTTGCCAGAAAGAATGTAACAAAGACCAGGACTACTGGAATAATGTTCTTTGGACACAAAAGTTCAAAATTGAATTATTTGGACAGATCTTCTTTTCCAATAAGATGTAATTTTTTTTTTGTCCAATGTAATTTTAGATCAACGATTTCCCATGTTTTCCCCATTTTCTGTCCTACATTAAAAGAACAGATTATATGGCCCGAGGAAAAGTAATGCTCGTTTTCAGTTTAAGTATTGAACAACGTGTAACTTACTTATCAAAAACTAATTGTGGTACCTAAATGAAATACTGTAAAACATGTATGTTTCTGTTAAGAAAGCGAAATATACATTTCATGTAAACTAAAGTTTGGTACTGGATAAACTTTTCAACATAATGTATCTATGCTTTAAGAAGGATGGATATTTGTCATAGACAGGGCCAGGTTAAGCGCAACTGCTGCCCTAAGCATAACCCAACAATGGTGCCCCCCTCAGCCCATCCATTGCTTAGCTGACAAGACATTGAGACTCAATAAGTGCCTAAAGTGAAATAAAAGTTTCAAAATTTATAACTCTTCTTCAGTTTTCTTCCAGGTCAGACCCCAGAACTATATTAAACAAAAACTTTATTTTATTTATTTAACAGATTATGCATTGATCAAAATCAAGTAATGATTAAAGCCTTTTATTTAGAAATGATAAGGGAAATGAATGATAATTAAAAAAAAATTGATTTTACTGTATATATGTTTCACTCTGAGTTCACAATTCTCACTTTGATGTAAACAAAAATAAAACATTTATTCAAAACCCTTTCATTGAAAAAATTCTCACTCTGACGTTAACAGTTTTTCACTTTGAACTTAAAACCTTGGAAGCAAATTAGTTACTTTTAACTTTATATTTATTTACATTTTAAAAAGTTTTCTTCTAGAGTTTTTACTTGCAAAGTATTTGATCAAGTCCTCCAAACTAATTTGGCATAACAAATCTTCTTCTATACCTAGCAGAGACAAGACATACAGCCTGTCTCGTCGCATAGTTGTTCTGTTGGGATTTTTAATATGCTTGAGTTGAGAAAGTGAACACTCAACTGTGCAATTTGTGACCATTAATGTTAAAATTACGAAATGCGATGTCTATGTTTGGAAACGCACACTCAATTATGTCTTCTGAACTTATTTTATAAAGCTCAGCATGGCTGAATCTGGTTTTCACAGTTTTTGTTGCACTTAGCTTATGGCACACATGAGTGAAACTGCTGAAGCTCAGCAGAGAGATTAGTGTCCAAGTCTTCTCGGTAAACATCAATTAGCTTTTGGAAACACTGAGAGTACCTTTCAGTTTTAACAGATGAAGTGACATCATTTGGCACATCACTTAGAAAAGAAAATCTGTTTGCTATTTCTTTGTACACCTCTCCTCTTTATCTCATCTAGGTTTCTAGTTGGTCAACAACTGTATCGAAGATGGCGATACGAAATTTACCTCTGGCATTCTGATCTACCTCTTATGCATCTCCACTATTAAGTACCTTCTTTCTGATACGTTTGCGAGTTTGAGCTACATTGTAAACAACATCTAGTAGTATTTCCTTTGCAACTGCTTCAAATCTTTCAAAGTCATCCTTAAAGTTCGCAGTTTGTCAGTTAATAACTCGCTTATATCTGCATATTTATAAGTTCATGCCCTCATTTTGCAGGACTTGACTTGCTTTATGAAACTTTTGCAAAATCTCATCCCACATGATCAATATAAAAACAAATTCTAGCTCTTGCATCTTATTTGCAAAATTGCCTGCTTCTCTTCTAGTGTCTCTCTTTTGTGACTCGTCTTCAAAAGGACATTCTAAAGCTTCCAAATTCTTAAAGAAAGACTTCAAAATTGCTGTTACTGCCAAAGCATGTGCCTCCCTTCTGGCATCAGAGAAGGATTTTAACACATTTTCATTTCCAAGATGCTCCCCGCTAGTATAGCGGTAAGATTACGAATTTACAATACTAAAATCAGGGGTTCAATTCCCCTCGGTGGGATCAGCAGATGGCTCGATGTTGATTTGCTATAAGTAAACACACTCACATTTTCAGAACAAGCATTAAGAATTTTCCACCAGCTGGTTAAGAATGAAAAAAATGTATAGAGCAAATGCATTGTAGAGAAAAAATTAACTGCCACTTGACAGCAGTCAACAGCACTTCGGCCTACCAGATTTAGTGAATGGGCTGCACAGGGAACATACATGGCAAACTTATTTTCTAAGATCTTTTGCTGCATCCCCTTGTAACACCAATACATGTTAGCAGCATTGTCATAAGACTAGCCCCTACATTTTGAAAAATTAAGTTTGCAAACTTCATGTAAGTACTGCAATACCTGGTCTCCCATTTTCTTACCAGTATGGCTTTTCAGTTCCAGAAAGATTAAAAAGTATTCAATAGGCTGCCCATCTTTTAGGTATCAAAGTATAACACTCAACTGATCTATAAGTGATAGAGCTGGCACCGAGTCAACTGACAAACTAAAATAATTAAAACAATTTACTTCATCTACAATGAACGCGTGGATCTTCTGAGCCATTGATTCAACGAGTTCTTCACAAGAAGCTTTGGACAAATAAAAAGGATTCCCTTTTCCAGAATTTCCATATTTCAAAATGTGCCCTACTAAAAATGGATCAAACTGACTTATGAACTCAAGCATCCCTAAAAAATTCCCATTCTTCAGTTACCTAATTTTTCATCTATTCCTCGAAAAGCCAGGTCATGTTCAGCTAATGTACAAATAACAGCTATTACACGCACCAAGATATGTTCCCAGTAATTGTACTCTTTAATTTGTTTTTCCAACTCTCGTCTCAAGCCTAAACCTTGTCTACAAGTTAAGTAGGTTACCTTAACATAGAGTCTTGGTGACTAGTGCTTCTTTCATGATGATCAATTACAACAGTATTTTGACAGTCACTGAACCCTCCTTTTTCAACAAAATGCGATGAAAATTTAGGGGCAAAAAGTTTACAAACAAAGCAAAAATATAATGGTATATACAATAACCACTCTCTCTTGTATTGCTCACCATTGGCTTTTACCCCAAAGAATAGTTTTTTGCAAACAGTAACTCACTGGTTTGCCACTATTGAAAGTCCAGCAAAATTTGTCAAATGGCCTGTTGTGGTGTTGACAATCAGCGAGTCCACAAGCAACCCAATAAGCTACATCATCAGCAGAGTAATCGAGCCACAACCCTTGATCTTTTGCTTTGGTTTCTTCATCTTTTGGAGACTGAAGCATTTTACCATAATCCAATAGATTTTCATTTTAAGCAACTATTTCAACTTCAGATTGTCTTCTAGAGCAACTTACATCAACATTAACACTAGAGATATGAGAAGAATTTGCAGGCAAAGTGAGATCAGTTGTGACACTTGTGCCAGTTGAGCCAGCCTGTGACACCTCAACATAATCATCATGTTCTGACTTTGATGTGGACAAAGTGGTACTTGTAGGTGTGTAGCTTGGCTCAAGTTCAATCTTGTCAGAGTCAGATGCAATACAAGTGACTTCTGATGGCAGAGAAGGGTTTTGATTTGGAAGATCTTGTTGTTGAGTGAAAAATTTGTCAGCTTTCCAGTCTTAAGTACTAAATCCAAAGCCTTTTGTTGGTTCTTTTTCGTGCAGCACTTAATTGAACATATTTCATCTTAGAGTCTAAAAATACAGAAAAAAACAACAGAATATGGATCATATATAGTTATAATAAATAGAAAAACACTAAAATGAATAAAAAAACATTGGTAAAATCGTCAAACATACTAAATTTTAGGTCTACATTTAGACAAAGACTGTCAGAAAGTTATTCTAGGACCTTGGTCCATCAGCAAATAAACATGAATTCATAAATACCTTTATTGATTTACTTCATTCTGATTTAGGATAATTTGTTTTTAGTCATTGCAAAAGTCTCATTATGGTTGTTGCTATGATAGCTGTATGCAAGAAGCAATGTCAATGGTAACATGGAAATCCACTGTGAGCCAAAAAGTATTTCAAAACAATGTGTGATCAACATCACATACTGTAGTAGCCTATATACACAGTGTTCATTCTTTACTGGTACGCATATATAACATATAATCAAATATAAACTGTACTGCACATTGAACTTCCAAATACTGGGTTAGGCCTAGGCTAGAGTACTTTAATCCCAATCAAATATCTGAAGAATGACTTGTAAATTCAACTTTGAGCTTAGTTTTGACCTGGGGACTTTAGATGAGCCAACAAATCATGCATCAACAAAACGGGCATATGCCTGAATGCGAAGACAAATTCAAAACGACAGCTTTAAATTGAGAATGGTCCACATTATTATTCCAAGTTACAGTAGCGTTTCCATCGCACTTACACTAAACTAGTTACAGCATTTAGGCCTAACACCATTGTCACTCGGTTCTCAGGTAACAACACTAATGTTAGGCTTAATGCTAATACATTGTGAGGCTACAAACGTTAAGCCTAGAACTCAGTACTAACCTTGCTCACATGAACTTCTTCAATTCATGCACTTTTTCAGACAATCCTGAATTGATTTTGTTGATTTGTCAGTTCTTTACAGTATCTTTGTATAACCACCGTGCCACAATACTGTACTACCTACCACTAGTATAATATATAGTGTATGCATAACGTTAAGAATCATGTTGTCGCAGTCTCACGTAATTTGACCTAAAAGGTAGAATTATCGCCTTTAGACTACTGCGATCAGTCAGTTGTTTTCCCAGCTTTTTAGAAAAGTAATAGAATACATACTGATCTGAATTTACAGTCGCAAAGTAGTTGAATTACACCTAAAGGTTTGTCGTCTTAGCATTTGTATTTCGGTCTCGGATTGTTCGTTCGTCTTTTAAAAAATATCACCAGAAGGCCTGCCGGGTCGGGACATTACGACGTCAATGTAGGAACAAGGAAGAAGCAAGTGGAATATAATTGTAATCTCTATTTTTGGGTCTAAAAATGGCATATTTGACAAAATTTTCTTGACTATTTATTAATGGGAATAAAAACAAGTGTGCCCGGTCTTAAATCATATTTATTCCCTAAGTAAATCTCAGCTTCAGATCTGTTTGTAATATTATATAATCACAAGGGAATATACACATGCCCAAATACTCCTCAAGGTTACATGTAATCTATGAACGGTGGCATAGCTACAGTAGCATGCCTTTATTATTTTTTTTAGTATGATAAATTTCAAAACACGTACTCACACAGAAAGGCTTTTTACAGCAAGTTGTTTGAAACAAAAAATTACAGCTCAGAAAAGCTTCAGTGAGAAACACACTTATGAAAATATTAAAAAATATTCATGAATAATGCAATAGTAACGCAAATAAAACTAAAACAAACAAGACAATAACCCAAATGTAACGTACGAAAACAGACGCAGAAAAACAAAAAAAGTAGCCACATCTCTTTAAATGTCTATCACCATTTCGTTTGACTTATGTTACTGGTGTATTATACTCTTATTTTTCTGTAGATGTGACAGAATAAAGCAGTAAAAGGTGAAACAATTTTTTTTTTATATTGAGGTATTGTGAATTCAGTCTTGATGGATAAAAGTATTCTCTTTTCTCATCTTGACCAAAGTAAACACAGAACCAGTGTCTTCCAGCTTATTATTCAAATCTATGTTGACAATTTAAAGCAACTGTTTTGCATGGCCAGGTAGTTAAGAGTATCAAATAAATTTCATGTTTTGTAGGTATCAGTTGGGAAGTTTCAAGACTGATCGGTTTCTAAAATAAACTAGAATTTTGCATATGCGAGAACATTTGTAGTTTCGAGTAGGACACAACCAAAACATATCTCACTTTATCAATTTCCCTGTTTCACAAAGATAAATGAGAATCTCCAGCAGATACATCTGATATACCCTCCTGAGTATTAATTAAATCTGATAACAATTCTTTGATCTTGAAACTGTTTTCTGTTCCACTAAGTCATATTTTATAGCTTTATGAATACAGTTCAGCATCAAAATAAGGTTCTAAGGGTAGAGTATGAATCTGGTTTCTGTCCACATTGATTGCCTTTGTACTGACACTACATTTTTAAACTGTATGGATGGGCTTTTTTTTCCAACATCTGCTAAATGCATAAATATCAACAAATCCTGCAACAAAACGTGTAGATACTGGACCCAGAATGCATAGTCAATAGATTCTTACAAGTTTCCCAAAGGAACTGAAATCGATTTGTACACTATATATTTCAAATGATATTTAATTGTTCCTTTTTGAAATGCTTTAGTATGCAACAGAATGACTGATGGGTTGATTTTTACTTTTCTAGTATAGGTGCAAATGTGTTGTAGAGCAGTCTTGAATTCTAGTTTATCATCAGACATAATACAAAATTGATCTTTACTTTGTACGAGCTAAAATTTTAAATATTTTTTACCAAACAAAAAAGATGCCTGAAGGGAGAAAACTAATCAGATCAACTACTTAATTACCATGTGTCAAATTTATCAAAACTACCTGCCATGCCTTTTACTCACATAAATTATATCAAAATATTTCTTTTTGCTTTTGCATTATATCTGAGTAGAGTTTATACATATGCCACAATGCACATAGATTATGAGATGGAGAAGTAAGCTTGACGTTTAAGTGAACATTCACTTGAAAAATAAAAAACGAAGGCAGGGTTTGATAAAAGAGAGTTATCATCTCCTTTTATTTTAAGCTGGTTCCACCTTGTTTGATAATATTTGTTTTCATTTGAAGATATGATTGTGCAGAAGCTAAGCATTTGCCTTATATATTAAAAAAATAATTTGATGGCTCACTTGTCGATTACTGAAGATAAAGGATGATATTTTGCCTACTGATCCTATTCAGTCATAATTTGCATGGAAGGGAGGGAAATTAAGCCTAGTTCAGTGCTTGTACATTCACAGAAATTCTCAGTTGGTAGGAGGGTCTTGATTATAAAAATCTGTCGACGATGTTCTTCATCTCTTGGTTTTAGTGATCCTGAATATAGAATATTTCTGCTGCTTCTTTTGAGTGGTTAAATTAGTTTGCTTGAATTTAATTGGCCAGGTTTTGTTCTAATTATATTGCTTGCTATTTTCCGACATTAACAAAAGATATTCTTTGTATGGCAACTGTTGCTAAATTTATATACGAATGAACAGTTTATTTTCCCAAAGCTAATGGTCCTTTTTCAGAACAGGTATGATTAAACTAA
Source organism: Carcinoscorpius rotundicauda (assembly GCA_011833715.1). Lineage (NCBI taxonomy): Eukaryota > Metazoa > Arthropoda > Merostomata > Xiphosura > Limulidae > Carcinoscorpius > Carcinoscorpius rotundicauda. The sequence goes on along the minus strand of CM022395.1, from coordinate 11,683,150 downwards.
ACAGGTTTTTTTTCAATATGTTTTTCAGTTTATGACCATTTTGCCATTGATAACCACGTTAAAAAGTTAAATCATTTCCTACTTAATAGTCATGTGTCATAGACTGCTAGTTTATGACAGTAAGATACTCTCATTATGTAACAGATAACAAAGATGAAGTGTTATGATAACTCTCCCTCTGTCAAATGAGATAAGATTACCTTTTAATGGTATGTGTTATAAATGCAGTTTCATCATCAACAATACTAATTTCCACAATGTCTATAGATACACAGACTGAAAGAAATCCACCATTCCTACTAACAGTATATGGAGCTATATTGAGCTGCATTATCATATAATTATTGTCATATTCAAATAGTACTATAAGTACAGGATTTAGTGTTATAGGGGGTTTAACCATTCACATTTAAGTGAATGAATTATAAGTCCATCCTGTACATTATATCAACTATGTGGATACTATAATTCTACAAAGGCCACGTTCCACAATCCTTTCAAGTAGGTAGGTCTTGAAAGACGAGTGATATCGTTTATCAAAGTATGTAACAAATTGTCAGTGTAATACTGGCAAAACAATTCATAAAACTATTACCAGGTGACATCACATATGGCTGATCCATACGAAGTAGTGAGAAGTAGATTCATTCTTAAATTTTAAGATGGGAGATGTTTCTGATCTGTTTGAAGGACCCAGATATTAATATTATCAAGATATCCTTTCTATTTTATGAAATACTTTTATTTTCCAATTAATATTTCTTTCACTGCATAAATATATAATCGGGGTACTTGAAAGTATATTGTAGTTCAAATTTATAAAATGTTCCATTTAATACACTTCACTTTACTGATACATACTTGATCAACCGCTTTTAACCGAAATTTTATTTTGAATGTTTTGTTATATTTCAGCTTTCTCTTTCCCATTTATATAAACGGAAGTAAAGTTCTCTCTCAGTAATCTAGCTACATTACACAGGTAGAATTTGGTTTGATTTGTTTTGAATTTCTCGTGTAGCTTCTCAGATAGCGCTAGCCATTCCTAATTTTAATAGTTTAAGATTGGTGGGAAGACAGATAGTCATCGTCATCCACTGCCAACTTTTGGGCTACTCTTTTACCAACGAATAATGGGATTGACTGTGACTTTATAACGTCTCCATGACTTAAAGGGTGAGCTTGTTTGGTGTGACTGGGATTCAAAACTTTGACCCTCAGATTACGAGTCGAGTGCCTTACCCACCCACAGATAGTTGTTGTTGTTGTTGTTTAGAATTAAGCACAAAGCTACACAATGGGCTATCTGTGCTCTGCCCACCACGCGTATCGAAACCCGGATTTTAGCGTGTAAGTCCGCAGACATATCGCTGAGCCACTGGGGGCCCCACAGATAGAGACGATCAATGTTTCCACTTTTTCGGTGGATGTGATGAAAGTACCAGGTCACTCATTCATACTGACGATTTGTAGACCTGTGACAAAATTATGAATCATTTTTATAACCAAAAATTAGGCCTGGTTTTGTGAAACTTGTCATATCTCTTAATTGGATGGAAAACCGGACCAGAAAATTCTCATTACTTCTTTGAAACGTATCCCAGCTTTTGAAGAACCCTTCAGTCATAAGATTATTGACTGTGTTGGACCTTTACCAAAAATTTGATTATGGAACCAGTATCTGTTGGTTATTATATGCACATCCACTCGATTCCCTGAAACTATGCCCTTAAGAAACCTTTTATCCAAAGAAAAAAGATTCTAGGGCTTTTATTAATTTCTTTACTTTTTTTCAGGTTGCTCAAAGAAATTCAGTCTGATCAGGGACCAAATTTTATGTCTAGATTGTTTCAACAGGTTGTTTACCAGTTCATTGCTGAACAGCTTAAATCTCCTGCACACCAGAGCATAAGTTTCACCTTGGTGACATGGCCTTAGTATTGTTACCCACTATGAGACATCCGCTTAAGGCTAAGTACCTATGAGGTTGTACGGAGACAGACTATGTTGTAAAAACACCTGATCATCTAAAGGCTATCTAGTTGTGTCATATCAATATGTTGAAGTCTTTTCAGATCCAAGATGCATCTGAAAACATTTTCGCTGTTGAGTGTTCTCCTGATATTAATGAGACTCTCTTTGACTCAAATAACTGTAAATTTGTAAATATTGGAGTTGAATGGAACATCAAACTGAGTAATTCTGACATCTTGGCCAACATTGATGCAAAATGCAATCATTTGCCTCTTGAAGAGAAAAATCAACCAGCTAGTTTATTGTTTGAGTATGAGTCTATAATTCTAGAATTCCTAATCAAGCCAACATTTCTGTTCATGACGTTGATGTAGGTGAATAAACATCATGAGTAAATTCAGTCAAGGCTGATAAAATAAGTAATGCTGAAAAAAGCATTATAAAACCCTGTAAAAATGATTGGTCTTCACCTTATGTACTGGTTCTTAAATCGTATGGTCCAATTAGATTCTGTACAGACTTTTGTAAAGTGAATGCTTTGACAAAGACAAATTCTTATCCCATTTCAAGAATGGAGGACTGCATTTACAAAATTGGAAAAGCGAGATATATGACAAAATGTGATTTACTGAAGAGATAGTGGGCTATTTGTCTGACTGATAGAGTAAAAGAGATTTCTTCTTTTGTTACTCCTTATAAATTATACCAGTTCAATGTAATACTGTCATTCTCAGGTGACTTTCAAGTGAATGATGAATCGATGTCTCAACAATCTATCAGATGCTGTAATTTATGTTGATGATATTGTAATTCAAAACAACACGAGGGAAGAACACTTATGAGTATTATGCGGTATTTTTGAGAGGCTTAACAAAAACAATCTCATTGTAAATTTGGTAGAAAGGCTTAGATCATTTTTTAGTTATGGTCAAGTTGCTCCAATTCAACAAAGAATTAATTTGCGTTATGTGAACGTCGATAAAATATTTAGTTCCTTATTGGATATAGAATTTATTATTGTCTGTAAGATTAAAAAAATTGTTGTATATAAATCATCATTTGTAATAACTATTAGTAATAACCATTATTATAAATTTAATTGTTTTTTTGTATATTTGAATATATTTGCACTAAAAATGAAAATTATGGTTATCAATCTTCTGGATAAAAATAATAAATTTGATACATATTAATATGTAATTAACTTCTAAATTAAAATGTCCACATATTTGAAATAGTAATACTAACATAATATTGGTGAAGCATAGCCAGGTAGCTATGGCGCTCGACTCATAACCTGAGGGTTGCTGGTTCGAATCTCTATCACACCTAACATGCTCGTTATAAAGTGACAGTCAGTCCCACTGTTCATTGGTAAAAGAATAGCCAAAGAGATGGTGGTAGATGATGGTGACTAGCTGCATTTCCTCTGGTCTCACATTGCTAAACAGTGCAGATAACTCTCGTGTTGCTTTGCGTGAATTAAGACAAACAATATTTGCAACACACCAAGGGGCACAAAGTGTGAAACATGTTTCTTACTACAACGAACGTGGTAACCGTTGAATCATTTATGAACGGCTTTTGCTTTTTAAATATAATTCATATATATATAGTAAGAACTGGTGTTACTACGCATTTGGACAATGACAATTCTATTCTACAAGAAAGTTAAATATTTGCTATGCTGTTGCTAGGCGCATATGATTAGTGCTTTTGAACGTCTGATGCAAGTGCCACAAGACGCCTGTCGAAAGTTGGCCCCTAGCTAACAGCAGGTGCTTATAATTCAGCTAACTCAAACGAATGAAAAACCATTTGTGACATATCTTACTCAAGGACAGAATTACAGGACGCCTGCCTGCTCCCATTTCGCAACCTTCGGACTTCAAGTGAAAAGATGATGAAATTCAGAGAAAGAAAATATTTGGGCTTGTCCTTGTTTGTTTAGGCAAAGGCAATATTAAAATCTTATTTGGCCATAGGACTCTCATATCGCGAGCCGAGAGCCGTTCAATTCGTATTTTTCATCTTAATCAAACACAACTGATTGTTATCCGTGTTTGGTGGACACAGCAGATACTTTAATGTGGCTTTGCTAAAAGAAAACACACACTCGTTATCCGTGACAACAGCCGAAGGTCAAAACTTTGTTTGCTTCCCCACATAGTTGTTGTTTGTTTGTTTTTTTAATTAAGCACAAAGCTACACAATGGGCTATCTGTGCTCTGCCCACCACGGGTATTAAAACCCGGATTTTAGCGTATAAGTCCGCAGACATACCGCTGAGCCACTGGGGGGCTCCCCACATAGTCTTTTCGATCCACACCAGCCGTTTCTACATATATAATTAATCGTTATACAAATTTCCATAACTATGTTTGTGATCTTATATGTACATATAATATTTGTTATAAATTTCCTTACTGTTAGATATTAAAGTGGTTATATTTACCATATATTTGATTCTCTAAACCTATTACCGGCCCGGCATGGCCAAGTGGGTCAAGGTGTTCCGAGGGTCGTGGGTTCTAAAAACCATTGCACCAAATATGTTTGCCCTTTTAGCCATGGGGGCGTTATAATTTTATAGTCAATACCACTATTCATTGATAAAAAAGTATCCCAAAGTTGGCGGTGGATGGTGATGACTGGCTGCCTTTCCTCTAGTCTTACACTGCTAAATTTGGGACAGCTTGCGTAGACGGCCCTCGTGTAGCTTTGAGCGAAATTCAAAAACAAACAAACCGATTACACACATCCAGTCGAGGAAGAAGAGGTCAAAGTGAACCTGACCCTCCAGGGCAAAATACCCAGATACCATTGACCAAGGAACATCCAGTCGAAGGAACAGCGATTTCGTCATTAGTGGTATTTAAGGGGTCATTGGCAAAATACGAATTACGTAACTCACGAACAGTAAAAATTTTGCGGGAGTGTAAAAAAATTTTACATTTTGAATGTTTTAAAAAACACAAAACTCAGGAGAAAGCATAATGTGATGTCGTTATTTAGACAACAGAAGTTGTCTAAGACCAATCCTACACTAAATTGTCATCTCTAAGACTTTGGATAAGCAAGAATTCGATAAAACTTTAATTTTCTGAAACCAAAATACTCCTGTTTTATTTCTAATCATGAAAACTTCACAATGTGGACGGAAGCCTGGGCTCTTTTTCTACGGCCGTTTTTTTTATTCTAAATGTCCTTCAACGTTTACATTTATTTTTTGCGTATGTTTGGTGCTAAGCACGCGTGAGCATCATGATCTATAAAAACGTGAGATTTATCTCGATGTTTGAAATGACTCGAAAATTAAACATAGTAGAGCGAAAACACTGAATAGCAGTGTTTTAATTATTTCTTAAACGGAAATAGAAGTGGAAAAAAATGAAACAGCGACCTTTCATGCACGATACAAATACAAATAATCTTTTTTTTTTTTAGTTTCCTTTCCAACCATTCGTTCAGAACAAGTGTTTCGTATTTAATTTATTCCGAATGACACCCAGTTTATAATGTTACATATTGTATTTCATCTCGAAAGAGTATCCGACATATTTATTATATCATGTACGTTACATATTACTATGTCAACCGGAAATTTGAATTTATAAGTTAATTAAATGTTAAAATATATGAACTTTATGATATTTGCAAACAAATTTAAAACACAAATTTTTAACACAAATATATGGTACAGTGCGGACTTAAAATGTTAGAATCCGAGTTTCGATGCCTGTAGGGGGCAGAGTACATTTAGCTCATTGTGAAACTTTGTGCTTTTAAACAAGAACACAAAATATCTTAAGATATAAGAAAAGAAACAATACAAATTATAATAACGCTTATTACTACTGGGTATTACAAATGATTTATACACAACAGTTTTACAAACTTGCAGACAATACAGAATCTTATATTTTACTTAGAACTTAATATTTAAGGCCCGACATGGCCAGATTGGTTAAGGCGTTCGACTCGTAATCTGAAGGTCGCGGGTTTGAATCCTGATCGCAACAAACATGCTCGTCCTTTCAGCCGTGTGTACGTTATAAGGTGACGGTCAAGCCCACTATTCGTTGGTAAAAAGTAGCTCAAGAGTTGGCGGTGAGTGTTGATGACTAGCTGCCTTCCCTCTAGTCTTACACTGCTCAATTAGAGACGGCTGGTGCAGATGGCCTTCAAGTAGCTTTGCGCAAAATTCAAAATCAAATTTAATATTTTTTCGACGATCCAAGTCCACGAGGCGCAAATTACTTTTATGTTTACACGACGTCTGTTCAAAAAATACGCGGACTGTTTAAATTGTGCGGCTCCAGTTGGTTCCAGAGGAATCCGCTTGTTGTCGCTAGGTTCGCACAGATCAGCTGATTACGAATCCATTTCTCGATTGCAGATATCTTTATTTGTGTATTAGCTACGCGGTTTTAAGTGAAGTGCAATTTTTTCGTTTGGCGGATTTCAGAATGAATGACCTGAAGGAGCAATGACTTGCTGTGAAATTTTGTGTTAAACTTGGAAAATCTGCGACTGAAACTTTTGCTATGCTTAACACGGCTTACGGTTATGTTGCAATGAAGCGTACGGCATGTTTCAAGTGGCATGAACGTTTTAACAATGGCCGACAGTCCATTGAAGATGATGAGCGTCCTGGACGTTCTTCCACGTCAACTGACGACCAACACGTCGACAAAATCAACACCCTGGTGCAAGCAAATAGACGTATGACTGTCAGGGAGCTTGCTGAAGAGTGTGGGATATCAGTTGGATCTTGTTACGAAATTTTAACCGAAAAATTGAAGATGCACTGCGTTGCTGCGAAATTTGTGCCACGCCTGATGACGGACGAACAAAAAGCTCATCGCCTCCAGGTTTGTCAGGAACTGCTTGATCGTTCAGAAGAAGATGAAAACTTCTTGTTAAGGATCATAACAGGTGATGAATCATGGGTTTATGGTTATGACATTGAAACGAAGATCCAATCATCCCAGTAAATGGATGAAACATCCCCAGACCCAAAATGCTCGTCAAGTTCGATCCAAGGTCAAGGTGATGCTGACAGTTTTCTTCATGCTAAGGGTGTTGTTCACCACGAGTACCTCCCCGAAGGCTCCACAGTAGACCAGACTTACTACATTGAAGTTCTGAAACTTCTGAGGGATGCCATCCGTCGCAAACGGCCAGAAATGTGGAGGAGTGGCGACTGGTTTTTCCATCACGACAACGCTCCAGCCCATTCAGCCCTCAGAATTCGTGAGTTTTTGGCCAAACACTCAATCACTGATCTTCCCCACCCCCTACTCACCTGACCTTGCTCCTTGCGATTTTTTCCTGCTCCCCAAATTCTAAAGACCCTTGAAAGGAAGAAGATTTAAGACGATTCCCGAGATTAAGGCAAATGCGACAAAGGATCTGGAGGACATTACAAAAGAAGCGTACCAGGACTGTTTCAACAAGTGGAAACACCATTGGAATAAGTGTGTGCGTTGGGGTGGAGAGTACTTTGAAGAGGTCCCAGACCTGTAACTTCTAAATAAAGTACATTTTGTTTTATGACGTCAGTTTGCGTATTTTTTTTAACAGACCTCGTACACAGATGTACCTCACTTGAAGATAATACTAATCCGTGATGCCTTTTCTTTCCATACCAGCCGATTTTAAATATATAATGAAGATAATATTATTTAGCTCTGTTCTTGTTTCTTTTCACATCCTTACAAACTGACTTTTCCCCCTGAAAAATTTAATTTATTCATAGATATTATAACATCCGAAGTAATTCACTGTAGTTAAATGGTTTGCAATCTTCGAAATATATAAATGTTTCTGGTCAAATTCTAGCAAATTATAGCTTCCTAGGTCTAGAGCGCATTGACTATAGCTGTCCAATAATAATAATAATAGTCTGTCGAGCGGCGTGTCGGTTTTATATACCAATCACTTGAGTTTCTAGAAATTTCAAGAATGTTTGCTCGTTTTCGTAATATAAATATTGTTAATTCTTACTCTCAAGAATCTTCTATAAGTTTCGAGAAGAGGCGGGGCTTGCGCAACACACAGTCAAGAATATACCTCACAGGCAAAAAAAGAAAACTATACAAAAACAAGTGTTGGTGCCAAAATAAACGTATAACGGTAAACCCTTTACAACTGAATCTTCCCAAAGAAATACGATGAATCATATGTTGGTTCTCTGGCTATATTAACATACAAGCTATTAACACTGTAAAGTACATTGTTTTGTCACAATTAACGAGATTGATGTCCTTTATAATTTTAAGGTTCTTGTTTACTTTGATTAAAGTTCCTTTTTGGCTTAAGATTTCGAAAAGTTAGAAAGTTTTCTAAGAATCTTTGGAGCATATTCTTGTGCTTTTGATTTTCTCCCTTTATCTAGTATTCATGTAATTATACTAAGAATTAGTCATGAAAGAAGCCAACTATGATGCGATCATTTTATTTAATTATTTGCTAAACAAAAATATGTTTATTAAAAGTTTGTAATGATATGTTAAACAGAGTTGGTAAATAATCAGTTCATAACTAAGAAAGCACAAATTTCAATTGGTTCATAATATCATTCCCCGTAAATGGTATAGAAAATTGTAACGCCTATTACAGTCTGTAGATTTTAAACATTTAGGATAAATAAAAAACCACTATTATTACTCTAGCTAAGAGAAAAAAAGTTGTGAAAATATCTATTTATTTGTGTATAATAGGTATTTAAGGGTTGACTTGATCTATTTAGACCAATGAACCAATAGCGACGAAACGTGTATTGTTGTGATTATGCCTTTTGAAAGCTGTCGAAGAATGATTACAATTACACTTTTCATAAGGTGTTGTATATTTTCGAACACTACATTTTAAATTCATTTTCTTAGTGGCTTTGAAAAGTCAGAATAGTACATAATAATACTATTTGAACACAATATTTGTCATATCCATTGTTGACGACAGCTGAAACACAATACACACAGTAAGAAACACTAGTGATCTTAGTCACTTCTGTTTTACAAGCAAAAACAAAAAGTTATAAATGCAGTCAATAGTATTGTGGCTCTCGGTGATTGCACAAGTTAATTAAACTGAACGAATGATATTTGATTTCATTGGCTACTAACCTTATGATGTAAGCATATCGTCACTACGGGGTTAGTTACTCTTAGCGCAAGCGTTGTTATAAAATCTCCGATTTGTGTCCGAGTGTCAAATCATTGACAATTGACAGAAGTTGATTACATATCTGCTAAAGAATCATCTATGAAGTTACTAGAAAATTCGCATGTTTTGAGTTGGGACGAATTGCTGAAACATGCAGACAAAGCACGAATGTTGGCTTGTAAACAATTTATTTACCATTACAATCAACACAAGTATAGAAGCGGTGATCCATTTAAATGGGGAGATGAGACTGAAGGACATATAGTAAAATTCAATCATGAAACTAAAACTGTGAGATTATGTTTACGTGCATCCAGTGTTTTAAAGAAGTTAAAAGAAAAACATTCTCTTGTTAGCATGTGGACTGATGAGTGTACTGAGTCTATGCTAGAATGTTGTCCACAAGAACCTTTCGGGGATGTTTTGAATTGTTTTCATTTAATAGAAGAAAATATGTCAAAGAGGAAGAAAGAAGTACTGGCCAGTTTGGAACGTGATGAAACTTACATAAACATGGGAATGTTTCCACGACTTGGTACTAAGCAATTTACTGAACCAGCTTATAAGCCTACACCCAATTTTGGCCTCTGTAAATCACTGTTTATTCCAGATGCGTTTGTCTGTGTAGAAAATGAAGCATACAGAGCTCTAGCTATTCTAAATGACACAAGAAAAGGGAAACGAGCCGTTGTGAATATACCTATTTTTAAAGATGAACATACACTTGACCCTTTTATTGAAGATTTGCAAGCACTGGGCGATGATGGACAGTCTGAAGAAGTAGCTAAACCGAATCATGTTTACGAAGATTGTTCAATGTTTGGACTTAGCAGTTGTTCGCTTCAGATTACAGTACAAGCACCATCTCTGGAAAATGTTAAGTTTTTACATGACCAGCTATGCGTTTTATCTCCAATACTAATGGCTTTAAGTGCTAATGCTCCAGTTAGAAGAGGATTCCTAACAGAGCTTGACTGTCGATGGCAGGCACTTGCTGAAGGGTTTGATGACAGAACAAGAAAAGAGATCAATCATCCCGAAGCACTAGATTACAAGATTCCTAATAGTTCTCGCTGGGAATCAAATTACTTGTATTTCTCACCTAGTGGATCAGGGTTAAATGACATACAAATTGTTTATGATGAACAATATTATGAAAAACTTACTTCCGAAGGAATAGATTCACAGCTTGCTCTTCAGGTGTCATGTGCCCTTTTAAGAACACCAATGATCTTATGTAAGGAACAGCTGGAAGAAGATGAAACTGGTTTAAGCAACATTTTAACACTTTTTCGTGAACCAGCGGTTAACATAAAAATTCCTGATTCTAGTATTTCAGCATTCTGGCGTCTGGAGTGCAAATCAATGGATGCTCAATTAACAGACTTTGAAAATTCGGCTTTAGCGACATTCGTTGCACTTTTTTCCAAAGTTGTAATAAACAAAAAATTAAATTGGCTCATTCCAATGAGCAAACTTCAAGAAAATTTCCGGACAGCACAGAAACGAGATGCTGTTCGCGAACAAAAGTTTTGGGTTAAAAAAGATATCAGTTTCTTTGCAGAATCTGATTCAGACAAATCTTCTATCAAGTTTTTGACACTGAATGAAATACTAAATGGATCAACAAACGGATATTATGGGATAATTCCTGTGATAAAGGATTATATCAGTGAAAATAACCCCGATGCTGCCGTTGGTTTAGATCGATATTTAAAACTCATTGAACAACGAGCATCTGGAGAAACGATGACTGGTGCTAAATGGATCCGCGAGTTTATTTTGAACCATGAAAATTATAAACATGATTCTGTGGTGACGGAAGAAATAACCTACGATTTGCTGAGAGCCATTGATCAGATTCAAAAAGGTATTATTCAGTGTCCGAAATTACTGGGTCGAAAGAAGTTATCTAAGTATAACATGGACAATTTCAGTACAGAGAAAAACTAAAGTTTTTGTTGATATTTTAAAATTAGCGTGTATCGTTTTACAAGAAACTTAAAACAATATTCTAAAGTTCTAGCGATAAATATTATATTCATGATGTCAGAAGAACAAATAGGTTTAAGAAGTCGAATTAGTTATTGAAATAAAAACCCTATAACCCGAACACTTTCGAAAGATGGACCTTTGTAAGGTTTTTATTATAAGTATTGTTGTTGATTATTATACTTTTCTTATTCAGTATAATATTTTCTGTACGTTTAAATTATTCTGACTTTTGAAAATTTTAAATATTACAATAAAGTTTACTTTTGCAAATACTTTTTGTTTGTTATTAAACACAAAACTACTGAATGTAAGTATTAAAACCTGACGTTTTAAGTGCTCAAACCAACCGAGCGTGTGCTTTTGAAAGTATACTTTTTTACTTGTCAATATTTCTTAACTAACTACTCTATAGTGGGTTTTAATGATAAGAAACGCATTTCATCAGTATATTAAATCATATGTTTGCTACAGAAACATTATTTAAACAATCTTTCACTGAAATTTCGTTTTCAGCAAATAACCTTTATTTGTTATCTTGGTTTGTATTGAATAAAGTTAATTTGTAAAAATAAAAGGAGCAGTCAATTAGAACCAATTACTTCAGCTACCGTTTAGAAGCATTCAGAAACAATAACTTTCAAATCGAACAAAGAAAAGTGAAAACACATCTGACGATAGGAAAATAAAGTTCGTGTTTTACAAAGCTAGATTTAGTTGTCAAAACGGTGGCTTTTTATTACTATTGAATGTATTTCAATACATGTATGTTTCTCTCTTGAAATAATAATATAAGAGTTAATTAAAATCAATACTAAAAATGTAATTATATGTGTTTGTAGTCAGGCGCAAAGCTTCACAATGGGCTATTTGTGCTTTTCCTACAACGGGTATTGAAGTCCGATTTCTAGCTTTGTAAGTCTTTGTGCCACTGGGAATGTAATGACAAAGGGATGGTAAAAATATTGCAGTTTTTAAAAGTAATTTCATCATTTATATATCCTACATGGTTATTAATATGGTTATTAATGTTCCACATTGGAACTGCAACACTGCTAGTACCTCAGTTTCCGAACCTAATAATTTCAGTCAAGTGTTGTATGATTTATATATAACACGTACGAACTATTCGTAAATCTTATTTGAATAGTAATAATATTAGTTCTTGTCGCCTATATATTTACCAAACATCATACTGTCTGCCTGAGAATGTTCTTCCTGTGTTTACTGCTAGTTATTTATTCTGCTTGAGATTATTAAATGATTCATTTCCTTAGTGTTGTTCCATTAACACCTCGACACTAGGTGTTTTCTTATTAGTTTATTGAATCCCAGTTATTGTTTAATCCACATACAAAAAAAATTGTATATCCTTGTGCCAAATTAATTATCAACGACTAACACAAAGTTGCTTTCGAATGACAGAAGACATACTTGAACATACGGCTTCTAGTAAAGTTTAAGTAGACACTGACGAACATGCACAAAAAGAACACGTGTCTATAGTAGTAATATAGAAAATTAGGTTTCTTGTTCTACCCTGTCTATTGGATGATTAAGGATAGAGGGCCGTCTGTTTGTTGGTTTTTTATGTTCGAAAAACATGTTTTTATGTTTCGCGCAAAGCTGCACGACGGCTATCTGTGATAGCCATCCCTAATTTAGCAGTGTAAGAAGATAGAGGGAAAGTAGTTAGTTGTCACCTCCCACCGCCAACTCTTGAGCTACTCTTTTACCAACGAATAGTGGAATTGATCGAAACATTATAACACCCCCACGGCTGAAAGGTGAGCATGTTTAGTACAATGGGGATTCGAACTCACGACCCTCAGATTACGAGTCGAACGCCTTAACCCACTTGGTCATGCCAGTCTTTAGAGGGCTGTTGTGTGTTTGTATGTTTTCTTATAGCAAAGCCACATCGAGCTGCCAACTGGGTCTACAGAAGGAAATTGAACGCCTGATTTTAACATAGTAAATTCAAAGACTTATCGCTGTACCAGCGGAGGACAGAGGGCCATTACTTTCATAAATTTTTACACTGAATTGATTGATTGCTTACGTCAATATTTCAAAATAATTTCATGAAAGTTTTGCATGTATTAGCTTGTAAAATATAACAAACTTGAATCTACGTTTTCTTTTCTGTAACTCAACACGGTTCTGACACAGCTGAATTAGCTCCTGTTCCTTTCACTCTTGCAACTGTCATTTCAGCATGACCTTAACTTGTAGGCCTTTCGTCTGTACAAATTCCATTCTCTGATGGCCTTGATACCATCCTGTAGGTCTTTCACCTGTACAAATTCCATTCTCTGATGGCCTTGATACCATCCTGTAGGCCCGGCATAGCCAACCATGTTAAGGTGTGCGAGTCGTAATCTGAGAGTCGAGAGTTCGCATTCCCGTCGCGCCAAACATGAACGCCCACACAGCCGTGAGGGCGTTATAAAGTTACAGTCAATCCCATTATTCTTCGGTAAAAGAATAGCCCAAGAGCTGGAGGTGGGTGGTAATGACTAGCTGCCTTCCCTCTAGTCGTACACTGCTAAATTAGGAGCTAAAACAGATAGCTCTAGAGTAGCTTTGTGCGAAATTCAAAAAACAAACAAACAAACCATCCTGTAAACATTCTTTGAATCATTTTCGCTCCTATGCTTGCCTGGACAAATCAGAAGAAGCAGTATTACACAAATAATGACATAATACTCTCTGGTATCTGTAAGATTTTAGCTACTGAAAACTTAATACGCAAGTATATAATACAATTTATCATATATATATTAATTTTGTTATAGCAAAAAAAAGTAATAAAAAATAAAGACCAATTTCATTCTTAATTGCCTGTTCATTAAATTACGATACTTTCTTTTCTGTAACTCTTGCTTCAAAATTTATAAAACACTATACACACAGTCTTTAACTTCCTTGTGAATGAAATAAACACTGGTTAGAAGCCGCAAATTGAATCTACCTACTCTTGAGAAAATAATGTCTATGGTTTTTCCTTCCTTAAAATACAACGCAGTGTTTCAAATGACACTGATGTTTATAGAAACTTGTCGCTAAGTTATAAACCCTCTGAACCTTAACCTAAAATTTATACTTACGAATTTTGGTTGCCATAGTAGCCTGACTAGCCTCGTACCAACAGTCAAAACAGTTTAGTCTTTTACTAATAAACACTTATTGCTTTTACGATACTAATGTTTTCAAACAACATATAAATTCTATCACCAGTTCAAAACTGTCAGTTCATTTGACCAATTACTGACCTTTACAGGGAAAATTTTGGGAAAAAAAAGAATAAATGAATGATTTTAATAATAATTTAAAATTCTGATTCATTTCTTATGATAAATTTCATTAGACACATTTACCAAATCACAAAGGGAGCCGGTTTATAGTTGTGTCTCTTTTATACAGTGAATATGTTTTAATTCTCTTGTTATATTTTCCCTAGTTAAATGGTAATGCGAAGTAACGGTGATTTGCTTAATTGTTTCTTAATAAATCTTTTTTGTAAAATATATATTATCAATTATTAAAAGCTCCACCACTAGTATAGCGGTAAGTCTCCGTATTTACAACGCTAAAATAAGGGGTTCGATTCCTCTCGGTGGGCTCAGGAGATAGCCCTATGTGGCTTTTCTCTATGAAAACACACACAAACACAATTATTAACAGATTAGAGTAGTACTTGTAGATTCGGCCTGCTTGCTTAAGTAAGTATTAAGTTAGCAATAAAAGCGATTCCGAAAAGTTTACTTGTGATCGAACAAACTGACTGTTGAGAGCACAGGAGTAATTCCGACACAACTGCAAAACAAAGAAAAAAGTGAATACTCTTTCTACAATAAACTAAAAGTAGCGGATTCTTTATAATTGGAATGTTTGTTTGTTTTAGAATTTCGCACAAAATTACTCGAGAACTATCTGTGCTAGCCGTCCCTAATTTAGCAGTGTAAGACTAAAGGGAAGGCAGCTAGTTATCACCACCCACCGCCAACTCTTGAGCTACTCTTTTACCGACGAATTGTGGAATTAACTGTCACATTATAACGCCCCCACGGCTGTGAGGGCAAGCATATTTGGCGCGACGGAGATGCGAATCTGCGACCCTCAGATTACTGGTTTACGACTGCAGCTTTTACGGTAGGTCGTCGGATTTACAACACAAAAATCAGGGATGTGATTTCTCTTGGTAGACACAGCAGATACTTCATTCTGATTTTGCTATAAGAGTAAAAACACAAGAAACACACCATCATTTACCAACCAGTCTAATATGTATACAAATCGTTGAACAAAAAATTAAAAACGGACCTGAATATCCAAGTACTGAAAGAAAGTTTAAAAAAAAATCACTCTTCACACTTTGAGGCTCAAGAGGCTTTATAAGGGAAAATGGTCAAATTTTGGTCAGTCAAGTGTGTGGTGTCATCTAGTTGCCTTCCCCTCTAGTTTACTAAAAGTACGGACTGGTAGCACAGATATGCACAAATATCCAAAATATACTCGTGGTGGGCAAATAAAAACAACCCACTGTGTAGCTTTGCACTTAACTACAAACATACAAACAAACCAAAATATACAAACATCTTACATTCAAACAAAGACATTATACGTCCGCATTTCATTCGTACATTTTCCCACACGAAACTATTAAAATATACCAGCAAATTAGTTATCCAATACTTCGCGATAACTCCACACAATATTCTGAATTAGCTCATATTATCCTACAAAATTTTTTTATCTACAGCATCTTTTGTATGCACGTATACAAAAAGGGAAAATCATGCTCTTAGATGTATAGGCCTCTCAATCTTGTGACCAATAAAATACTAATACAAAACTACAAAGCAGTCAGAAGTTAAGAGTCAGTCATTCGATTTTATTTCGATTTAAGAGATATTGTCTTTGTGCAAGAAATTTTCAACGTTTGCTGTGTGTTTATTCAACTTGAATTTGTGACTGGAGCTAGATCTACAAAAACTGATTTTATTTCGTCAATCTTTATGATTCATTCGAATTACTGGTTATACTGAAAGTCAACACGTACAGGACTGTTTAGGGGAGACCGGAGCGGAAAACGACAAGTTGAAACATTCATCGAAAACACCGTAAAAAGAACTTCGTCATTCTCCATTCAAACTTCGAAATTTCTTCGTGGGACCAAATTCACACCCTAGACTGGAATTTTGGATTTCTAATCTAAACTTTTGGACTTTCATTCTGAATCATTATATTGAACACAGGCCAGTACCATTTTGTATTGTAATTAATTTTAAACTGAATATCTGTCATTGTTGTTATGTAATTTATGTTATATCTGTTACATATATAATAGTTTATTGTAATAAATTATACAGGCTGTTATCTGTGGCTTTCTGTTGCGTTCAGTCTACAGTTAACAACAAAAAAAAACGTAACAAAAAACAAAACTTTGCCATAGCTTTTCCTGTTCTGCGATGACACCAGTCTGTCGGGAACAATCTAAGTTCCGTTTCTCTGATGAAACTGTAGTAACTATTCTTGTAACCTTGATAGTTTCGATGTCGTTAGCATAAACAGACAAGTGGGAACATTTTTCAATATGTCTCCCTTCTTAGGCAATTGCCTTTATATAACTATTTTTATGCGTCTGTGAATATACATTACACTTCTCCTTAATACTCATAATTACTCCATACTTGAAGTATTTGAAATGCCCAAAATGCCTCAAAAGACTTCACTGGGAAGACATCGCAGCAGGCATCAAATAACACGTCTGGTCAACTTGGCTACTAGCCTGGATTGCTAGAGAAGGTAATGTTATCAGGAGTTTATATATGAGTGGGCTGAGTATTCTTCTATGGTAGATGTCTGTGATTTGTCGGCGATAAATGTCAACAGTAAGTTGTTTTAAAATAATATGTTCGAAACACGTAAGACGAACATACAAAAATTACTTATACTATAGGAAATCATAGTTTTATCCAAAACTCTGAATACTTAGGATAAATATAGATATATTTATTCATTAAGGTCAGGCCCGGCACAGCCAGATGACATAGTAATCTGAGGGTCGAGGGCTCGAATCCCGTTCGCACCAAATATGCTCGCCCTTTCAGTCATGGGGGCATTATAATTATCCGCTCAATCCCACAATTCGTTGGTAAAAGAGTAGCCCAAAAGTTGGCCGTGGCTGGCGATGACTAGAGCTGCCTTCCCTCTGGTCTTACACTGCTAAATTAGGGACGGCTAGCGCAGATAGTTCTCATGTAGCTTTGCGCGAAATTCAAAAACAAACAAACAATAATTTAGGTCTCGAATTTTCGACAAACTGCGCAAGTGACGTTATAATATAACAATTTTAAAGAACGAGAAAAGTACCGAAGATTCGAATAACGCGGTGTTAAAAATATTAGTAAAACCTAGAAAACAGTATAATTCCAGATATAAGACTCGTACAGAGTTACATTACGAAATTTGTCACAACTAGCAGTCTTAAAACAATACACCTTCAACACTTCTGTCTTGAAGGGTAAACAATAATTGAATATTAAATCACAAAATAAACTAAATAATAGCACATACGCTAAACAGTCTTATAAATCCAACACATGCACATCAATGTTTGTATGTTTGTGTTTTCTTATAGTAGAGCCTTCTTGGGTTATGTTCTGAAGCCATCGAGGGGAATCAAACCCTGATTTTAGTGTTGTAAATCCATAGACTTAGCGCTGTAACAGCGGGAGACACACACACTCCCTTTAATCCACATGAAGACATAACAATTCAATTGCTGGGTGTTGTACTTATAGATTTTTATGTGATAAGACACTTAAAATATACATTGAGAAACCACAATATTCCCACAATAGATAGATTATGGAAAGCAACAGAGAGAATAGTTTTTTGTTTTTTTTTACATGACAACATTATGATTAAATCTTTTGCAATGGTAATTACAATGCAGAGCTATTCTCAAAATGCATAGTTATCTGATGGATCAGGATTGGTCATAGTGAAATGAATTGTATCGACATGTTGAGGCTATGACATTGTGCAGCTTTGTGTTTAATTTCAAATACAACAACTTACAAAATTTAAGCCTAAATATCATTTAAACGCAAAAAGCTTTTAAGCGTGTGCTTTCTTATAGCAAAGCCACATTGAGAGATCTGCTGAGAAATCGAACCCTTGATTTTAAGGGGTGTAAATCCGAAAACTTACCGCTGTACCAGGGGACACAAGTTTTTATCACTCAGCAAATCAATAAGAAAGGCACAAGATGGCGTACGTACTCCATGTCATGTGCCTGCTGTAACATAAATAGCAATATGGCGCGTAAAAGTACTCGGTCTGTATTGGGACAAATATTATGTGAAATTACGTATCACAGAAGTAGAGAATCAAAACACTGCGGCGAGGAAAGTAAGATTTTATTTTTCCTTCAATGTAATTACTCTTTGTACTGTTATAAAGTATATTATATTTAATTTCATGTGTTTACACTTGAAAGTCCAAATACAAATTTTGAATTCAATTTTAAAGTGTAGAAAAACGTTTTTGTAAATTGTACGTATCTGTCTCACTAATTAGCTTACCACATTGTAGAACTCAATAGAACGTTAATAGTGCTTTTATAGTAACTCGTATTTAACAAGGGATGTTTAATAATGCAAGAATAATTATTTCATGTTTATGATTTTACGTACAATTTGTTTAAAAATGAAGATTTGTTTATTTGAATGAGTGATTTACTATTGGCTTTTTAACGTAACTAACTTTTAACTTGCATTATTGCAACGAGGGATCTATTGGCTCAGCTATTCTGCCCTATCTACTAAATTAAACCATATAAGCCAGCCTTTATAATTAAAAAAATATATACATTACCCTCCAATACTCGTTTAAATTTACTTTTTTTACCTCATTTGAAAGTAAGTTATTCCAAAGACGAATTACCCTGTTAGAAAAATAAAACTATCTTATATAAGATGATTCTTACTCTCTAAAAATTTGTATTTGTTTCCCATAGTCCAACCATTATTACCACTAAAAAAAGAAAAGTATGATACAGCAAAACTGTCAATTTATCTAACAATTGTAAACACCTCAATAAACAATAACTTTGTTTTTAAAATGAAAACAATCTCGGAGATCTTAACCTGTCCTCGTGTGATAACTTTTCCATCCTAGATATCATCCTAGCAGTCTTTCTGTGTGTTCTTATCAGCAGCTCAATGTTTTTCCTCAGGTGTATCACATAAGACTATATACAGTATTCCAAGTGAGACCAAACAAGTGATGTATATGATGAAAATATAACATTTTAAACTTGTATTCAATATTTTTGAAGATGATACTTAAAATCATGCATATTCTCCCATTAATAATAGCACATTATTTGGATGGCGCAAGAGACTAATTAGTTAGAACACCAAGACCCTTTTTTTCATAACTCTAAAGATTATTCTATTCAGAGTTATAGTAATAATTTAAATTGTGACATCACTCATGCATTACCCTTCATTTATTTATTAAAATCTTATTTTATGGTTGGTGGTTAGGTTAAGTATCTTTTCTTCAACACGTAACATTACATACATGTTTAATTTACTACACAATTTTTTGACATTTTCACTGTCAACTATTTTCTTTTCTTTTTTCTTTATGATTTATACTTCTTGCCTTTAGTTTCATTTTTGAGAGTCCCTGGGTGTCAGTGTCCAATCTACTTGCTCCCAATAATGCTTACCTTCTTCATATAACAGTTGAACCCATTTTCAGATGACTTGGATTTTGTTAGTTTCCCTATCTCTTTTCATGGATTGCTTTCCAGGTCAATTTTTATTTGACTCATTTGAAGGCCCTTTTTCATGACATGGTTTCATTATGATTATTTTGTTTCTCCTTTGAGAGAGGGTCCTTGTGGATCTCACCTTATACATGTTTTAGTTAATTTTTGCCTTAGCTACCCATCAGGAAGATTTTCTTCCTGATTTTGTCTTTTGCATTTCTGTTAATGCTATCCATTTTATCTGTTACCTAATTTTTAGCTTTGTTTTACCCTATCAACTCTTTTGGTTACTTTTCATGTCCTTTTTTTTTATCATTGTTTTCACAGCTCCATTCTGTTGATACAATTTTACATGCTTCCTTCCCTTACCCACTTGGTTTCAAGTGTGATTTCATTGACCTTTCATTCTTTGCCTTCACTTTGAGTTTTCTTATTTATTTTATTCCTTCCCATTTAAATTTGTGTTGATAGTTGAACGTGTCGCCCATAATTCTCTTCCATCATACTAATCTCCAAAGTTGGGGGTGTATGGTTCAATCATTAGGATGCTTTAGGACAGTGGTTTACAGGTGTGAAAGGTCTTACCTCCTTCACATCCAGTCATCCTGTTGGTTCATTCTCTTCCTCTTGTCTGGATTTATTAATTATGTTTCATTTTGACTTTTTGATGGTGTTGGCTTATACCACTTCATAAGGTGACACTCACTGTTTCTTTTATGATAAACAGCAGATTTCCCTTCTTTTTTTTTTTTTGAACTTACACACTTGCCATCTCCTCAAATGTTGTTTTCCTTATGCTTTGTTCTCATTACCAATTGACTTTCTAGTCTCAACACACTTTCTCATCATAAGTATCTTCTCAATCCTCCCAATTTTTATGCTTACTTTCCACCTCCTTCCTTTTATCATTGTTTTCACATCTTTTTTCTGTTTAATTTATTTATCATGTTTCCTTCCCCTACCCATTGGGTTTAGAGTGTGATTCAATTGGCCTTTTATTCTATTTCTTCTTTTTTCTGTCATCACTTCTTGGGGCCTTCACTTAGGTCATACACCTTCCTTTTACCTTCTTATCAACCCTGTTGTCTATTCAAAGTACTTTATCTTTCGAGCACTGGGGCTGCATCTCATACATTTATATCCCATACTTTGCTTTGGGTAATTGTTCCTTCCCATTCTTCCTCTCAGTTGGAGACCATGCTTCCATTTTCTGCCAAAACCCAACATGATAGTTTGGAAGAATTGAATAGAGGGAGTTGCATGCATTAAGAGTATATTGCAATGTTATTGGTAGAGGGTTGTTACATGATTTGTATGAGATGCATTGGATTAAGTCAATTCCAGTGGAATGGAGATAGAAGTCTTATGGCATACATACTTTTTTTTTTCATATGGTAGTAGTGCTGAATTCATATATAGCTATTTATGTGAAAGTATATATTAGAAATACATCTACTTTGATGTAGCTATGACATTGCACAAAATTTTTATTAATGCTTTCTTTATTTGTAGAAGCTCTTGCTTCAGTTTTGTTTTCTTTGATTCTGCTCTGTTATTAGTGATGCTTAAACTGGTATTCTTTTGTCAACACATATTGTTACAGTGAGTTGTGTTGATTCATGTGCTCTATCCATTGCTCTATATGCTTATCTTTTTGGTAGAATTTTTCACAAGATCACTTGGAAATGAAATATCTTTTAATATTTTGCTTTATAAGTATACCCATCATAGACTGTAATACCCATAGACAGCATGGGTAAAGCAGAAGGTTACTGCTCATCCCTGCCATGCCATGATTGAATCAGTTATTATGGTCTCCTTTTCAAAAGATGTTTGCATGATCAACCATTGCACTGTGCTGGATGTAGCAGTCTCTCCAGATTCTCCAATTCATCCCCTCCTACCCATCTTACAGTGGAAAATGGGGAGTCCTATGCAGTTCAAAGTTGCATGGGGTGGTTGACCATGTAGGCATACTGCCGTATGGGTTCTGCACAGATGGCTATAACCATTCAGTTCAGAGTAGATAAGTGGTGGTCTGCTGGTGAAGAAGGCATGCTATTCCCTTGATTTAATGATACATGTGACAGAGAAAGACATCTCAATGCAGCTTAGCCCTTCAATTTGGTCTCCTCATCCTACCCTTGTGTCAATGTTGGTGTCCTGTAGGCTGATTTTGGATATTGAGTGAACCAATCAACACAAGTCCTAACACACATGTGGAGTTGTCAATTAATCTTCCTCATTTCTTCCATATGCATCCCTTTTGTCTTTTTTCCTTCTTCTTTGCTATTTTCACAAGCTATAGGACAAAATCTGTTACTTGCTTAGTATAATTAAATATTCTGCTTAAAGTTCTGATACTGTTTTTAAGTTATTAAAAGCTAAAAGTCATTTTTAACTCCTGTATCCCTTGTGTGTAAAAGCTTAAGTTCTGTATCAATTCCTGCTACTATTTCCTACAGTTTGTACTTTTGTGTCTATTCCTCTACCCTGTTTAGAATAGTCTCCAATTTCTCCTCCAAGCTTCAAATTTTACCAGCTTGCATATCTTCACCAATAGCTTCTTTAAAAGTCATTCTCATATAATACACGTTCTTTGCTCCTGTCACATCCTATAAGATAGAAGTGCTTTACACCTTTATTATTTTTAACTGTTATAGGCTGGGAATGAATAATCAACATTACAAAAGCTACAAATACAAGTAACCTAATGTTTGTAACCTAAGTATCTTGCATTATTTCATTGTTACTATATCTTCATATAAGTTAAGTTTATCCATAAAATATATAGCTTAACTCTCCAACATATTCACTCTCACCAAGGCTTTGTATCATTTTTTGATCTGGCATGGCCAGGTGGGTTAAGGCACTCGACTTGTAATCTGGGGATTGTGGGTTCAAATCATACCAAACATGCTTGCCCTTTCAGCTGTGGGGGCATTATAATGTGACAGTCAATCTGACTATTCATTGTTTAAGTTAGCAGTGGGTGGTGATGACTAGCTGTCTTTCCTCTAGTATTACACTGGTAAATTGGGGACAGCTAGCACAGATAGCCCATGAGTAGCTTTGCTCGAAATTTCAAAAGGCAACAAAATAAACATATTTATAGGCTTTTAGTCATTACATTACAGTTGATACTGTAAAATAACACTGGGGAACACTCATTTTGTTGCATTTAAAAAAAGACCTTTCTATAGTCAATTTGAGTGTGTTGATTTCAAATCTGAAGTCGGTTTTTGTCTGCAAGCTACAGGTTTTATGCAATTTGACATTTTTATTTATTTTTTGTTATTATAGGAAATTATAGGAATAGCTTATCAATTTGTTTGGGTATTTTATTCAGGTAGGAATTTGCATTTGTACACTTCATCTGGACAATTTCGTTTAATGCTTCAGCAGTAGTCAGCCATCATACTTTTGTCCCAGCGCCCTTGGTAGCGTTCTTCCATGACCTTTAGGTCTTGGTGGAATCGTTCTCCTTGTTCGTCACTCACAGCCCCCAGGTTGTCAGGGAACTTATCAAGGTGGCTGTTCAAAAAATGAAGCTTGATGCTTATGTTGCACCCGAGATCACGAAAAGCGAGGAGCATTCTGTTCACAAGTTCACTGTAGTTCTCCACCTTATTGTTTCCAAGGAAGTTCTGAATGACTGCCACAAAGGATAACCATGCTGCCTTTTCTAAAGCAATCATCTTAGCAACAAAGTGATCATCACGAATTAGGGTTCAAATCTGTGAGCCATCAAACATGCCTGCTTTGATCTTCTCAAATGATAACCTTGGTAAAGCTGTGATGATGTGTTGGAAACATTCACCTTCGGTTTCCAGTGCCTTGACAAATTGCTTCATCAAACCTAATTTGATGTGAAGAGGAGGAAAGATGATATTATCTCTGCTTACAATTGGGTCTTGTATGATATTTGGCTTGCCTGCTTCAAGGGTGTCACGAATAGGTTAGTCCTTCTGGACCCAATGTCTGTCTCGTGCTCGGCTGTCCCACATACAGAGGAAACATGGAAACTTGGTGAAACCTTTAGGTTGTACAAGAAGAAAGTTGACCAACTTTAAGTCTACACAAATGATCCAATTGTGCTCATGATATTTTAATAAGTCCATGACCATTCTCATATCATCATAGTCTTCCCACAAATGCACTGAGTGACCGACAGGTACTGCTCCATAAACATTCCCATTATGTAAAAGAACACACTTTAGACTACGTTTTGAACTGTCTAAAAAGAGTCTCCATTCAGCAGGACTATAGTAAGGTACACCCAGTTTTTTGAGAAGCCCTTGGATGTCATGGCAGTGAACAAACTGTCTTCTGAAAAGCTGGTCACACTTTCTGAAATATGATACTTTAACAGAGTGATCAACAAGATTTCTGCCTTGTAATCTTAATGCCAAAAGCTCTGCTGCTTTCTTTGAAAGACCTAAATCCTGCACTAAATCATTCAGTTCAGCCTGGGGAAGAGGCTTGGGGATGGGGAAAGGTTCAGTATCTGAAGAACAGTTCTCTGATTGTGTACACTTTTCTGACAGTTCACTGTCACAACTGTTTTGTTTGCTTGTATCATGTCCAATGTCTTTGAAAACTGGAACAGGAACTTCTTCAGAGTGCGGAGCAGGCCGAATAGCTGAGGGAATGTTCGGATATGTAATCTTATGTCGGTTTTTCTTCCCAACACCCGTTGTTTTTACCATGCAGAAATAACAGTCAGTTACATGGTTGGTGGGTTCATGCCAAATCATTGGAACACCAAAAGGCAGACCATTGCGTTTTCCTTTGGTCCAGTCTCGAAGCATTTCCTCACAATTGTGGCACACAACATGAGGAGCCCATTGCTTGTCTTGATCACCAAGATGAACTTGAAAATATGCCTTGTAGGCACACTTGACAAATGAGGATATGTTATGTCTCTGACGATTGAGTGTGTAGCATCCACATATGTAGCAGAAGGCATCAGGCTTGTTTCTGCAATGATATCTATTTTTGGAAGCCATGTTTGATCTGAAACAAAAGAAGAATGATCAAAATATTAGAAGCTATCTATATATATGGACGTGAAAATGCTTATACATGGTTTACGCAAGTTCACATTTGTACAATTTCATTAACCTCAAATTGCATACAAACTAGAGCTTGTAGAGAAAAACTAATTTCAGATTTGAAATCAGCGCCTAAAACTCCTTCAGAATCAGTTAAAATATCCAATGCAACTCAATGTTACTGAAAAAGTGTTCCCCAGTGTAATTTAACCTCCAGATATTGGCTTTATTTATTTAAAGTTTTACTGAATTGAAGAAAGTATCTGAAAATTTAAATTACTTTTTTATGTAAATTGAATAAGTTATCAACTATAACTGTACTAGTTTTTATTTTGATTTATACATGCTTTGTGTTTTGTTTTACAGATAGTGGGATTACCCTTTTGAATCCAACAACATTTTGGATTGACTTGTTTATCAGACACTTTCTCTACCAAGCCGAAGAACAAGTGAAAGATGATATGCTCTTTTTTATACGAAAACAACCAAGAGAAAAAACTTTATGTTTTATTCCACAGTTTGAGGTAAATTTAGTATATTGTAACTATGGTTATTTATATTTTGTGTAATATTTAATATAGTATTGATGTGTAGAAATTGATATCGGAAGCTGAAATTACAGCTAATTTAACCTTAATGGTAATATTTATAAACAAGTTAATAAATGCCTGCAAGTAATAAACATTTTTCATACACTCGCACTATTGGCTCAGAAATAAGTATCATTGGTTGTGCATTTAGCCTAGTGTTTATTGTGAGTAAAACTCCTTGCCACAAAAGCACAGTCTACATTGGTGCTTTGTAAGTGAGGCAGTTAAAACCCTCTTTCTGGTTAAATAATAATAACCTTAGGGTTGAAAGTAGATTTTGCTTGCTATCTGCCTTCATTCCATTCTGTTGGTTTAAATTAAGAACGACAATGTGCAGGTAATCTTTTGTTTAGTTTTTCTAGCATTTTAGAACAAATATTATTGAAAACACTTTTATTCTAATTAAGGCTACCAAGATGGCTGTATATTAAATGTGCTTCATTTTATCAAAACCAGTAAAACTTTGAAGATTTATGTATACTTACTGTTCTTAAAATGTAATGTGCACCTATTGATGTTTTTGTTGAATTAATGGATGTTAAGGCTGTACTCAGCAATTATTTTTGTAGCAAAAAGTCCTATAGATTATTAACTAATTTAAAGATGGTAATTTATCTTTAGATACAGTTTAACTATTTCTTCATGTATATATGCAAAAATGGCTGGTTTGGGTTGAGAAAATATTTTACATAGAAGAGCAAACATCATTTCGATTTTCTGCGGTCATCGTCAGGATCACAAAGAAAGAGGTAACTGCCCGGAATCTGACCACATGTTTGAAAGGGGTTGTGTAACTGAGTGTCAGAATGTAGAGGGGGGTGTTAGATGTTTGAATGTATAATTTATTAATTTTATTTTATTAATATAGGTATAAAGGCATTCTTTTATATTGGTTTATTTTGGGTTTAAGTTGTTGTATAAGTAAGGCTTCTTTAATTTTTCATTTGTTTATGTTTGTTTCTTTGTTTAGTATTTGAGTGTTTTCTATGGTTATGTTGTGTTTATTTGACTTGCAGTGTTCGAAAACGTGTGAAGGTGACTTCATGTGTTCTTTGAATTTGTTTCCATTTTTCTACTTGTTTCTCCAATATAGAAGTCATGGCAGTTATCACATTGTATTTTATAAATAATGTTGGTGTGGTGTTTGTCAATGTAGTTTTTACATAGTATAGATCTCAGTTTTGTGCCTGGTTTTTGAATAAATTTGGTATTAACTGGAATATCATATTTTGTCATTAGTCTGCCAAATATTGGTTATTTGTCTGCCGATGTCAGGAATATATAGTATGCAGCAGTATATGGTTTTGTGATTTTTGATTTGTGTTTTTTTTACTTTTGTTGGTTGATTTTGCTTTCTGTCTAGGTGTGTGCATATAATGTTTTCTACGGTTTGTGAAGGAAACTTGTTGATGAAGTATTGTTTTATTTTGTCTAATTCATCGTTAATTTTATCTGGTGAGCACAGTTTTATGGCTGTGTTTATTTGGTTTTTTAACATGTTGAGTTTTTGTTTTGTTTCATGTGCTGAGTCCCAAGGAATGTATAGTCCAGTATGGGTGATTTTTTGATATATTTCTGTTTTAAATTGTGTATCGGTTCTTGTAATTTTGAGGTTAAGAAATGATATTTGATTGCTGACAATGACCGAAGAAGGTCGAAACATTGTTCGCTCTTCCATGTAAAATATTTTCTCAACCCAAACCAGCCGTTTTTACATGTATATTTCTCTACAAGTGAGTTTTCTCGACATCACTGATTATTTTTTCATGTTCTTTGGATATCTCTAGCTTTAAAGAAACGTGCACCTAATTTCATAAGTTTTGATGTGAACTGTATTAGTGCATAATTGTGTCATTTTGCAATAAAAGCCCCGAATTAGAAGGAGGATGACACAACTTCCATTTCCAGTAACATCCTATGCAATAGCACTCATAATAATGTCATTTTTGTTTTTGATATTGTACAGCACAAAAGTATTGAAAATTATCCATTTTCAATGTGATGAAATATGAACTAGTTGATGAAACTTAAATTGTACTTAACTAAATCAGAATTAATTCTTATTGTTTTGTTATTATTAATTCAAAAGATACTCTAACTTCTTATTTTTTGTGAGTAAAGGAAATCCACTCTCAGGACAAAATTCAGCTGTGGCATTGCACATCAGGTTGTGATATCCATTACACATTCTGGCTGTTTTATTCTCATCCATTTTTCTGACATCCCTTCTCTTCAGTTTGACAAAAAAAAACGAAAATTTTTGTCACTTCTTTTCTCCTCTTGGTTTTGCTTTAAGTACTCCACTAGCAGTCAAGGTAATTTCAAGGCTTGTTCTTGCAGTTTTGTTCCATTCTTTCCCTCAGTGTGGATTCCTGTAGGTGTTGAGGGGGGCCTCCCAGGGAGGGTTCTGTTCTTTCAGTTCACCTCTGGGATCTAAACATCCACCCATGTGTCTTCAGAATGTAGTGACCCGTGAAGGGGAGGAGAGGATCCTAGTGGTTGAGGGGTTCAACCCTTACATGGTACTTTGGCCTTGAATTCCTGTAGATGAGTGACTTTGGGGTGGCACCCCTAGGGTCAATCAGCTGGTCCACTTGGGCTAGGGTCAACCAAGTACCAGTGTTGGACGTTCTCAACATGTGTTGAGGACACTGTATCTGATGCTGGTGTTTGGGTATAGTGCTCATGAAATTCTGTCATTGCTGCAGTGTTCTTGTTTGGCTCCATGGTAGGTGGGGTCAGTGGACACCAAATATTCTTTTTTTATTATGGATCTTCCAAATAGAAACTTAAATGGTGAAAAAAACATCTATACTTGAACAACCACCTTTTGAAGATTCTAAGCAGCAACCTTCAACATCTGCGACACCTGTACCTCATTTTCTTACACTACATTCTCTTTCAGACAAGTTTTCAGGGCAGATGTCTCCCTTTTTCATTCAGAAAGTACTAGAGGGAATTGCTGGCTCTCCAAAGTCACTAAAGAAGCTTTGCTGTTGTGACATATTGGTGGAAACATCCACATATCAACACCGTGAACTCCTCTTGCATTCAAAGGCTATTGGGGATATACCTATTGAGGTTACATCTCATGCTACTTTGAATATGTCATGAGGAGTTTCTGCAGTGAAGTTTATCTCCACTCTCCAAGATGGAATTATGATGCCGACCAATGTTCTCTTTCTAATATGTACAACACTGTGTCCACCTGCCACCATCAAGGCATATTATCTTAATTGCAAGGTATGGCCATCCATTTCAAACCCTTTCAAATGTTTCCAGTGCCAGCAGTTCAGTCACTCGAAAACATTGTGTTATGGTTCCTTAACATGTGCTGATTTCAATGGCAAAGACCACGATGCCTATGAGTGTGAAACAGACCCTCATTGTGTCAATTGAAATGGCTATCACCTGTCCTACTTTCATTTTTGCCATAAATGGCTGGAAGAAAAAGAGGTGCAGCATTTTACAATAATTCATAACATTACCTATCCTGAGGCCCAAAAATTGTTTTCCAACACCTCATCTCGGACGTATGCTGCTGCACTTTGTTCCACAGCTACTTTGGGAGTGCAGACAGATCTCTTTGTGCCTCCTAAAGAATTGTTCTCCAAACAAATGAAAAGTCTTTTGACCTTCATGGTTAAAAAAGTTGATGAATCAACTTCAACACCTATCTCTGTCCCTTACATACTTTCCACCAGACCCCAAGATCCATATCATTTGTTTCCATGTACAGGCATTTCTTCAGATTTGTATTCCTCTCTCACCCCAATGTGCAAAACAATTGTTTGTTCATGTTCTCAGTCTTTGGAATCCCCTTCCAACAGCAAATACCTGCCCAATCCACCCAGGGCAGAATCCATGGAAGTCGATAGTCGATGTGGTCATAAACAGAAGGGTTCTCCACTCATTTTGCCTACACATAAATAAAAACTGGCCACCCTGATACAATGGAATTATCAAGGTTTACGTTCTAATCTGGATGACATCAAAACACTGATTGCTTCCTGTCATCCTATTTTTCTTTCCTTACAAGACACATTTCTAAAATTTGCCGATACAGTCACCTTTCGGCAGTTTTCTTTCTACAGAAATGGCAGGCTGTGTGATGGACGAGTGCATGGAGGGGGTATCATTGTTGGTTGATCAGCATGTGCGCACCCTGTCTTTGCCCCTCACCACCCCCTTGGAAGCCATAATCGTCCCTGTTTCCTTGAGTCGTACCATCGCTGTTTGTTCTTTCTACCTGTCACCTGGAGAGACATATAATCAATCAGACTTTGGTGCTCTCATTGAATAGTTGCAATCTCCCTTTTTCATCTTGGGGGACTTTAATGGACATCGTCTTCTCTGAGGTAGTGCTGATATTAATAGGAGTGGTAGCTCTGTTGAGTGTATGCTCTCTGATCACAACTTTTCTCTTTTCAATACTGGTTCTTCTACTTATTTCCATATGTCTAGTCAGTCCTTTACTGCTATTGATCTCTCAATTTGCTCTCCTTCATTATTTTCCCATTTTTCATGGAGGGTTGATAATAATCCATGAGGCAGTGATCATTTTCCTATAATCTTGAGAGAAACTGGTTGTGATCAATGCCACCTGACCTGCATGCTCCAGTGGAAGTTGGATCAGGAAAACTGGCCCTCTTTCACTTGTCTCACAGAACTTGATCTTGTCATTGTCTGTAAGCCATCAAGAGATGACTGTGTGACAGCAGTAACTGACTATATTATACAAGCAGCTGCTCAATGTATTCCTAAAACCTCAACGCTTTTTTCACTATATCCTCGTCCATGGTAGAATCCCGCCTGCCACGTGACACAGAAGGCTTAAAAATGAGCCTAGGATACTTTTTGTAGATATCCCACACTCTTAAACCACATTTCTTTCTAATAGGCCCATGCACATGCTCAGTGGGTAAAACGTTGAAGCCAGAAGGATTCTTGGATTAAGCTCACAACCAGCATATCCTCTAGTACCAGTTCCAAAGTTATGTGGGACAAGAATTGAAAGGTCAGTGGGCAATATAAATCTGTCCCTCTCTTGATCATGCTCTGTGATGGCCAGGAATTAGCTGATACCTGGAGCATTGCTGATACTCTAGGTGAAAGCTTTTGCCAGATATCTAGCACTTCTGCTTCTTCTTCCACCTTCGTAGCCATTAAGACTTGGGAAAAGCAATAATCTCTTTCCTTTTGAGCCGATTGTGTCTATGACTATAATTGTTCCTTAACACTGGTGGAACTGAAACTGGCCCTTCATCAGTCTGGCAGTACATCGGTTGGACCTGATGATATACACTATGAGATGATGCGCCATTTGTCTCCTGCATTTCTTGCTGTCCTTCTGGTTGTTTTTAACCAGATCTCTCAGGAGAATGTTTTTCCTGATGCCTGGTGCCAGGCTATTGTTTTGCTTTTTTCTAAGCCTGGGAAGGATCCCAGGATTTCATCAAACTATCATCCAATTGCATTGATGAATTGTCTCTGGTACCTTAGAGAGGATAGTTAATGCTAGTCTTGTTTGGTTCCTTGAATGAAACAACCTCCTCTCACCCACCCAGTGTGTGTTCTGATGACAACGCTCCACCATGGACTGCCTGATTTGACTTGAAATGTCAGTCAGAGAAGCCTTTCTCAAACAACATTTTATATCAATATTCTTTGACATTTAGAAGGCTTATGATACAACATGGAGGTATGGCATTTTGCAATATCTTGGTCTATATGGGTTACATGGCCACTTGCCTATTTTTATTAATTTTTAATGGACAGGCAATTCCAAGTTCATATGGGTTTGACACTTTCGTTCTTTTCTGCAGGAACTTCAAGTCTCTCCGGACTGTGTTTTGAGTGTCACACTTTTCAGTATAAATATTAATGCCATTACTGAACAACTCCCTCTTGCTGTCGCAAACGGGCTCCATGTCAATGAATTTTACATGTTGTCAATTGTCAAACATGAGGTATATCGAGCTGCAGCCACAGACTTCCCTCAATTGTTTATTGAAGTCAACCACAACAAATGGTTTTAACTTTTCTCTCTCTAAAAACCATTTGCATGCACTTTTGCTGCCAATGGGGTATTTGCCTTGATCCTTAACTCCATATAGGTGAACTTTTGCTACCTGTGGTCCCTGAGACAAAGTTCTTGGGGCTTATTTTTGACCATAGGCTGACTTTATACTGCACATCAAGCAGCACAGGTCAAATGTACAAGAGCATTGAACATTCTTCGTGTCTTCTCATTTGGGGAGCAGATTGATGTTTTATTTTAAAGATATATTGTTCTTTTCAAAACTAAATGGTGCATCAGTCCCAGATAAAAGAAAATGATGAATTAAAAAACTATGACCAATGTATAGTCTAGTTAGTATTGTTCTAATCGAAACTAGACAATAGATCACTGGTCTATGGCTCTGCCAAAACCTTGGCCTCAAAGTTGCTGGACTCCGTTCATCATCAGGGACTTCAACTGTGCACTGGGGCTTTTTGCACTTTCCCAGTTCAGAGCTTATACACAGATCTCATGAACCTCCTTTGCTCCTCCTACCTTTTTCAACTGTATGTTTTGAACCTTATTCCTCACCAAAGCATTCCACTTGGGATTGTGTTTTCCTTCCTTGGTGGGCCATTTTCAGAATAGACAATCTGCCATTGCTCCTTTTGGCCTTTATATCCAGGAACCAGTGGATGAATTGGTTTGTCCTTGGATAACAGTGCTGTATTCATTGGTCAGCCTATCCCACCATGGCTTATTACAGTCTCTAAATATAACCTATCACTGCAACTAAGTCTGTCTGCTCTGACACTGTCACTGCTGAACTTGTTCAATACATGGACTATGACCCTGTACTCAAGGCTCGGCTCCATGCCAGTTGGCAGTTAAGTTGTAGCGAGCAATATGAAAACAGACTTTTCCAAATAAAATCTTTTGGATTTTGGCCTTGCTTTCATAAGAATCAGAAAGACAAAGTTTTTAACTGGACTATACATTGTTCATAGTTTTTTAATTCATCATTTTCTTTTATCTGGGACTGATGCACCAATGTGTTTGTGTAAAACTCGGGTCACAATAAGGCACATTTTACTGTCTTGCCATCGTTACAACTCTCGACGACAGCACCATTTTAAACATGTTTTGTCCCGAAGTTTATTTGTAATATTAGATAATGTTATTGGTGATGGTGACACTGTCCATCTTAGAAATTCTTTTAGTTTTTTAAAGGCCACTAATCTTTTTAATGCTATTTTTTGATTTATAAATTATGCCATTTTTAATATGATTTCCTTTAAAGAATCAAAGTACATGCAGTTTGATTTGAAATTAGAAAATGGCTGTAATGTTGAATAGCTTGAAACAAGGACTGGAAAGGCCAACTTCAGGTGACTAATGCCGCTATTTAAATTACCCAATAGTTTCTCATGTCTTGACTAAAAGACATTCTGATTTTCACTTTCTCGATTTCCAGTCTTCAGAATCACTTTTAAAGTGCTTGAGGAATGGACTCCTGGTCATCTGTTTCACTGTTCAGCACTCAATTTTCTCATCTTAATGTTTTTATTAATACCATTTTTTATTACTTCTCCTCCCTCCACTTTGTCTTATGTACTTCAATGCACTGAGAAATTTTCTGGGGACGTTCGTTCACTTCTTTTCTTAACTATGGCCATTTCTACTTCTTCTGTCTTGTCCCTAATCACATAGTCTCTCTGTGATGTTTATCGTGCTTTCTTGTTTTGTTCAGACGTATTTGGTGGAGTTTGTTTCTTTGTAATCATAGACTAAAATTGCCTGACACCAGTTTTCTTTGACTTCTTACCTCTTTCTCTCTCCAACAGCCTTGACCTTTTGTTCCTATTCTGGATCCATTTACCTTTCATTTCTTTGTTTTGTAAGTTTGGGATCAAGAGGACCCATCCGTCAAGGTTTATATACTGCTGCCCACCCAGTGTGGGTTCAGTTTACAGCACTCGACCACAGACCACCAAATTCGTCTTGAAACATCCATCAGAGAAGCCTTTCTCAACCGCCAACATCTTGTATCAATATTCTTTGACATAGAGAAGGCTTACGACACAACATGGAGGTATGGCGTTTTGCAAAACCTCCATACATATAGGTTACATGGCCATCTAACCATGTTTAATAAAAAATTTTTAATGAACAGGAGATTCCAAGTTCGTGTGGGTTTGATACTTTCCCGTTCTTTTGTACAGGAACTTGGAGTCCCTCAAGGCTGTGTATTGAGTGTCACACTCTTCAGTATAAAGATAAATGCCATCACTGAACAACTCCCTCTGTTTGTGGACTGTATGTCGACGACTTTCACATCTCATGTCAGTCGTCAAACATGAGATATATTGAGCAGCAACTACAAACTGCCATCATTCATGTACGGAAGTGGACTATGGCGAACGGCCTTAATTCCTCTCTCTCCAAAACTGTATGCATGCACTTTTGCTGTCGACGGGGTATTCACCCTGACCCTGAACTTCATATCGGTGAAATTTTGCTGCCAGTGGACCTGGGGACCAAGTTCTAGGGGCTTATCTTTGATCTTAAACTGACCTTTGTACTACACTTAAAGCAGCTTTGGGTCAAATGCACAAGAGCACTGAACATCCTCCATGTCCTCTCTTCTACCAGTTGGGGGGCAGATCGCTGTTCAGTGTTAAAGGTATATCGTGCTCTTATTAGATCGAAACTCGACTATGGATCAATGGTCTATGGCTCTGCCAGATCCTCGGCCTTAAAGATGCTGGACCCCATTCATCACCAAGGACTTCGACTCTGCACTGGGTCTTTCCGTACCTCTCCAGTTCAAAGCACATACATTGAATCTCATGAAACTCCTCTACACCTTCGCCGTTTGCAACTATCTTTACAATATACTTCGAAACTTCATTCCTTACCAAAGCATCTCACCTGGGAATGTGTTTTCCTTCATCGGTGGGCAGTACTTTTCAGAACAGATGATCTGTCATTGCTCCGTTTGGCCTTCGCATCCGGGCGCAATTGGATGAATTGGGTCTGTCCTTGGATAACATTGTAGATTCCACAGGTCGACGCATCCCACCATGGCTTATTACAGCCCCCAAGTGTGACCTTTCTTTCAGTCACCTAAAAAAGGCGGATACTCCAGACTGGAAGTACCGTCTTTTATTCAATGAATATCTTTCAAACAATCATTCAGTTCCCATTTATACAGATGGTTCCAAATCAGGTAATTCAGTGGGTTCTGCTATGGTTTGCTATGGGTCAGTAGTTGCACACAGAATCCCCTCTACAGCTTCTGTGTTCACTGCTGAACTGTATGCCATATCTCTTGCCCTGGATCATATTGCAACTGAGCAGTACTCCAACTGCACTATTTGTACTGATTTGCTTAGTTCTATACTTGCCTTGGAATCGCTACACGTTAGCTCACATCCTGTTCTCACTGATATTCGAAATCGACTGGCCCATTTCTCGTTAGCAGCTAATTTAATCTGGATACCAGGCTATGTTGGTATTCGCGGGAATGAGCTTGCAGACATAGCAGCTAAATATGTCTGCTTCAGCACCATCACCTCTATGCCTATTCCGTACATGGACTATGGTGTTGTCTTCAAGGCTTGGCTTCGTGCCAGCTGGCAGTCCACTTGGAGTGAGTAACGTGACAATAAACTTTTACAAATTAAACCCAAAATTGGACTTTGGCCATCTAGCTTCCATAAAGTTCGGAAGGAGGAAGTTGTTCTCACTAGGCTACGCATTGGTCACAGTTTTTTAAGTCATCATTTTCTTTTATCTGGAACTGATGCACCAATGTGTAGTTTGTGACACTCAAATCACTATCAGCCACGTATTACTTTCTTACCATTGTTACAATTCTCAACGACACAATATTTTAAACATATTTTTTCCAAGAGTCAGTCTGTAACATTGGACAGAGTTATTGGTGATTGTGACTCTGTCCACCTTGATAACGTTTTTAATTTTTTAATGGCCATTAATCTTTTTAATCTCACTAAAGTGTTGCATATTTATTGATAACACCTTTTTAATTATGGTTATTTTTTTACAGTTTTAATCTCTCTCATTCAATTTGACATTGGACAATGGCCAGAACATTAAATAATTTGACACCAGGACTGGAAAGGCCAACTTCAGGTGACTAACGCTACTGTTTGAAGTTGTTATTATGCTTTTGCTGCATATCATTTCACAGTTTTACTACTTTACTTTTTAGTACTGGCCATATTGACTCATAACCTGGAACCAGGACTGGAAAGACCAATTTCAGATGACTGATGGTGGTTTTTATACTTAACTGTTAGTCTTCCTGGCGGGTTACGATCATTACCATTCTGCTGCAGGTAGTCCTTTACAACTTTGTTGACTGGGTGTAAACATTGGTTTTTGCGCCATTTTCTGTTTTAATTGCCGTTTTGCTTTTATCTTCAATTACTTTTACAAATTTTACTTCATTTACTTGATTTTTATCTTTTTACTGGACATTTGGCTTCTCATTACCATGATTTTGCTACATGTCTTTTATAACTTCTGTTTTTTTACATTTTGATACTGGTTGCTATGACACATAACCCGGAACCAGGACTGGAAAGACCAACTTCAGGTGACTGACGGTGGGTCTTGAACTTACCTATTAGTCTTCCTGGCAGGTTATGATCATTACCTTTTTGCTAGAGTAAATACCTTACAACTTCTTATACTCTGCCTTCTATCTTAACGTTGTAGACTAGGTGGCAACATTGGTTTTATACTTTTTTGTTTTACCTTCATTTCCATTTATGTCTTTCACTACATTTTCACTGGATGTCTGGTGCAGATAGCCTTGCTGCTTTGTGCCATAAAACACTAAATCAATCAATCAATTGTATACTGCTGATCACAGTTTATGCTGACAAATGGGTTTTTCATATCCTCACTTACTGACTTTCCCTTTTCTTCAATTTCCTTTTTCCAAACTCTCTTTCCTTCTTATCCTATTTTATACATCTACACAAAATAGTATTGGATCTTTTAGACAAACATGCCATCAAGTATATAACCCTTCTCTTCATTTTACTCTTACGTCTTTGTGGCCCCATTAATCAACCTCTCCTCTCTCAGTCACTTTTTAGTTGTTCTACACTTTTGAATGGAAATCTTCTTTTCTCTGCATTGGTCCTTTTCATTCAGACTATGGATAACCAGGTCACTATATTTGACACATTCCTTCCCATCACAATTTCCCCATCTTCAAGATGCTTTCTGTGATTCATCCACTGGAATTGTGTCTTGCAGTTCCATGCTTTTCTTTTCAGCCTCTTATGTGTTCAACCATACCAAGAGGGCCTTTGCTCTCCATCTTTGCACACTGTGTCTCCATTTACACTTTGACATGAATAATTTGCTTCTCTTAGCCTGCTTACAAGAGGAATTCTCTACAGCTTTTCTAGTTTGAAAAAAAGGATAAAACTTCATCAAAATTATCAAAGCCTATCTGCCACTTTTGAAAAAGACCTAGTCATGTTATTTCTGATTGTTGGCATTTGAAAGAGAAAGTCTGCCACACCCAGTACCTGTGTGTCCGCTTATGGATGTAGTTTCATCAGATCACCCAATGTTGTTGATTTGGCCACTGGTAAAGAAGCTGATGTAGTTTGGGAGGAATTTAGATCTTTTCTGTGTGACAAATGAAACTGCTAATTCTCTACCCATATGTATTTCACATTATACTGGGGTATGACTTACTCATTATTAGATGGTGTATTGCCTTCAAATTCAAGATCTTCCTCTGTTGGTATTTAGATTGGCTTTGTTAATATTAAAATATATTTGTGTTAAGAAATACAATTATGCATATCAGTCTTGTTGGCAGATATTATAAATTTGATGCATATTGAAATGTAAATAACTTTCAGGTTAAAATTTCTGGGTATTTGAAGTTGTAATACATAACAAACATGAAATAATAAATCAGCAACTCATCTGAGATAAATTATAATGCATAAAAATACCAATCCCACAATGTAACTGATGTTCTCTCCTGCAGTTTCTTTCTGTTCATTACAGTTGATATAATCACATACTATACGAAACAATACAGAATAATTTAGCTAAAATACCCTCCTTCTGCATCTTGAATGTGTTCCATAAAGTAGAAGCTAGTACATATCCTACAAAATAAAAGTGCGTAACTAAGTGCTCTCCTCTTGGTGCTGGAGTCTCTTGTAGAATCTATTGAGTAAAGTTAAAGTGAATATACAAAGTATGGTCTGAACGTGCACCAACTACTCTACAAATTTTGGTTTGCCAACTGCTTGTGTCCAAGTGCTTGAAAGGTCATATTCCTATTCACTCCTCCTTGTAACAACTGGCACTCATTTGCTTTATCCCTTCCTACATTTTGAGCAAGGTATATACCTTGATTTAGACATGATGCAGGCTTTCATGGGAGCGTTCTAATGGAGCATTTGTCACTGAATGTTGCAATCCACTAGTTTCACTTTGAACACTGTCTAAAGGGAGTTCGTCAGCCCCTCCATAAATTCAGTATAGGATTGTCGCTAAAGTATGTGAAGAGGTGAGTTATAATTTTGTAACTGGAAATGTGTTTTTGATAGATACTCATTTTCGTACCAATCCTCTTCACTTCTGCATGGGTTTTCAAAATGGAACTTGTTTTTCTCTTTTGCTTCCTGGGCTTGAGATGACAGTCAAGAACCTCCTTCTACTATAGGCTGGAAGATATACCAAATGCTGCCTTGTTTTGGAATGTATTTGAACCACCAGTCACAGTCTGATGCACCCGAGCAACTCTACACCATCCAGTACATTCAGTTACATATTGGACAAGTCTTTTTTTGTCAGTTTAGCAACATATTTTTACAATGGCTGAAGAGTACATCTGGTATAGGTGGGATACATTTTCACATGGCTTTAACTCTGTATAGTAGAGTATTGCACTCCATGGGTTTTCTTTGGGCATCTTCTGAAAAGTGCTTATGTAAGTAATTTATGCACTGATCCCCCCCATTGTTTCACTGTTGGGAACCTAGCTGTTATGTGAGGGGAGGTAGATGTTATATCAAAAATTAACTTTTACCAACATGTATTTCAGATCGATACTTTCTCTCACACTTCCCACCAATCCTTCTCGCTTTCGATGTGTCCTTTTTTCCCACCTCAAAATTATGGCTGTACCCTTTAGTATAACAGGAGTCAGTTGCACTATGAAGATGTTTCGCACTCCTATTGATGGAGGGTTGTATCATGCTATAGTGCAGTTATATCACACCTGAAGTAGGTGGAAATATTGAAGCTAGTTGTGAGCTATTGTGTGAAAGAAGGTAAGTATTTATCAGAAATACATTTTTATTGTAGAAAAATTTTAACTATGCTAAATTATTGGTTGTATTTTTACCAGTATTATACATAATAAACATGCTAAGTATATAATGGTAGTTTTCTTGATAAAACTTGCTCACCTGTTCTGTCTATATTTTTGTTTGGTGTTGATTTTAAATAACAACAAATCGTTGTCTGATGCCACCACATAGTAAGTGATAGGAATATCCTTTCACACTGGAAATTTTTGCTACATGTAACAAAGTATAGCTCATATGTCAATGCTTACAATGTGTTTTTCATTTCTGTTCAAGTGAGTCAAAACACGTGTCTGATCTTTTGGTAGCTGAATTCAAGTACCTAATTAACATTCATTTGAACAAAATTATTGCAATCTTAATATTTTACTGTGAGACTTCAAGACCATTTGACTTGAA
Organism: Carcinoscorpius rotundicauda; assembly: GCA_011833715.1. NCBI lineage: Eukaryota > Metazoa > Arthropoda > Merostomata > Xiphosura > Limulidae > Carcinoscorpius > Carcinoscorpius rotundicauda. Next base: position 11,643,800 of record CM022395.1, on the reverse strand, counting down.
TTCGATAACTGTCAAAACTTAGAGCTATAAAATTAATTCAGTCATGATTGATCATCAGTAATAATAATTGATTAATCAAAATGAGTGATTTCTGATTATTAAAACTATCCAAGTGCTCAAAATGTTGCCATTATGATTTCTCATTATTATTTGCAACTAAACCAAGTTTGTTCATATGAATCGACAAGTGTTGGAAATCGTTAAAATAACCAACTAATAAAAATTAGTGTATTTTTGAATATTCTACATGCCAAATTAACTAAATTATTGGCATTATGATTTTACATTATTATTTTTATCAATTAATACGAGTTTGTTCATTCTTGGACCAGAATTACCCCGTGATTAGTGAGGTTGGTTTGTGTTTTGAGGGCTAAAGGTTTGATTTTCATTGCTACCAACCATTTTAATTTTTTCAGGCATGGAGATGTTACATTTGTTTCTTTTAGCTATTTTCTTACTAATGGCTGTGACATTAAAATGCCCCTATGGCTGAGAAGGTAAATATTCTAGATGACTAGATATTGAATACATGATCTTCAGTTCATGAGACAATTACTTTAACTACAGAACCATACTGGCGAGGAGTCATTACTAATGCAATAATTAATTTAATTAATCAGTAAAAAGTAGCCTAAAATTTTGCAGTACGTGCTGCTACCTGGTTGCTTTCCCTTTGATCAGCAGTTAAAAATTATGTGGACAGAAACAGACAGCATTAATAGCTTTGCCATTTGGTCAACTTTCAGATACATAACAACTCAACTCACACACAACACAAAACTATTTTTACTTGTCATGACAGAGAATGACAGTATGTTTTTTGTTCTGCTTGTAATCATCTTATGAATGTGATGTTGTGATCTAATACATGTTGTTCTGTTTTCCATGTGTGGACTAATAAATTTCTCAACAGAAATTTTAAAATATACAAGCAGTTTCTAAATGGTGAACAATATGTTTTAACTAATGCTAAAAATTTCTCATCACTGAATATATTTGAATGTTCATACAATGGTAATTTTATATGTATTAAAAAAAACTACAGTGGATACAGTGGATTCATAAACATAATTCCACTAATTTTAGTAGGATTGTCTTATGAAAATTTGTATGGAGAATGATGCTGGTCAGTAATAATATTTTTAGGTTGTTATAGGTTTTATTCAATGTTATGTTTATGATTTCATATACAAAAGTTTGGGATGAAAGTATCATAATCATAAGTTGTTGTATCTAAAGATACCTATCACATTAATGATGGATAATTAAAAAATGTCCTTTAAAAACAAAGAAGCTGCAAATGGGAGGATTCATTTCTTGTAATTAGTCAATGACCCCAATAATTAATTGTTAGAAAATTCCACCGATCATTTATCTCCAGTTAAAATGAGATTTTCCAGAACCTTATTTGGGCTAACTTTATGGTTTGTCCTACAATAAATTATGCAAACGAATAGTTTATTTGCAGTTATTAGACAATAAGAAGTTGAAACATATGTGATGTTTTTCTAATTTCAGCTGAAAGAACATTGAATACACTGTTCATTTATGAGAAATGGTGGACACGTGTTTCAGATTGGTGGCATCTATTCTTGAAGCACCTGTGCATTGATCTTCTTCAAAGTTGATAATAACTTACATAACTCAGTATAAAAAAATGTGTATGTATGTATGTAGGGACATATTTACTATCATATATCTTTTTAATATCAATGTTTATTTAGTTAAATTTATATTTAGAAATTTACATAACTTATACTGTTAAATCTGTTTTGTAAAATTCCATCATATTCACATCATATTCAGTTACAGAATGTTCTGAATATGCTGAAATTTCTAGAAACTCTCTTCAAACTTATAAATATAACCAATGTGGCATATCAATAAATTGTATATATTATTGGTTTGCTATAATTGCAGTACTATAAATCCTTGAAGCTATAACTATGGTTAATGCTTATTGATTGGAGACTTCAGATATTTGATCAAAAACATTTATAAATTTCAAACATTACAAACCATTTAACTTCAGCAGATTCACATCAGACATTAGTATTTTTAGGAAGACATTGTGTAACTTCAACCATGGAAAGTTCCATGTATGATGACACAAGAATGCAGAGCTGGCTAGCTCCCTGTGAATTGAATTGCTTCTACAGTAACTTAAGGTTAAATTTCTCATCAGGAATCCTGGATAAGATATCAAAGAAGTCTCAGACCAGATAGGGCCAGGCATGGTCAGGTGATTACGTTCACTGTCACATCATACATGCTTGCCCTTTCAGCCATGGGTAATTATAATGTGACAGTCAATCCCACTAAGAGTAGCCCAAGAGTTGGCAGTTGGTGATGACTAGCTGCCTTCCCTCTAATCTTACACTGCTAAATTAAGGAGGGGTAGTACAGATTATCCTCATGTGGCTTTGTGCCAATTTAAAAAACAAACAAACCATACTAGATAGAAGACTCAGTATTATTTTTGTAAGTTTGTAAAACATTGTACTTGAATCATTATTTGTAATAACCATTACTGTAAATTGCATAAGTTTGTATATTAAAATATATATGTATCAGAAAAAAAAACGTATCAATCATGTTGACAAATATCAGAAATTGGATACATATCAGCATTTATTTAACTTTGATTAAATTATCACAAACATGTGCATGTGGTTCTTACAGATAAGGGAATCTGGAAAAATTCAGTGAATTTCATGTGGTTCAGTAATTATTTTATGATAAAGATGACTTAAATATAAATTATCATTATCCCCAAAAATCTCGTTAATGTAAATTGTGGTGCATCTAGCATGTCAATATTTGTATTTTATATATAAACATTGATTTTTATCTTCTTCAGTATTTTTTTATTTACCATTAACTGTCATAAGACATGACAGGCAACCTTAATAAATGTTAGATTCCTGCTTAAACAGCGTGTAAGGGTTTGTTTGTTTGTTTTCAGTTTTGTGCAAAGCTACGTGAGGGTTATCTATGTTAGTCATACCTAATTTAGTGGTAAAAGACTAGAGGGAATGCACCTCATCATTACCATCCATCTTCAACTCTTTGGGTACTTTGGGATTGACATTAATATTATAGCACCTACATAGTTGAAAGGGTGAGCATGGGACAGGGATTGGAACTGGAGATCATCAGATTGCAAGTGAAGCATTCTTACTGCCTGGATAACCTGAGTGTAAGGGCCCTGAACAAAGCTTTATTTCATGTTCCAAAAATTAGATCAAAGCGGATCTTTTCACTACAGATCAAAAGCTTCTAGCAAATTACTGTTTGGATATGTTATTTCCATTAAATAAATTGTTTTCATCTTAAACATTTTGATGCATTAATCAATCATTTCTGAAGTTATTAATTATATGATTAATACATAATATCCAGGATACAGTTGTTGCTAATATATCTGTGTAGGAAACATATGAAAAATGTCAAAAAGAAAGTGATCAGTTTAATTATTTATAAAGCCTTGTAATTCAAAGATGGAACAAATATTCAGTTTTGATGAGCTTTTATTTCATATCTGTACTGACATTTATTCAATTAGTTATTAAAAAGAAAATAACAATCATATAAAGTAGTAATTTATCAGTTGCTTTTATTTGTTATAAAATATATATAACTGTCATCAATAACGCATAATGTGTAATATAACTTTGGCAGGAATATTTCTGAGAGACAGATACAGTATAACTGCTAAGAGTTAGTGGAAACTAACTCTCAAATATGGATGATAATATACATAAAATTTGAAGTAACAAGTTTTGAAAAGAGGAAACACATGAAAGACATTTGAAATATATAGAATGTTTCAGTGGTAACCAGTAACATGACACATGTAAGGGTTTCTGATAATGCTCCACTATTTGTCATTAAAAAATCTTTGTAGAAACAGTTGAACTTGTAGGAGTGTATAACTGAATACACCTAGTTAGCTAATACTCTAATTTCATTCATCACATATATGAATAATATATTTAAAATATTTCTGTTTGTTCAACAGATGTTTAGGGCACTTGGTTCATAATCTGAGGGTCGCAAGGGTGAATCCCTATCACACCAAACATGCTCGCCCTTTCAGCCATGGGGTCATTATAATGTTATGGCCAATCCCACTGTTTGTTGGTAAAAGAGTAGCCCAAGAGTTGGCAGTGGTGGTGATGACTAGCTGCCTTCCCTCTTATCTTACACTGCAAAGTTAGGGACAACTAGTGCAAATAGCCATTTTGCAGCTTTGCGTGAAATTGAACATCCAGTGGACAGGGTAGAACAAGAAATCTATTTTCTTGTAGATTTGCAAGGAATTCAAAACAAATCAAAATTGTTGAACAATAAATAGGAAAGAATGAAGGTAAATATGAGCATGTGCAACTTGACAGAACTGGATTAAGAATTTTGGTTTTATTTTGAAACTGTGGTATGTTCTCGGGGCTAAAATTGTAATTATCAATTGTATGGTGCTACAATGTTCAAGTACAGGCAGTTAGTCTGAATTCAAGGACTATAGCACAATAAAAATGTATTTTAAAAAAGTTCCACAAGTTAGCAGGTTTTAATAAAATAAGGTACATTGTGCAAGAACAAAATTTAAATTTGACAGTTGAGTCACATAAATGTTGTAATGATATTAACCTTTAACACTGTTGCTAGCGAACAGAAATGTGTGCAGTGACATTCACGTCTGTGCATGTTACTTTGGCCTCTACAATACGATTGTATGTGCAATTAGAATTTACAATTCAGATATTTGTGAGTGTAAGTTATCTGCAATCTAGTGGATGAATAAAACTTAAATACACATGGAAGTATTTCTGAAAATGTGATTGATAGATAAATATGTAGTTATGCCAAGTCAAACATTTAGTGCATTTGGTGTAAATGAATTTTATTTACAGATTCTAAGCATGTGCAAAAATACTTTGTACTCTGAATCAGCAGATGATGTAATTAATGCTTGCAGTTGTCTCATAGGTACCAAAAATATGAGTCCACAGTAGTGTATGGTCAGCAGCTGGAAGATTTTTTTTTTTTTTCATATATATACATTTGTGCGTTTTTATGCACATTAGAAAATACTGCCTTAATAAGCATTTGACACATCAGGAAAATATTTGTTAAAGACATTCTACTTTAAAATGCTGAACTTGATGCTGTGGTCCTTGATCCATGGCAGTATCAAGAAGACCAGCTTGTTGCTTACCCAGTTTGTGTGAAAAATAAGAGGGTTTAATGAAAAGAAATAATAATAATAAATATATGCTGCTAAAATAAGTAAATTATCATTGTTACAAAAATCCTTACTTGTGACATCAATAAAAGTTGATGAACGAATTAAAGTTTACTTTGTCTGTTGCAGGTGGTCTGAAGAGCCCTGGTGTTAGTAGAAAGTCTCATTGGCACTAGATATGTCAAATATTGTTTGGTTGTCACATTATTATATGCCGTTTTTTTTTGCTTTTATTCTGAAGTTCTTAATAAATGAACAAAATTCATAAATCATGATATCTGTAATTTAATAATGTCTAAAGTACGTAATATAGGTAAATACATTTAAGATGATTTATTGTTGTTTTAAATTAATTGACTAAAACTTGTGTGGTTCACCTTTTAAAGTGTGACCCAAATGAAGTAATTGTAATTATGTGCATTGAAAGTCAGAGCTTATGTCTGTCTACAATAGGGTATATTACAAGTGCATATCTAAAGTTGAAATGTTTGATATTCAGCCATTTAATTGAAAAAAATAATCAAATATTTGCTGTGTGACCCTTTTAAATTTACGTGAGTCCCTTGCATAGGCAATCTCACCTATTGGGTAAACTGGGGTAAATTGCCCAGTGCTCCTGATTCTATGCCTTTTTAATATACTTCTGAATTTCCTTATTATTATGAGGCCCCATTTACTGACTTCTGTTTGGGGATCCAGAATGACTAGGACTGCCCTGATCTTGTGAATATCTATTTTTTGTATTTTTATCCAATTCATTAGTGTCCAGGCTTTAACTACTTGGTGTTATCATGATCACTGGTATTTAGATTAAATATCATGGTTATATAAGCTATAGTTGTGTATTTATACCATAGAAAACATTTTAAACTAGAAGTTACTGAACATCAGGTAACGTTATCTGGTATATATGGTTAATAGTGAAAAAAGGATGACAAACTATGCTTTGATTTCAGAACCTCTTTTAATTCTTTATCAAATAGAAAGTGATTGAAGTTTTCAGGAAAGGTTCAAGAAAACTGCCTATTGCTGACACAAACATTGATTGGGAAGAAACTTTATACTTAAATCTTATTTTACAACAGGTGAGTCAAATAGTTCATTGTCAATGATAAATCATAGATCTAGTACTTAGAAAACAAATAATACAGATATGTAAACTTAATAGGTCTAGAATGCAAAATTACTAATTGTAGATAGATGTCTGTTTCTTGTACATAAATAGTAGTATTGTTGTATTATGCAGTTTGAGGCTTTAGAGCTATTTTACTTTAGTACTAACTTTTCTATTCTATTATTACTTTATTTGCCACTGCTTTTGAGCATTCTGTCAACTAATTAGGTACCTCACTGAGTTTTATCACTTATAACTGTTATTATACTCAGTTCCAGGGATAAGTTAACTAATTATCCACATTTTTCATGTTAATAGTTATTGTCTAATTATATGCAACTGTTGTTTTCACATGTTATCCAACTTAGTACTCCTTTGAATGATGTTTGTTGTCATAACTGGATTCTGCTCCGAGTGTTGTCAGTTATAAGTCTGTATACATATGTAAAGTTTGCTTTATTTTTTGCTACTTTTATGAAAACTTAGAAGCATAAGAGATAGTAGCTATCAATTATGAATTGAAGAGTGAAAGCTTTTCTGTATTGAGTTTGACCTCATGTTGTCAACAACTGACTCAAATTTCTGAATGATACTTTGTGCGTTACCTAACATGTGTCACTTACCTATAACTCTCCATACTTCCACCTTCCATGTGAGTTATTGTGAAGCACCAAAGGAAATATCACTTGAAACTATCTATGATCTGATTCATTGTGAGATGGAGACATATATTTGGCCCTAGTGTGTTTCTTTGGGGGGTTCTGAGGTTGATTTTGCCAGTGATTCAGAATATTCTGGAGATAATTTGATGCTATTTTTTTCTGGTGCCTTCACTTATTAGATCAGCTTCTTACAAGGTTAATTTGGATCAGTGATCTCCTGTTCAGTCGAGTTTGTGAAATTTTGAGACTCTCCCTGGTTTCCTTTTAATATACATCTTTCTTGATGGCTGATAGGTCTAAGGGCAATGACTTTGTTTTCCCTCCTTAATGTGATATTGCTGTTCATGCTGAAAGGTTTACTTTTCACTTGTATGACAGGATAAATTGTCTTCCATGTTTCTTGAAACAGCATGCTTTGGCTTACTACCACCAAAGGATGTATATTTAGATTCCCAAAAGCTTAATCCTCTTTTGGGCATATGGGGCTCCAAAGTGCATTTTGTGACACATTGAAAATATTACAATTTACTCAGATACATTTGACTCTCATTACATTTCTAAAATATTTATCTTCCCTTGAGATTTTCTTGGAAACTGGTTGATATTCCCCACTTCAATTTTAGGGTGAATTGGGTCCTTTGCTGACTTCTACTTTGGTACAATTGTCAGCTTCTGCTGCTCCTTTTGTTTCTTGGCTTGTATGTTGTTTGCACTTATTGGGTAGAGATGCCTTGTTGAAGGAAGTTCGTTTATATATATTGCTGCCCTACATGAGTTACATGAAGCTACTTTTCTTTGTCCATTAATGCTTTTAGATGTTCCAGAGGCTTTAAGATCTTGCATGATGTTGCCCATTTGCATTCTTTCTGGTCATTATTAGCCTTTAAACTTTCTCTTGCTCCTGCTGGAAGTTGTGAATCCTGGCTTCAGCTTCTTAGATTAGTGGTACTCAGAATAAAATCTGTCTTTTATCTTCCACCCAGACATGCATATGCCAACAGCATTGGTGACTATTCTATGCCAGTGGAGTCTGTGGAAATGAGGTTACTACAATTTCTGGGTGGTTCAGAGATCTGTGGGTACTCCAGGTTGCAGTTTTGGGGTTGGTCATTCAGTTTGCTTCTTTACTTCCATTATCCTCCCAATCTGTAGTGTTTTCACCACCATCTGATCTGCAAAGTGTTGATCTTTGTTCCAAGGCTATCAGAAAGCTGTTGATCCCATAGTAAAGTCATCTTACTGCTATTTACATTTCTTACACAATAGTTAGGTTCTGCCCTTTGACCTAACGCTACACCATCAGTCTTATATAGACACACCATTACATGGAAAACAGGTTACTTTTGACCTCTATTGGTTAGCAGAACAACACACTTGGATTTTTTCAGAAGATACCAAGATTGGCTATCTTATCAGAGGCAGGAAATTCATTCTCTTGTCAACTCAATACAGTGGTACTACTCTTATCTCGATACATCCATGTTATATTCAGACACATTCTGTATGAATAATTTCTTCATTGGCTCCTCTATCTTTTCAATGTGGATTTAGGTTGTAAGTGACAGTAAAATATTTGAAGTTAAAATTTTCATAAATTGTATTTCCAATAATACTTATCTCCACTGACATTCTCCTGCCCTTCCTCCCCACTAAAGGCCAGTGTTAGAGACTGATACAATATTAGTCTGGAAAAAGTGATGAAATTATCTGAATGCTGTGTTTATATACAATATCAGGATGGAGGGTGCATTAACGTAAGTGAAGAGTATCAGGATACAAATATTGCCAAGGTCAGTTGAGTGAGGTATAAAAGATTGGAGCAAGTGCGAAAAATTCAGAACAATGCTTAGATAAGCAAAGTTGGAACCTTGACATTTGAGTAATAGCTGTGTGTCAACAAAGGTATTGTTAAAAATATATTTTCAATTTAGGAAAATATTAACATCTGAAATTTTGTAATAATACTTTCCCAGAAAATCTTCTCTCTTGTTCTTAACCTCTGTTTTTTACCAAGGCAATCCAAGTATTTCTATATCACTGGACACTCCTGTTCACAAATCTAAGAGTATTTAAGATTGAGAAATTGTTTGGTTATATAAAAAATGTCATTGTATATCCTGTGAAAGAAACTTCATGTGTGGATTGTTCCAGCACAGAATTTTTCATGTCACGCATATCTATACATTTGTCTAGAAAAATTCCATTTTTGAAAAGGTTAGAGGGTGTCAGCTTGTGGCCAGTGATGCCTCAGTGGATATCTTTATCACTTCTTTGTGCACATCCTTGCATGGCATTAGACATATTGAAGATGGAACTGTTGTTATCAGTAGATATTTTGGCACTAACCAGGATGGGGATTATCTGTGTTTGTATTATTATATGCTAGCTTATCTATATTTTTGTTTCCTCTGCATTGTACTTATATTTTTGAGTGGACCTTGATGATTAATTTAGTCTTCTTCAGTACTCACTAATTTCTTTGGAATGCAATTCACTGGCAAATTTTAATATAAATAGAAAATGACTACTGTCTTTGGGTTATTTCCTTTCATAATATTTGTGAGCTTCTCCCCCAAAAACATTCCAAAACAAGAGTAGATCAAAGTATTCCTCATACATGTTTATGTCTTGATGTTAGATAAACATATTTTATATACATTTTTAATACTCACAAAAGTAATCTCTTTTTCTGAATCAAGAGGTTTTATGGCTGAGGAAATATCCTGCTGAGAAGAATGCCTTTTTTCTGAGTGTCCTTTATGTCCAGTCCTTCTCAGACTTGACCACCCCATTCACCCTCCATCAAATTCAGTTTTGCAAATAATTTTCTGGTTCTGTATTCTATTCTGATTTTACTTGAATACACATATCTTATACTCTACATTGTTATCATTCTGCCCCTTAGCTTGTAATTTTTAATTTTCTATTGTTTTTGGGTTTTTTTTCATAATTTGCATTTACCTTTGCGGTGTGTATATTTTGGCCTTCAGTGTTTCAGAGATAAGTGTACCATATTTGAAATTTACATTTTGAAATTAAAATGAGATTCAAACAAATACTAGCTTCTTGAATAACTTTTCTTCTGCTTCCGAATGTCCAGATATGTAAGTTAAGCGCAACTTTCAATGAAATCTAAATTATATCTGAAAAGCAGAACATATGTAAAATCCCTTGATGCTTTCACACAAAGTTACACACAAGGATGGACAATGGAATATATGGGTAAGTGAAACATGTACTGCAGCCGATTTAAAAAAAAAAGTGGCTCAAATTTTGTCATGAGTTGAAACACGGCTAGAAGAGTGAACATTAATTTGGGTAAGTACCTGTTTGAAATTAATTTTAGTTTGAACAGTGTTAGATTTGAAGCTATATGTATTTGTTATCATTTCTTCCAGTTTGAATATACATTAACCTGTGCAATATGTACTAGAACAAGTTCCAAAAGCTTGCAAGTTCTTAGAAGACATTCACAGGTAAATGACAGTTTATCATATGTATTTCTAATATGCAGTTGTGATTGGTATACAACTTTTTTGGTGTATTGTTTTTTAGTAATTATTAAAATGTGTACTGGTTCATAGAGTGCAAAGTGTTTGTAATATTTAAATTAAGAAGAAAATCATACCATGTTTTAGCATAAAGAAGTTGGTCATTAAGTTATATATAACAAATTCAAATAAGAGTCTTTAAAGACTAATTGAAAACAAGTTGTTGTACCCTAGTTTGATAAACTGGTTGTCAATTTTGGGTTTAAGTCATCCAATCTTACAGTGGCAGATTAAAGGTTGTATAGGCCAAGGGGTTAATCACTTCTGTAAGCTCTGCATTCCATGTAATTTTATATAGAATAATATTATCAATGGGCCCCAATTAAGACCATGAACCCTGGGGCTGAGCCCCCTCTTTTCTTTATCTAAATACATTAGTGCAACCTTACCATGTCTTTATTAACCCCTTCTCTGTAAGCTTGGTCATAACCAACCTTACAACCACCTGGTATTTTCAATGTAATTTGTGTATCTTCACAAAATGTGGAAAGTTTGAGTAAACATTAGAAACCTTTTGTGCAATAAACTCTGCCTCAGAATCTTAATAGTCTGAGTGCAGTGTTGTTTATTTTGTATAAGGCTAAACAGTATTTTTTCACCTTAGTTTTCAATTTTTTTACATAACCTTAGAATCTTTAAATGAATATGAAACCTTTTTTCTTTTATAAACTTGTATAGTTTATTTATTATTTTCTCTCACACTTTACAGACTCAGTTTACTTGATTGATTATTTAACCAATGCAAACAGTACTAAAAAGAGGTTAAATTAGTCTTTTTTTATTTTAAAACAACTGCTGATTGTAACAAAAATTAAGTTATTTATTCTAAGATAGTCAGTCCTCTATCCCTTTTACTACTATTTTAATTCAATAAATTGTTTTATTGCTCATTTATCCATGTTTATGTGCTAAAAAATAAAAATTCAAGTAGTGACCTCAGAACTTGTGTTGCATAAATTACATAATTCACAAACAGCTCGTTTAGTACTGCCAGTTACAGGGAAGAACTAATTTGTTTTTCATTAGGTGGTCTGATTTAATGAGTAAAATTACCATGCTGTCAGCTGACACTGAGAAAAAAAAAGAATTACATGAAATAGTCATAAATGCTTTTCACAGGCTGTTTGCATTTTTAAACAGGGTTTGTGTATTCTTAAAAAGGCTAAGGCTGACAGAGATATTTTGATTTACCTGAATAAAAAAAACATCAAAAATGAATTTTATAAGATCATGGACTTGTAATACTTCTCAATAAAAATTATTTAAAATATGCCAGTTACACATATGTAGAAAATTATTTAACTTGAAATTACTCAATGTTAATGAATGCCATCAGTTTCAATGAATGAAATATTATCCAAATTATTGGTTGGTCAGACTTGTAAGAAATTTTATTTTTTTACACATTTTCACTTATGTCAGTATTTGTATTGATATAATTTGATACCTGTTTAGTCAAATTTTTTCAGAGAGTTTATGCCTCACCTAGTAAGAGGAGTATGGATTGTAAAGGAGAAGCTGAAGAAATAACTTATCCAAATATATTTTTTATGGTAGACAATTATGAGGAGGTGAGCTAACTGTGGCATAAAGTAAAACAATTATGATTCTATGATGTTTAAAGTCTGTTACTTTTTTCCATGTATGTTTTGGTCATATTAGAGTTGTAGTTTATGGCTAGCTCAAAGTATGTGATATTTATCAACTTTGTATAATAAGATTATTATTCCAGAAGAAGCATCAGAAAGTGAAAAGGAAGATGAGGTAAAGCTGTGTCTTAAAAATGGGTAACAGGATTAGTATTCAAATAGAGTACATTTAAATACAGAAAAATGAATTTCTTACACATCTTGGATTAGTGGGGTTTGTGACTGTATAACTTTGTTTGAAGGTTGGCAGAAGAGCTAAATCAACTAACACAGTTGTTAATATTAACATATGTATACTAACTGCAAAAGTGAGGGTAGGCCACATCCGTTTTCTGTCTTTCGTGTTTGATGCCTGTGATGGAGTCAACAAGAATGAGATAGCAAACAATTACATTCATTCCAAAGATTTTTGTATAAATGAGAAAGATGAGAATAAAAAGTTATTGTAGCACGTGTTACCCTAATTCTAAAATAATTTCATTTTTTTAGAAGATAAAATAAGAAAGGAAAGGAAATGGAATTTTTTTCTTATTTCATCATAATGCCAAATTTGTACTGCTGAATGTTCAAACTAGTTTGTATAAGACCTCATATCTTCATATAGTACTCCATGATATTAAAAATTAGTAATCTAAGTTGAGAAAGAGTTGAAATGTATGGGTGAAATGTTAAGAATCCTGTGTGAGCATTACTGTAAATGTGATATGAGATGTGAATATGGATTATTGAAGAAGTATGTGTGTGTGTGTGTGTGAGTTTATTTTGTTCTCGTTACTTGTTCTATAATTTAATAAATGAATTTTCTTTCATCTGGAAATTTGTTTTGGGGTTGGTGCTAGTGGCTAAATGAGAAAATATTTCTTATTAAGTGGGTACATGTTGCAACTGAGATTTATTTCTTTGAATTGGCTAAAACATTTAAATCAAGAATAAATTACTCCCTTAGTCAAGATTGAAATGCTTGTACAGAAAATAAGAAACAAATAAAAATAAAAACAAAAAACTAACAACAACAACACAAGAAAAAAAAGACCATGGTGTGTGAAATGGTAAAGTGGTCATTCAAATTACCTTCATATCTCTAATAGTATTGCCTTATAAAATTTGTTTCACAACATATAAGAAGAGTAAAATAGAGTTTTCTGCATGAAAACTCTTCATACATAGTTTAAGTTTGTCTTCATCATACTGTATTTTTTTCTCCCCATCATGATTATTTTTGTTTGTTGACATTTAACTCCTGTATGTTGACCACTTCTGAATATATATTGCTTGGACATCTTGATATGTTATGAAGTATAGTTTGAAGAAGTTTCACTGTTAAAAACTAGTTTGAATATTTAAAACAGAAGACTTAAAAGTATGGTACATTATAAAGAAACTTTAGTTTTTTAAATGCTTTTTGGATTGTTAATTTCTTTATTTTTCAGAAGTAATACTATAAAAAAATTAAAATATTTAAATTGAGTTATCTATATGAAATTTTCTTATTGAGTGGTTAAGCATATGAAACTGACACTTTTTAATCTTATATGCATATACAAAATCTTATTTATCCACAACAGCTACCACTGTGGATAAAATGTAAATGTTTGTCATTTTATTTCTGTTGATTTCATTAACATGAAACTGATGTAAAAAATAATTCTTTTTGTATGTCAGTAAGATAGTTCTTTGTTACTTACTCTGATATTCACTTTTGATCACTCATCTTTCCAGTTCTTTTTTTGTGGATTTGAATCCCTGTTGGTAAAAGAATAACCCTAGAGTTAGTTGATGGGGGATAATGATGACTAGCTGCATTTCCTCTAGTCTTTCACTGTGAAATTAGGAATGAGTAATTTAGAGAACCTTTGTGTAACTTTGGTAAAGTACAAAAAAAAAACAGTTCTTTTTGAAATACTGGTAAAAGTAATTGCTTCATGCTGGATATACATTGTAATATGTCTGTACAACTCCAGAGCTTTAAATATACAATTAGCTGTTGTTTTTTTCATAATGCTACTCTTTTATATCAAACTTTCAATAACTTTAAGGAATTATTACAACTTGAAATATGTAACAGGTTGAAGGTAATGAACTTTAACAGGAGATGTCTTTATTTGCTTATAACTGTACAATATAACTTGGGTATTACCTACTTCTTTCTGTATATTAAAATATTGTCAAGGGTGGAGAGACTGTATTTGTGAAACTGTTACTTTCAAAGAATACTTGGAATTTCAAAGATGTTTCCTTTTGTATGTCTGTTTTTTTAACATTATTTCAGGTATTTCAAGATATTATTGTCAGGAATGGTCAGATGGTATGTGTAGAGTTAGTTGCCACAGACAAGGATGGTGTTATTCAAGGTGTACTGTTTCTTGGATCAATTTGCTATGAAGCGTTGAAAAAAGTTTATGATTCAAGAGTAAGTATATTTTTATTTTTTATTCTCATAAGAAAAATGTATTATGTATATAAATGTTTACCTTGTAGATCTTGTATATTTGAAATAATGAACTGTGTAGGACTTGTCATTTTATAAGTAAAGTCAACATTATTTACTCATGTGTACATTGATGAAGATCAATGTATGCAAATCACAAATGTTTATATTAAAGATATAATTAAACAACTTTTTTTATCAATTCGTGTCAATAAATTTGTTATTAACCTTTAAACATGTATGTAAAATATAAGAAAAGCAAATTAACATTTCAGTACTCTAATGTCTTATGCAGTATCTTATTTAGTATTCTACAAAAGGTTTAGGTGCAATGTACCAAATCATATTTGTTGTAGACTAGAAAGAGAATAATAATAATACTTACAAATAGGAAATTTTTGAGTTACTTTCTTTTCCTTATAGACCTATCATGTGTGTTTTTTTCTATTTTTATATGTATACAGCCTTATCAGTCACTACTAAAAATTTCATTGAAGTTTTATTTTAACTGAATCTTTATTGTTTAAGTACTTTTTTTAAATAAATTATGATAGTGGTTCTTTATAAAAGTAGCTAAAATGTAAAAACTAGAAACTTTATTAGGTTGGATAAGGAAGATTAAAAGGCAAAAAAGTTAAATAGTAAATTTCTCCATGAGATATGCATGCAGGTTGCTCATTTTGATGTTTTGTTTATCATAATTTGAAATGTGTACTTTCCAGATGATTTATTGCTTTGTTGTTAGTTTAGTACTTAGTTTTGGCTCAAAGAGCAATAAAACAATAAAATTAAATTATTGGGTTTGTAAATAGTTTAAAGGCCTAAACCATATAAATAATTGTAATTCCATTTTAAAATGTTCAGATATTGCAGATAAAAATGTACTTTCAATTTTATTTCATTTTTTTAAACTTTTGTTACAGATGATGTTGCCACAGTTACTGTTAGCATAGAGTAAATAAGAGACAAAGCAGTAAATATTTACTGAAAAACTTGTATTCATTTAGAAGGTTCTAAAGGTGGTTATATAAATGAAATTTGAAGCTTTTAAGATTAAAAAATGTACTTCTACTCTTAAATGAAAACAACCTTTCAGTCATACTAGTCAAAGTTTGAGTCAGGCTGACTCTGTAAATTCAAATCTGTAGTAAAAATATTTTATTAAAAATTTAATTTTCTGTGTAGAACAGACTTTTCATCTTCATTAAAAACTTGCCTAATTTTGGAAAACTACATGTAGAAAGTTTGAAGCTGTAAAGTTAATATTAATTCTTCAATATTGGACCAACCCCACGCACATGTGGTTGTGGCTAAGTTAAGAGTGCATAAATTCAATTTGTTGCTTCTAACCAATGTTTAATTCAATCACAGGGAAGTTAAAGACTGTGTGTATAGCATTTTATAAATTTTAAATTCAGAGTTACAGAAAAGAAAGTATCTTAATTTAATGAACAGACAACTGAGAATGAAATTGGTCTTTGTTATTTTTTATTACCTTATATTTTGCCATAGCAAAATCAGTATGCTATTTGATAAATTGTATAATATACATTTAAGTATTAAGTTTTTCAGTTGTTTAAGATTTAGAGAAACCAGAGAGTATAATGCCATTTTTTGTGTAATATTGCTTCTTCTGTTTTGTCCAGGCTAGCATAACAATGAAAATGATTCAAAGAATGTTTACAGGATGGTATCAAGGCCATCAGAGAATGGAATTTGTACGGATGAGAGGCCCACAAGGTAAAGGTCATGCTGAAATGGCAGTTACAAGAGTGAAAGGAACAGGAGCTGATTCAAATATGTCAGAACCGTGTTTTTCATTAACAGAAAACTGTGAATGTGATTATTTAGAGGTGAGTTAAAAGTATCTGAAATATTCATTAACAGAAAAGAGCTTAGAAATGCACCAGTGATACACTTATAGAAGTCACAAAGAATGAGTAATGGTAACTATATAGCATATTTATTAATCGTACAAAACATAGAAAATCCAAGGATATAATAAAATAATGTGCCAGTACTTGTACGTATTTTTATTCAATACGGAACATTGCGCTTTCTTTTCATACTGTTATAACATTTATAAATGTACAATTGTATAATATTTTTCCTGTATTATTCTTCACAGTACTGCCAGATTGTTTGGTTTCATTGTTTCTCAGTTTTAAACATAAACCTATCCAATTTCAAGAATGCTTTAATCGAGATTTTGTTCCATGTTATGGTTGTAAGTGCCCTGTCACCCTCCTGCTTAATAAAGATTTATCTTCACATTTAGTACCTACTTAGAATCATTGCCTTGATGGAAAATGAGTGCTTACTTCCAGAATTTTGGAATTGATATTTTATCATTTTCTGACATTTATTTTGATGTAATTTACAGAGAAAAATTTTAAAAACTATCATCCCTTCATAATACAGTTAACTATTATTTGTTGTTATGGCAGTTTCTAAATATGACAAGACGTCAGATAAATCTGTAGGCTTCAAGAGTTTGGCAGTGACAGCAGATTATTTCAGTGACTCAAGCCCTTATTTATTGCTATATTTATTGCATTCAAGCAACACAATTAATATATCATTAAATTTATTGAAAATAGCCTATTTATTAGACATAAAGTGATTTTGACCCAAAATATTTTTACCTTGGCCAACCTGACACCATTTTCAAAAGCTAAATCTCAGTACACCAATAGATATTTGTCAGATTATGGATATATTTTATGATTTACTGAAAGTAGTTACTACTTCAATCAACAAAATAAAGTATTAAAAGAAATATGTTAATTAATATCAGTAAGTTTAAATTGTCTTAATATATAAAATGGAACGTTTTGATTAACAATTAAAAATTGAATTAATAGATGAAAAATATATTTTTAACATTTTTTTAACACACTGTCTCACAATAAATGACATGAAAGATGATGGAGAAACTGGACAAAATTATGTTAATTTTCTAAGCCCAAACTAGATACTCTTCAGTAATTTTTAAAAAGTTTATTGAGTTTGTTTAACCATGTCTACCTGGGTATGTCTGCAAGTTTTGAGGTCTTAGTGACTTACATTCAAAAGTTTATTAAACTACTTTTTATCTCAGTTGTTATACCAATTGGTATAGCATAAAATATTAGCTAATAATCCATATTTTAATAATATATAAGTTCTTAAATTTATGAGACGGTATTTTAAATTGTGAATCCCCCACCATGCCCCAGTATGTCACATGAAACACATTTTCTCCAAGCATCCCCTCTTCTTTAATTGCTATATAATTATCAGGGTTCAGACAAACCATTATGTTTATTGCCTTCAATTTTATTTGCTTAAAAAGCCTTCAAATAGAAAATCACACCCCTTTTGCCAAACTTACCTGTTAAAGTCCTCTTTTTCAGGATTTGTTAATGATTCTATGTTATGTTTAATTATATATTACTTATAACCAATGACCTATTATATTATAGTGTTTTCTTGAATGGAGAATTGTCAATTTCACTGTTAGTGCAAGTATGTGAAAGATAATGATTAGTTTGGATTAATTTTTAACAACTCTTGTCACACAGTTAGAAAGTCAGATGAATTGTAATAGTGAGAAAGAATTGTCTACTCTTTGCATATTGCTATTCTATATTTCTGGTGCATTATTTAATTAAATAAAAATTATTTTATGCATTACTTACTACCTGATATATAAGAGGAAAAAGAAAGTGGAGTTAAGTATCATTGACAGCAAGAAACAAGAAGATTCAGTTACGCACTTTATTTCATCATTTTCTTGTTTATTCTGTATTTATTATTATAAAAGTAACTAAAATATGAAAATATGGGTCTCTGTAGGTCAGTTAAGGTTATATTAGGTAAAATAAATCATATAATAAAAATGTTTCATGAGGCACACACACCAGCAGCTTATGGGTAATGTAATTCAATACCATAAGATGATCACCATGTTCTCCAAATTATTTAAAACTTCTAATGGTACAAATGATACCGTGAGACAAAGTTAGATATGGTTCAAAGGCAGCAAAATAATAAAATTAAGTGCAAGGAGATATGTACTGTTATGAGTTTAAAGCTACTTAGGATAAACATATTAGTTTCATGTTACAGTTTGAAGTCATTTTAGAAATAAAAGAAAGGGTAATTCAGATTTAAAAAAAATTTTTTGTATGTTACAAGTTCTGTCAGATGACTAATGTAGTACATAAGATAGAGAAAATAGTAAAGTATTTGTTTTGTATTTAGGTGGTTTTAAAGATTACACAAAGGAAATTGTAGAATTTTCATGAGAAAAGTATTATTATTGTTAACATGAAAATAGCTTTGCACATGGACAGATCAAAACAAATATATTCATAGACTTATCTTTAGTAAAAATACTTTAAGAAACAATTTCACTACAGGCTCAGTATAATATACACAAGTTCATCTACACATTAAGTATTTACACTATAACTTTTGATATGGTATGTGTATTTTCACAAAATGTGATGGACTTTTAGGAAAGATTAGAAGTATTTTGTATACAAAAAGTCAGATTTTTTTAAATAAAATATGTTTACTAAAGAAATGTTTGTGAAAAAAGTTTTTTGTCACTAGTCTGAGAGCAAAGTGATTTTATGTTATGATTAAAAAACTATTCTTCATCCCAGACATCTCATATTATTTTTATAATCTCTAAAACCTTCCAAATATATTTCAAATGTTTATTTTCAATAGAACTTTATATTTTATGTTATTTTCCATACTTTAACTCTGTGAGGTCTTTCACTTGACCAACCTTGTAATCATCATAAAAAATTAGGAAATAAATATAAATTATATTTTTTTCTTTCGAGAAGAAATCAAGAAGTAAAACAAACTATTTTCTCTTTTCACTATGACCTCTAAACTTGGTCGCTGTTGAACATAGGTTGCTAAGCCTTTAAAATTTTGCGCCTGGAGAATATCAAACAATTTTTTGTTGTTGTTTTTATATACAGTTGGATAACCAAAAATGATAAATAATTACATTGATCCCAAGAATTTCACTAATTTATTAAGTTAAATAACTAAGATTTATTTAGATTTTATGAAATATGAAATTTCAAACAGTCTAAAGATACACCTACCTTATTGAAATCTCAAATTGAAAGAACGTGGAAGCTTTTTCAAAGATAAACATGGCAAAAAAAACACATTCTGGAGACATTTTAAGCTGTTGATTGGTTAGTAACGTCTTATAATGAAGTAAGTGCATATAAGGGACTGTTTTCGAAAATGGAGAGTTGAATGGGGACACTGCCTGATTCAGAACATAAGCCATATCTCAGCAAAACAAAAAGGTATAAGGTTTTTATTTTATATTCTTAGCTGTCAATATTAATGATATGAGTTTCTAATTTGTACAAAATTATGGACTTAGTATATTAATATCACAAACATCTAATTTTAGACAGTGCTACATCCAACATACCACATGACTCACTAAAATATATTTAAGTGTTTTTTTCATATTTACTTTTAAGTTAAGAAATTAACTCATATATAATATTAAAGTTTGAATTATGATTTACAGTTTTATTCCAAACTTATTGATGTAAATTTATCAAATAGTAGTCCAATAAAATTTTGAATGCAGGTCAACAAATGCAGTGACATGGTTTTTGATTCATTACCCATTGCAAAAAGGTTAAAAACCTACTTTTTTGTGCATAAAATACTTATAATGTTTACTAAAATTCTGCTACACACAATGTATTAAATACTATAATATTCATACCATAAACAATTAAGAATGTTCCTGTGGTTTGTCCCCAGTACCAACCTCATATTGAAAGAGTTAATTTTATGCACTTGCAGAGGAAACCATATCTCCAAAGAAGGATGTCTGATCCCATTTCAAATCTGAATAATTTTGTTCATGGTTGGAAAACCAAAGAAATCAAAAAGTCCTTCTCGGACAGCGAAAGAGTTGGTTCTTTTGATAATGGAGGTAATGAATTTGAAGCAGGAGGTCTACAAGATGGTAGGATATTAAAATAAATTGTTGTGTGTGTAACAGAAACCTATGTTTTTTATTTGAAACACAGAATCTACACAATGGTAATGAACTAAAAGTCATTTATCATTCTTCCAAATTTAACATTTGTTTGTCGATTTAAACTTGTTTATTTGTGATATTCTCTTTCATTATATCATCTTCAACTAAAAGAAATTTATTTGTAAAAATTTCCTAAGTTTAACTTTATTATCTCAATAATTTCCCTACATTTACAAGCACAGAAAAGGATGACCACTGATATGGGAAACTGTTTTCTTATCAAAATAAATTCGTTCATGCTATTTTTCTGTATCAAAACTACTGCCTAAAGTTGACTTCATACCCTGTCATCATGCCTTAAAGTATGTTCCCAGTTAGGGAAAGAATTCCTTCCTTGAGTTTTTAATCCTAAGATTGTGATTTGTTTATGCAGATATTGCTATGCTTTGTTGGCGACTTTGAACAGCAGATAATTCACTAGTTCAAACAATCATATAAAACTTTTGGGTATGCTGAGGGTTCAATTGCACACACACACACACACACACACACGTGTTTTTGTGTATGATTATTAGGTTCTATTAGAAAAATGTTCAAGTGTTTTCTTTCTGTATGATGTGTATTTGTATATTACTGATTGAAGCAGGGGACCTAAAGATATTAAGTGACATATATTATATTATTACTGATTGAAGCAGGGGACCTAAAGATATTAAGTGACATATATTATAATTTGTAAAATCAATATTACCTAGAACATTTATGAACAAAGCATATGGAAAACAGTTTGATCCTTCAAGGATTTTTGTGTAAACTTATTAATTCCTTATTATGATTTTGAAAGGTTCCAGCTTTCAGTACTATCAATTAAGATCTTATTCCACAAGTCAGTCACTCTCTTGGAAAATTAAAACTGTCTTAACAGAAGCATAATATTTCTCCAAATCTTAAACTTATATCTTAACTTTTTGTTTTTAGAGTTAAGCAGAAAGAAAATCAAAGAACTATATTCTATCAATCCTATGGATAATCTTGTAAGCTTCAGCCACATCAGATCTCACCCTTCTGTTTTTACAAGAAAAGAAAAAGTCATAAAGATATCCCTTCCATTCTGAAATCTCTCCATTAACCCTCTTCAAAATTTTGCCAATAAATCATTATTATTTCTTAGAGTAGGTGACAAAATTTATGTGTTGAGTGATAAGTACTTCTGTCTGATTTGTAATTAGCAAATATTACATTCTACAAAGCATGGCCTTGATGGTTTGAATGATTTATCCACTCTACCATTATCATTTTGTTTAGTCATACTATTGAGAGGATTCCAATTCTCACCAGATTTGACTAATCTACAAATTATTCCTCTGTCATTAGTATAACTTAATAAAAGATAAAGACTAAAGCACAGATATGTGAGGAACACAACTAGTAATTAAAGTTCAACTTGGTTGTACTTTAGTAATGATTCAGATAACAAGTAAAATCCTCAAAAATAGTAATAAGGCAGAATTTTCCTTTAGTGAATTTGTACCGTCTCTTTTATACGATATATCACTAAATGATTTTGCATAACCTTTTCATGT
This sequence comes from Carcinoscorpius rotundicauda, assembly GCA_011833715.1. Taxonomy (NCBI): domain Eukaryota; kingdom Metazoa; phylum Arthropoda; class Merostomata; order Xiphosura; family Limulidae; genus Carcinoscorpius; species Carcinoscorpius rotundicauda. Next base: position 11,621,543 of record CM022395.1, on the reverse strand, counting down.
GATTGTTGAATTTTGATATCAAAAAAGTAAAAATAATCAGCTTGTAGTTTCCTGGCCAACTGTTATCACTTTCTGTAAAAATAGGAGTAACTTTAACAATTTTTTATTCTCAAATATATTATATCATATATCCGATACTCAACTTCTCCAAAACCATGGGTAAAACATTATTTGGTCTTTGTCCCTTCCTCTTTTTTTTTTTTTTTAACCCTGAATTATTCTACTTTATCAAAAACTTAATATGTGTATGACTCAGGTTAACTCCAGTATTTCACAAAATATGTTTAGAATTAAGAATATTGCTGTTATACTTTGTTATAAAAAGAGAAGAGAATGAAACATTTGAAAACTTAGTCTTCCCATAATCTTCAATAAGTTGTTTCTTCTAAACTTCTTTTTGATTTTCTAATTTGTCTTCCAGTCGTACTTTTAGCTTTCTTATATTTCTGTAAGCTTTGCATCCTATTTGTCATTTTAAACTTCTGAAACTTATTTAATTTTGATATTCTCCTTTATTTTCTTATTAAGCTAATTTAGTTTAATTTTTTGCCTCTCTTTTGAGATACATACTATTTTGAATCAAAAGGAATTTATTTATAAAAATTTTCTTATCTTTTTCACATTTTATTCTTAACTCACTAACCCGATTCATTAATAATAAATCTTTTGATGATCTCAAAATTGGCTTCCTGAAAATTAGGCACTAAAATTTAATTTTACTTGATCTAAATGTAGTAAAACATCAAACCTAATTATATATTAACTCTTGTAACCACATTTTTCATTTTATGATTTATACCATGACTATTTGATGTAGTAAACCACTACAATTAACCTCAAGTAGTTTTTCTTTCTCAATACTATTATATTTTATCCCGATCAGCATGTGTCAAGTCCCCTTTCATTATTTTAGGAGTGTCTGTGTCAATAACAGCTCTGATCTCATTATACAATTGCTCACTAACATGATACATTTGATCAGTTTGTTTGTAACAGTTGGAAATTAAAAGCTTTCTATCTTTGAAACCCCTGAATGTAAAATATACAAATTTAACCCTCTTGAAAATACTTTTTATGTATTTAGCCTAACAGGCTGTAGCTAATAAAAATTTAATGTATAGAAGCATTTTGTCACCTCTCTTAAAATTATAATTTTGAAATATTTTATGAACTTCAATTTCCTCACAGCTATAGAAGCTTAGTTTAAACTATCTTTTATAAAATTTCTGTAGATTCTACTACTGAATCTACTTGAATGGATTGCATTTGTAGTATAAAATTCACCTTTATTCTGAAAACTATCCACCAGATTTAACTAGCCCATCTGCTATTCTGAGCATGTCTTTGATAATCATAAACCTTGTGCACTCTACTTCTCCTAAACTATTATTTTTCCCCTTTTATTGTATGTATATTTGATGATATAGTGATCTTTGCAAATCATTTTATCTGTTGCCAGTAAATGATACATAATTAATTTGGGGAATTTTATGTAATATTTAAATATTCTCATTAAGCACTTGAATATATATATATGCAATATGAATAATTAAAGTACATAATTTCTGAACTAATTTAGCCAACAGTTGTTTCTTTGTGGCTAATAATAAGCTTAGTATGCTTAGAATCACAAAATTCAGCATTTGATCCTTGTAGCAATTCAAATATCCCATTTTGCATTTCTTTTTTTTCTCCTAAAAATCAAGTGGGTGTAGAATAATTTTAACTTTATATGTTGTCTATTCTGTTTTTAAAATGTTAAAGAATTTTATTTTAATAAGTTTTTATTTACTTACTGCATATGTATAGACCATAGAGCTAGCTTTTCTGTTTTATTCATCTTTTCTAGCACATTACCTTTTTGCCTTTGTTGCCATACTGATTACTGTGTGTTTTTATTTGAATATTATTTATATTATATATTTAATCTTTTTACATTTTATTTTAATTTGTACTTCTTGCAGTTTTGTTTGACTTGTAACTTCATTTTTTGCTTTAGTAGGATAGTTCTTGCATATGCTCATCATAAAGTTTCCCAAGGGTGTTCAACATCTTGTTTAAATTCTGCCATCCCAAGTCTGTGTAACATTATTTAGAATGATAAAATAAACATTTGCTTGCAGCAAAAAAACAAAAGACCAATTAAATCTAAAACTGGTGAGACATTTAATTTTTAAATCACACTTTACATATTTCTAAAAATTTAGCAAGTGTTGTATAGTTATGTTACTTTCAGATAGCAATTATGTATTTTAAACCTACTTTAAAAAATGATATTATGACAATATTTAATGCTGTTGGTAAACTTTTAAAAGTGTGAAGTGATGTTGAGTTTGATATGACATTGAGCATTCAGAAAGTAATCATTTTGTATTTTGTTTAATTTATTTGAGAATGAATTAATTTAAGCATGCAACAATAATTTTATGACTTGTCATATTAGTTTTTCTGTTAGTTGTAAATTGAAGTGTTGTTTTTTTAATGTGTAAATGCAGCAGTTAATCTTTAGTTAATGTTTATTGCTGAATGTTAGATTTGTGAGTCTTCTTTCAAACCAAATCAAGTATCAGTTAACTAAGCCTTATATAGCCTTCAGTTGGCAAAAGAAGTAAGTCTGAATACTTATAATGCTGAAAGCCACATTTTAATACCTATAGTGGGCACAGAACAAATAATCCATTCTGTAGCTTTATGGTTAATTACAAACAAACAAAATTTATTTAAATTTTATTCTCTGTGTGTGTTTTGAATTTATTCGTATAGTGTTTGATTTTTTTAATGGTATGTAGAACTGGATGATACTACTTATAACAAGCTGTGGACAAAAAAAAAAGGATTTGGACAGGCCTGTCATTTCTGGAAGGATTCTGGTCAAGACAGTTCTCCTGCTCTTTATGCTTACCTCACTTTTGTGACTTTACCATGGCATCACATAGTTGGAAGTATTGATATTGTCTTGTTTTAATAATTTTACAAATTCACTGTGTTGCCCTTACACTTTACACATTGCTTATTTTTTTGTTATAAGTTAAAGAGTCTGAACCATTGTTTGTTTCGTGACAATGTCTGTATAATGCAGTGTTTTGATCTTACTATTTCCAGGCATATGTCCATAATAATAAGTTTGATAAGCTGAGTTCTTTAGGAAGTTTATTAGTTTCCTTTGTAAGTAATTTTTTTATTTTATTTTACAGTTGCTTTTGGTTTAATTATACTGTTTCAATATTTCATTTCATTTCTGTTAATCAGATCTCAAGTTATATTTTTAAGGCACTTTTATAAGTATCAACTGAAACAGTCATGTTTTGTTGTCTTTTAAAAACATCTAATTAAACAATTTGTTTACTTTAGACAAGAAAGTTTTAATGTTATGAAACATCACAGAAAAAAAATTCATTAAAAAAGATCAGTTGTCAGTAATGTAGTTTCTGTTGCTATGGTATATTTATTTATTTAATTTATATTTATTTGTCTTTAGTTATCGAACTTTGATGGAAAAATTTACTTCTGCTTAAAATGAATAGTTTTTACTACAAACATTGCAGTTCCAGAGCATTATTGCTATCAATTATATGGTTAATGCCCAACCTGCATTAGTTGTATGTAAAATAATTTAATAACATGAGTGAAATTTCCCTCATTACAAAAATATATCATTTCTTAATGATTCAGATTCTAGATTCAGGCTTTCATGTTTGATAGGTTCTATGCATCGACACTCGTGAGTTTTGCAAAGGCTTATGTTACCATCATCAAGTTAATTATAGTGCTTGCTTTTCATATAATTCAGCTGCTGTTTGTTTACACATGACAAGTTCACTAATAACTTTGTGTGACCTTATTGGTTGTTATGACACTGATTCTTTAATTTTAATTTGTCTAGACTTGTGACCTTACAAACACAGTAATACAATATTTTCAGACTATATTGTTGTATGATAAAGATCTCTGGTAATTGTAACTGAAAAATTAAGTCAATATGTTAATGGTTTAAATTACAAAATTGATTACTATTATTAGAAAATTCAGAACAACAGGAAAAGTTTTAACAAATTTTATCTCGACATTGTTTGGATAGGATGAACTGCTTCAGGTTTTTGTATGATAAGAAGCTACAGTGGTTATCATATTAATCAGAGATAGTCATAGTTCAATTGTGGTTTTACTTACAATTATAAACCCATCTCGTTTAACCAGTAAAGCTGTTTTGTTGTCAACATTTAGCAAATAGAATCTTGGTGAAGAAATTGGATTTTTTATTGAAAGGACACCTGAGGAATAAACCTCATAACAAATATTTAGTGCAGCAAGAGGGTAAAAAGAAAGTGGAATGGTGCAATCAGTGAGTTTTGAATAAGTGGGAATTAACAGTGTATTTTGTTATGAATTTAGTATCGTGTATAAATATGGAAATGCACTGTTAATCATCATTTTAATTCAAAGACACACATACATAGATATTTGTATATATTCTATTCTGCTTTTGTACTCAAATTTACAATTAAATTTGTTGTTTCTTCACCACTACATGTACCTACGGTCTGTATCATCATCTATGTATGTTTTACAGTTGGTATTTTATAGTATTGCCTTTGATTCAAAGGTAAATTCAAACATTTCTTGTATTGGCCTCTGCTTTTATGCAAGTTACAAACATTTACACAGAGCAGAGAAAAAACAGTTTTTATTATGTTATACACATTCATCAATTTCATTAGGCTTATTTTACATTAAAATTGTAATTGAATTTGTCTGCATTTACAAATCACTGGCCAAGACCTCAGTTAATTAATTATATGCACTTTACCCGATTTTCAAGTTATTGTGAACTTTAGATGTTATTGTTAACTTTATGTCAAGTGAGCAAGTGCTGAGACAATTAGAGAACTGAATTTGTGGACTTTATTACATACAAGTACAAATTTAAACATAATTAAATATTTGTGCTTCATGCACAATATTATCTGTTCAAGAATTATTATTTTGTTATTTTTTGTAAACTGATAGACCTATACATTTGTTGTCTTTCATTAATTTCTGTTATCAGTCGCTGGGGTTATCTTTTACATAGTTTTTACTGTCCATTTATTCTCTTGTATCAAATTTTGCTGTTTCTATTAACTTTTTTGGTACAATGCATAATATGCAAAATTTAAATGTTTGTACATTTGTGCTTTTAAGACTGAAAAGTTGTCTGAAGATGATAAAACTTCCCTTCACCAATGCTAGTGATGGTCCTTTTGCTTCTAGCATTCCTTTTTAACCTCAGATAAATGTAGCTCTTCATGCACAAGTTAAGAAGGCACACAGAAAACTTCTTGAAACAGTTTATTTACTTGCTCTGTATGGATAGCCTTTGTTGTCTCTAATTAATTTTCTCCCTATGGGCATCCGTTTACTCACGTGTTACAACTGTGCCACATGGTTTTACTGAATTATGTTCAAAATTTCTTAAAATTACTTTATTATCATGGCACATGAATAAACTTGACATCATAATGTAGCTTCTAATCTAAATTATTTACCACCTTCCTCAAAAAGCTCAAAATTCAACATAAATTACTCATTATAATGTTGTCATCACTAAAGCAAAACAATTTTTATCACCTTCGGTCTTGTTTGTTTACAGAGCTGCAAACTAGAAAATCAAACCCAAACATACATCTCAAATACTCTGTTATCTATAACCAATAAAAAATCAAAATTTTAATTTCTCAAATGATATATTATAATACATTGCTTTCTGTATGGGCAGTTGTCTACTTTATTTCCTTGGAAAATATGTGGACAATCCAAGCTGAATTTTTAACAGATCTTGTTGCATAGTTAGAAATCTAGAAAATTTGTGGTAGTTATAGGACACTGATTTTTGCTTGGTATTATTTTGTGGTATAATTGGTATTATAAAATTATTTAGTGGAGAGGTACCATCACTATAAAAAATATACACTGAAATTTCATCAACAATTGACAGAAAAAGGAAAAGAAGACCCAGGGAAGTTTATATATTTTTATTAGTGACATAAAAGCAACTAAAATGTTAATACACATTTTTTCATAAAATTCCTGTGAATAACCTGTGTTTTATACAATTTGATGGGATAATGTGAGCTGCATGTTCGCTAAGTGATATTCAGTGTTTGTAGTAGGAATATTAGCTATAAATGATTCGGAGGACAACGAGGTAAAAAAAATTTGTATTAACAAATGTTTACTGCTATGAGTATTAAACTAGTTAGGATAAAGAAATGTAGTTTCATCTTGTAATATGAAGCCATTCTAGAAAGAAAAAATGGGTAATTTAGATTTATTTTGTATTTCTGTTTGTTGATGGAGTGGTCAGTCATTATAAACTTTTACTGACAAAAAGTTTTATATTTATTTATTTAAAGATTGTGTAAATGAATTTTGAGATTTTTCAGATGAGAAAAAGTATTTTTAATTTTAAATGTCACTTTATTCTTGAAGCAGTCAAAAGTTTAACTTCATATATTTTTTGAGAAGTTTGTAGTGAAAATACTTGATTTGAATATTTGTTTTTTTTTGCATGTACAAAAAAAAATGCATGTTTGTTAACTAAAAGCCTGCCAAAATTTATGAAGATATATTTTCTGTATTAAAAGTTCTCCTATGGAAACTGTAATGAGTACCGTCATGGTTACAAACTTGGTCAGCCTGGCATAGCCGGATGGTAAGGGCACTTGACTCTCACTCTGCTTGTCATCGGTTCAAATCTGCTTCTCACCAAAAATGTTCAATGTGGGAGGCATTATCATGTGATGGTCATTTCCACTATTCATTGGTAAAAAAGTAGCTAAAGAATTGGCAGTTGATTGTGATGACTATCTTCCTTCCTTTTAGTCTTTCATCTGTAAATTAGGGACAGTTAGCACAGATATCCCTCATGTAGCTTTCCATAAACTTCCAAATAAACCAAATCCAATTACATTTTGTCTATTTGACCAAGTCTGTAACAAGAGAGTTAAAGTGCAAAATGTAGTAAAACTGATAACAATTTTTGATAATGCCAAGAGAGAAAAAGAATTTATTAATATTTTTTCAGTAACCATTCATGATAAAGTAGCATAACTTTTTGTTCAGCAAGAGCTTTTGCAGCACTTAGTGATAGAAGTCAGGCAAGAAAAGCTACCTCTGAAAAAGAACCAGTTTTCATTAGAACAGTCAAGCTATGGTATATTAGTTTAATTCTGTGTTGCCTTACATGACACTGATAGCTTTGGTGATGCAGATGCAAGTAATCTAAACATGAGAATTGGTGGTTTATTTAGAGGTGATGGAAAGATTTCAATGCTAGCAAAGAAATACACTCACCAGCTCATTTCAATTACAGCTGTTACACCCTCTGTTAATACTGGAATTTACTTTGAATTGCTAACAAAATTGAAAAAAAGAATAATTGCCTTTGGCTCTTAGGCATTTGTTGAATTTTCCATAGAATTTAATTTCTGTTGAAAGATAATGTGTCTAATTTATTTACTTATGTAAAAGACCTCATGAAAACTACAAACTACATTCAAACAAACTGGAAAGTTCAAAAGGCACTTTGAAACAATTTCTGGTGAAAGTGTTTTTCAGCATTTTAATTTTCTGAAAGTGCGTGGCAATGATTTGTTGCACACATAAAATATTAACGAAGAAACTGGGTAATTCTTGCTTGAGCAATGGAAAAGTCCCTTGTCAGTTGCAATGAAAGACTCTTATCAGCAAAATTTCATGGACTCTGAAGAATAAGAAAAAAAAAAGACTTTTCTGTGAAAATGTTGATTGTGCAAAGATTTGCTAAGAAGTATGTTCTATTCTGTTTGTGTAGTTTGAAAAAGAAAACCTTTTATGCTTTCAGATACCAAAACTTAATGGAAAACTTCATATGCATACTGCAAAAATTCGTTTGAGACAGTTCAAACGTGAACTGGAAATAAAATCAAATTGCCAACATCTTAAAAGTACTTAGCATAAAGCATAACATAACAATGATCTATCCAGGCTGTTCTATCTACTAAATTAAAAGTATTTAAATAATAAACACCTTAAAACTCTCAGTTGTCAAAAAAAGCAAATTTAGAGATCTTAACCTTTCCTTGTATAGCATTCTTTTCATCCTGAGTATTATCCTAATGATCCTTCTCTAAACTCTTTCCAAAATTTCGGCATCTTTCCTAAGGTAAGGAGCCCAAGACTGGACATAATATTTCAAATGTAGCATAATCAGTGACTTATACAATGAAATTATAACCTATCTAGACTTATATTTAGTATTTGTGTAAATATAACCAAAAATACTATTTGCCCTACCACTAATAACAGCACACTGTTTGAATGGCGTAAGAGACTGATCAGCTATTACATCAAGGTACTTTTCTTTCCTGACATCATTAAGGTTACTCCCATCCATATTTTACTCATAATTTAAATTATGATAACCCAAATGAATTATTTTACATTTATTATAATTAATATTTATCTGCCATTTACTTGCTCAACTACCAAAGTTATCTAAATTATTTTGTAAAGCAGCAACATCCTCTTCATAGCAAGCAATACCCTAAGACCTTAATATCATCAGCAAATTTAAGTAAATTATTAACCTTTCCTTCTTCTTTGGCTTGGCATGGTCGGGTGGTTGAGGCACTCTACTCGTAATCCAAGGGTCACAAGTTTGAATCCCAGTCACACCAAACATGCTTGTCCTTTCAGTCATGGGGGCATTATAATGTGACTGTGAATCCCACTATTCGTTGGTAAATGGTAGCCCAAGAATTGGTAGTGAGTGGTGATTACTAGATGCCTTCCCTCTAGTCTTACACCACTAAATAAAGGAATATTGCATAAATCTCCATTAGTAAAATCTGAAGAACAAGAATTTAATAATCCAGCCATCACATAATCATCAGGTGCAAGCGTTTCTTTCATGACATTTTCTTTACTTGTAATGTATATAAATAAATCATTAATTTTCTCTCTTAAATAGTAAGCCTAGCTTTTTTGGTGTTCTGTTTTTGTGTTTGTCTAGCTGTCTTGGTGTTCTAATTCTATTTTACCAGTCAATTTAAATTTCTTAAATTTGTGATGCTTTTCTTTCATTGTATCTCTTGTACTCTTTGTAAGACAACTTGGATTTTTTACTTGCTTCTTCCCATTTCTTTAAGGAATATGTTTAACTTGAATGCTTAAGATATAAAACATTTTCACATTTGATCAGTGTCTGTAAATGACCTAGTTGTCCTATTTACGAGATATAATTCATGTTGTATTCCTTCCAAACTTTCTTTTTTGAAATTTGTAACTGAAATAACATTATTTCTGATCTCCATACTTGCATCCTATGTTCTGCAATTTTCACTTTTTCAACCATTTCTACATTAGAAGATAACAATAAGTCTAACATACATTGTCTCTAGTAGATTCCTTGACCAATTAGTGAAGAAGACCATCTTGAATAATTTTCAAAAACTGTTTTCCCTCATAGATTAACTCTCTATTTCCTAGTCTATATCCCAGAAATTAAAATAATCCTTATTATAAACTCAACAGCTGAAACTGTAATGACACTTTGAAGTTTCTCACTAATTTCATCAGTTTCATTTGGTGATCTGTTACAACTTAACACTGAAAGCCTTTTCCCTTTGTCTGCTAATAAGAACCCAAATACATTCAGTCTCCTTCATATTATCTTTGTCCTCAACTTCAATGATGTAACTCCATAATTTAGTATACTATCCATGTTAGATGACATATAATTCTGTACTTCAAAACTGTTTCCATTTAAACATTTTTTAGTTTTTCTCATTATATCAGAATTTTCCATTCTTATCAGTATTCTAAAGTCATCTGCTTTGTTCCCTATACTTCCAGCATTATAATAGTAACATTTAAGGCTGCTCACTTCCTGTATTAAATATTTCTCTGTGTCTTACATCTCATTTTTTCTGTGTTTAGTTAAACCTGCCCTGCATCATTATTTAGTTCAGATAAAGGAAACTGTATTCTTCATTAGAATGTAGCTGACACTAACAGTAACATATTCTCAAATTATGCTACTAAAATTGTAAACAAACTGAGAATTACAGTCATTCCAATTGTACAGGCCCATTTTGAGTGGAAATAATCTTAAATTGAGTGTGCTTTATCAAAATATTATTTTGATACATCTAGCACACTGTGGTAACATCATCAGGAAAATTTAGTGTTTAAATTTATTGCAGAGCATTTTTATGAGACATTAAAATGAACAATTTTAATAAAACTAAGACATCAAGACAATGATTGATTAAGTAGAACATGAATGGAGTCAAAACTATGGATCTCTATGAGTGTGTTCTAAACAGAAGGAAGCAATTTAAAAATGATTGTATGCTAGTGGAAATGGTACTCTGCATATGGCCCAATAATAATATTATTTAGGCAATGTTTAGTCACCCACATGATCACTCACCAAAAGCCTAGTTGCAAACATTCAGCATTGGAGAATATTCTACTAATTAAAATAAATGGTTTTGTATGGACATGTAAGGAAGAGAATAAATACTAGAAGCAGACTAGAAGAAAATATGAAAAATAAGGAAAAGAAATTTTATACAGATCTTTATAACATGTCTAGACAATGTTTAGCCAAAAAATAGAAGTGAGACATATAAAATAAAATTGAAATTGATTCTGTTGGTGATCCAGATTTAAGTGATTATGGTGGAGATGATTTTGATTCTAGCATGTCTGATAGATTATGTGATGAAACTGAAACAGATGAGATTCTTTTACAATAACTGATTACATATGAATCATTTGATGTTGACACTGTTGGTAGAGATATTTTATTTTTTCCTTTGACAGTACATTATTCAACAATTTAAATGTTTTACCTGTTATGAAATTAATTGTCAAATGGACAAGAATTCACCATAAGCCAAATATATAGGTGGTAAACATTTTTTCCCTTGGTATCACTGGGGTAACATACAGTGACATGCAATAGCATATGTAAATTGTTAACATTCTTCAAATTTACTGCTTTTGAAGTAAAGTGAAAATATTTTTGATTTTGCTAATTCTCTTGTGTTAAAATATTGGTTTAAAATGATTATTCATATTGTATAAAGTTTATTTTCATTTTATTCTTAGTTTTTAGTGTATGGATTACTTTTAACTAAGTAATTGTGGTCCTGGATACTTTGTATGTACAATTATATACACATATACTGTAGATATATATTTTGAATATCTACATTCTGTTACAATGTTTGGTGTAGTAAATGAAAAAAAGACACAATTTCGAGCACAAATGTGTTATTTCCCATTTTGTTAGCAGTAACTTTAATTTGAGAAGTGTCACATTGGACTTATTAAAATTTTAATGTGATATTCATAAAACTATACTTTTATTTTCTTTCTTTAATTTTGTGCAGATTTTCTTGACTCTAAACAAGAACCAGTTCTGACATCCTAATATAGCTTGACATTTGCTACCATTTATTGGAACTACCCCTTTTATATGAAGGTGGTAACAGAAGCTTCCTGTCCGTCTTCTGTATGATAACTTCAGTGCCAGAAACTATGATGTTATCACTTATTGTGCCACATTATTAATATCATGCATTGTTCAAATTGAAGAAAATGTTATGTTTTCAAAATATTTCATGCAGAAACTTTATTGGTTACATGCAGTCAGATTTCATTTTTGTATCTAAATGTGTTCACACTTTTCCTTGTTGAACAGTAATATAATTTCTAAGTAATGTCAGGTTTAAATATAAGCTGTTTAGTTTGTTAAAACCTTAAAACATAAAAAATAAAAAAAAACATTTCATTTTAAAAGATCATATGTAAAATAAAATTAGTTGTAAACATTTGTTCAAATAACAAAAGGTTTTTTTTATTGCTGGTGATTTAAGAATATGAAGAATGTTTTTATGCTATATTACGGGTGATTCGTTATCTCTTTGAAAATATTTCATTATAAGGTTTTAACTCTAAGGTAAATAGTAAATTTTCAAATCATAAATATTAGATTCTTATTTTCTTAACCAACTTTTACTTAGTTATTTGATGATTATTTATAGCCTAATCAAAATATTTTAAATTATTTTCATTTTGTTTTATTAACAATATTCAGTAAAATAATTAGCAAGGTGGAAGAATTTAATAAACAGTTTACTTTGCATAATATAAATTTAAAATAATATTTCTGTAAAGTTTTTCAACATGAAATTATTGCTGAGATACTGGATTAAATCAGTTATATAAACTGTTATATATGTTGATTTAAAGTTTTTTCTCATAAAAGCTTTTGGTATGAGTTGATTTTTTTTTAAATAGAATTTACAAGAAAGTAAGATCTGTCTAATTTTTGGGACCAAGTTTCATGTTTGTGGGAATTATATGTATCTTGGAAATTATGTTAAATATGTCAGTAGAAAATCATCCCATATACTAGTGTATGTCCAGGTATTTTGTTCTGTGTTAAGCAGGCTTAAGATAGAACATTAATTCATTTGAAGTGTAGATAGATGTTGATGGTTGTCTGTTTTTTGTTTTCTTCAGAGTAGGAATAATAATAAACAAAAATTTTAATAATATAATAAATTTTATAGGTAATAAAAACATAATTTTAAGATAGAATCTATTCACATATGCAAGATTTATCTATTACACAGTGAAAAAATACTGGAATAAGTGACCTTAACGGAACTTGAATAATACCTTTACCTGTATTGCATGGGACAAAATAATATGCTGGATTTGATTAGCAAAGTTGCTAATTAGTACCAAATTTGATTAGCAGTTAAGAAGTATCAATTGGCATCTTTTTAACATTAATCATTTTAACAAATTATGGCAACTAAATCTGGCACTAAAACTCTAAATCTTTACAGATATCCACTAATGAAAAAAAAGAGGTATATGGTATGTATTTATTCTAATTACACTTTTATTCAACTTCAAATCCTAATAATTAATTATACCATACATGGCATTTTAGGAACAAAATAGTTTCTGGTGTACAAAATAAAACTTCAAAATTGCAAGAAATATAAAACGTTTCAGCTGTTATAATAATGCAACAATTGATTAAGTAGAGAATAAAGTGAATTGAAGACATTACAACTGAGGTTAACACAAATAATTTTTCAAATTTATTTATTTATTTATTTTTTTGGTGAGACATTTTTGCTGTCTTTGGCTTTTTGAAAATGAAAATCTTCAGTGACTTTTCAGCAATAATTACACTTTTCACCATGGGAATCCTTTACTGTGGAAGTTGCAAGGTTTTTCTAATGAGTTACATTCAAAATTTAATTAATCCACTTTTGTTTATTAATGTTATGCCAGTTAGTACAACATTAAATAATAACTGATAATCAAAATGTTAATAGTATGTAAGTTTTAAGTTCTTAATTTTATGAAGATATGTTTTAAAAAAGATCATGAATTTCCCTTAGAATGAGAAATGTGACTTTTTTTGGTGCATTATTTGTTAAATAAAAATTATTTAGTGCACTAACTACTACCATTTGTATATAAAAATGGATTAAATGTCAACATATGAAATAAATAAGAAGGACCAAGTAAGTACTTTTTCTTGTTTTTCATATGAATTCTTTATTTATTGTAATGAAATTAATTAAAATATAAAAATAGCATTCTTTTTTGATTAGATTAGGCAAAGTAAACAAAAAGAAATGATGTAAAAGACATATTTTATGAGGCATGCCCAAGGGTAAGGTAATTTGACAGCATAACATGGGCTACGCTTTTCCTTAAGTGATATTTATGTTTACAACATAAATACAGTTAAAAGGTTATAACATAGCTTTCATATGATGACAAGCATGCTGGTTCTAAACAAAGAACATGTGCGTGAAACTATTATTTTTTGCATAGACTGAAGACATTGCATAGCGTCTTGCTGCAAAATGCTACCATCTAAGTGAAAGAGAGAGTTGTAAAATTTTTCAGTTTTCCTATAGGACCATTAAAGAAGAGACAGGAAGAGTTATGCAGGTAAAGTACGCAGAATAAATGTGCTTTTTGAAAGCCAAGGGCTGTCTGTTTCACAGTACTTGTAAAAACCTCCAGGTTGTAAGCCTATCCACTGCTAACATGTTAATAGCCTATACACTACTTGTTATTTTAATGATCGGATATTTAGCAGTTTCAGGATTAGCTTGGACTGCAGAGAGACACAGTGTGACATGCCATCCAAAATAGAAGAGCGGTGTTTTATATTTGCACATTACAAACAGCATAATACACTAAAGGCTGTGAATTTGAGTACATCCAATGATATCACTCATGACATTCATCTAGGCCTAGTAAGTGAGAAAGAGATATTCCACCATAGTGATGTTCTGAAACATACGAAGACCAGAGATCTTGTGATTGTAGATAATGGCTTTCTGCACCACGTTTCTCTGTTTACCACCATTTCTAATCAATTATCAATTTACCAGGACAAAGGGTGAGACTTCTGTTGTCATTGCCCATGGTGGGAATTGTGCAGAGAGGGCTCTCCAACTTTCTCAATTCTGGACCATCTTTCTCATCAATATTGTCATTTTCTACCAAAATGTTCAAAGTTATTGCCTGCTTAGTTAATCTTTAAAAATCCTCTAATTAAAGAAATACCATAAAATTTGTTCAAGAAATTCAAATGCCTGTTGCATTGTCACTGAGTTGATAAATGAGATACATATAACTTCAGTTAGTACAGCCTCCCAAGTGCTTAGCATATTATATCTGTATTTGTACAGCATCTATGCAAGTCTATTGGAACCTTTAAAATTTGTATGAATTATAAACTTTTGTAATGTTCATCATAGTGAGTATACTAATTAGATACCACATTGTTATATACTAGCACAAACTTGACATCGTGTGTATTTTCAATTGAGTACGGAATATCTTTGGATATACAAGTTTTTCAATATAGTCATTGCCAATAAATAAAAATGTCAAATCATGATGAATAAAAGTTTTTATTGGTTTTGTAACTGAGTGTTCATTGGTATAAAACATGTACTTTGTAAATAGTTTCATACATTTTAGTGAAAATATAGTACATATATGCATGATATTTTACACTATTATATCTAGGTAAATTATCTTATGCAAATGAAGTAGGTGTAAGATACAATTTACCTTGGGCCTGGTAATAATATTTATACTCTGTGAGATTTCTGATAATCAACTCTAGTATACTCTCAGTTTCTGAATCTCTTCTCAAGAAATGTCCTCTGTCCACGAGATCATGTGATGGTTTAGTGCATGCACTGTAGAGACATTTCACTTCTTTTATGGTGGTACCATTTACAAAATCATCAGGTGATCTACTCAGTGTTCTAGTAGGATGTGGCCACAAATCATTCTCCTGTACTTTCAGTTTAGTGACTTCTTCATAAGTAGATGTAGTGGAGTTTTGGGTTGAATTCTGCATTATGTGTCATGTAATCCCAAAAGCATTTTCAACAATAATCCTTGGAGAATGACAAGAGTTAAAAGCCATTATTACCAGACCAGTTTCAAGCTGTGGTGTGAGCCTTACAGTACATAGACCACATGGGATTCATTTTCTGACCCCAGGTTTCACCTTGATATCCTGAAGCTGTTTTATGGAAAATTGGATATTTTAATAGTCAAAATAAACTGTCATTCTTGACTTTTGTGTACTCCTCTCTTGTCAAAATATCTTCAATACTTGGTTGCTGGTAAGTCTGAAACCTCTGATTCAGGGGGAAAAAAATACCACACAAGTCCCTTGAAACTATTGCTTGATGTAAACTCCTGAAAGTACCAAATGATATCTGTAACATCAACTGGTCTTGTTAAAGCTTTGAAGTTTTTGGAAGGATATATTTCATCAGTGGTTCTGTAATAAGAGAGAAAATATTAATGGCAATTTCTGTAATAGGCTCATTCATTCAGTTTATTTGTCAGAGTACATTGTTATGGTACAGCTACCATGTTCTATGTTCTCCTTCTGTACAAATACTGAGGTTTTTAAAACAACAATATTGACTCAAAGTGTATAAATGTTGGCTAAATCTACTGATTTTATTCACAGCTAATTTTTTTGAACTTTTGTACAAGCATTTTATCTTTAAAACCAGTTAGATTTAATCATGCAAATAATACTTTGAGGAACCATCTTTAGAGCCTAAGGCTCTTTTGTCATTTGATTTAAATATGGTAAGGTTATATCATCTTGTTTTCATTTTGCTCTCTCTCTTGCTCCACTGATATTCTTTGTCAGTGGATATGTAATGAGCATCGAGGAAGGATACAACAATGCGATGACAACCGTATGAGATTCTTGGACAACAACTATTTGTTCGACTTGTACAATCATCATTTCCTAGATCTACCTGAAAAGGAAAACAAATGTAAAACATGAGAATTTTTTCATTTGGCACTCAGTAATATGTGTTCCATTTTTCTTCCTTGCATTTTCCATTATTAAATAACTTAATAAAAATAAAAGTAGTTATCAAAAGGAATAAATTGACAATAACTAAATATAGCTATAAGATAATAAATAGTTTTTACCAATAAAGTACATAAATAAGACAATAAATAAATATACAAACATTATGAATATGTACTTGAATGATGTGAATAAATGAATGATAGCATAAATTAAATAATAAATACATAAATAAACAAATATTTAAGCACCAGGAATAATAAACTACTGTGGTCTGTACTTACTCATATTGAATAGGCCTACAAAGTGGTACAATAATCCAGTTATACTTGCATTGACTTTGTATGTCTTGTCTTGTCTTTTGTAGTTGCATTTATGTATGTAAAAATCTCAAGTCCTTGAAATGTTAACACATTCTCTCCCTTTTTGATCATCTTTATTTTACTAACCACATTTTTGTTTTTTGGATTGTTATGTCACTCTTTTCAACCCTATTATATTGACACAAATAGTAGTATTTAAGACATGGTTAAAAAGAACAATACAATTTAAGTATAAATATATATACTGTTATGAGTTTTAAGCAACTTAAGATAAATGTAAATTCATATTACAATTTGAAGTCATTTTTAAAGAAAAAAAAAGGATAATTTGTTTTCAGGTTGGTCAAATTGACCAATCTTGTATGAAGTTAGCAACATGCATAGAAAGTAACAGATAAACTTTAAAGTTTTACAAAAGTAAAACTTTTAAAACATATTTAGGAGGTTTAGAAGCTATGCAATTAACATTTAAGATTTTTTGAGATGGAGAAAAGTTGTTGTTTTTTAAATATACACATGAAATTCATTTCATAATCAGACTGTTCAAACAACTATATATTCAAGGACAAATTTTTAATAAAAGTATTCCATTGAAAATAGATATTTTTTCCCCTTTATTGCCAAACATATATGCATAATAGCAATATATAAACTATTAATCTCAGTTGAAACATGGTTTAAAGAAAGGCTTACATTTCTAAACACTTACTTTTAGAAGCTTTTAAAAATTTAGCTTTTTCACACAACTAATAACACTGGTTTACAAAAAAATATTTTTTGTCTGAGGCAAGAATGTGAATAGGTGTTTTTTACCAATTTGGGTGTGCTGAATTCAAATTTATAAACAGTTTTGCTCTATCACCTCTAGTTTTCTGGCTTTTAAATAGTCTCATTTTAGTATATACACAGTATGTACGTGCTTATTTCAACAGTTGCAGCAGCTAATTACAGATAAAACAGGATAGATAAAGAACATTGACGGAATAAATATACTTGGATGACACAATTCATAGTACCGCAGACAGTTAGAAGTGTTTTCTTAGATGATCTGGTGTATTTTGCCTCCGAGATGTCACGCAAGAGCATCCAGCAGAAGTCTCCCATCATGCTGGGGTTCCACTTGCCTTGGTAGTTGCTCTCCATCTTCGTAATGTCTTGGTGGAATCTTTCTCCGTGCTCATCACTCACTGCTCCAAGGTTTGGAGGGAAGAAGTTGAGGTGGGAATGGAGAAAATGAATTTTGAGTGACATTTGGCATCCCATATCCTTATAAGTCTTTAGCAACTTCTCAATACAGGCTTGGTAATTTGGTACGCGTGTGTTACCAAGGAAGCCACTACAGACTGACTTAAATGCTTCCCATGCTGTCAGTTCCTTTAAGGTAAGAAGCTCCTCAAAATCAGTATCCTTCAGCACTTCTCGGATTTGAGGTCCGACAAAGATGCCCTCTTTGAGCTTAGCAGCACTGAGACCTGGGAACACAGTAGACAAGTGTTGGAAGGCAGCACCATTTTTGTCCATGGCCTTCACGAAATTCTTCATCAAACCAAGCTTGATGTGAAGAGGAGGAAGAAGCACCTTCTTCATGTTAACAAGAGGATTCTCCTTGACGCTGTGTTTGCCAGGAACGAAAGTGCTTCTAGATCCCCAGTCTTTCTGCTTGTAATGCTGGGATACAGCTCGACTATCCCAGAGACAGAGAAAGCAACAGTACTTTGTGAAGCCCGTTTGCATACCCATAAGAAGACCAATGACCTTGAGGTCCCCACACAGACTCCACTGATACTGGTTGTACTTAATGGCTTCTAAAAGAAGCTCCATATTGTCATAGGACTCCTTTAGATGGGCAGAGTGTGCAGTAGGAATGCTGGTATATTTATTCCCATTGTGCAGAAGCACAGCTTTGAGACTACTTGGAAGTCTATGAGAAGACGCCAGTCTGAAGGATTATGTGGCAAACCAAGGAAAGTGAACAAGCCAGGTACATTTGTGCAGTAGCACAACTTGTTTTCCATGTCGAAAAATGAAGCAAGGTCTTTGTTCCGATTCCTGAAACTGGTGATCCTTACATCTTCCTGGACTAGGTTCCACTGTTTAAGCCGAGAGGCCAAGAGCTCTGACTGCTGTTTTGACAGATATAAATCACAAGCAAGGTCATTCAGGTCTTCTTGCGTGATCCAGTGTGGCTCGTTTCCACTTGTTCCTGAATAAGAAGAGTCAGTATCTTTGGAAGAGATTGACTTGGCAGAATCTTCCCTTGGAGGCATTTCTTCATCTGATGAGGAAAGAAAATCCTTATTTACTGGAGGTGTTTGGACAGGATGATCATCTGAATGTGGAACGGGTCTCATAGCAGATGGAAGGTTGAGATATTTGATCTTTTTTCTAGAAGATGCATTGAAACCAGTTATATTTGTTAGACAAAAATAACAATCATCTGCATGGCTTCGTGGCTCTCTCCAAACCATCGGGACTGCAAAGTTGAAAGCCGCTTTCTTGCCATTAAACCAAGCAGTTAGTCCATTGTAGCAGGGTTTACAACAGATGTGTGGAGCCCAAGATTTTTCCTGATCACCAATTTTACAGTCAAAATAATGAAAGTTGGCAGTTCTGAGGAGGGAAGTGATGGTTCGACGCTGTGCAACTGTCGTGAATTCCCCACACATGTAAGAGAAAGAATTGGCCTTGTTGAGGTAACCTCGGTGTTTTGACGAGCTTGAACCCATTGGAGAATCTGAAAAAAAAAAAAAAAAGTAAAATTAAATCATATGTGAGGCAATAATAATTATGTGCGTCGTTGGAAAATGTAATACTGATATATCACCAAAAGATTGTGTAACACAATTGTCGAGGGACACCAACCTCCTGCGCTGACTGCCAGTGCACTACTGGCTGTTGATTGAGATGTGTTGGCTACGCTTAACTGCCAAAATCCGTCTTGATATATAGCTATATATATATATATATATATAATGTAATGCTATCACTTACATTTATTACATAATAACTAAAAAATAAGACATAAGACACACAATATTAGAAATTAACCCTGAATGCATATACGCCTTTACGTACAGTATGCATATCTAAAAACTAGAGGTGATGAGTAAAAACGGATTTCAAATCTGAATTCAGCACCCCCAAATTAGGTTAAAACAGCTATTTTTGTGCTTGCCTCAATTTCTTTGTAAACCAGTGAAATTTTAATGTAAAGTTTATCCTGTGTAACATTTTATTATAAACACTCACAATGTTATTTTTGTAGATACTTAAGACAAAAAATTGACACTTGAAAATAAATAGGGGTTTTACAAATTTTTTTAATGTTAAGTGTTGTGCTTAATTCAAAAAAAGTTAAGTAAAGGATTGATGTGTCAGTTATTTTTGGTTTGACTAAATGCCTTTGGATTTAAAAGTTTGAGTGTTGTAATGTCACTTGTGTTACGTTTTTTATGTTTTTCGTAGACTAAACGCAACAGAAAAACACAGATAACAGCTTGTATAATTTATTACACTAAACTATTAACAGATATAACATAAATTATATAATAACAATGACAAATATTAAGTTTAAACCTTCAAAATTAATTACAAAACAAAATGGTACTAGTTTCGACCTTCAAAATTAATCACAATACAAAATGGTACTGGCCTGTATCTAATATAACGATCTAAAATGAAAGTCTCAAATTCCAGTCTAGGGTGTGAATTTGGTCCCACGAAGAAATTCCGATGTTTAAATGAAGAAGTTCAGTAAATTCGACGAAGTTCTTTTCACGATGCCTCCGATGAACGTCACAAACTTGTCGCCATCAGTTTTTCCGATCTCCCCTGTCTAGACCCGTACGTGTCGACTCTCAGCACAACCAATAATTCGAATGAATCGTAGAGATTGACGAAATAAAATCACAGCTTTCGTAGATCTAACTTCAGTCACAAATCACAGCAAACACTTAAACTTTCTCAAACGAAATGACTGACTCTCTTTTGAAACAAAACTAATGTCTGACTTTTTTTTTTCCTCGCATCTTCGTCTGTTTATATATTATAGGCCTAGACTTCTCGAACCACCGCGAAACTTCTCCAGAACAATCCGCGCATGTCTGTTCTTGCACGAGACTTCTCGTCTAGACGAGGCCGCCAACATTTCATTTACATACATATGATTGGTCTGCTTAATTCTAGAAAATTCTAAATGTTACCCTAAATGAATAACAACATATTTCATTAGTTTAAGCTTCGAAACAATAATATAAATATGGAAATATAAATAATAGAAATGAAAATCCAAACACAACACGACATGCTGTCGCCCACAAAATATTTACACGACATTTACATAACACTTGTTACAGTTGAAGTTAACATAAATATACTATGTATATGTAATAATAGAATAAAAGTATATCTAGAAGTGTTACGTTTCTTTTTTATGTTTTTCGTAAACTAAACGCAACAGAAAGACAGATAACAGCTTGTATAATTTATTACAATAAGCTATTATATATATGACAGATATAACATAAATTATATAATAACAATGACAGATATTATGTTTAAACCTTCAAAATTAATTACAACACAAAATGGTACTGGCCTGTATCTAATACAATGATCTAGAATGAAAGTCCAAAAGTTCAGATCAGAAATCCAAAATTCCGGTCTAGGGTGTGAATTTGGTCCCATGAAGAAATACCGAAGTTTGAATGGAAAATGACGAAGTTCTTTTTTCGGTGCTTCTTGATGAACGTCTCAAACTTGCCGCCTTCCAATTTTCCCAGTCTCTCCTAAACAGTCCGTTCGTGCCGAATCTCAGCACAACCAGTAATTCGAATGAATCGCAAAGATTGACGAGACAAAATCACAGCTTCTGTAGATCTAGCTCTGGTCACAAATCCAAGTTGAATAAAATCACAGCAAACATTTAAACTTTCTCAAACGAATGACTGACTCTTCTTTTCTTCGAATACAAACTAATGACTCTTCTTATTTCTCGCGTCTCCGTCTGTTTATATATTAGTAGGTCTCTTCTCAGGCAGTGATCATTTTCCTATCCTTTTGAGAGAGATTGGCCGTGATCAATGCCACCCTACCCGCGTGCCCCGGTGGAAGCTGGATCAGACAGACTGAACCACTTTCACTGCTCTCACAGAACTTGATCCTGCCATCGTAAATCAGCTATCAATAGACGACTGTGTGGCAGTGGTAATTGGCTGTATTATACAAGCAGCTGCTCAGTGTATTCCTAAAACCTTGACACGTTTTCCACGATATCCTCGTCCGTGATGGAATCCTGCTTGCCACTTAGCACGGAAGGCTAAAAAACGGGCCTGGGATACTTTTTATAGATATCCCACACTTTCAAACCATGTCGCTTTCCAACGGGTCCCTGCACATGCTAGATGGGTAAGACGTCAAAGCCAGAAGGAATCTTGGATTAAGTTCACAACTGGCATATCTTCTACCACCAGTTCCAAGACCATATGGGACAGGATTCGAAAGGTTAATGGGCACTACAATTCTGTCCCCCTCTCGATCTTAATCTCTGATGGTCAGGAGGTGGCTGATGTCCGGAGCATCGCTGATACTCTATGTGAAAGCTTTTGCCGGGTATCTAGCACTTCTGCTTGTTCCTCCACCTTCTTGGCCATCAAGACTCGGGCAGAGCGTTCACCTCTTTCCTTTCGAACTGACTGTTTCTTTGACTATAATTGTTCCTTTACACTGGTGGAACTGAAAATGGCTCTTCATCGGTCTGCCAGTACATCTGTTGGACCTAATGATGTTCATTATGATATGCTGCACCATCTATCTCCTGCCTCTCTCGATGTTCTTCTAATTGTCTTTAACTTGATCTGGCAGGAGAGTATTTTTTCTGATGCCTGGCGCCAGGCTATTATTTTACCTTTCTCTAAGCCAGGGAAAGATCCCAAGATTCCTTCAAACTACCGTCCGATTGCTTTGACGAGCTGTCTCTGTAAGACCATAGAAAGGATGGTTAATGCTCGTCTTGTTTGGTTCCTCGAATAAAACAACCTCCTCACAACCCATCAGGTGTGGGTTCCGACGACAGCACTCCATCACAGACCACCTAATTCGTCTTTAAACATCTATCAGAGAAGCCTTTCTCAAACGCCAACATCTTGTGTCAATATTCTTTGACATTGAGAAGGCTTACAACACTACATGGAGGTAAGGCGTTTTGCGAGACCTCCATACATACGGGTTACGTGGCCATTTACCCATGTTTATTTTTAAAAAATTAATGGACAAGAGATTCCAAGTTCATGTGGGTTCAACACTCTCCCGTTCTTTTGAGCAGGAACTTGGAGTCCCTCAAGGCTGTGTTTTGAGTGTCACACTTTTCAGTATAAAGATAAATGCCATCACTGAACAACTGCCTCTTACTGTTGCAAACAGGCTCTTTGTCGACAATTTTCACATCTCATGTCAGTCGTCGAACATGAGATATGTTGAGCGGCAACTACAAACTGCCCTCAATCGTGTACTGAAGTGGACTATGGCGAACGGCTTTAATTTCTCTCTCTCTAAAACCGTATGCAAGCACTTTTGCCGTCAACGAGGTATTCACCCTGATCCTGAACTACATATCGGTGAAGTTTTGCTGCCAGTGGTCCTGGAGACCAAGTTCTTGGGGCTTATCTTTGATTGTAAGTTGACCTTTATACCACACTTGAAGCAGCTTTGGGTCAAATGCACAAGAGCACTGAACATCCTTCGTGTTCTCTCTTCTACCAGTTTGGGAGCAGATCGCTGTTCAATGTTAAAAGTATATCGTGCTCTTATTCGATCAATGGTCTGTGGCTCTACCCTCGGCCTTAAAGATGCTAGACCCCATTCATCACCAAGGACTTCGACTCTGCACTGGGGCTTTCCGTACCTCTCCAGTTCAAAGCATACACATTGAATCTCATGAACTTTCTCTGCACCTTCGCCGTTTGCAACTATCTTTACAATATACTTTAAAATTTCATTTCTTAACAAAACATCCCACCTGGGGATGCGTTTTCCTTCCTCGGTGGGCAGTAATTTTTCAGAACAGACAATCTGTCATTGCTCCGTTTGGCCTTCGCATCCGGGCGCAATTGGATGAATTGGGTCTGTCCTTGGATAACATTGTAGATTCCATAGGTTAGCCCATCCCACCATGGCTTATTACAGCCCCCAAGTGTGACCTTTCTTTCAGTCATCTAAAAAAGGCGGATACTCCAGATTGGAAGTACCGTCTTTTATTTAATGAACATCTTTCGCACAATCATTCAGTTCCCATTTATACAGATGGTTCCAAATCAGGTGATTCAGTGGTCTCTGCTATGGTTTGCTATGGGTCAGTAGTTGCGCGCAGAATCCCCTCTACAGCTTCTGTGTTCACTGCTGAACTGTATGATATATCTCTTGCCCTGGATCATATTGCAGCTGAGCAGTATTTCAACTGTACTATTTATACTGATTCGCTTAGTTCTATACTGGCCATGGAATCGCTACATGTTGTGTCACACCCTGTTCTCGCTGATATTCAAAACCGACTGGCCCATTTCTCATTAACAGCAACTCTATCCAGTTGTTTTCTGGATACCAGACCATGTTGGTATTCGTGGGAACGAGCTTGCAGTCATGGCAGCTAAATATGTCTGCTCTGGCTCTGTCACTCCTGTGCCTATTCTGTACATGTTGTCTTCAAGGCTTGGCTCCGTACCAGCTGGCAGTCCACTTGGAGTGAGCAACGCGATAACAAGCATTTTCAAATCAAACCCTATATTGGACTTTGGCCATTTAGCTTCCGTAAAGTTCGGAGGGAGGAAACTGTTCTAACTAGACTACGCATTGGTCACAGTTTTTTAACTCATCGTTTTCTTTTATCTGGAACTGATGCACCAATGTGTAGTTTGTGTGACACTTTCTTGGCATCGTTACAATTCTCAACGACAGCAATATTTTAAACATATTTTTTCCTAGGGTCTATCTGTAACATTGGTCAGTGTTATTGATGATGGTGACACTGTCCACCTTGATGACGTTTTTAATTTTTTAATAGCCATTGATCTTTTCAATATCATTTAGTTGTATATTTATTCATTACACTTTTTAAATTGTGGTTCCTTTTTTACAGTTTTATTCTCTCTCGTTCAATTTGACATTGGACAATGCCCAGAACATTAAATAACTCAACACCAGGACTGGAAAGGCCAACTTCAGGTGACTAACGCTGCTGTTTGAAATACTCGTTAGTCATCCTGGCGAGTTGTTATTACACTTTTGCTGCATCACACTTTTACTACTTTACCTTTTAGTTCTGGCCATAATGACACATAACCCGGAACCAGGACTGGAAAGATCAACTTCAGGTGACTAACGGCGGTTCTTATACTTACCTGTTAGTCTTCCTCGTGGGTTATGATCATTCCCATTCTGCTACAGGTAGTCCTTTACAACTTTGTAGACTGGATGTCAACATTGGTTTTATACGCCATTTTCTGTTTTAATTGCTGTTTTGTTTTTACCTTCATTTACTTTCACAAATTTTACTTCATTTACTTGATTTTTATCTTTTTACTGGACATTTGGCTACTCATTACCACGATTTTGCTACATGTCTTTTAAAACTTCTATTCTTTTGCATTTTGATAATAGCTGTTATGACACATAACCCGGAACCAGGACTGGAAAGGCCAACTTTAGGTGATTGATGGTGGTTCTTGAACTTACCTGTTAGTCGTCTTGGCGGGTTATGATCATTATACCATTTTGCTGGAGTAAATACTTTACAACTTCTTTTACTCTGCTTTCTCTCTTGACGGTGCTTATCACCGAAATGAAAATCAATTGGTAAAGTACTTAATTAACACACCCTTCGCTAACAAACCAGTGATAAGTTTCAGAATACCACCTCATAATTGGACAAACGTCACTGGGTACCTTTCTCTATTCGTTATGCAAGCATTCAGCTTAACTTGAATGGAGCCGTAGTTTAACATTTATGGAAATTTCATTATTTTGGAGTTTCGAATTTTTTAAATTATCTATTATAATTTCTCTCAGACAAGCCTCCATTTTATCATGTTACGTATTAATTAAATATCAATACGTATCACACTTATGATATTTGCAATCAATTGTTTTCTTTCTTAATACGGGCCAGGTGGTTAAGGCAATCGACTCGAGTCTCCGTCACACCAAACATGCTCGCCCTATCAGCCGTGGGGGCGTTATAATGTGACGGTATATCGCACTATTCGTTGGTAAAAAGAGTTAGCAATGGGTGGTGATGACTAGCTGCCTTCCTCTAGTCTTACACTGCTAAATTAGGGACGGCTAACGCAGATAGCCCTCGAGTAGCTTTGTGCGATATTTAAAATAAAGCAAGCAAACTTTTTAAATCTACATATATTTTAATATACAAACAATAATACGATTTGCAACAAATTGGTGTTACAAATACGGATTTATACACAAAATATTTCAGACTTGGAAACGATATTGAGTCTTCGATATGATCTGGAACTTTCTTTTTATCTTATTTATGAGCACAAGTTTTTCCCCCTGTTGGTACAGTGGTAAGTCTGCGGACTTATAATACTAAAATCAGGGGTTCGATTTCCCTCGGTGGACTTGGCAGATAGGCCGATGTGGCTTTGCTATAAGAAAACATTTTATCTAGGGTTCACGAAGAACGAATCAATTTTGAGTTGATATAAGAACAGTTCACTTAAAGGGTGGTTTTCTTACCGCTGATTAAATGTTTTCGATGGTAATTCGTAAAAGTTGCAACGCTTGTAATATTCGAAATCTATAAACCTCCTGGTAAAATATCTGTAGTTTCCCGATTAATAAGCATTGATCACAGTATAGCTTCCAAGGATAATAGAAAACCATCTCTAGCAAACCAACTCCACCTTACGTTGGTTACCTGTTATAAGCTTGAGAAGATATTTTCTAGTAATTTCAGCTAAAGTAACAATACCAGCAATTACTTGTATTTACATACACACATATTACATTGTTGATCTTACACTAGATAATGTTCTACAACTTTAGTGAATAGACAGGACTTTTGCAACACATTTAACAGTATAAGTTACACACATTTCAAAATATACATTTAACTGAGACAAACATCAATTTTAAAGTAAATTTACGAAAGTAAATCCATCATAAAATGAAAGTATGTCTTCTAATATATAAATCAATATTAAAATGCCTGAAAATAATCAGAATATTTCGTCACCTAACGACCAGTACTGTTACTGGAAACAACAGATCTACTCTTTATGTTTTTAATAACTGCTTTCTTTATGCAAATATTAAACTTTTACACACAAAGCGTCTGGCAAACCTATTAATCAATTTTCGCAAGGCCATACCAGACGAGACTAATCTCCAAATTTTATGCATGGAACTCCTACTCTGCGTAAACACTTGAAACACATTTTAGTACATCATCCATAGGGCAGTGTATTTCCTGTTTCATACATAATTATTATTTATAATTTTTTCCAGATCCTTAGTGCAGAGCATGCTAACATTTTGACATGTCACTGGAGTCGAGAACCGCTTATCCTCACGATGGTCAACACAGTTCGGCACCCGCAAAATGTGGCGAGTTGGTGCTTTGCTTTTACCACAGTTTTTGATATAATTAATTCAGATAGTAAGTAACTGAACACATTATTCTGTAATTTACTGCCCCTCTATATCTGTAAAAACACAGTTTTTGTTATTTTTTTTTCCGTGTAGCGAAAATGTTAACACATTTTACACAATTTTAAGGATTATGTTTGTTTGTTTGTTTTCTGGAATTTTGCACAAAGCTACACGAGGACTATCTGCGCTAGCATTCCCTAATTTAGCAGTGTAAGACTAGAGGGAAGGCAGCTAGTCATCACCACCCATCGCCAACTCTTGGGCTACTCTTTTACAAACGAACTTCCCAGTTTTCGTAGCACAGATTTCTTGTTTTAATGATTTGTGTACCCGCCTTGTAACTTTAGCAGAAATCAAACTTAACTTTAGGAAAATAAAACGCAAAGCTCCAGAAGAGGGTGGAATTAACAAGTGAATCCTGAAAAATCCATCCAACAAAAGCGTAACTCACGGGCCTGGCATGGCCTAGCGCGTTAAGGCGTGCGCTTCGTAATCTGAGGGTCGCGGGTTCGCCAAACATACTTGCTCTCCCAGCCATTGGGGGCGTTATAATGTTACGGTCAATCCCACTATTCGTTGGTAAAAGAGTAGCCCAAGAGTTGGCGGTGGGTGGTGATGACTAGCCGCCTTCCCTCTAGTCTTACATTACTAGCACAGACAACCCTCGAGTAGCTTTGTGCGAAATTCCAAAACAAACAAGCAAACAAATCATAACTCACTTTGTAACGATCGAGAATCTATCATTACAGTGAGGATGTAACCCATTTACTTGGGAATCAGCTGTTATTAAGGTAATCCCTAAGAAGCTACAGGCCCATTAGGTTGCTAATACCCTTGATAAGTTAATGGATAAATTAATCACTAACCTATTAAACACTTATCTAGAAGCCAAAAATAATATAACAACATACAAAATTCAGGCATCTCATTACACTTGCTAAAACCATTTACTTCGGTTTTAACAGAAAGCACACAACCATAACTGACTTTCTAGATGATTAAAAATGCTTTTGATTCGGTATGGAATAACGGACTTTGCTATAGATTAATGAACAGTCACGTCGTACCCATCCCTGCTGTACACTGGATATCCAGCTTTCTTATAGACACAACAGCTGAAGTTAAGATCAACAATGTGACTTCCAACCTCTTCACGTTCATAGTCGATGTCACCCAAGGGTCAGTATTAGGCCCAATATGATAAAGCCTCTTTGAATCCAACTCACTTTCTTGAACGACACACTTGCATCTCAATATATGACACTTCAAGTTTTCATATACGACAAGTAGCTTTCTTTAGTTTTAGTACTAACCTCTTTTTCAACAAATTTCCTATATTCAGTTCCTCACTGTCTCGGTTTATCACTGACGTTCATTACGATGTGTCAGCTCTCCTTGTTTACCATACTCATCAGCCATGCTCATGAATAAATCTCTCATGCTCCAACAACATTAACTACCATATTATTTACTCAAAACACTAAAATGTTTAAAACTTTTTTTTCATCCTTGCTAGTTCTTCAATAAAAGTTTACGTAAGCAGGAACAACAGAAAATTACAATTTCTGACCGTTCCTGGTTATCTCTTAGGCCCCTTCTAGATCTGAAAGTTTTCAAACCAAGATACCTATGAAGGAATTTTACAAGTAAATACTGTTTGTTAAGCATTAAAGGTTACACACGCTGTATTCTTTGTACATCAGCTAACACACATATTCGAGCTAAATATTGGTCTTAAGGGCATTCATGGTCTATTTGGAAAGGTCAATTAATGATTTGTTATATGTTCTGCTTGGTTAAGAAACATATAGATCATCTTCTGTGAAGTTAAACTTTTATTGGCTTTTTTTTATTTTAAGAGTTCAAGTGGGCTTCCTATCAGACGATTTTTGGATCCGCTGGCATTTTGAGGGGATATTTGCACATAGCCCCGCTAAGTTCGAGTCCTGAAAGAGGCTTTCCTGATGAAGGTAAGAACTTGTCCATTTGTAGAATGTCTAGATATAACTTTGCTGTGAAACTTAAGGCCTCAGTTGTGACAACAAACCATGCGAGTATTGTGGATTCTCCTAGTGAATGAATACAAGTGTAATGGAGAAAAGCTGCTAGAACCATAAGCATAACTAAAAAAAATGAGGACTGATCTTGCAGCAAAGTAAATGAATTACCCTCACCAGTGAAACTCCATCCTCCAAGTTCTATTTATATTGTTCTACTTCTCCCTGAACCTGGCTACAATACAATTACATTATAGAGATAACTGATTATTTTTATTAAATGAGCTGTGGATTATACATTGGCTGAAATTAACAGTTTACTTCAGAGTACCAGAGAACATTCATAATGATCAGAAAACAAGCTTTAACAGTCAACTGAGCACACAAGCTAAAATTGAGAGATGCCTGTGAAACCTTCAACCCAAGTTTTGGAGGAGTTCAACTCCTTGAAGCATCATTGCCAAGAAAGAGGCACAAGAGGCATTAATATATGCCTGGAGTTGCTACAACAGATTTTGTCCAACAAAAGATTTGAAGTAGAATACAACGCTACACAAAGGGCTAATTGTGCTCTGCTTACCACAGGTATTAAATCCGGTTTATAGCGGTGTGAATCTACAGACATAATGGACAAAAAGAAGGACCTTGTTGAGGAGCAGTAGAAGTTCACTAAACCCCAGCAGTTGGGAAAATAAATAAAAATTACCAACTGTACTGGACGGTCTGCCAAGGTAAGCTTTGTCTGTAAATACGTATATTTTTCTCACTTTAATTTTGCTGTTTTTCATGTTTTATCATTTTAGCCAAAATAGTCTCCATTTTGTTTTTAGTGTTATACTTTAAAGGGTTGTTTTGAAGGGTTCTATTGTTGTTATCTAAATTTTTAACTTGCTTTTATTGTTACCTTTCTCACTTCAATTACTATTTTCTTTTGTTACTTTAATTTGGTTTTAGTATGTTTTATTAAATTTTGTATAATACATTTCTGATTTTACATGATTAGCAGTTAAGGGTTATCGAAATTTTTACTTATCTGTCCACCTTTCTTTTCTTTATCCTTTCCCTTTTTGTACTCCCCTCATTTGATTTTTATATTATTATTATTATGTAGAAAGCGTTTAGATACAAAATTTGTTTTTGTAGGAATAGTTTTTATGTCTTTTTATTCCTTCTTTTTGTTATTTTTCTCAACATGATAAAAAAGAAAATTTTAAATTATTGAAATGTATGTAGCATCTGTAAATATTTTATTATTAGTTTTATATTTGCTTTGTAAATTTTATAACATATTCAGTGGTTTTTCCTTAATTCCACTTTGCATGCCATTCTAAAACGTTTTGGCTTATTTTAAATGAAAATTAAAGGAAAACAAAGAACTTTTATGTCCCTCTATGCTATCCTATTTACTATGTTAAATTGTTAAAAAATATACCATAAAATGAACCAGTATCATTCTAATATTTATCATGCCTTACAATAAGCTGCTATTCTAAAAGCCAATCACCTTGTTCGGAAAGCTGTCTGAGTTGAAGATGACTTTTCCTCTACCAAAGTTTATACTTCTGTTCCTTATTCTTACCATTCTCACCATTAAATACGACAAAAAATTATGCATCAACACAGTCTTAGACTATTCAATAAGATCTCCCTAACTCTTCTTTTTTTAAGAGTAAATGAGTTCAGAGATCCTAACCCTTCCGCATACGGCAACGTTTTCGTACCAGGTATCGTTCTAGTAGCCCTTTTCTGAACCCACATCAGTAGATTTAGCTATCTCGGTTGTTTCATATCAGACTATAGTCATGGATCAAATTGTTTCTATAACAATATTTTTCTCAAATCTCCATCACATAAAATTATTCGTCATATATATCAGGAAACTAAATTAATTCCATTTTCTATAAAGAACTTTTATGATAGACGTGACTACAATCCCGTCGATCTATATTTGAAAATAATCAGCACTTCATGTTTATTTTCACTGCACGCGATGTGAAAGGTCCTCCAACAAATTATATGAGAAGTCTAAGTGAACGCCGCAGGACTACAGTACTAATAGTTTTGCTGTTGTCTGTAAAACGTTTATGAGATAAGCAATATTCTACCAAATCTCATAATTAGATATTATTTTTGAATTTATTCAGTAAAATGAATCGATCTCAACGAATTTTCATAAAGTTATTTAATTTTATTGCAATCTTCCATCAGTGAAACTTTAGCTTTTTATGAAGTTTTTCCCAACTAAAACAAAATAAAAAATAAATCATGCTAGTTCTACCGAATTCCGGTAAGAAAACATACGCCAGCCTCGCAGTCTCGGTAGCAGTCCTTCTCTATTTTTAGTTACGCGCCGTGTAATTCCCAGTAAATAGCTTATGACAAATGCAAGTTAAAATTATCCACGAAGTCCTTGTAACTGTTTACTTAACCGAAAAATTATCCTTTCCTCTAGCATATTGTTTTCCCTTCCTTGTAACAATGATGTGTACAAATTAATCGATATTCATAGTATACTGTGTTATTCATTAAATACTCGTATTGTTTTTAAATATCAGACTTACACTTTGTTATATTTGAAATGCCAAACAAAAAACAATAGCAACACGAAAACGCTTGTTTTTTCAACACGATTTCTTCAAATAGACTCAGCTGATTCGTTAAAGATAGTGTAACTGTTGGCAGATCAGATTACAATTTATCACTCACTTTTTTGTCATTGTTAACTCCATATGAAACCGATTTTTCTCTGAAGATATTATTGACTCACGTGCTGATTGCTGTTACTAAAAGTAATAACACGATAGCTTAGCTACACGCGTATATTAACCATAAAACCAAGCACTCCGTATTCGCAGAGCTATAATAATAAATTTAACAAAAATAACAAAACTGTGTGAAATAGTTACTTAAATCAAGAATATAAAATTTGCGCACATGTTTGGAAATAATTCTGTCTGCAGTATATCATAGAAAGCTATATATTAAGACATAATTTTTTCACAGAAAAATATTTACTTATTTTTATTTGTGAAAAAATTTAATTTAAATGTTTTGTTTGTTTGTTTGTTTTGGAATTTCGCACAAAGCTACTCGAGGGCTATCTGTGCTAGCCGTCCCTAATTTTGCAGTGTAAGACTAGAGGGAAGGCAGCTAGTCATCACCACCCACCGCCAACTCTTGGGCTACTCTTTTTACGAATAGTGGGATTGACCGTCACATTATACACCCCCACGGCTGGGAGGGCGAGCATGTTTAGCGCGACCCTCGGATTACGAGTGCACGCCTTAACGCGCTCGGCCATGCCAGGCCTTAATTTAAATAAGAAAATCTAAGAAACTGCAACAGGTACACAACACATTAAAAATATAATTAAAATAATGAAGAATTCAGGTATTTACGAAAGCCAGTATTGATATTAGTGCTTGAGATCACATTTGAACAGATCTCGTCGAGTGTGTTCTAAAAACGTATGATTCTAACATATTTTTTTCTGTTATTTAATAAAAGATATAACAAATTAACAACATTTTCAACGGGGGTCACGTTTTGTCAACCCCTGTATAAAAAGAGAAAGAAAGCGATTACGACACTTTATGATATTCCCCCTTCCCAATAGCACAGCAACAATGGACTTAAACCCTAAAAACCGGGTTTCGACACCCGTGGCGGCCAGAACACAGATACATTATTGTGTAACTTTGGTTTAACTCAAAACACCAATTGTATGACGGATTTTAAAAGGTTAGTTAACTAATTTTAAGTTTCTGTGTATTTATGGAGGAAAATGATAAGTTTTATTTTAATAAGCAACGTATGTGTGTGTATCGATCTTCGGCTTTATTGTTAAGATACAATAAAATAACATTTGTTAAATTGTAATAATTTTTATTTGTTAAAAACAAGAATTTGTGTTGCTTTACAAAATGGCTTACACTATTTGATTTGTTTTAGTACCAGAAATAGAGAAGAGATAGGGTATTTATTTCCTTATCGTTAAAATATTGGACAAAACTTTTCTTAGAGTAGTGTATATAAAGTTAGTTGTACATTTTTGTTGAATGAAAACTTTACAAGCATTACTCACGAAGAAGTTGAACAAAATCAGCCAATACACACAGACATATATACTTAGGTGTTTACATATTGAAGAAAACATTTAAAAATGTGTTAATTAACCTATTGCTTATTTGTTATCGTTAATGTTCTAAAAGGTGTTTCTTATAAATTTGGATGTATATAAACCATTATTTAAACTTGCTCTTATATAACCATACATAAAATGTTTCGCATTATGTTGCTTATTATTTTAAAAAATTGAATAAATGGGTTAAAATTTCGAAAAAACAAACAGTAAGCAAAAGTATTAATTTTCTCAAATGTCAAATGTCATGAACAAATATGCCATCAATATTAAGAATTTTTTAATGCTTTGAGAGCTTTTTAAGAAACAAAAATTTAAAAAGAGCGAAACTGTATTTATTTTTATTCACGTACTTTTCTCCCGTAACTGAAATAAGTAGTAAATAAATGATATTTCTTCGCTGCTTTTTAACAATACAGCCTAAAACGGGCAACGATTTTCAAAATATTTGTTGTTGTTTAGAATTAAGCACGAAGCTGCACAATGGGCTATCTGTGCTCTGCCCACCACGGTTATTGAACCCCGGAATTGAAGGTGTAAGTCTGCAGACATACCGCTGAGCCACTGGGGAGCTTTCAAAACATAATTGTTAAAAGCATCAAAAAGTAGGCCCAAAATAGTTCACAACTATTAAAATATAAAAAACAGCTGCAATTATTGAAAAATATAATAAAAAATACTAAAACATTACATTATTAAAATCGTTTTCGTTGGCCACTTAGGTTTAACTAGGTTTCTGCGCCACTTCTTTACTAACAAATTTGAAATTTGTAAATACTTGGTTATGTTAAAATTGTTTCATTAATTTATCACACTTGTGTCTTTATTCTGTATTAATTGTAATTTTTCTCACTTTCTGTATTAAATGCATCTACACTTAATATTCTCAATTGACTCGCTCAATTTTTTATAGTTCACTTATATTAGTTTCTTCTCACCATGTCAATATTAAATGCATTAATATTATTAACTGACTTCTTCGCATATTTTTCTAATTAACTAACATTAGTTTCTAATGTTTTCTTTTATCGGTTCCTTTACATTTTATGTATTTTTGGTATCAGCACAAAATTATTCTTGATTAATAACGTTCCTTTTGGTAGAAATATATATTTTAGTGAAAATATATATAAAAACTGTTTTATTTCTGTTAAGAATGTTATTTAGAAATCTGTCATCGATTTACGTTTTACCAAGACCACATTTCTCTATAAGCGATAACTCAGTAGGATCATTACTCCCAGTTCAACCTTTAACATTTTTAATTGTATATTGTTAGCAAACATCATCATCAATTAACTTAAAACAAATTTTAAGTGGATATGAATGATCCTGAGATATTTCTTCATATAGATAATATATGTGTGTATGTGTGGAGTTCTCATTGTTTCAAAACTTTTATTATAAACATTTAGTATCCATTTTTCTCTTTTCAACTAATAAGAACTACATTATATAGTTTTGATGGAGTTTCCAAAATAACTCCATTCCATATTATTCACAATTTTATAGAATTAGTGGTTTGAAACGTCAAAATAAATTGTTGGATACAACCTACCGTAATTTATACAGCTAACTAAACATCCAGTTTCAATATTTATATTATTTAAAACAAGTTCAAATAGTAGGTGAAATAATACAATCCAAGGTCTTTGAACGTGATGTTGTAACTCCAGTGGAATATTTATTATTATTATTAATTCTATTCCATGTTCTTGATATATCAAAATTATTAAAAATCGTAACATTTTTGTTTTGTTCATTCTCCTTATCTTAAAATTGGAGAGCAACGTAAATGTTAGCCACATACATAGCAGAATGTGTCTGGAAAATGCTTGCAGCTTCTTGATGTCATCTGTGATAAAATCAGGTAGGTCTATGTGTTCACTTAGGCAGCTCGAACTAAACTGAAGTGGTGAGTGGTGAGCCCCTGTATATATGACTATGGAAAGTTCTAGAAAATTCTAAAAGGTTCTTGAAAATTCTCGTAAGTTCTACAACATTCTAGAAAATTCTTGAAAGTTCGAGAAAATTTTCTATCAGCTACTCAGCACTGAATCTACCTGGAATGTTCTGGAATATGGGTACATTTAAAAATTTGAATCAAAAGATAATTGTTATGGTGTTCTGTTAGTAAACAAAAATGGATAAAGTGAGATACCAACAAAATAAAAAAATAATAAATACATTTACAGAACTCAGGTTTGAGATGTATTCTTTACAAAATACAAAAAAGGAAAATGTATAAAAAGTCTTCAGTTTTTAAAAACTTGTGTTGTTAAAAATCAGAATCACATTTGAAAAATATAAAAATATATTCATTTAATCAAAATGCATGTACAAAACAATAAATTCAATACAAGTAAACAATTAAAATCAGTTTGGTGACAGGATTGTAGTTAGATTAACGGATGAAAAGTGATATGAATTTCAAATATTACATCTAAATGATTTAATAAAAAGTTAACCGAGAAAGATATTGAGGAACCGAAGACCGTGGACATCGCCATCATACGAGAAACATTGGAATGTTTTTGTTTCTTTTTGAATTTCGCACAAAATTACACGAGGGCCATTTGAGCTAGCCGTCCCTAATTTAGCAGGAAGGAAGGCAGCTAGTCATCATCGCCCACCACCAACTCTTGGGTTACTCCTTTACTAACGAATAATGGGATTGACCGTCATATTATAACGCCTCAATATATTCTAGACTTGTGTCTAGAAAACACACAATTCCAGGTGATGTAAAGCTCTGTGTGAGTGATTTTTCGTCGAATTATTTTCGGATTACGAGTCGCATGCCTTACGCGCTTGGCCATGCCAGGTCGAACTCACTTTTAAGAAAATAAAAGTTTCAAGATGGCTTGAGCGAGTTATGAAAACATTTAGTTTAAATATATAATGTTTCAACAAGATTTTGTCATTTTCAGGTAAGGTAGTATAGATATGTAGAATAGAACAATGATTGGATATTGCTGTATAGTCTAATTTGGGTTTCTTGGTACACTAATTTAGGGTAGAACTGTTTTCTTCAGTTAAGGTAGTTTATTTTATTTTACATTTTGTTTTAATATTAGATTATTTGTTTAAAATTACATTGTTTTGTAAAGATATATTGTGGGTTTATAAGGTGCAATATGCTAGTTTAAAAATGGCATTGGAATTATGTGATTCTATATAATTATTATTTCATAATTATTTTAATTTAGTGCCTGGTTTGCGGTGAATTTGACATCAACAGAAATTTTATATGTGTGTGTGTTTTCTTACAACTAAACCACATCGGGCTGTCGACTGTGTCAATCGAGGTAAATCGGATCTCTGATTTTAGCGCTGTAAATCAGTAGACTTACCACTGTCCCACCGGGGAACAAAATTTAATGTCTAATGGCCAATTTTCTCAAAGTGTTGCCTTTATTTTTTTAGTTGATGTCAGGGGTAAATGGTAAATTGCAGTGTAATATTGTTGAGCGTATTAGTGTTAATTTTGTTTGTGAGTCGAGTTTTGAAGTTTTTGTTCTGGTGGTTGTGTAGAAATGTTTAGATAGTGATTAGTGAAATATTGTTGGTGTAAATGAACGAATGCTTTACAGAGTTGATTCTTCTTCTGTATATTCAGTTGAACAATCTTCGAGGTATGGCAATAATACTTTTAGTATATTAATTTTTGTTTAGGTTCATGGGTAGAATTCCAGGTGATGTAAAGCTCTGTGTGAGTCATTTTTCGTCGGATTTTCTGTCGGACTTGATAATATCGAGGTTAAGAAAATACAATTACTTGTTATTTTCGTATTGAGTTGTGAAATTAATGTTAGGGTGGGTGGAGTGTATGTTCGAAAACAATTTATGTTTTCCATAGAAATGAAAACGGGAAAAGTGGCATCGGAATATTTATACCAATATAGGAGAGGATAAAATACGAATTTTTCATCCAGTTGGCGCAGGACAACGAAAACGGTATTAAATGTTTTTAGTGTTTTTTTAAAACTTCGTTTATCTATAACTGAGGCAGCGAATACTATTTTAATGATATGGAGCGATATGTGCTGCTTTTATTGATTTCTCTACGATTTTTGACTATGTTGAAAAATATCTGGCTCTTTTTGATGTTTTTAAAATTGTTTACATTTTAAATTCGTTCACTATTTTGAAATTCATTAACAAATGGCGTAGCCAATGACGAGGGCAACGAAAATGCTGTTTATTATTTGTACTGTCTTGGTATTTTTTATGATTTTGGCCTATTCTTTGCACGTGTGTTTTTAAAAACTGTATAAATAAGAAAATTATAGCTTAACAGGAATTGACAAATAAAATTAAATGGTATCCATCAACAGTAGAAAGTTTACAGTTTTGTTGAAGACTAACATTGATTAGAGGTTCAGAAGAACATTTATTCATCAAACAGTGGCGACATCAGGGGGTGGGGAGACACAAAGTGTGGCGGCAGTCAATCTAAATGTTTCCACTAAAAGCTACAGCTCTCAAAATAAATTCGAAGACTTACCGCTGTATCACTCAACGTGAATTACCTTCATAATTTTAAGTTTACAGAAACAAAAGTATTCATGAAAAAACTAGTAAAAGTTAACCTACTGTATAGTGTCCAAGTTTATCACCCATGACTTACTCTTTATCCTTCATTTAAAATGAAAAAATTAATTTTGCCGTAATATCCCTTCGCGCCCAAATTCTAGAGCCCTGGAGTCACACCTATTAATTGGGCGAAAATATGAACAACGCTATTATGTATCTGATCATCGTTGATGGATTTATATATGCTTACTTTAGTTTCTGTTTTGGTTTTAGAGTTTTATTTATCTGTCAATAATGACCTTCGAAGTTCACCAACCGAGTCCGTTCCAGGTTTTTACGATATTGTTGCCACAGTATGATTAGATTTTGATAATCACTGGAAGTTTCCAAAAAACTTGTGAACCTGCATAACTGTCAATTGCACGAGAAGTCTGGAAAACAACAGCGCCTATTTTAAACTTAAGTTGATACCTCCGAGAAACTAGAGAGCGCCATCTCTTGTCTCTTTTTCTGTGAGTGCAAATTGCTATTTTAAGTGTGAGTGATTATAGCAGTATATTGTTTTTTATTCTGAATGTGGAGTTTTCATGAATTGTTTGAGAAAGAAAATTATAGTGTTCATGACAGTATGCTTGGCCTAATTCAAATTCATTTTTTGTAAAACATTTTTTGAAAGAAGAGTGACATAAAATGAATTTTAAAAAGACAAGGTATATCACTGTTTCAGGTGTGTGTTTTCTTATAGCAAAGCACATCGGGCTATTTGCTGTGTCCACCAAGGGGAATCGAACCCCTTATTTTAGCGTTGTAAAACCTTAGACTTACAGCTGTTCTAGCGGGGGATATGATTTCAGAAATAAAGTGCACATTCGATAAATTATCACAAACTTATTACATCTGCCAGAATTTTGCTGCAATTCCTGTTTCAAACGTGTATGAAGAATATTGAAAACTTTATTGTAATGTTTACTTCTTTCACAAATGGCTAATGATGTGTTAACTTTTTTCCAATAATATAGATTGTGCCAAACAGAATCAAACATGCTAGACGAATAAGTACTATTTTGTCTTTAATGAGTATTCAATTATATAATTATCAACGATAACTCACTCGTGGGACAACTCTATTTGATTTGTAGATAAAAAAAAGCTTCTTTATTTTAAAAAGAAATTTGTATGCGGATATTCATGAATTTCTTTAACTTGATCAACGGTACTGCAATTTCTGAAAGAGGACAACTCAAATTAATAAGTCCATTGGTTGTCTTAGGTTTAAGCAACTTCAGAAATCAGCTCTATACTGCCAAGTTCATATTTTCAGGGGATGCATAAAAATGACACAAATCAATGTTATTAATAAAAGTGATACCAAATATCATTTTCATCAATTACTCTAGTTGAAAATGGTTAACGAAGCGGTTTAATTTGCATATATTCAGTTTGTTTCACTTTGGAATAGTAAAACATACAATAGATACATTAAAATGCTTTAGAAGCAAGTTAACATATGCAAATTTCGAAATTAGTGTAATGACACACATATCAGATACAGTAGAAATGAGAATTAATTGCAAAACAGAAACAAAAATAAGCTTAAATAGGAAGGTGTACCACGTAGTTTTCTGTCTTTCTGCTAAAGGAAATACGATAATAAACTGTGATACTGGTGCTAAACTTACTGTTCAATTTGGTACATTATATACTGGGCTGGCATAATCTATCATTTAGAGTTCGTATTTGGTCTTAAAGAGTAGTCTCGTCATTGGCGGTTGATGTTGATGACAGGTAGGAATAATTGCAAATAGCATTAGTAACTTTGCCATAAATAAAAACCAGGACTTGTTTTAAATACTGAAATTCTGATTCAAACAGTAATTTAATTGTTAAAAATATAGACATATGTAATAACTTCATGCAGGCGTAATTTATTGTTTAAGTTAAAAGGTTAAATAAATGCAATAGTCAACTAAAGGAAAACGAATAATTTATGAATAGTAAGTTGAGTATTTATTGGACGTTCAACTTTCCTGTACTTAAATAATAGATAATACATAGAGGAAGATCAAATTGAATGGTTTTTAAATACTAACGTATTTTTCTGAAAGTCAAGAGAAATATACCAACCCGTGTTCTCTAACACACACAAATAACGATATGACTAAAATTAAGCAAGTTAAACGACTAATAATTCAGGTATTGAATATCAGAGACAATTACAAAACTATTTATATATATGAATATATAAAGAGTTAACTGAACTTTATATGAACGATTCACATGTGCCAGAGAAGTTGAATGTTGTGAAAAATGCGAACCCTTAGACCATATATGACATTTTTAGCTTCATACATTTAGTTCACGGTGAATTCCTAACCATACCACACTGTAACGGCGCCCGAATATCATATGACTAAAAGTATATAGATCAGCTTTGAAGAGGAGGATGGGTAAATTATAATCGTATGATGAGATCATTAAATGATGTAGCGCCTAAGTAAGCAACATTTCGAAAAAAGAAAAACTTCGTTGTTCTTTATACAAAGGGAAGTATTTTGACAACAGAGCATTTGTAATAGAGTTCCGAAACCACACCCCAAAACAATTTAAAATAACGCTCTTATCTGAGAAATGAAAAATATGATTGTGAAAAACAAACAACTGACAGTAAGTAATACATGATGCTCGTATGGAACCGGAAGTAAACAAACCGTGGTCCAAGTTTAACAAGTGTCGAGGGCATTGTCACGTCAAAAATACTAGGATGTGTGTTGCTAGGATGTATAGTAGAATTACGTAGTCATCACCAGGGAGCATTGTTAGGTTGATAATAATATCAAGTCATCTACTTCGAGGGCGGAAAAATGTACAAGAATAAGTAATTGTTTTCTACGTGAGTATGGTAAATAAAGTATTTTCATGAAGTTTCTTTTTGTTTGATCATACGAGGTACAAACTGGAATATTATGATACAAGGATATTATTATCTTATACATAATGTAAATCACTCTAACAATATCTTCAGTTTTAGAAGTTTATTATTCTTCGTACAATAAGAATGTTGACATTTGATATACATAAAAAGGTATATAAAGTGATTGTGTTTCAAATTAAATCTCTTTGTAGCAAAATTATGAATAAATACATCATTTATATCTTTTAGATCCAATATTCTACAATAAGTTTTGTCTGGATAAACTTCAACAGCTATATTATCCATAATATATACAATACTGTCTACACTGTGGAATAACGTCCTTGCATAGCCTTCTTATCAAAAGTCCACGTTTGACAGTTCATTTTGATGAATGTTCTTATGCTGTGACATCAAGAAGACAAGTCGAGAAGATCGAAATATTCTAGTTTCCCATATAGACCAAAGCAGATACGGAACCAGTGATTTACAGATTTATGATTCGGATTTAAGCTGACAATGTAAAGTTGCTTATCTGTACAGTTAGGCAGCTGACTGCTAGCAAATACACATCCAAGTTTCTTTCTGTACATAAATATTATGAGAGTATAGAATAAATGTTCATTATGTTAACCGCTTCTTAGATATCAGTGACGTTGTTTCTGGACTGAAATTCTGTAAAGGCGAGAACATTTACACTGTCATGTAAAGCTTTATCAAATTGTATTTCTATTCCCAGGTTTCCCTTTTCTACCAGATTAAAGTGTGAATCACGTGTGTAAGATCTGTTATGTATTATAATTTATCTCGGACAGACGTGTCTCAGACTTTATGTTACGTATTACGATTTGAAATAGCCAGAAATTTTAATATACAAGTTATTTGAATTTTAAAATGTGTCACATTTATGATATTTTCCAATAAGATTAATACATACAATTTTCTTTCTTAACACAGATATGTTTTAATATACAAACAACGATACAGTTGCTAATAACGGTTATTACAAATAGTTATTATAAATATGTACAAGAAATTTACAAACTTACAAACTATACCGAGTTTCCTTTTAGCTCTAGAGCTGAATATTTTATCGATAGTTCCGATCTACAACAAACAAATTAATTTGGAGTTAATATTGTTACATCATGCTTAAACTAGCTAGCT
Source organism: Carcinoscorpius rotundicauda (assembly GCA_011833715.1). NCBI lineage: Eukaryota > Metazoa > Arthropoda > Merostomata > Xiphosura > Limulidae > Carcinoscorpius > Carcinoscorpius rotundicauda. The sequence continues at coordinate 11,579,371 of CM022395.1, read as the reverse complement.
TGGTTGGCCTCACTCCGATAATAAGTTCACTTCTTACCGATGAAGATATTTAATATCCTCATAGAAATACTAACGTTTGAAGTTATTCACTGAAGTTGAACGGTTTGTAATGTTCGAAATCTACAAACGTTCCTGGTCCAATTGTATTATTTTCCGACTAATAAGCATTAATTACAGTTATAGCTTCCGAAGCTTAAAGAATAGTGACTGTAGCAGACCAACAATATTCTATTACTGTCTCTTGGCGCGTCGATTTATAAAAAGTTTGAGGCGAGGTTCTAGAAAGTTCAATTGGAAACAATACTGGCAATCACACTGTTGAAATGGCGTGACTTACTCAATACACATTTAACAATATACGTTACATGCATCAAACTGAAACAAACGCAGATGTTAATATTAATGTATTATAATAAATCCGTTACACCTTCCTCCTTAGAGAATTAAACATTAGTGTTAGACATTTTTTAACTAAAATATTACATATATATATATAAACATATTGATAACAATACATTGTCAAATGATTATGAAATTTCAAAAACCATGACATCTTATAAGAGGACATGTAGATACATAGCCTAAAAATGCATTATTGATGGAAAATGATATACTTTAAAGGATATTTAGCACAGTTCCCTTGTGAGTGGCTTTTGAACATAAAAGAACGACCGAATGACTGATTTCTACTTTTCTAACGTAACCAAAACATGTTGTTGAACAAGTTTAAAATCTGATATATTATTTGACACAATACAAAATACACCTTTACTTTGTATAAAAACCCGGCATGACCAGCTGCTTAAGGCGCTCGGCTTGTAATCTGAAGGTCACCAAATATGCTCTCCCTTTCAGCTGTGGAGGCGTTATAATGTGACTGTCAATCCCACTATTTATTGGTAAAAGAGTAGCCCAAGAGTTGGCAGTGGGGGTGATCACTAGCTGTCTTCCCTCTTGTCTTACAATGATAAATTATGGACGGCTAACTCAAATAGCACTTGTGTAGCTTTGCGCGAAATTCTAAAACGAACAATCACTTAAATGTATCAAGTTTAATAGTATGTCAACTTTCTTTTTATATTTTGAAGGTAACAAGTCGATGATATTCAAACTTTCACGAACCAACAATTTCATTTTTATAGATTCCATGGCTTGTGATTGAAAGTCTTTGCGATGTTGTTGCAGCTGATGTAACATCTTAACTTTATCACATGTGGGTAGGGAATTTTAATATGTGGCATAATTCATATGTTTATCAATGGAATTTAAAATTTTCTGCAATAGGTCTTTCATAAACTTCAGGTTGATGAAGTGAGTGTCCTAATTTTTTTCAGGAGTAATAATAATTGGTTTTGCACATTCCATCTTAAAGTCAAGTAGCTTCGCGAAACAACCAAATAGTGAATATATCGAAGATTCAAGTAACAGTTAGAAATCCTCCCTTCCATATATTAGAAAGTTTATTTTCTGTTTAACAGATGTATTCTTATGAAACAATGCTGTCGGTAGTAACTTATGTTATTTAAATTCCTGCTTTTGTTCACAGTTACAAGTTACAAAATTATTGTTAGTTCTATCAATCATATCTTTAATTTGGTTTCGTGTAGCTTTAGTTAATTTTCCGAGCAAAGTATAGTGTTTGTTTAGCTCTCTATATGTCAAGGTAAATAAATGATAAAAAAGATGGTGTGAACAATATAAAAATCTATATATTTACATATATTTATTAAATCATTTACACTCTTTTGAGCTATAACATCGACCTTTTTAACACCTCAATGATAAGTTATGTCATTATTATGAACTGGGAAGTGCATAGTTAATTTGTGAGGTTGCTTAACCCTAAGACAACCAATTACTCCAAATTTTAACAGGGAATTTGAATAAGACTTCTCAACATTCATTTTTTCACTCCTTTCGGTAAATATATTTGTAAAGTTCTGTCCTAACAAACTAACCGCATTCGACGGTTCCATCTTCCCAGAATATTTGGAAATATTTTTATTCACAGAGTTATATTGTCCACAGTTTGTCTCTAATAGAAATTTGATCAAAAATGGTTGTTTATAGAAAAAAATTATTGTATAAACACTTGAACGCTTGTTATTTAATAATGTATGCTCTGTCCTTCAAATAAAATTTTTCAATCAGTGATGTCGAGAAACCCACTTGTTGAGAATTTTATATGCAAAAACGGCTCGTTTGGGTTGAGAAAATATTTTACATAGAAGAGCGAACAACCTTTCGACCTTCTATGTAAAATATTTTCTCAACCCAAACGAGCCGTTTTTGCATATAAAATTCGTCAATATCTATCACAGCCGAAGTCGTCACAATGGATAGACATTGGGCACTTGCACTACAATATCATGTTCTGGAACTGAATCACTTCTTAAACATAATTGTCCGTAGTTTTGAAACGATCAATATGTATCAAAATGGATGTCGAGTTGCATCATGATCGGCTTTTTCAAAGTATGTGATATGTCAGAAACATGTCTCTCTAAAACATTCAACTGAGACTTGTCTCTCACATTCATAAACAAAATTATGCATTGAAAGTTTAAAGTAATCTTATGCATTTCTTTAGCCTAATGAAGTAGAATATAAAACACAGATATAATAAAATGGTGATTTCCATAAATTCATTTATTTTCTTCACTTTCACACATAAGAAAATTAATTATTCGTTCCACGGTAGAATGCAATGTCTATCAAGTTAGTCTGTAAATTCTCCGAGATAATCAGCAAGAGGGGATAATTAATTCCACCTGAAATGTAAACAGTGCTGACTGTGTTGTAGAACAAAACAGATATACCTAATATTTCTCGTGCATGGTACGATTTCAGACATGCATAAGCAGACTTGAAAGCCACCAGAAAGATACCTGTTTTACCTTTCTGACGTAGATGATTGCGCCTATAACTCCAACGAAGAGCAATAACTTCATTGATTAATGTAACATCATTTTACACTTTTGGAGTTATTAACAAGTAATACTGTTTAATGGATATTCCTTAGGTCAGTTGTTATTTGTCTTCAGACACCAGAAAGAGTTAAGAAAAAGTTTTGCAACTAACCTTCTTCATGGATTAGATTATATATTTTCAGAGTTCAGTAGCACCCCTTGCTTTTTAACATACTGTTCAATACCTTTTTGTTTTGCCTCTGACATAATGCAGTAAAAGGACCATCATGAACTTTTGTTTTATCTTTAAAAATATGTTCATATAATTTTTAAACAGTTTCGTGGACCTCTCAGGGAAATGATAGATTTCATAAATCTACATTATCTTATACCCACACACAACTGCTGTTTTCACCTCTTCAGTGTCCCATATACTGATAAATGCTCTCCGTTATCTCTGTGATTATAAATGGATAGTATTTCTAGATTGACATATATGTTACATAGAGATTATTTTACCAGAATGAAAACAGGATGATATAGTTTTCATGTAACTAAAAATTTTGCATTTAATGAAACTTAAATAGCTTCGCACATCTGAAACATTTATGATCATTATGGGACGACCAACTAGATACTCACAGTTCTTATTTTTCCATAGATATAAATGTAATGTACTTCATCTTCTCACTGTCTTTCACATTATACAACAGTCTAGCAGCTTTTATTGTATACCATAGAAATTGTCCCATATATCCAGACAAGGAACTGCTGTGCGATCCTTGCGGAAATTAATGAAAAATGATTTATTTCATGTGTCCAGATTGAAATAAGATTATATCTCTGAACTTCTAGTTTATGTTGCTTGTATAATGTATGTTTTCTAACATACTATGTGATTCTGTTTGGAACATCATTCATTGTATTAGGATTATAACATAAATTACTCGGGTGATGAAAACACCAGCAAAGTTCATATATAGTGTTATGCTACTTTCAGAAGACATCAACATATAAGTTAAGACTTTAGCTTCGTTACTATTAAGAAATGTTGGATATTAAACATCTTCAGACTGCTGCAAGTAGTCTTATCACTGTATAATATTTACCTGACTATAGTTGTTAGTTATATTCTATCCGTAGTGCTATAAACCTGCTTTTATATATCGTCATACACACAGAAGCAATAGTCATGTACCTGAAGGGATTAATACCACAGGTGGCGAGGAACTCATTTCTGCACTGCAGACAGTACTAACACAATTTGTTAACATCTAATCAGCAATATCTAATTAATTAAAATGAATAACATGTGTATTTCCACAAAGTTTAATAAAGTCTCCTTGTTGCATTTTATCAATATATAAACACAGTTGTAGAATTATGTATTTTACAATTTATAAAGCATACATATTTTCATATAATCACTTTAATAATGTAACTATCAAGATAAGATGAAGCTTATTTTGAAATTGAAAGTGTGCTCTTTCTCTCGGTGCTGTCGATATCAGTCCAAAAATATCTCTCTTACCAGTGTTTCCATGGTACTGGGTGAACACAAGGTCATATTGGGTATTGAGCATTCAGATTAGGAAGATTACCTTTCTGTTACTCAGTTAAAGCAAATGTATCAGGGAATGATAAAAATGACATGCAGATAAATATATATTGATCATCCTAACGTTAAGATGATTAGTTTTGTATCCGTTATAACAACCTATTTATTTATAAAATATATTACACTCAGCAAATCTAAGGGATTCGATGTTTATGCAATCATTGTGTAACAAATGTCACAATAGCTCGCTCATAGATGTTTATTTAAGTTACTAAACCCATTATCACGATCAGAACAGTCATACTGGACACCAATGAAAGCCTTCATTGATGTTTTAATACCAAAGTAGTTATCATGAAACCAGAGAAAAAATTTTTGCAAGATATGGTAGTTCTTCGTAAATAACTCTATTGAAATTATCTAAATACACAATATATATTTGAACTTTTAGATAACATTGAAATTTTCTATTTCAATATTTTTTCATATTTTCTGTTCCACAAGGACCATATGGAATATTTCATGAATCATGGAGTCAGTAGCCATTGTATGTAATTAGTGATTTTTTTTACTAATAATATATTTGTAATTAGGAGTTTTTCTCCGTTGTTCCAAACCTAGAACAATACTGCTGGCACAAGGGAGTTTATCTTTGCTGTACTTTATTGTTAATACTGACCTTTTTTCAAGCAATCAGACTTAATGTAACTGATATGTCTTATGACATTCAAGCATTTGTAAAGTGATGACATCAATTTTAAAAGATTCATCTAATGTTAACCCTTTTTTACTGTAGGTAACCTTTCCAATATATTACAGGAATGTGTGTCAGATGAAAATGCAACTTTGTCTTTTAAACAGGTTAAATAGGTTTATCTAACTGTCTTCTCTACTGCGGTGATTCTAACTTTATCTTTGGATTTCAAATTAAGTGTTGTCTCGTCCAGTACACTCTGTACGTCATCATTAAATTAGTTTATGACGTTAATGAGAAACTGCCCAAATAAGTCTTCTTTGAATACAACTACAACGTTAAACGTTATAAGCGTAGCATTATATTTTTTGGCATGCCTCAATGAAGTTTTAATTGCATTAAACATCTGATTTCTAGGACATTTACTAGATATCTGTTAAGAAAAAGAAAACGTAAATGTAAAATTATTGATTCGAATTAATATAGTTATTTGTTAAGACTATTAGACATATAATTACCCAATCTTAACGGTTGTTGGATAGTTGTTTCATCCATGTTATTCATAGTCTTTCACTTTCAGAAGATGGATTGAATCTAAGTCCATTTCAAACCCCTTATGTACTATCTGTAATTGTCTATAGGTATAATTTATAAAACATCTGATATTTATATCATAAGTTACTTCTTCCACAACTATTCTTTTATATATATATATTTGGATATGGTTGTTTAATTTCTATCCTGTTTAGGTATTTTTCATAACTCTCTAATATGTCGTAGGTACTTTAATTTTCAGCCTGCACTACTTACAATGGAGGTCGTTTGAAGATTTTTACGATAAAAATTGAGATAAAGTATAATAGAAGAATGTGCTAGTACTCTGTATGTAGGGATGACACAGAGGCCCATATTAAAGTAAAACAAATACCATCTGGATTTGCTTCTTTACAAGTCATAAGAAGCTAGATATGAAGAGCTACTTGACATTTTCGCTCTGTTTCCAATGTATATGCCGGTATTTAACTATTCAAAGCATCCCAAAATCGAAAACCGGCAAATAACAAAACCGAGATTTCTTATTTTCGTTCATTATAATTTTTATTTAAAATGCCATGCACCACCTAGCTAGTTCTAACAGAAACTACACTTTTATCATCACTTGATAGAACAAGAAAGTCTTCACGATTTTTAACTACTTATATTATTATTATTATATGCAAAACTTATAAAGCTTTAGAATACACTCATGTACGCCATCTTATAAAAACATAAACAAACAAGTATTTGGGAAAAAAAAATGTGCTAAAACCAGGTAAGGCTGGCTACTGAACTTGAAACAGAAACCAAACGAGATAGGGATGGAAATAAACATATCACTTGATCTATCTAATGATCGCACAAAACACAAAGCCATCTTAACTATATATTCAAACTCTGTGTATATTACATATGTTTTTCTACTTATAACATAGTATAGTTTGATTTATGGTTTACATATATTCTTATATTGTTAGTCCATACTCATAATGGTAATACAGTCATGTTTTATTCTTATGCCTAATTTTACTCTATAGTTAATCAACTCTGTAGTAATTAATTTTGCTACAGCTAAATATCGTAAACGAATAAAGTATCATGAAACAAAATTTTACCACTTTACTATTGTAAAAGCTAACTGAAACAGAAACGCTTGGTATTTTAGTCACTATGATTTTCTGTAGAACATTCACTTTGAAGTACAAAACACTAGATCGCTGAGGCAATTAATAAATATATATTTTTAAAGAAGGAAACTCAAAAATCACAATTAATGTTTGATTAATTTTATTTGTGTTTTTTAAGATTCTTTGTTATTTTACAGTTAAGCTTATTCGATACATAACCATAAACGAACTTACAACATGCATAAAACAAACCACCTATATGAACCAACATGGCCTGTGTAAGTTAGTTCGATTTAGTTGTTGAGTACTGACTCGCACATCACCGTGTGCAGTCCACAGGGTCATTCCAGAAAACAGTGATATCACAGACAATGCATTTCGTTATAATAAAAAATCCAAACATTAGAAACATTTTCTTAAATATTGGTTGTGTAAAACTGTTATGCATACATATACACTTTTTTGTTAAATTATAAACAATACATTTTGCTTAATCTTCCATTTGTATTATCTTAAAATTTTCATACAGGTTCAACAGATATAATAAAAGATGAGTTTTGTTTCATTTATTTTCCATCAAAGATCTATAATATCATTTTATACATTTAGTGTCAGGTGAAACAGAATGTAATAAAATTCAGTTTGTAAGCTGTGTTTTGATACATCATTGTAATGTTTTCTATCTTAATTTTTATGTTTTTATGGTAAATTTCAGCTCCTGTATACTAAATTTGTAGACAGTTTGCTTCAAGATTATTTGCAATCTAATAAAAGAAATCTTTCTACCACTGATAATTTTATAAGAAAACGTGGAGAAGACAAACATGTGTCTTAACTTTTTACATATAGAAGTCGCAATTTTAATTTACTTGTGCCTTATATTGGACAGATTTCATTTCACCAAGGCAGAGAAATGCATGATACAGGTTTAAATAAATAAATACATTATTGTTTTAAAAATGTTGGATGCAAAACCCAGTTAAGTGTTTTAGTGAAACAGATGTTTTTTGTTGTTTTAACTCTTGTCAAATATTTTGAAAAAGGAACATTGTAACACTTGGGTTGTTTTACTCATTGATATGAAACTCTGAACTCTAGAGCAAACATGCCTCAGAGTAAAAGTGTTTCCTGATGATAAAATTGCGGTGTATGTACACAAGTAAAATAAAGCTGATATTCACTGAAAACACACTCGTTGACTAACAAAACTGTGGCCATGATATAACTAAAACGATTTTATCTGAGGCACGGTCTTTGTATGATTAAAGAAACTTATATTTAAATGCTTAGCGACTATGGAATATTACCAGAATGACGAGAAAGAACTTTTTGATAAAGTACACGAAAGTTAAAGAAAGTCGACATACTGGGAAGTCCACTGAAAATTCCAGGCTACAATTCGAAATTGTGTGGACGTCCCTATGTTGATCAATCTCCAACATCAGTTCTAGCCTCTCATAAGAGTGAACATTATCATTTAAGTGTGAAAAGTAGGCATTATATTTAACTTGACTTACAATATTGTATAAAGAAAGTTTTTCTGTGACTTATATTAATTTACACAATCACAAATATTTAATTTAATCAACAGGACTCTTAAACAATATCAAGTATTGCTCCATGCTTTACCTTAAACAATGTCAAGTATTGCTCCATGCTTTACCTTAAACAATGTCAAGTATTACTCCATGCTTTACCTTAAACAATGTCAAGTATTACTCCATGCTTTACCTTAAACAATGTCAAGTATTACTCCATGCTTTACCTTAAACAATGTCAAGTATTACTCCATGCTTTACCTTAAACAATATCAAGTATTGCTCCATGCTTTACCTTAAACAATGTCAAGTATTACTCCATGCTTTACCTTAAACAATATCAAGTATTGCTCCATGCTTTACCTTAAACAATATCAAGTATTGCTCCATGCTTTACCTTAAACAATATCAAGTATTGCTCCATGCTTTACCTTAAACAATGTCAAGTATTGCTCCATGCTTTACCTTAAACAATGTCAAGTATTACTCCATGCTTTACCTTAAACAATGTCAAGTATTACTCCATGCTTTACCTTAAACAATATCAAGTATTGCTCCATGCTTTACCTTAAACAATATCAAGTATTGCTCCATGCTTTACCTTAAACAATGTCAAGTATTGCTCCATGCTTTACCTTAAACAATGTCAAGTATTGCTCCATGCTTTACCTTAAACAATGTCAAGTATTACTCCATGCTTTACCTTAAACAATGTCAAGTATTACTCCATGCTTTACCTTAAACAATGTCAAGTATTACTCCATGCTTTACCTTAAACAATGTCAAGTATTACTCCATGCTTTACCTTAAACAATGTCAAGTATTACTCCATGCTTTACCTTAAACAATGTCAAGTATTACTCCATGCTTTACCTTAAACAATGTCAAGTATTGCTCCATGCTTTACCTTAAACAATATCAAGTATTGCTCTATGCTTTACCTTAAGAAATATCAAGTATTGCTCCATGCTTTACCTTAAGAAATAGGTAAACAAATTAAAGATAGTAATGCCGGAGCCAATAATAATTTCATCATATTTAGTTATTTATGTGCTTTACGTATTTTAAAGGGTAAAATTCCAAAGACAGATCGACAGAAGCTGAAACCTATTTGACACATACTATTATTCATAGAAGTGTCTGTCAGATAAGCATCAAGGAAATACTGAACAAAAAAAACAAATCACTTTTATTCCTGAAAATATTGGTGCACTTGCTTCACCATCCCAAGGCTTATAAACGACCAATGAATAAAGTAGTAAACACAATATCCCATGAAATAAATTTGATATGTATAACCTAATGATGATAAATCAGTTGCAACAACATCATCAGACCTTTCACTCAAACCATAGAACCCATTAAAGTAAAAAAAATGAGTTGTTGGCTCAGGAAAATTCCTGCCCTGTGAAAGTGGGTTTTCTCGGGGCACTGGCGTTTCGCTCCACATCCAAATCTCAGGTATTGTATCTTTAGATACAAGCCAAGGCAATATTCTTTCCCAGCCAGTTAATATCTCATCGGCTTTTCAAACTTCGGGCTCCGCCTGGCTCAGTTCTCTTGTGCCGCCTTTGTCTCGCTCCCCCCTTCTCATCCGTCATTTTTATACTGCCCCACCGCACTTCATCACCTTAAACAAGTAAAAGTAAAATACATGCAAATTCCCAAGCAAACTTAAATAATGTTTCAAGAGGAACCACAACGTTCCTGACCACCACTGTTAGGGAGAGAATTGTTTAGACATCTCTCTCTCTAAACTAAACCCCTGTCAAGTTCGTTTATGTTTGCGTTCGCATGAAAAATTAAATATCGTCAACAGTGTTCCTCAGAAATAAAAGAAGAGGTTCGAAGAAAATTAATGATTAACAGAAGATCCAGTCAATAATATAATGCCTAAACAAAAAATAACTTTATTGGATGAAAGTAATTTGCAGAACGTTTATTATTCACGAATGTTCCACAATGGGTTGCGAGATAAACCAAGAGATGGAAGTATATGAAACATAAATCACGCATCAACTAAAACACCCAAAGAGACACTCACTTCTTTACTACATACAATGAAACCAAAACAATCGTAGTAGAATGGTTTAATCATATTCTTGAAACTAGAATCTGGTGCTATTTTACACATTATGGAACTTACAAGAATATTTCTGTATTGCCAAATCTGATCAAAACTTATAACACGATGTAACACAATTTTTACTTTTTCTTGTTCCTGGGCAAAAAGAGTTATTTCCCAAATGGTTATGCCTGAAGTAAATGGAAAAGACCTATTTTTTCTTAAAACTTTGCTTTTGTGGCCTGGTATATAAAAGTTTCAAATTTACCTATTTTCCAGAACATTCCAGGTAGATTCAGTGCTGAGTAGCTGATAGAGAATTTTCTTGAACTTACAAGAATTTTTTTTTAGGACTATCCATGGTAATATATATATACAGGGACTCATCACTTAAGTTTAGTTCTAGCTTCCTAAGTGAACAAAATATACCTATCTGTTTTTATCAGAGATGGCATCAAGAAGCTGCAAGCATTCTCCAGACGCATTCTGCTCTGTATGTTGTCAACTTATCAAGACAAGAGCGAATGAGTACTCTGTGACAGCATCTGCTAAAATGTGTGAATCCTACAAGGGATATTTCGACATCCCTGTCGGGGATCAAGACAAACCCTGGACCTCATTTTCCCTACGAGCACTGAAAAAAACTTTAGAAGGTAAGACGAACAATGTTTTCTTGCTTAAATGGTAAGATTTTATATTATACAGATTTTAGACTTTCTAAAATGTAAATATCTTTGGTGCACCTCAAAGATGAATAATCAGTGTCAAGACCTTGGTAGAAGCCTTGAAGTATGACGAGTGTGGCTTTGAGGTTATCGGAGACTTCAAAATGGTGGCATTCCTGATGGGTTTCCAAGGAGGCTTTACCACGTTTCCCTGTTATCTTTGTCTTTGGGACACCAGGACACCTCAGCGCAATACAACAGGAAGCATTGGCCACAACGGACCGAGTTCTCTGTGGGGATGCACAATGTCAAGTGTGAGCCACTGGTGGACCTCCAGAAAGTGTTGTTCCCACCATTTTACATAAAATTGGGTCTTGTAAAACAATTTATCACAGCTCTTGATAAGAAGTCTGCAGCCTTCAAGTACTTTCGAGACTTCTTCTCTACCCTGTCTGAGGCAAAGGTTAAAACTGGTGTCTTCGTTGGACCACAAATAAAGATTTTGAAGTGCGCAGAATTCACCAAGAAGTTCAGTAGGAAGGGAAAAAAGCTTGAGGCAGCTTTATCGCATTAGTCCGGGGATTCTTAGGCAATCACAAGGCCTAAAATTATGTGGAACTAGTTGAGGCTCTGGTGAAGAACTACGGCAAAATTGGCTGCAGGATGTCCCTGAAAGTCCATATCCTTGATGCTCATCCTTATAAATTCAAGGAGAACATGGGAACAAAGTCAGAGGAGCAAGGCGAGGGCTTTCATCAACATATACCGCTTCCAAGGAGCGTATAACGAAAACATGATGGGAAACGAAATTTGGGGGCTGATACGTGAAAATGGTTTACATTACAGTCGCAAACCTCAAAAAACTACTCACTTCTAAACATTTCTGTATAACTTTTGTACAAATACATGTAAATATTGATTCATATGTTGTTTTATTCAGACCTTATGTAAATGAAAATGTGCAAATTTGCCCGTTTTTACATAGAAAATAGGTTAGTTTCTGAATTTAATTATCCAGGTCACAAAATCAAAGTTTGAAAGGAATAATGGCCATTTTCTGTACTTTTACAACATAAGCAATCAAGAAATAACACATACCATCCAGAAACAAAATTTGTGTTACATAGTGTTATTATTTATATCATTAAATATGAAAATCAAACTTATATTTCGAAATATCCGATATCAAACAAACAGTTACCAAACAATAGCAATGCATATGTAGTAACATGAAATTCATAAATTATATTACAATGAATCCTGCAGAAGAGAGTGTTGTTCCAGTTAAACTTTGGATTTTTCGTGTTTGGCTAAAATCCTAAAAGTTGTTATTTCACTCAGCTTCTATAATAGTAAGTTGATGAGATTATGGTTTACAGTAATTCAATCATTTGTTATATTTGGTTGTAGCAAAATGAATGACTACAGAATTCATTTAACTAGATAGTAAAATTAAAGTAAGAATGAAAACAGAACTATACTACAATATATATGTATAGTGATAATATAAAAATATATATGTAAAACAAAATTCAAACTATACTATATTATAATTATCAAAACGTGTAATTTACATACAGTTTGAATAAGTTACTTCAGAAACTATTCTTTTCAGGATCACATATACTTGTTAGTATAAAAATGTAAGTGAAATATAAAATCAAGTTTTGCATTTTAATAAAATAATATAGTTGTAAAATGTACGTTTTTCAACTTAGATGAAATAATAATTTTAAAGCTTTCATTATTACTGAAATGAGAACAATAAAGTTTTTCATATATTTCCATTTATAAAACAATAAGCATAAAAAATTCAGGAACTAAAATAATTTTTACTCCATCGCCGAAGCGTCATCAAGACGTTTCATAAGTAGGCCTACACTCTATAGAATGTAGAAAGGAACATAACTGCCGAGATTCACCTGTTGCTAATTTGTCATCATTGAAATGATAACCAACAATGATAACTAAAGCAAATAAATAAACACTTTAACAGGCGTCTAGTCAGGGCAACTATTGTTTGAGAGAATGCCAGTTTAAGAATAGAACAAGTTGCTGCTGAAGGTGAAGACACACGAATACAGTTCTGCATGTATTTTTTCAAGGTCATCACTGGCTTAGATTTTTTAAAAAAATTTTGTGCCCAGTAACAGTGTAGGTAAAACTAAAAGGATTTAGCATAACAGTCACTTACTTAATCTAGTTCACACCATAACAGTTGTTTACGTGATTGATGATAAAATTAGCGCCAAGACCATAATCAAGGGTTAATTAACTTGATAAGTCAAACAACGCATTTAATAACCCTTTTACCAAGCAATATTCTAAGTTGTATGACAAACACGGTTAAAACATCGAAAATTTTTCGAATTGCTTTTCTAGTGTATTATAAATTTACCAACTGAGGGGATTGTTTAGGAAAAAAACTTGGTTTAATTCTTGAAATATTTTGAATAATTTTATTATTTCAAGTTATGCTCAAATCATATTCTAAGAAAACCACCACAATGTTGTCACATTATGTAGGATTACCATACATCCTGTTTTTACCGGGACAGTTCCATTTTTAATAGATTATATTAGTATATCCGGAAAAGTTCTGGGGACGCACAAAGTGTCTATATTTTATGATAAAGACATCAAACTGTCATTGACATTGAATCGGGCCTGGCATGGCCGAGCGCGTTAAGGCGTGCACTCGTAATCCGAGGGTCGCGGGTTCGCGCCCGCGTCGCGCTAAACATGCTCGCCCTCCCAGCCGTGGGGGTGCATAATGTGACGGTCAATCCCACTATTCGTTGGTGAAAGAGTAGCCCAAGAGTTGGCGGTGGGTGGTGATGACTAGCTGCCTTCCCTCTAGTCTTACACTGCTAAATTAGGGACGGCTAGCACAGATAGCCCTCGAGTAGCTTTGTGCGAAATTCCAAATCAAACCATAATCAAGACATCGAATCACGAACCCAATAGTGTAGTTTACTTTCTCATTTTTTAACATGTCCTCTTCTCTGCCGCCAAACTATTTCGAAAGTACAATCCGTGCGATGTAAGTAACCAAGATCTAAAATCATGTTTTTTTTTAGTATAACAGTTAGTGAACGCGTAATGGACGTTCAAACTTCAGAGAATTTTCTTTATCGTAGAGTCAGTATGATATATCTTATATCTTACAGCCAAGATCTAAAATCGTGTTTTTTTTTGTTTTGTTTTAGTATACTAGTTGGTGAATGTGTAGTGGACTTTCAAACTTTAGAGACTTTTCTTTATCAAATTGTCAAATACTGAAAATAAAACTGTTTTCCAGATACTTTGAAAGCAGACTTCCTATTTCAAAGGCAAATGTTCGTACATTTGGTCACCCCTAATACTGAGATTTCTTTAGAGGTAAACTTACCTCGATTATATTTTCTACTAAGTATATGATAAATTCATCTCGACTCTACTTTCTACAAAATATAATACACTTTTGAATGCTTCTGAATACAGTTAAAATAGGCTAAAAGATTAAAACTTCGTACTGCACGCGACTGTGTACAAAAAATATGTCACAAGTTTTCCAAATCCTAAAATAGCATGGAAACTAAAAATTGCTTCCTCGATTGTAATTATGTCAGTCTTGCTCCCAAGTGGCTAAGCGGTATGTCTGCGGACTTACAACGCTAAAAACCGGGTTTCGATACCTGTGGTGTGCGGAGCACAGATAGCCCATCGTGTAGCTTTGTGCTTAATTCAAAACAACAAAAATGTCAGTCTTGGTTTCAATTCTATTATCTTCCATTCTGCAAGATTAACACTGAAAAGTTTGAAATTAATCTGTATAATAACGCTTTTATAACATATATTTAGATGTCGTGTCTACGCTTAATGTTTACATTTCATGTTATAGAGACACGCAATTAAAATGATGTTAAGAGAAATTATTGTCTAGTGTTATATAATTTCTATATAAAATGTATAGCAAATATTTTATAAATCTCAGTTCTCTAAACCCAGAGTTTTAATACTACTTGTTAGCAGAGCACAAATAGCTCATTATATAACTTTAAAACCCCTCCATCTTCCCAGTGAACAACGTATGTTGAAACGAAACTGTGTGGGGTATTATGTTGAGAGTGTGTAGTACGAAGTTATTATTACTCTTTTACTTTTCAAGTCAGTTCAAATAAAAATTTGCTAGAACAAACTCTGCCGTAAATGTATAGCTAGAGTTTATGCAAGACATCGTATAAATTCTCTCCCCCTTTGTTTGATAACATAGTGTTTATAGTTAATTGTTATACAAGAATATCTGTCGTGTCAACTGAACTTCTCAGTATATAATTTACTTAGTATAAGTTTGTTTTATTTTAAGAACATGTATAGCGCTTAGCTTTATCAACTGTTTTGTACAAAAACAACAAACGTTGTAATAAATAATATATCCAGGTTTAATGAAGAGAATCACGTGCAATGTTATGAAAAATATGCTATAGATATTAAATGAAGGCAGCACTACAGTAAAAAAAGCAAAAGTGTTTTATCATTTGTTATGAAGTTCGCGCAGAAGTTTCTCGAAGGCCGTCAGCAATGCATGTTTGTTTGTTTTGGAATTTCGCACAAAGCTACTCGAGGGCTATCTGTGCTAGCCGTCCCTAATTTAGCAGTGTAAGACTAGAGGGAAGGCAGCTAGTCATCACCACCCACCGCCAACTCTTGGGCTACTCTTTTACCAACGAATAGTGGGATTGACCGTCACATTATACACCCCCACGGCTGGGAGGGCGAGCATGTTTAGCGTGACCCTCGGATTACGAGTGCACGCCTTAACGAGCTCGGCCATGCCAGGCCTCCGTCAGTAATGATAGACTACAGAGAAGACAGCTAGTCAACACTATCCACCGTCTATTCTTGGAATACATTTTCATTGACGATTAGTGAGTTTGAACGACATATTATAACGCTCTCAAGATTGTAAAGACGAGGATGTTTGGCGAAGGAGATTCGAACCTGCGGCCCACAATTGCGAGTCGAACGCCCTAACCATCAGAATTTTAGAATACGCAGTAAATTGTATGTTCAGATACTTCACATGTTAGTCAATAGCAAAGTTAAATTATTAATATATTACGAATTTACCAGAATAGCTTTGTTTGCAATAACATTTAGTAAACAGCTCCAATCTAAAATCGCATTGTATAATAAAAGATATAACAGTGACATATAAGAAGTGTTAATTTGTTAACAGATAACATCATTTTTATACAAGTATAATCAGTTTTCTGTACATAAAATTATAGTTATAATGCTCGTGCCGCATATAAATATATTAATTAATAGATGAGAGCAAAACAACAAAACCTTAATTAAGGTTAGAAATACACCTGGTGTTTGTTTTGTTTGTACACTTTACTTGTATTTTTTAACGTTAGCAACTGATTAAAGTTAAAAACTGCTTAAAGAAGGCTATTAGTGTGACAAACAGAACTGTATTGTCTGAAAGTTTGTGAACCTAAAATTATACGTGTGGCTGAAGACTATTTTTAAAAACACAAATTAAGGAATTCCACCAAATGACAGAGTGGCAAAATCATCTTGTAGTGTGATAAGTAACTAGATTACAATGATTAGGAGTAGTGAGGTTCCTATATATCGAAAATAATATCCTCATTTTTCACCTTCAGTGTACTGTTCAAAATGTTCGCTAGTTTTCACAGTTTAATGTGACCACTGCTAAATTGTCAAAATTATTGTAAATGAAATGTAAGTGATATATATGTAATATTTAGTCAATATGATTATTTATTACTAAACAATGAAATCAACACAAACTTTACAAGATATGATGAAAATATATGTATATACAATAACAACCAAGTTAGATCATCATCATTCTTCTTCAGTCTACTATCGCATGATGGTCTCCTTGAGACAAGTTTCCTTAACCATATATCAATACAATGTTGCTGCATCCTTTACAAGTTTTAACATCGTGAATACATGTTTTATTTGGTTTGCGCCATGTGGTTGATGAGGACTAAATATAATCAACTATGATAGCCTACAATGGAAAATGAAAACAACTGATATAGAAAATTACGTTATTTGATCTTAACATATCATCTACAAAGTAATTAAGTTTTAAACATAATTAAATTATATGTCGGCATATATTTCAAAACCACTCTAATGCAGCTGCAATATTTCAAGATAAACTATTAATTTAGCACTGTCATGACATGATCCTGACAAGTAGTTTAAACATAAATAAAGAAATTTGAAATAAAATCTAATATTCAAAAGAAACAATTTTTACAAATCCTCATGATGTATTACGGTACACGAACAATGTTTCACCCAAATATTTTTTTTATGTAGTCTATCTACCATTTCATTCATTTTTATTACTTTTTTGAATACATCTTGAATGTTTGTTTCACGTGAGAATATAATTTGGTAATTGTTGCTTGTAATTTTCAAGATGAGAAATTACACATTGTTGCAAAAACTTCAGCACTCTGTTGCATAAAATTGGCGCCTCATTAGAAAGAAATTGTTCTTTTTCAATAAAACAATTGTCAAACACTTTTCAGTCGAATGCAAAGAACAATTTTATCGGAACACAAAACAAAAAATATGACGATTCAATTCATGTAAGGGAAAACGTAGACCATCTGCCCTCAGATGAAACATTGTTAAAAAAAACAACGTCTTGAAAACTTATAAATTTAGAGAAATGTTGGAGGTCAACTTCATTTGATTACCACATTCAAGTCTTAAAGTTATGATTTTTCACAGAATATGCATCTTATGCTTTATCAACGCCAAATTTTGCAAAAATCTGTATTTATGAATAGAAATGCAATATCAAATGATAATTTATTTTCAACTGAGAGTCAGTAATCATGGAGGTGAGACATTGTCCTGAATCCGGCTTATTACATGTTATTATATTGATAGAAAAAGGTTACAGTTAGAAATAGGACCAACAACTTACAAAAACAGAATCTCACTCAGACGTACATTTAAGTATTTAATATATATTCATATCAACTATTACTATATTCAACCTTAAATAAGATTAACAAAGAGTAAGATAGCAGAACATGCACACGATCATAAACAGTATCCAAACTGTCCTCCTGGTAGAGCTTGTGAAACTTTTCAAAGTTAAAGTTCAACCAGCACGACAATATACACTTCAAAACAACACTATCTCCACTACAAATCAATAAGAAAACAAGGTAAAAATAAACTGACTTACTAATATGTAAATACCTCCCTCAAAGGCGAGGGAGTATTCTGTTTAATGTAAAATTATTACGTTTTATTTATTTTACAAAGAGGTTATTTCTAACACTGTTTTTTCCTGCAGTTGATACAACTTGAGTGAGGTAGCCTTTAAGCTTACTGGCATCACTAGTTGTAGTATTATATTAATACTAGGGTGATAATTATAGCATCCTAACAATTGGCAGCGTTTGAAGCAAAAAATAGAATCGGCTTCTACGTGATTTGTAGATATTTTCTTTCTTCTCTTAAGTTACACATATTAGCGAGAAAAAAATCACAATTAATAAATTATTCCTTTTATTGTTTGTTTATTTTGTCACACCCAGTGATATAATAACAAAGTATGAGCTTTGTGCATTAAAAGTAACTAACTGAGCTCCCTACATGTTTCCTTATAACTGTGGTTACGATTCTGGGTGGTTGATATCATTAACTTGATATCATTAGATTACAGAATAGTGCAACTGCCCTTTAGTTCAAACAAATTAAACTATGTGTCAGGAGTTATTTAGTTTGTCAAGCTTTTAGGGCTTACCTTTGACTCGAGCTTCTCCACAAAACTGCAAGGGCTATTGAAGCATAATTACGTTAGTAGTCCTAACTTTCGTTAGGTTTACCTGGCATCATCAGGTGAGACACAAGAACTGAGTTCTTACGGTACGAAATAATAAACCAAAATTTAAGCACATTATAAAATTGAAGTTAAAGTAGAAATTGAAAACGACATCAGTATAATTGTAGCATAATACAAAAAAAAATTACATGTTGCTAAGTAGCTACAAATTTATATTATTTAAAAATAAACTGATTTAACAGAATTTATCTGCAATATTTCACTATTTCCAGATACCGAAGAAATCAGCTCTAACAATTTTGCTGAGCATTCTTAACAATGCAGAGAACAATTTTACTTAAAAGTTTGATTACGTCTTTTGTACTTCCTAAACGTAAATGCCGAAAAAAAATCATTTTCAAAGTCCTTGTTTTGTTATTTTTTGATCGAATTGTGTCTCTTATTTAAATCGCTACCCGTCAGTACAGCGGTAAGTCTACGGATTTATGCCGGTAAAAATCAGGAGGTTCGATTTCCCTCGGTGGGCTCAGTAAATATCCCGATGTGGTTTTGCTATAACAAAATCACCAACACACACTCATTTATATCATTTTTTGGCACAATGACTACACTGAGAAATAAATTATGTTCATAATGAGATGTTCTATAATAAATTTTGATACAGGGTTAAGATCACCTTTATCTACTATCGAAAGATATATCTACATGTACAACTTGGATGCAGTGAATTAAGCTGTTTTCCACAGACTCTTTGTGTTTGTTTGTCAAAGAACTGAAAAAAGGACCTAATGTGTTTGTCATGAACAAGAATGCCGCCCAACAAGGGTTGCACTTATAAAATAATGACCATAAACCTACCAATAACTTCTTAAATAAAAACAAAAGAGAAACACGTGCCTTACTTTAATCTTTTTATTTATAGAAACGGAAATTGCACCTTTGATGTTGTATGATTAATATCCAATTCACACTTATAATAAACAGTATCTGTGAAAAACACTTGGATCTAAGTGTCGTATTTTGTGGGTCTGTGAACGGTCTCTAATTCTATCTCATTCTCTAGAGCATACATCAGGAATTTCTTTAAAATGGCTGGTCAGCAAATATTTTTTCGTAGTAATCGGAAAAAACTATAAGCATCCGACATGTTCAAGATCTTTTAGAATGTTATAATAGTTATTTCTAGTTAAAAATGAGAGTAATTTATAAATCGCACTATGTTTTAAGAAAAGCTTTGCTATTGTTAAAAGTTATAAGCTGGAAGAACAGAAATTTATTTTAGTTGGTAAGCATATCCAACAGTTGACATTAATTAGAATGATAGAATATTGCAGAATTGAACGTTGAGATATGCAAAGGTTACGACTAGTACCAATGAAAGTGCAAATCAACTAGATAAACAAACTTGCTGCGTATAGTTTCCTCGTCATTACTACTAAATCCACAGACATAGACTACGGTAGATCTAGGCAAAAATAAGAGAGTTAACACACATTCGTTGTTAGTCTTGTTCATAAAGTCCTGGTATGACAGTTGGCTTGCAAACAGCGGGTTGGAGATCGATACCATACTTGCCCTTTAAGACATAGGGCATTATAATGTGATGGTCACTCCCATTATTCATCGATAAAGAGTAGCCCAAGAAGTAAAGATAAGTGCTGATGACCAATTATCTTCTGTGTAGTCGAATTTCAAAATTAGGAACGACAGCAGATAGCCTTAGGAGCTGGTTATAAACATACAAACAAACGTATTCATTAATGAGACCTTCTTATAATACATTTTCACACATTCGTATATGATGTATCATAATTACTTGTATCACATAATTTATTTATTTTTCTGAATATTTTTGTTTCATAACACTAGCATTTTTAACTATTGTAAGTTTAATTATTCTATTTATTTTCAGATTTGCTAAAAGCAAACATTAGGAGTCTTAAATAATATGCTACGAATATCAAGTGGAGTTTAATTTTGAAAATTCAAAATGTTGAAACAATATTAATTATAAAAATATCATCTGGCCTTCTACTGTTAAAACAGCTTACTTCTTCAAAAGAAAAACCTTGATGAATGCGTAAAAGAATAATAATGTATTTAATATTATTATCAAATATTGCGCAGACAATTTCCTTTAATGTATCAGAATTCTACGGATTATTGGCTTATTTTTTTACAAGTAAATGAAAATTATTGTTCGTAGACTTTTAATGGAAAGTAGTGTGTGTATTTTTAAGGAAAACAATTATAACACGCCAAACTGTAAACATGGACTGTTCTGCAAAAATTCTCAACATCTGACCACTGCACTTTTGGAAATATCTGTATTAAAGCCTAATCTCACAGGTCTATATAAACAGATTTATTCAAAGTGCGTATTAACAATACCTTTCACACCTATTCCAGAAAGGCTGCAATCAGAAATATTCAAACAGGCAGTGATAAACAACATAACATAAAATTAACATTTAATGTTCAGAATTCCATTCAGAAACTCACACAAGGCAGAAATACACTGACTACTCAGATGGATCTACGTGTTATTCAAATGTACATAGTTATTTTAATAACCTTATCTGTCGTATAGCATTGAGTTACAGGATTATTGCATATGTTTTCAAACAAGGAGATGTGACAAATTAAAGATTTGTCTGTTTGATAAATTTTTCTTAAAATTATTCAAGAGTTACGTGTACTAACTGTGCATAGAAGTTATAGAACGTTATAATGGAATCAGCTAGTCAGTGCAACTGATCTCCAATTAGTTGGCTACTTTTACAAATAAAAAGTGGAATTGACTATTGGATTTTACGATCAGTAATAGGATGCGAACCCTCGAACCGTAGATTGTGAAATGAATGCCCTAATCACCTGGCAAAAGCAACTTTATATTTATTTTCTAGTAATTAATAACAAGAGAAAAAGAAAGAATTGCAATATATGTGGAATGAAGATAACAGAAAAACATGGATAGGTGTCGGAGAAATTTTGTTGCGTGACACGTGATGCAAGTTTATTGTGAATTTTGCTGATTTTCACTGATTTGTGTACTGCTCTTAATTTTTGCTTCTTTCATTTACACAATTAGAAATACTTTTTGTTGGAAATGAATTTTTAACAACATAAAAGATCTACAAACTTCAAGGAAAGTTGGTTGTTTGAGATAGAGTAATCGTATCTATGAGAAGTCCATTCCTAGTTGCTCGAATCTTGCAACTATTTTAATGGTTCATGACTATTGTTCAAATAAAGCTTCTGGTTGAGTGAAGTCTGTCAGTGTCTGGTAAGCCTATTTGGCCAATTGTAAGTTACTTTCATTAAGAATCGACCTTGATGCGAGGGTGGCAACTTCGTGATTCGTGATTCATGATGACGAGAAGCCCACGTGAAGTAAAAATGTATCTTAGGGTGACTGGTATGGGTATTAAAACTTTTACTAATAAAGCAGAGAACAACGTTTCGGTCTTCTTTTTTATAAACTTTAGAAATATGGTGAGTCTGGTAATATTTGGGGAAGAGCTTGTAAAGAGCTCTCGTACCAACGCATTATAGATCGCAGCCCCAGCTGTGGTTGAATCACCATGAAGAAGGACAGTAGTCACAGTTAGTAAACACCATCTGTCAACTGAAACCCTTTCTCCAACATTTAAAAGAATGGGTGCTAAGTGGAGTGTAGGGAAGAACTGATCCTTTTCAAACCAGGAGATATACTGCAATTGTAATTTTGATCCATACGGTTTGAACCTAACTGACAACAGAAGCAAGTTGCTGTGCACATCTAACATTTCTTACTCTCAAGCTTGTGAGCCCTCTGCCCATATGAACATAGAGATACCTGAACTTATGACATTAAGAACCTTATGATTATATAAAGATTCAGAGGTTGGCAGAGAGAGTTTTTGGTCGCACCCATGGGTCTTCCATGAGTAAAGCTAAAGGAATTACTCCTCAAACACTCAAGAGATCAGGAAAAGGAGGATATTAATCAGCTTTTGAAACATTTAAAGCAGATATTTGCTTAGAATGGCTCAACTTTCAAGTAAGAAACTAAATACTTTCTGTTGAGCTCAGACAGTCTAGACCAGAAAAAGAAGAAGCTTGAGGACTATTGAAAAAGTCATCACTGAGTTGTACCCAAGGTGTAAAACTACACAAAAAAGGACCCATAAAAATCTTAACCACCTGTGGATGATCTACACTGTTTTCAAGTAAAGCTTTTCCTGTAAAGTCTATATCAGGTCTTGGGGATATCCTTTAATATAAATATGTTTAGGAGCATTTGGAAAGATAACAGATGCAGTTGTGTTTGACTGAGATTTGAGGAAGTAACTTTAAACCACTCAGATTAATTAAAAAGCCTGAAGCAAAAAAAAACCCAGCCTCTCCAGAATCTTGTGTTTATTTATGGTCAAAACTTTTAATAGGTCTATCAACCACCCATGTATATCAGAGTTGAAATGCATCCACACTAGTTTAAGTGAATTGGCAAGGCCCCCTTGGATCTCCCATGTCATACACGCAACTATGTTCGCTGATGCTACCACTAGAATGTCATCTTAAATGAGAAGGGCAAAGTTCCTGTCTTATTTGTGGAGACTTGCATCACTTTTGGGTGTATTGCTCATATCTTGTCAGGCAACAAGTTTTGACAATCAGTAACCAGTGAATACTGCAACTTTAACACCAGAAAAGAAGAGAAATTAAAGAAATTAGTTGGATTACAATGAAACATTTGTACTAAAAGCTTTGGTAGTTAGCCCATCTTTTTTGGTTAATCTTGGTATGTGGCTGTTGATATACAAGGACGAGAACAGTAATTCCAGGCAGATATGGAAGTAACGAAAATACTAGCAAATTTCGTGGTAAATCAGGTACTCCAAACGATACCACCACTAGGACCTATCGAAATTGACATTATTCAAGCACTAAGAGAGAAGCTAGCTGTGAATGAGAAAGCTGCATTCTACCTATATCTATTAATATATATATCAGCTGATCGGAAATGTCGATTATGTGAGAGCCAGGAAGGGCTTTTATTAAACAAGAGAGAATCCTCAACAGCCACTGTTGTAGATTTCAAATCGACCAAAACCGAATTCAGCAGTGTTAAAAACTACACTCATTCATGTATTGTCGTGTGACACAAATAGATTAAATGCAAGAGACAAACAATTAAACTGCTGGAGGATAAAAAAGAAACTTGTACCTTATATTAACACTTTCAAATACGGATAACAATAGCTTCCAGTTGAGAATAGCCTATGTACGTAGAGCGAAACTAAAAATCAACCAGGCTATCAGTACAACTAACTAAATATAATTTTCATACTTTACTACTCATAAAGATGAGAATGCACTCCTCCTCATTTGGATACCTTCGCTGATAATATTTCACGAGAAGACATTAACTCTCAGTACTAAACTGTGTAGCGTTATTTGAAAATATCTGAAATTTTCACAAAAATGCATAACAGCATAGAAAATTGAACATTGTTCAAACAGAGACTCATTAGCCACACATATAAATTCATGAACACCAGGGGATGTGCATATGCTCTACAGTAGTGTTCTCCATTATACACTTCTTAATAACACAAAATATCACTTGAACAAGGCCTGGCATGGCCGAGCGCGTTAAGGCGTGCGCTCGTAATCCGAGGGTCGCGGGTTCGCGCCCGAGTCGCGCTAAACATGCTCGCCCTCCCAGCCGTGGGGGCGTATAATGTGACGGTCAATCCCACTATTCGTTGGTAAAAGAGTAGCCCAAGAGTTGGCGGTGGGTGGTGATGACTAGCTGCCTTCCCTCTAGTCTTACACTGCTAAATTAGGGACGGCTAGCACAGATAGCCCTCGAGTAGCTTTGTGCGAAATTCCAAACAAACAAACAAACACTTGAACAAGTGTAATAAAAAGTTTTAGAAACAAGTAATGGTCGTAACAACGCAGTTATAAACTTATTCAGCCTGCATACTGGCTGACGTTCAGATTAATTCCAATACAGCTATTTTACATTTTCAGTATGGGTGTTTGCTGGTAATCAGTGACTCATGTTCTATTTTCTTTTGTGCTAAAATAACCGAGGATCTTGTGTGTAATGGAGAGAATCCCACGGCTGAAGAATAATGTTTGTAAAAGTAAAACTAGAGTCAAACATGGCCACAAGTATCTTGGTCCAGTGAAGACTTGTATTATGTATACTTTTCCCATAGTCGAGTTAGCAAGACCTTTACAGTCATAACGATGATGATAACTTCTTTTTAGCAAACCTGGATTGCAAAACAAGTGATTCAACCTATGAAGGTCGTTTGATTTGGTTTGTTTGTTTTTAAAAATTCGCACAAAGCTCCAAGAGGGCCATCTGAGAAAGCGGCCCCTAATTTAGCAGTGTAAGACTAAAGGGAAGGCAGTTAGTCATTACAACCTACCGTCAACTCTTGGAATATTCCATTACCAACGAATAACGGATTGACCGTCATATTATAACGCCACCAGGGCTGAAAGGGAGAACATGTTTGATGTGACGGGGATTCGAACCCGCGACCCTCAGATTACGAGCCGAGCGCCTTAAGCACCAGTTGACGCCGAACTATATGTAGGCCGTATACAATTTTTGTTTTTTAACGTTAGTTCTAGATAAAACAAAATGTATATATCTGGATACCTGTGTATAGCATGATGGACATAATGTGCTTGTTATTTTAGACTCTCCAAGAAATGAACTGTTACCCTGCGATTTTAATTGTCACTGTTACTTTGTATATGGTATTTTAAAGAGAATTTTGAAATGGAATTTTTAATATTTTTATACGAGTCTTTCACTTGATGTTAAATTGTTCATTATATTATCTATTGTAACATTGTATCTCAGAACGGCTGGTATGAGTATTAACACTTTTATTGATAAGGAAAGAATAACGTTTCGACCTTCCTTTCTTAACCTAAACAGAAAGCTGCACTCTACCTATATCTATTTATTTATGTATCAGCTAATCGGAAATGTCGATTATGTGAATGCCAGAAAAGGAAAATGTTCGCGTTCCTATTAAACAAGAGAGAATCCTCAACAGTCACGGTTGTATATTTTAAATCGACCAAAAGTGAGTTAAGCAGTATTAAAAACTACGCTTGGTCATTCATAAATGTTGCGTGACACAAATAGAAATGCAAGAGACATACAATTAAATTGCTGGAGGATGTTGGATGCATTATAATGTGATGATCAATCCTACTATTCATTGATAAAAAGAGTATCCCAAGAGTTGGCTGTGAAAGGTAATTACTAGCTGTTTTTCTTTGATCTTTCGATAAATTATCGACGGGTAGCGTTGATAATCCTCGTATAGTTTTGCGCGAAATTCAAACCAAACCAATCAAATAGGGTGTTTGGTCTATGGAATGTGTTGCCTTCAATGCTGTGATGGCAATAAACTTGAGTAAGTTTAAGAGAAAGCGAAATAGATATATAAATGATAGGGGCTGGTTTTAATTTTTTTAAATTAATTTATTTAAAAGTTTTAGTGTGTGTGTTTGTTTTTCTTATAGCAAAGTCAGATTGAGCTATTTGCTGAGTCTACCGATGGGAATCGAAAATAGTTTCAGTTTGGCTATAAGGTTGAGACACCAGAGGTGGAACGCAGGTCTCTTGTTGTTTTTAAACATTATGTTATATTCAGACGAAGGTAACTAGCATCAATAACATGGAATTCCGGTGTTCTGCCTCTTTTCGTCGTATTTTCAAATTTGCTTGTCTCGGCCTCACAACCTAGGTTGTACATGACAAAGTTTTGGGAGCATTTTAAGTCTGCAGCAATTTGTAGGAGAGCCCAACTAGCATCACGTTAAGTGAGCTCTCTGATCTACTGACCTGTCTCTACGCTTTCTCGACTGTGACATAATAACAAATCTCAGTATATTCAGTTTTAAATACTGTAGGTCTTGACTTACAACGCTAAAAACCGGGGTTCGATACCCGTGGTGGGCAGAGCACAGATAGCCTATTGTGTAGCTTTGTGCTTAATTCAAAACAACTATTTGTGGAATGTTGTTAAATAAATTGATTTTTTTAAGTATATTGCGGTTACATGTGTTAGACTATTGGTATCTTCTTTCTATATATTTACGACACTGCACGGAGTGCAATGACAGTTATTCCTGGCCCTGAATTTCATCATTGTGTGTATTCAAGCAAAACCCTTATGACATTCCTTTCATAAAAACATGTATTGGAATTTTAAAGAATGATAAATATTTTCAACTTGGCTCATTTAGTTTTCAACTGGGATCAGTGAAGCATTACCGTAGTGTTGAAATTTACATTGTGTAATGGCATTGGAGAATTAGCCCCATAAAATGGAAAGAATGACGAAACGTCTTCTTATCCTATCACTTGTGCACGGATTCCATGTAACTTGTAATTTCTACTTTCCTTTCGCTATGTAAAAGTCGTTAGAATTATATAATTTGTGTTGATATAATTAGAAATATTATTGAATTAATATAAGGTACTAGAAATGTAAACTTTTATGTAATCGATGTTACTGTTTTTTATCCGTTATAAATTTTCATGTAGTGATCAATGTTAATAAAGTGTGTTTCCTTTGGTGTAAAATTAGACTCGGTATCATATATTCCTTGCTTGTGTACCCAGTCGCAACTACATACCCTTGGTTTTTAGATAATTCTATTATAACCGATGTCTTGTTGCTACCAATGAGGCTCTCTTGTTCCTACGACAGAGCAGCCTGTTATGCACAGTAGTGTAGCTCTATAGTCCATGTAGATTTCTTCTGATACCTCAAGTCGTGTATCCAGTTCTCAAATAACTCATTCTTTAAAATATATGCTAAGCTTCAATCCCTTCATGAAATGGGTAATGATATTTAAGATTATTTTCTGCATATCATATACACTCAATTCTCTGTTGGAGTTTAACCTGACTCGGCGCGTGTTTTCCTCATTCAGGCACGTAATGTAGAACATTTACATCAATACTGGACACTTTGACTCACTCAAAGTTAGAAGGATTGCTGTTAAATGTTCATACAAATGTGGAGCACCTTGATACCCTCTATTTTTTGCTTTATGCAATGAATAGAGTATGTTTGTTGTAGAGCTCTGGGGTTTGCTAGTTGCAGCAGTATTAGATCACTAGTAATGGACAACAAAAAGCACTCACACTATATCTGAGTATTTGAGTTACCTATTATAGGACTTCGGATTATCCGTCCTTTGGTGGGGTTGTCTACTTTATGGTCAGCTTTCAGTATGGCCAGAACAGTGATAATTTCATCCACACACAGAGTCCAGTTTCATGAAATTTGGAAAATGCACAAGGCCTCACTGTGTGATGAGTTAGATTGTTCATATTTCAAGTGATGAACAAAGCCACATTTCTGCAACGTTGTTGTCCACTGTCCTTTCATCCTTTTCAGATTTTTTGAAGTTTGCTACCTACTTCAATGAACCATAGTCCACTCAGCTGGTAAACTTCCTACCATGCTCATAATGGTGAAAGAATTTTTTTAAGTTAACCATTGCAAAAATTTCTTTCTTCATCATACAATATTTGCTTATAGGAACCATAAGCTTATGACTAGGATATGTGGTTTCACATTCTATTTAATCCTGCATCTGTAATAACAAAGCAATAACTTTATTTTTGCTGGCAATAGTGTCCATGAGAAACTCATAATCCATATAAATATGAATCAGTACCAACCACACACTAAAGCAAGGTTCGGGATCAGTATATTTGACCATATTTCTTGCACCATTCAAAGTGCTGTTTCAGTTTACTAAAAGCCGACATGATTTTGCTGTCTTCAAGAAGTTGACTTTACACTGTCAGTAGTATAATATAGAAAGAAGAAAACTGCAGATTTCTCCCTGTCTCTTGATTCGAGGCTAATCTTTCGATACAGCTACCTTAGCTTGGCCTGTTGAGTCTCCATATTTCTCTATAATGAAACTGAGAAACTTCACTTCCATTTTCATTTACAGTGTCAAATTTGCCTTTCATGTGTATTGGAATTCTATCATCAGATTCTAAGACACGGACTTAAAGGTGTGATCACACATTAAAACATTAAAGCATCTATCCCAGTGCAATCCTTTAAGTGTAAGTTTCATCAGTCACTTGAAAGTAGCTGGT
Organism: Carcinoscorpius rotundicauda; assembly: GCA_011833715.1. NCBI lineage: Eukaryota > Metazoa > Arthropoda > Merostomata > Xiphosura > Limulidae > Carcinoscorpius > Carcinoscorpius rotundicauda. The sequence continues at coordinate 11,550,285 of CM022395.1, read as the reverse complement.
GCATTACAGAGATCAAATGGCGTGACGTTTTGAAAGTGAGCTTAAAATAAACGGTTTATCACTGTGTTTGTTATTTATTATGAATATATGCAAGCTAACATAAAACACTTGCCGCTAAAGATCAATGCGTTTTTTTCCAGATCAGCTTGCCACATGGCTTTCTTCTTTTTCATTTCACATCAGGCCTGAAAAATGCCAAAACTCCTTCTAGAAACATTTTTAGGAACGTAAAAGATGAAGAACGACTAGTCATATGATGAAGTCACTAGAGAAAAAAAAATGAGGTTTCTTTCTCGCCAACCTTAGAATTTCAAAACAGTTTTAAGCTGAATATCAATGTGTGCACACCTCCAGAATTTGGACCACAGAGAATGAATACTGAAGAGCAACACACTGATTCAGTAAAAGTAACAATGTGGATACGTAGCAAGTACATACAAATTGTGTTTTTGTCTTTTTGGGTTTAATGAATATACTTCTCATTGTATTCAGTCTGTTTCGTATTCTTGGATTTAAAGTCAACCAATATTAATTCAGTAATATTCTACGATAATCATTACTTTATCAATTCTTTTGTTAAGTGAACTTATCCAATGAAGCTCTATAGCATAATCAGTTTCACCAGAATCCTGAAACGTTGTTCCAGGAAAGTCTACTAGTATACGCCGAAAAACTATTGCCCAAAATAACTACGTTAACATCTTAAGATCAAAAGAAGTTTTGTGATGGCTTACACGAACACATTCATTCCAGAGTATCCAGATAAAAACAGTTAATAAGAAAAAACTAACAAACAAGAAGGGATATCTGCAAACTAATACCAGTAAGAAGTTACTCACATCACCTTGTTACTTTGGCAAAACAATATGCCAACTTACAGTTACCACACTGCCGACATGTCATCTTTTCAGATGTGTCATGTGTCCGGCTTGTTAAAGCTAATGGTAAGATTCAAATTTGTTGCTCGTCCAAAGAATAGATGAAAAAATACTGTCCTTTCTACAGGGAACACACAGACTGTGGTGCAGAACATGTTTAGACAGCTATTCATTATGGTAGAAAAACTGTTCTTCGTATCTTCAAGGGAAATTTCAATGACACTTCACGTATGCATCACATGGACACGATAATTCTATCATATGCTAGGGCGAGGTTTGGCAATAACTTTGTGTTCCTAGGTGACAATGCCACTATCCAGAGTTTGCATATTGTAGAGGATTATCTTGACCAGAAATACGTTATAAGATTGACATTGCCAGCAAAATCTTTAGTTTGTAACCATATTGAGAACATTTTGGAAAAATTAAGCTAGAAACTTGTTAATCACAACCATAAAATAGCTACTGTAGATAAGTTGCAGCGCCTTCTAGTGATAAATTGGGATGAAATCACTATGGATAACATCAATAACCTTATCGACAGCATGCTACGTCCTCTTAAGGAGGTTATTGGAATACGAGGAGGACCGATAAATTACTGAATGTATAATATGAAATGATATAAAGACACAGACGCTATTTTAATAATTCGATGTTATATTTTGTCATTATATATGTTTTTGATAAGGTTTTGATAAATGAAACGTTGAAGTACACATCCTTTTACATATGTCTGATAAAAATGTTTGCTCTTCTAAAAATCGTTTATGATGTTACAGAACTTGTCTTATTATACAAATTGCACAAAAATATGTTCAGTACAACATGCATTTCTCAGTTTTGTATTTGTATTTCACCTTTATAATAATAATCTTATTTCTTATAAAATATGCAAACCTTTTGGCTAAGACTATACTTTAAAGAGTGATAATAACAGTTCTAGGCAGCAAATTTGTAGGTTGGTTTCACACGCGTTACATGATTAGAAAGATCGGTGTTTTTCATCGATTCACTGATGATAAGAGACGTTGTTTAAATGGATCGTTCAACTGCAGTGCGCATTTGACACCAGTTATCAAGTTCACCAAATTAAAGGGTGTTTTATTTATTACAATGCACTTTTCTTTAGTTCGTAAAATGATCGTTTTCATAAATACTCAGTAAAATTAGATAAAAGTGGACCTTTAGTATATGAGTGTCTTTCTAATAAAGTAATATAAATTTTATAAAGGAAACAGTTACCGTGTGTTTTTTTATTGTCTGAAGGAAAATGTAAGAGGCTCAAACTAAATAGCACATGTTGTGTTAAGTAAGAATAATAATAACAGTAATGAAAATAACTTATCTGTCAGTTCGTTTATTTATCTAATTAAATTACTACTTACCTGTGTGAAATTCTAAGTTAACTGTGACTTCAATCCATTGCCCTGCATTGTATCTACCAAAAATTTTATAATGGATCAGATTTCTAATTATAAAACAAATAATATTTAAAGAACAATAAATACATTTAAATAATTAATTAAATTCAATTCTGTAGAAGACTATATAGTGAAAAAATTACTTAAAAGTATCAGATTTCGAATTTTTGTTCTCTCAACGAATGACTGTGTTGCTTGCTGACAAAAAATGAAATCTGATCCTGTTGAGGGATGATCACATCAGTAAGTCACACAATAATAACGTAACAGAAGCATCTTCTCCCACCTACCCTATATGTCGGTATAGCACCTACTCAAATTGTCTTGTATAGCACGCTAAAAACTGCACATGGTACCTGACGAGTACAAGCGGACCGTGTGCAAAATGCTAGAAAATACGCCCTTGCAACGTTTCTGTTGTCACTTAAGGTTCTAATTTATCTACTTCCTTGTATTGGGTCTGTTTTAGTCTTTCACATCATACAACAGGTAAGATCTTAATTGATATGTAACAATTTAACGTTGTAGTCTTATTTCGAATCAACTATTGCATGTTTGTGGCGAATTTAACGCAAATCTTCGTCTCAGCATTGTTAACTAATTTATAGACCATTCAAAAGCAACATAATTATAACTTCTCGAACATTGTTTCATAATTTCTAAATCCGCTGATTTTACAGAATATAAAGATGTCGAAATTGAAATGTGAAATTTGGTAAGGGGAGGAAAGTAAAATAAATGCCCTGTTAGCCATATTTATTAAAGAAAACCATTGTTATAGAAAATAATTAAAACGTATTAAGTCTGTTGGTATTTGTTATGTATTTTACTGAAGACGTTCGTGAGTTTTGTCTTCCCGTCTACCTTTGTCCAATAATACTTCAACAGCCTTGGTAATGTTGTTGTGAAATGTCCATAATTACTTGAAATATCACAAAAATTTGTAATCCAATCACTGAACTCTTCAGGTACAAGGGCCTTCAGTGTCTAGCTAGCCGATAACGTCTAATGAATATATCGTAAGCATAATGCTACATCACAAACAATGATGTATTGTTCGAGAGCTTTATAAAGATCTATATTTCGAATGTTCTTGAGTTATGGGGTTTCATAGCTTTGTGCTAAATCTAGGAACTAACACTGAACACCGAGGTAATTACATTCCAGTGAATAAGAATATAGATTACGTTAGTGTGGATGAAGCAGGTTTTGAATGACATTACTCACTGTAGCACATTTCACATTTTCACAGGATTTAACGTATACCATCCAAGGCTCTACTTAAAATATTTATAATGTTATTTGCCATGAAAGTTCTCGACTGTAACTGTGAAGTCGACAACTTAAAATAAAGTATAAATCTGAAGTCATTACGAGACAGTGTACTTAAACTAAAAGTTTATTAACATCAGTTCATTTTGCATAACTACAAATATATTTTCACATATAACCTAGTGTTGTGCTTCTGTCGCTGTTACAATTCAAATCGATTACAGATATTTTATGAAGAGAGAACTAATTTACTCGTTTCGAAACAGTCAAGATAGATAACAAACTGGTACGTAATGTGGGAGAAAAGCTTGCTTAGAAGATTCATCTAAAGTCAGACAATTCTGAAACATATTTTTAGACCAGGATAATATTGCCATTACTGTTAAATAAATTCATAAACCAAAAACGTATATGCGCGATGCCTTTCTTTTAAACAGTTATTTTTTCTCCTACTTTTTATTCATTCATCATATTTATATCGTTTATAATCTTTAAGAATTTTATCGAGATTGTTTAATAGCAGTTAAAACAAATTATTTTATTTGTTTTCGAAATGTAAATCATTTTACATAATTTTTCAAATATATATGGCTAATTTATTTTTTCCCAGGCTTTTTTCCGGCCAGGCATAGCCAGGTGTTTAAAGCACTTGACTCGTAATTTGAGGTTCGGGGATTCGAAAGCCCGTCACACCAAACATGCTCGCTCTTTCAGCCGTGGGAACATCATAATGTGGTGGTGAATCCTACTACTCGTTGGTAAAAGAGTAGCCCAAGAGTTGGCGGTGGGTGGTGATGACTAGCTGACTTCCTTCTAGTCGTACACTGCTAAATTATGGAGAACTAGCGCAGATAGCCCTCGTATAGCTTTGCGCGAAATTCAAACCAAACCCAGGCTTATTCTCTGTGGGGGTGTAGGAAGTTATTAACTTTTGTAATAATCTTATAATCCGATTGTTCGAGAGCTTTATAAAGATCTATATTTCGAATGTTCTTGAGTTATGGGGTTTCATAGCTTTGTGTTAAGTTAGTTTCTTGAATCTACGTGCATTCTTAACATATTAATATATGATAGGCGTTGCAAAAAAGGGAGTTTTACAAAAGCAGAGGTTTTAGATTTTCGAGTTATGTTGTTCCTCCAATAAAATTAACTTTATCAAATATAAATGAAATAATTATAATTTAAGAACCTTTCAATATTACAATAAAAGGAAACATTCCATACAGCAAATTTCATGTTCATATATATTATAAAAACTGATAAATATGAGCGGCTTTTGGGATCTCGGAAAACGTCTTTCAACAAAACAAGTGATGTTTTGTGGATTCGTTTATCTATCTACTTTATGTCTAAATTATATATGAACTTTTAGTTCCAGTTTAGAAGGATAGATTATTAAAATATCGAAGCATTGTGTCGTTAATTATATTTTTATCTAGGAAAAGCACAAACCTTGATTAGAATGTTTGTTTGTTTTGGAATTTCGCACAAAGCTACTCGAGGCCTATCTGTGCTAGCCGTCCCTAATTTTGCAGTGTAAGACTAGAGGGAAGGCAGCTAGTCATCACCACCCACCGCCAACTCTTGGGCTACTCTTTTACCAACGAATAGTGGGATTGACCGTCACATTATACACCCCCACGGCTGGGAGGGCGAGCATGTTTAGCGCGACGCGGGCGCGAACCCGCGACCCTCGGATTACGAGTGCACGCCTTAACGCGCTCGGCCATGCCAGGCCCCCTTGATTAGAAAAGGTGACCTCCGCAAAGAGAAATTCAAACCTTCTATATTTACGTATGTAGATATTTCGGAATATATATAAGAGAGAAGGTGAAGGTAATTATTGTTATTCATAATCATACATTTGAAGAGTAGCTTATCTCTATAGCCTTGTTATTCTCTTTGCAGAACATCAGGGTACAGGCACTTGAAACATAAATATCATCTGAAATTATTTAATAGGCACATAACTTTAAAACATATTAACATGATACTCTTACCTAAGTTTGGTTATGTAACACGAAAATATCTCACTAAAACCAATTATAATTAGTCAAGGAAGCTACGATGATTTTGAAATCATCAAGAAGGTGAAATCATTTCAGTTAGGCGAAGATAATCAAATACTAAAATAAAACAATACATAACACAAAAATAGAGAATATGTACCTTTACTATAAAAACAATAGAAACATATAATACAGAATACGGTTGTTTTCTTTATGTAACGTCTTATAGATATCCATTACATATACTAGACTTTTAAATTGTTCCTTTCTAAACAATACACACATTTCTATCATCTAGAGAATCCACATGTTGACCTTTTAGAGAATTACTTAAATATAGCTTTCAAGAAAAAAAAATATAGAACGCAATATAAAGTGAAGTAAAACATGATTACATCTTGCTCGACTGAAATACACTGCTGTTTTACTTAACATTCAATTATGTACCATGCTTGATCTAAATACAGAAAAAGGAAGTCTATATGTTCATATCTAACTTTGCTAATTTTATAATTTATTATTTAAAAATAAAAAAAATGTTTAATTACGAATTAATTAAATTCAAGTCCTTGGTAATGTCAAAGATAAAGATGCAATATATGTTCAGAAATATAATTTAGTTTCGAATTAAGACTTACCTGTAAACATATATATATATATAATTGTTTTCTTCATATATGTTCAACTGTAAGTGAACGGATTTAGATCGTTAAAATCTGAGGTTTTTCTTTCAAAGGAACAGAGCATAAATAACCTATTGTGTAACTATGCGTTAAAACAGATAAATTTATCTTTTATATTAATGTTAACATGAAATTTTAGTTTGTATAATGTATTAACGAAAATAAAGTATATTTTAGGACTTCATCTGGGGCAGTATGTTTAAACATGAATTTCAGAGAATTCAATAAAGAATATCTTACTTGAAATATTGAGCAAATTTGTTTGCTGAATTTTGCGCATAACTACTGAGGGCTATCTTCACCAGCTGTTCCTAACTTTGCTGTGCTGAACAGCTAGGCAACAAAACCCATCTCCAGCTCTTAGTTAATGCTTTATTAAGAAAAAGTAAGAGTGATCGCAACATTATAACGCACCAATTGCTGAAAGGTCTAGTATCCTTAGTGACGGAAATCCAACTCACAATTCGTAGATTGAGGAACACCCTAACCACTATGTTATGTTAAACATACTGAACAAAAAAATAAAATATTCCAAAACAATTGTCTTTCCACCGTGTTTTGAGGAAAATATGTATTAATATATTTAAATTCAAATGTTGTAGTAAATTAACTGAACCCTCTTATCCATTCTTCTTCTTCAAAATTACAATTAGCTTTAACATTTATTACTTGATGTTTTCCTTGAAAAGTTTCTCTAAAGATCATGCAAGTCAAAATAAAAAGTTATATGAAAGTAATATGTAACGTTTAAGGTTAATAGTAATATTTCGCATAACTGATAACTCATTATGTTATTACAGTTATTAGCTTAGAAACTCAGTGTTTAATAATTTTTGACAATTAAACCCATTTGTGTCATCAACCAAATAAAACGTCAAAGCACAGTCAGTAACAGTGCCTGTGGAGTTTCATCTTCAATCTCAATGAAACTGCGATTGTTTTTGCTTTTCCTGCCTTTAAAGTTAGGTAAAGCACGAATAACGTTAATCAAAAAAATTATCCCCCAGTAGCACAGCGGTATATCTGCGGGATTACACAACTAAAAACCGGGTTTAATACCCGTGTTGGGCAGAGCACAGATAGCCCATTGTATAGCTTTGTGCTTAATTCAAAAACAACATCAAACTAAATTATGTTATGGTATATTCAACGAAAGCTTGGAAATATTTCAGGTAATTTTTAGTTTTGATTTCATAATTGTAAAATACTTGAGAATTGACATGAGTCTCGTTTCCGAAAAAGTATCACAAACAAGACTAGGGCCAAGATAGAAGTTGAAGTTATGTTAACCAAATTGTGCTGGTTTATGTTTAGTTCCTGAGTGTGCCAAGGACTTGCGGGTAACAGTGAAGTTCCCTGTTTCTCGCTGTCTTTAGCACGTTTGTGACTCAGCCTCCGGCTAATTTTAGATAAACATTTTTACTAATTCCTTTTTTGGGGCGGTAAGTTTTCTTAGCGTAGTTTCAAGACCGCAATTCGAGAAAAACACTAACTAAAATGGAACAAATATTTTTAGAATGTTTAATTTTACTTTCTTTAACAATTGTAAATAATGATTGCTGGGTAAGTTTTCGATTGAAATAAAACTGCCGTAAATATCAAAATATTAAATTTCATGGAAACAAATAAAATGGCAAAATTTTCATTTTCTTTTACATAATTTTGATAATTGTTCAAAATAATTAGTTCATGTTATTGTTTTTCTGAACTACAAAATTAGTATATTCTTGAGAAGCATCGGCACAAATAATTATATTCAAATTAGTTAATCTGTTGTGATACATCTTGTAAGAGATATAAAAGGAATATCATAAAACCTCAACATTTCTTGCAAGACAAAACATGCAGTGCACTCATCAAACAGAGATGTTGTGACATTTGATTGTAGGAGATTACATGCGTCAGAAATAACAAAAATACATGCGCTAGAAATGTTTAGATCTAGCAGAAATGTCACAGTATTCCATTGTAAGGACGAAAATAAATGGCGTAAAGAAAATCCATCTGGTACTTACTACTAATGAAATTAAAAAGGAGTAAATCACGTGTAATTAGTCTGATTCTGTATTTATAGTTTAGAATAATTATAAAATCGGTGTAAAACTAATGATATCGTGAAAAAATGTTACAAAAAATTTTTATTTGAAAAGCTCTAGAAACACAACATAAGTAAAACGTTTGAACTATCGGCATATCTTTCCTGATTTACATTATGAGGAACTCTTAATCAAAAATCTTTTTTTTTTCCTTTTAAATAGAGGTTTGTGACCTAATATTAATTTTGACCTTAACTTAAGAAATTAGCCTATCCATCTAAGTTGCCATATATTTTTTTCTATATCAAAACAGGATTACTTATTCAAAACACTTTTAACACAAATTTTCATTTAGCTCATGGTAAAGAAATTTTCTACACTATAACGATTATAAAATCTAGCTATTGAGTTCTTCTTAGCTTGAAAGCAGAATCCATCATTTACATATACGCACGTCCTTTAAATTCAAATTCGGGGAAAATTCGCAGAACTGTTTAGCCTTAAATATATACAGTCATGTAAAAATTTAAATGATATTAGTATGTAAAAAAGATTATTATAACATATTTAATTCAGTATTTCTTGCAAGATTGCAAAAAAAACAACTGCGCTCATCATTTCTTATGAACAAGATATCAACATCAATACTTGTTAAAAATGCATTATCGAGTTGGAGTACCAGTTACACATTTAACAGCTTTTGTTGTTGTTTTTTCTAATTTTCGCGCAAAGTTACACGAGAGCTATCTGTCCCTAATTTAGCAGTGTAAGACTAGAGGGAAGACAGCTAGTCATCACCACCCACTACCAACTCTCGGGCTACTCTTTTACCAAAGAATAGTGGGATTGATTGAACATTATAACGCCCCACGGTTGAAAGGGCGAGCATATTTGGTGCGACGGGGATTCGAGCCCACGACCCTCAGATTACGAGTCGAACGCCTTAACCCGCCTAGCCATACCGGGTCCACATTTAACACAAACAGTTTTTCCAACTAAACGTTGGTATGGTTTTCAACATCAGTGATTCTACAGAGTATTTTAAGCGCTTAACTGTGATTAAATTTCAAGTTGAAACGAAGTGTATATCTCTATGGTCTTTACGTTGTTTTTGAGAGTAACTGCTTATCTTAATAAAGGTCATGTTTTCTATTCATTTAAATGAAAATCTTTTAATTTTAGTTTTGAAAACTTTCTAGTATTTTTGTTATCCCACCCTAATAGACACACACCGTTACTTCACTGAATAGAGTATTACAAAAAATGTTTATTTTTCTCAGTTCAGGTAATGGAGGTGAAGCAATAAAATTAATATGCTTCAAATACTTTAACTACATTAATATTATTCATCTTGTTTGAGTTTCACATAAATCATATTCGTTATGTACTTTGACTCATAAATCAACATAAAATTGGTTTTCTTTATTTTTTTCAGATAACCCATTATAATGCCTTTCAAACCTGTTGAGCAACCCAAATGCCCTAAATGTGGCAAATCCGTTTATGCTGCCGAAGAAATGTTGGCAGCTGGCCAAAAATGGCATAAGAATTGCTTCAAATGTGGTAAGTGTTTTTAATCGTTAAGACCATTAATTAGTGTGAGCACCTTTTAACAGACAGCTTCACAGGGTTGGATTACTCTTATAAGAGTATATCTTATTACTGACCAGGTATGATTTTCATTACAGCACTATAGTTTTTAAAAATAAAATTTAAACAATTTATGATATAACATCTTAGAAAATTGGACTCATTAGAATTTTTTCCTCATTTTACTATATTTATACTCATGGATTTATTTTTTTAACGATACAAAGCTGTTGGTTGCCACGGTTACATTTTACTAAAATCTAGTTTAAGATGGGTTTTGTATTGCTACTTTATGAAGTTTTTCAGTCTAACGCGTCAAGTGGAGAGATTATTGCAAACCCCACGTATTCTGGAAAGGTTGTCAACAGTTTCTACTTTTCTCTTACTGAACATTTCATTCATCAATATTACAAAATGAATAAAATTAAACCTATTTGAAAATGACAAAGCTACACAATGGTGTAACTGAGAATTGCTCATCTTGAACATCGAATCTCAGTTTTGGGGTTGTATGTGTCACTGAGAAGCTCTTTTGTTAACACTTCCAACATTATGAGTAGCTTTAACAAAATTAACTACTTTTATTTAGGAACGAAATGAAGTTCGCTTCAAGAGGGATATGAAATAGTCAGTTTTATTAAAATATTTCGAGGATTTTGAACAACATTATCAATTATTTTTGTCTTTGCTACAAAATTGTAATATAAAGACTGAGAAACAGTAGTTTAAAAATGATATGTTCAGATACATCTAATTTCCAGTTCAATACGATGAGATGACGTGTTGTAATCTTCAACTTTGAATTCGGCTCCCCAGTAGTACAGCGGTATGTCTGTGATCTTACAACACTAGAAACCGAATTTTAATACCAGTGATGGGCAGAGCACAGATAGCTTTGCTTCTAACTTTGTTTGTGTCATAGGTTACAATATACTCTATCAACACAACGTCTTTCTAACTCTGTAGGTGTCATAGCTTAGTATAAACTCTACTAATGCTCCGTGTTTCTAACTCCATAGGCACTGTAGGTTAGTATAGACTCTTTCAGCACCACGTGCTTCTAAATCTATAGCTATTATAGGTTAATATGGACTCTTCTAAAACCACTTGTTTCTAACTCTATAGGTACCATAGGTTAATGTAAATTCTAATTATATGCTCTTCAGTCGCACAGCGGCATGTCTGCGGAATTACAACACTAAATTCCGGGTTTCGATACCCATGGTGGGCAGAGCAGAGATAGCCCATTGTGTAGCTTTGTGCTTAATTACAAAAAATATAACTATTTAAATACCATAGGTTAAAATAACTTCAAGAAACACTACGTGTTTCTACCTCTATATGTACCGTAGGTTAGTATGAGCACCACAAATAACACGTACATGTACTTCTAATTTTATCGATGTCATAGGTTAGTACACACTCTAACAACATAAAGTGTTCCTAGATCTATAGATATCATACGTAAATATAAACTCTACTAACACCACGTGTTTCTAATTCTGTAGGTGTTATAGGTTAGTATAAACTCAGGTAACACCATGTGTTGCTAATTCTATATATATCCTAGACTAGAATGATCTCTACCAACATCGTTTAGTGCTAACTATATAGGTGTCATATGTTAGTATAAATACTACCAACATGACTTGTTTCTATTTCCATAGGTATCAAACGTAAATATAAATTCTACCGACTCCTCGTGTTTCTAACTCCATGTGCGTCATAGGCTTGTATAAACTTTACCAAAACCATGCTTTTTCTAGCTCTATAGGTATCATAGGTCGGTATAAACTCTACCAACACCATGTGTTTCTGTCTCTATATGCATCATGAATTAATATAAACTCTACCAACACTACGTGTTTCTGTCACTGTAGGTATCATAAATTAATATAAACTCTATCGGTACCGCATATTTAAATAAACTGTATAACGTTCACTTTTTCGTGGAAACTCTTTAAGTTCCCACACGTTACTGTGACTTTTTATAGTCTGTTGTTACTCCTACAGTTTCCTATGGAAGCTCATAGACTGTGTCTGATTTTGAAATACGTTTATCTCAAATATTTATGTATCACGTTGCCTTTCGGTGATTTTAGTATTTAAAGAATACTTAAAATACATTAGTTAATCAAAAACCTAAAGAAATATACATTCGATACTACAACTAATCCCGATAACTTCTGTTGCTGTCTCGTATCTATTTTATATCTAAGATAAGGTATTTCGCTCAAATATTTCCAGTAAGATTTTTACAATGAATGTTGTAACAGGCAAAAACAAAATTACTCAGTATGATGCAATAACTGGGCGTCAACGGCAGTTAACAGTTTCAATAAAAAGAGAAGCCGATATTGGCATAAAAATGTCGAATCATCTTAATATCTAATTAAGAAGAGTGAATTTTAAAGTTCACTAGCAGCATTCGTAAACAAATAATGATATAAGTGGTGCTTGTTTTGCAAGCCAGTTTCCAGTATCACTCAATATTGCTTGTCAAACAGTAAGCTGAATAAGTAGAAATTCTTCACGTTTTCCGCAGCTACACGAATTACAAGTAATGTTCAAACAAGAAGGCTCAGCCCATTTCGTTAGATAAATATGAAATATTTAATAAGTACCCTTATACAATAAGAAGAATTTACTAAAGTATAGTTTTATTATTTCAAGCCAAAAAACCTAATTTGGTTTTGTTGCTTCTTGTAAAGAATACAGCTTATGGTTTTGTTACTTCTTGTAATGAATAGAGCTTATGGTTTTTTATTTCTTGTAAAGAATACAGCTTATGGTTTTGTTACTTCTTGTAATGAATAGAGCTTACGGTTTTGTTACTTCTTGTAATGAATACAGCTTATGGTTTGTTATTTCTTGTAATGAATACAGCTTATGGTTTTGTTGCTTCTTGTAATGAATACAGCTTACGGTTTTGTTACTTTTTGTAATGAAAACAACTTGTGGTTTTGTTACTTCTTGTAATGAATACAGCTTATGGTTTGTTATTTCTTGTAATGAATACAGCTTTGGGTTTTGTTACTTCTTGTAATGAATACAGCTTATGGTTTTGTTACTTCTTGTAATGAATACAGCATTAGGTTTTGTTACTTCTTGTAATTAATACAGCTTTGGGTTTTGTTACTTCTTGTAATGAATACAGCTTATGGTTTTGTTACTTGTAATGAATACAGCTTATGGTTTTGTTATTTCTTGTAATGAATACAACTTATGGTTTTGTTTCTTCTTGTAATGAATACAGCTTACGGTTTTGTTAATTCTTGTAATGAATACAGCTTATGGTTTTGTTATTTCTTGTAATGAATACAGCTTAGGGTTTTGTTATTTCTTGTAATGAATACAGCTTATTTACTGCTAGATTATAGAACAAGATTACTGATTTTCTTGCGTCAATGCCTGTATTGTACTCCAGTTATAATTAATACATTTTAAAACAATTGTCAGTTACAGTTTATAACAAAATAAACCATTATATATTGGTATTGATCACTTTATACTCCAGTCTGCATGTAGCTCCTTATAAACTCAACCTTGTTTTATAAACAAAAGTGTGACCAAAAAGAGATAAGTGTGAACTTTGAACTAAGATTTTTCTTTCTTTCGTCCTGCAGCTTCAAAAGTGTCTAACTATTTTACCATCTTATCTGTTTCCTGAACAGGCCTTTGTCGCAAGAGTTTGGATAGCACAAATGCTTCAGAGCACGGAGGGGAACTTTATTGCAAACAGTGCTACGGCAGGAAGTTCGGACCCAAGGGATATGGTTTTGGACAAGGGGCAGGAACTTTGAGTATGGATACAGGTGCACATTTAGGAAATGTTGAAACTGCAATGAGGTAAACCATAGAAAATAGTAAATAAATAATTCCAGTACAACAGTTAGGCAAATGTGGAGAGTTTGGGTGGGTAATAAAATGATGAAATAAATCTCCAAAAGCTAATTTTATATATACGTATAGAATTAAAACTGTGTGATTTTTGTAGTTGTGATTAGGAGATGCTGATAAAATCCTATGGTAATTAGATACAAGTATGTAACAATAAAAAAGTGAGATAGGTCTAGTAAGTGTGTTGAATAATACGATATCCATACATGAGCAGTTAACAAATAAAAAGTAACTTTCGTGACGACGACAAACATACTTGAAGTAAAAATGTATTCTCAAGAAAGCTGGTATGGGTATCAAAACTTTAATTAACACAAAGTACAGAACAACGTTTCGACCTTGTTAGTTTTGTACTTTATTTTAATTAAAATGCTAATACCCATATCAACCGGATTTAAAAAGTCACTTTAGATGTCACTGTCGTCGAGTTAAAATATTAATATTACCTTACATACCATTTGAGTGTTTCATGAATCTAACAAAGTGTCATTTTTGTGGTAATTTTGTAGTGAGGTTCTGTTGTTAGTGGTCATATACTATATAAATATCATATATTATCGCCTTTATCAATTATTTATTAAGTTAAATATTCTTCATTTTGATTGGAAGAAACGAATGCTTATAGGATTTAAAGATCACATGAAAATATATGTTTTAACAATTCAAACGTGGCATCTTTATCATACGTTAATAAAAATTGCTTTAGGAGAATATGAAGTTTCCCATTAAAATATTTTATGAAATGAAAAACACTATTAATTATTGTAGGAGATTTAACTTATAACTTAATTTAGTCCTGTTTATGAAAATAATGTTTAATTTTGTTGTGTAATTAATACTCACATACTAGTACATTTTTCAGCAACAAACCAACTGATCCAAACTACGGTTAAAACTCTGGAATTCTATTTTTGTCCACTAAAGAGCGAGTGCCTGAAGGAGAAACAACAGAAAAAGATCAATCACGGGGATAATAAATTATTAATATTACAAGTTTTTGTTTTAAATGTTTTTCATCATTTATTTCAATTTATGTGAAAAGTTACATAAAAACGAATATGTAAAGAAAATATATACAATCCAATCATTTAGAGTGCAGGATTGTATAATAAAAGAGATACATCTACGTATTAAAATAAGTCAATTAAAATATCCTAATGCTATTCTAATGTATTGTTTATAATATGCTTAACGTTGAATCAGTTGGTGTTGTTTGTGTATTCCGGCAGAATTGACACTGGGGAAGGAATACATCTCCAGTGCTGTTACGTTATACACTGCCCTCTGTTCAGAACTTTGTAAAATGTGGAACGCTTTTTATTCATTAAATAAGTGTTAACATATGCTAGGAGAGTTGTTTTACTTCTTTCGTGTGAGAGATCTAATAATTTTGATGTAATATTTATTCATAAGAAACATCTAATTATCAGTTAGTGGTGTGTTCAACTAAAAATTAAACAGCTTCACTTATTCTGAGTTTCAAACCGAGTACTGTGACTTCTGTGGAGAGATATATCATTTTATTTTTATAAAACGTCCCCCGCTAGTACAGTGATATGTCTATGGATTTACAACGCTAAAATCATGGGTTCAATTTCCCTCGGTGGGCCCAGCAGACAGCCCGATGTGGCTCTGCTATAAGAAATAAGAAAATCACTTTTATAAAACTATCACAGTGAATAGCTGCAAAAAGTCACATAAAATACACTTTAATGTTAACAGTTACAAACAGGAGTGAATAGTTTGTTTGTTTGGAATTAAGCACAAAGCTATTTAACGGACTGTCTTCTGCTCACCACGGGTATCGAAACTTTTTCTAGCGTTATAAGTCCACAAACATATCGCTGGGGAGTCAGGAGCGAATAATAAGAGCAGATGCACAGAACCTACTATGTATTGAATTCTTCATTATATTGAGAAGTTCATTATAGTCATTTACTAACTCCTTGTTTCGGCAAAGTACACTGAATGATCCCAACTACGTTTAAGCCCCCTAAGAATTCTATTTGACCTACTTAATGTAATGAGAGGAATTATTATTAAATCCAATATTACAACGTTTTTATTTTATATCGTTGGTGTAAGATGTTCTCTCAGGAAACTATGACAACCTTTGGAATCGCTTCATGCAGACTGGGTGATTATTGTTCCTGATATCACTGGCAAAATGTTATCATTCAAAGTGGTCCTGCATGTATGATTAGTACGATGCATGATGATCAACATACCCCATGTTATGTATATGCTTGTAAAATATATATAGCTACTATATTTATACCAAGTAGCTACATAGAGAGTTTGTAAACACTGGATTGAAGGGACCATACGGTAATGGTGTATGGACTGGATCTTGCAGCCATTTTACATTTATACATGCATGCACATGGAATACACATTGGCTAGTGGATATGTATATATGTACATTCCGGCTTTATATAGTATGTGTTTTAAGTTGTAAAGCCGTATATATACAAACAGCCATGTGAATTTTCCAAGTTGTGTTGATGCATGCATATATATTCAATACAAATACAATAAAATATGTTATAACATAGTAGCATACGTATAAAAATCAGTATTTTTGATATATCTTATAGTTCCTATATCTCCTCCTCTCCATTGTACATAGTGAAGTTGGTCATAGTTTTACTACAGCTGACCAGCTTAGAACAACATTCTGCACGCTGTACAAGGTCGAAAAGGCATTAATGGACAATTATGCATTAATTATATTAATACACCTTCTCCTCTACCCCCTGTGATAGAGTTTGAGTCGTGATACTTCTATGACCCTCTTCCACAGTGACAACCCCGAACTTTGACGAGTCGTTACTGGTGCATACTTGTTCTGAAACTGTCTCACTTTCGCCTAGAATCACCATCTAATTCTTGCCACTCCTTATAGTCAGCTTCAAAAATGGCTACACTATCTGTAATATTTATAAAATTCGTAATCCCACGATACTTACTATAATTCAATTCCTACCATCAGCCATCCTCGTGATTGCCGATCCAATTTTCGAGACTGAACTTGATGCTACCTTTTAAATCATGGCTCGAATATTTCTGTTGTGGAAGACAGCCTAGACATTTGTATAACGTTTTAAATGTTTGTGTTGAAAGTCTAAAATTGACTATGTGGTGGTTAAGAAGGACCAAACTGTGATCCTGTCAGTAGCGTCGTGTCTGAAAGGGCAAAACTCCTATATATAAACAAATGATACGCGAAATTAGTGCAGTTGCAACTATAAGTTAGTAATCGCTATGGTATATGTGTCGTGCCTGCCATATAAACATTAAATTACATTCACGATCCGCACGAAACTACATGCATATGCCTGTAGGATATTACAGTAAAACCTGTCTAAGACGGAATCGCGCGGGACCAAGTAAACTTTCCGGCTTAAGCAGGTTTCCCGACTTAGTGAACATGCATTTTCTTAACTATATATAATGTTTTAGCATAATGTTATACTTGCTTGACTCAAGGGAATTAAGATATTTGTAAATAAAGTTATTATACTGTTTATGTTATATTTATTAGAATAAAAACAAAAATATACACAAGTACACAAAATCTTAATCAAATTTATTTGAAGAAAGTGTACAATTTTAACTGTTTCATTTTTCTAATAAGCTTTCTCATGCAGTTAAAAAGAGTACGTCAATTCTACGGCCTTTTCATGAAGTATATTTTCCCCTTTGTTCTTGCATACAGTTTCATAGCGTTAATATAACTTAACACTTAAGATGAAGTAGGAATTTATATTTCCTCACTATCTTTTCCATTTTGTTCATCTTCTGAATCTCTCACACTGTTAGCATCTCGCGATTCTATTATAGATTTTAAATCAATTTCTTCAGTTTCTGTTAAAACATTCTTGTCAACGTTCACAAAATTTTCCGCGTTCACAGAATTGTCTGCATTAATCTTCTCACTCAGAGTTTAGACTTCACTAGAATCGTCACAACAAACAACCTTTCTTATTTAGTATTTTTTTTTAAATGAGGGTATTAAATAAATTTTCCCTAAATTATAAAATCAGGTAAGATAGGAATTTATTTTTTCGTGGGAATTATTTAAAAGAGTAGAATTTTGTACTTGAAAGGTAAATATATTTCTACAATTCATGAATATCATTTAACTGCAAAAATAATAGCAGAAAGAAGAACATAATATATTTAACATTAAAATTTAGTACATCAATTAAAATGGGCACACTGCTTTAAGAAGACAATAATTTAATACAGAAAGTATACTAAAACACGCTCTACGTTGTGAAGATAATTTAGAACATCAAGTAGCAAATACCACACTCTATTACATGAACACAAGTACTTAGCACATCAATTAACGTAAACTGCTTTGTACTTTATAAAGAAAACAATTTAAATACTAAATGACGTATAGCACGCTACTGTATAAAACCAACCTTTATAAAGGCAACAATTTGAAGTAGGACGTAACATAAGACATACTTTACGAGCACTATAACACAACTGAGTACAATATGATAATTCAAGCACACTTAATTTGAAAAATAGTGATTTACCATATCAAATAATACAAGGCACACATCACTTGCAGAATACAACCATTTAGTGCCCCAAGTGGCCTAAAACACAATTATTTAACGAAGACAAGAATTTAATGTATGAATTAACATAAAACACATTGCACTTTATGAATGCAACAATTTCGTAAACAAAGTAATATTAGGTATGCTATACTTTATGAAGGCGACGACTTAAAACAAAACTTATTTAAGGCACATTTCACTTTGAAAGTACAACGATTTAACAAATCAAATAATATAAAAAAATATTGCACTTTATGAAAAGAATGACGTAGAATAACAAGTGACATCAGGTACAGTAATTTATATAAACAAAGAATAAGCAATACTTATGGAACAAATCACTTTTTGAATACAACGATTGTAGCATCAAGTGACATAAGGCATGCTTTATTTTATAAAGCCCAAAAATTAATACATAGGGAACATAAGACACATTACTTTATGAAAGCAACAATATAGTATATCAAGTAACATAGATACACTCTACTGTATTGAGACAAGTAGCACACACAAAGAAGTATGAGGCACGTTCTCTTTATGAAAACAATGATTTAGTAAACCAAACACATGAGGCATACCATATTTTACGA
The DNA here is from genome assembly GCA_011833715.1 of Carcinoscorpius rotundicauda. NCBI lineage: Eukaryota > Metazoa > Arthropoda > Merostomata > Xiphosura > Limulidae > Carcinoscorpius > Carcinoscorpius rotundicauda. The sequence continues at coordinate 11,531,326 of CM022395.1, read as the reverse complement.
AAAAAAACCAGCTTAGAATAAATAGTTAATAAAAATAAACTTCAATTTAAAAATACAAAAATCTGTACATAAATTGACATAAAAATACATTTTATTTCAGAAGGATAAGTTACATCAAGTATTAAAAGACACGTTTTAGTTACTGCATGAAGACAACAACTTTAGCAGTTTCTATCTGTTTGCATTGTAATAACAAAGATAGAGGGGAATAATTTGTTGTATCAAAGGGAGTTCTAAAGTAATTGAACCTGACTGTGTATACTTTGACGAGAAAGGGTTAATTATTTAAAGTTCGGGATACACCTGTGATAACCAATAGTGTAAGGAATTTTTGTACAAACATTCGGCATGTTTTAAACATATTATTTTAAAATACATAGATTGTGTGCTCTCTATTTATTGTTACAAATGTATTGACAACAAATTACAGACACCTACTGTAAATAAACTGGCTCTGTAAAAGTGACAGATAATAGTTTACTATATAATGAACAACCTGCATTATGAAAATGATAACTGTGCAGAAAAAGATAATTAAGGCACACTTCATCTGAAGAATACAACAGTTTAGTATATCAAAAACAAAGAAACACGTTACTTTATATGAACAACGTCCGAGCAAAACAAGTTACTTAAGTTGCACTTTGCTTCAAGAATACAATGATAAAGCACATCAAATAACATAACGTACATTTATCTTTCTACAGGCAATGAGGAAATATATGAAGTGACATTAAAAACACTATTTTATATTTAAAAAAGATCTAATACGTGTTACTTGTGGCTTAATTCACTTCAAAAATCCAAAATTGTAGCACATCAGGTAATATAAGGCACATTTCACTTTATGAAGACAACGACTTACTACATAAACTAAGATAAGGTATACTCTAATTAATAAAAATAACGCATAAGCTCGTTCATTCTCAAGAGCTCTTCTCATGACATCTGAAACATATTTGTTATTTCATATCAGATGAGTACTATAGTTTCCAATTTTGTCAGCTCGCATTATCCAATATAGACCGATAATAGTGGTCAGAAAGAATGTTTCTATATGTGTAGCTTTATACCACACATTTAAAGCACTCTCGGATTAAAGTGTCTGAATAAAAGAAGGTTTGTCTGTTTATAAGCTGAGGCCTGAAAGCACTATACCCACTGAATATATCAGACGCGAGTAACATTAGATTACAGACTGAATATTATATATATGAAATCATCACAGTAGATAATGAAGTGAATATATATATATATGCATAACATAAATATATTTTGTGTTAATAACATTATACCACTTACTAAATATATCGGTCCGGCATGGCCAAAGGCCAGGTGGTTAGGGCGCTAGACTCGTAATCTGAGTGTTGCAGATTCGAATCCTTATCACACTAATCATGATCACCCTTTCAGATGTAGGGAGAGGGTGTTATAATGTGATGATCATTCCAAATTCGTTGGTAAAAAGAGTATTGAGTATTCCAAGAATTGGCGATGGGTGGTAATAGCTGTCTTCCCTCTAGAATTACTGCTAAATTTCAGACGTCTAGCACAGGTAACCCTCGTGTAGCTGTGAGCGAAATTCAAAGAAAAATAATACTAAGTATATCACACTTTAGTCACATTACATTACCAAGTGAATATATCAAATGTCAGAATATAATAGTACCAGAATGAGGTTATTTATCATTCAAATTATATACAGTGTTCCCTCGCCAATTCGCGGATCCTCTTTCGCGGCTTCACTACTTCGCGGGCTCGGCCGACCCCCCCCCACATATATATATACATATATATAAAATAGCTCCCCAGTGGCTCAGCGGTATGTCTGCGGACTTACACGCTAAAATCCGGGTTTCGATACCCGTGGTGGGCAGAGCACAGATAGCCCATTGTGTAGCTTTATGCTTAATTCAAAACAACAACAAAACAACATATATAAAATAATAAACATTAAATCTAAAATATAGCATTAAATACCATTAAAATATTAAAATAAATATAATTAATAGTGTAAAGAAAAAAACAGGTATATTTTGAGATATAAACATATATTTGAGTTTATAACAGCGTAAAAATGGAAACAGAACCAACTGGAAAGGCTATAGATATACGCATTGTGCGTCTGCAAAGGCTACACGAGATCAGCTTCATGGCGTAGCGATGTGCAAGACGGGCTATGATTGGTGCAGAAATGAAAGACAGCCAATGACAGCTACCCATTTTGATTGTCTTTCACCATTGCTACATGTCTTCAAAATGTTCATAAGGCATTGCAAGAGATGAAGCCCTGCACCGTTAATGCAAGCTGGAAGAAGTTGTGGCCTGAGGTTGTGCACGACGACAAGGGATTCACGCCTGAAGAAATCCAACACTCGGCTGTTCAAAAAGCTGTGCAATTAGCTTCGTTAATCAAAGGTGAAGGATTTGCCGATATGACGAAGGAAGACGTAGATGAACTGATTGACTTAGAATCCGAACCACTCGCCGACCAAGACTTAGAAGCACTGACGAAGTCTGCTGCCGAGGAAGACGACGAAGAGGAAACACCGAAAGAAGCCGAGGAAACAATCGAGCAAAGTGGATGGTCGTTAGAGCGGTTAGGTAAACTAATGAAACTAATTAACGAAGTGAAGGAGTGCTCACAGGAATGGGACAACGATATGGTTCGATCAGTACAATTTTACAATAAAATAGAAGAACTGATGACTCCTTATCAAATGATTTTCGATTGCTTAAAGAGGCAGAGAAAACAACTGCCAATAACAATGTTTTTCCAGCCGAGCAAGAAAGAAAGGGTACCGGTGGCAAGTACTGTTCCTGAAGTTGTAACGACCGACGAAGAAATTGCCGATTCACCTTCCACAGAAGAGGAAGTGGTGTCCCCCGAAAAGACACCACCTGGTGAAGATATGTAATTTTTAATTTTAAGGCTTAATATCTTAATAATTGTTCTTATTATTTCAGCAATAATGAACAGTATTGTAATGGGAGGGTTAAATAGTTGTACAGGGAGGGTTTTAAAAGTCTAAATGCATATAAATATATACGTAAAAATCGGCGATCCCACTTCGCGGAAAATCTCCTTTCGCGGGGGGTTTTGGAACGCATCTACCGCGATACACGAGGGAACACTGTACGTAGTAAATAAGTCGTAACTCTTACAGGTGAAGCAGATAACATCTTTTTTCGTTCGCGAAAAGTATTTTTATAATTTTATGCAATGAACCATTAATGCAAAAAACATATTAAGTATTTCGAGTGACAAGACTTATAAGCATATTAAAACCAATACAGAAAATATCATAGAATTAGGTCAAGCAATCAAAGCAGACATTAAAAGCAACAACGAAACACTTCTCAAAGAACAAATTAAATTTAGTATCCCTGGTTACCATATGTTTCAAGATCCCTGCGGCCAAGGTCAGCGCAGCATGACGGTGCTGTACCGCAAGGGCCTCAAAGTCTCCTTCCTACTGCTACCACGATCCGCAGTTTAAGAAATAATACTCTGCCAAGTACACCAACTAATACTCCAACTATAACTGTAGCCAACGTATACGTTTCTTCTTAAGACAAATCAGACACAAATAAGTTTTAGAGTATCTGTAACCTCATCCCAAACACCATCATCCTAGGACCTAGGTGATCTCAACAGTAAACATACATATCTTACCCACTAGTATACAACTACTCACACACTGACTAGACTCATCTTAAAGATAATATCTCGAAACGCCTACCACCAATAAAATATCAAACCATACACGAAAATGACATCGATGATTACGTCAGAGATATCAGAGTTCTATAACATGATACAATGCCCAGTAAAAAACGTATTCCCAACCCAATGCATAGAAACAAAATCCCAATATTCTCCAAGCAATCGCCAAAAGGCGTCTCAGGCGACTTTTTATCCACACACGTGACCCTTACACCAAAACATTAATTAATAATGCCGATAACCATATCAAAAAGCTCATCAAATCACAACAGAGGATAAGTGGAACAATTTTTGCAAATCCATAGATCATTCTAACCCTGACCCCACATTATTCTAGCAAAAGGTCAAATCCATTTCTAACACTCAATCCAACAGTAGTTTACCTGAAATCAGATAAAATAACATCTACGAACAACGAAAAATCCAAACTATTTGCCGGATACTTTAAAAACACATTTATCACACCGAACATCCCTTAATCAATTCTTAAGCACCAGTATGAACCTCTTTACAGCATATTTCTCCATTGTGTACAACAAAGTCACAGTTCACCTTCACATCGCCCGGCATGGCCAAGCGTGTTAAGGCGTGCGACTCGTAATCTGAGAGTCGCGCCAAACATGCTCGCCCTTTCAGCTGTGGGGGGTTATAATGTTACGATCAATCCCACTATTCGTTGGTAAAAGAGTAGCCCAAGAGTTGGCGGTGGGTGGTGATGACTAGATGCCTTCCCTCTAGTCTTACACTGCTAAATTACGGACGGCTAGCACAGATAGCTTTCGACTAGCTTCATGCGAAATTCAAAAACAAAAAAAAACAGTTCCCTTCTGAGAATCTACACAGTTTATGATTAGACCCCTTTATGAGTATGTCAACGCCGCCACTTGTAACATGTCCAAACACCTATACTCTTGACTACAGAACCTCCAATACAAAGTTATCAAAACCGCGTTAGAGACTATCAAATTACACCAATATACTTCGAATCGCTGATTGAGCTACTCCCTTTACAAGATCGTTTCATCACACTTGCCTCCAGATATTACAAATGCACTCAGAATCGTTAAAACACAAACCCGCCAAATAACATACATGACTAAACCCCCTCCTCCTCGGCTTAATATATCTCCCCTCTCAATCTCATCTAAAATAATAGAATTTTAACCCTATTATTATGCATTAACCTTCATTATCTTATTTTCAGCTATGGACAATAGGCAGATAGAATATTCTGCGCCTGCCCAGTGAAAACGGTTTTCTCCAGGCACTCCAGTTTCCCTCATATCAAATTTTTTGCCATTAGATCACAGATCCCCAGCACTGTGGCCCTGAAACGACCCTCTCTTCCGTTTTTCATTTTTCCTATGTTATGTTAATTATAACAAATTTCTTTCTCTCTCTCCTTTTCTTCTTTTTTAAATATTATTTTGTATATTATTCTTTTCTTTTATTTATTTCATATATATATATTAAATTTTATTTTAATATTATTGTTTATTTTTTATTATATTTTTATTACTTGCGTTTTACGTTTTACTTTTTCATTTTACTCTTTTATCCTTTCTCTCTCTCCCCCTCTATCTCTCTTTAAATCCCGTTTATCACCAGTCTCACTGCAGCCTGCTTCTCCCTGCTCAAGGGCCTTGCATGGCCTAGCGCGTTGAGGCGTGCGTTTCGTAATCTGAGAGTCGCGCCATACATGATCGCCCTCCCAGCCGTGGGGGCGTTACAATGTGGCAGTCAATCCCACTTTTCGTTGGTAAAAGAGTAGCCCAAGAGTTGGCGGTGGGTGGTGATAACTAACTGCCTTCCCTCTAGTCTTACACTGCTAAATTAGGGGCGGCTAGCACAAATAGCCCTCGAGTAGCTTTGTGCAAAATTCCAAAACAAACAAACAAACAAATATAATAAATCGGAAACTCATCCGAAATAAAGTATAATATCTAATATAATAAATTGGGGATTTGTGTCGGAGATCTGAATCAGAGACAAAACTCGAAACAAATTCAAATCATAATACGATTTATATTTATCAGTACCAACGAGATTCAATCACATCTGATTATCAAGGGTTTTTTTTTAATCACCCTCCTTCAAACAACTAGAAAAATACAACAAAAGTTAATTGCCTGAAATTGCCAAAAGTTTAGAGTTAAATATTAAAAACTCAATGAGAAAAAAATGAATAAAAATGGTAATGTTTAAATACTAATCGATGATGATTTGTTGTCAGGGAAGTATTAGAGGAGCCCCCCAGTGGCTCAGCGGTATGTCTGCGGACTTACATGCTAAAATCCGGCTTTCGATACCCGTGGTGGGCAGAGCACAGATAGCCCATTGTGTAGCTTTCTGCTTAATTCAAAACAACAACAACAACAAGTACTAGAGGAATACGCTAGTGTCTATATTAGTCAACCAGAGTTGAGTGATGAAGATAAGTTAGAAATTCAGTTAAAAATTTAATAAATCGAGCCTGTATTGAAGCCAACAAAGAGAAAGAGCAAGCCTGTATCAAAGCAAAAACAAAAAGTAAACGTTTTGAGGCTGAACAAGTCCTATTAAAGCGAAAAGAGAAAACAAGCGTCTCGAGGCTGAACAAACCACTATCAATTTGTTTGTTTTGAATTTCGCGCAAAGTTACACGAGAGTTATCTGCGCTAGCCGTCCCTAATTTTGCAGTGTAAGACTAAAGGGAAGGCAGCTGGTCATCGTCATCAACCGCCAACTCTTGATCCAAACGGGATTAATGATCTTCTGAAAAATAATGGCGGTCATATCATGTATTAAATTGACACTAATTTTTGGATTCTTAGAAATAAAACGCCAAATATTGAAAAAAAATAGTAATTTTCCGTCTTGTTTCAATTAATTTGCACAAGGATGTATGTCTTGACTGTAAAAATAAACACAAACACGTATAAACTTGTATTTTTTAAGTTTCACGTTACTAAATACAAAAGAAGGGTTTTGTTTTAATTTCGCGCAAAAGCACTTGAGAGCTATTTGCGCTAGCCGTCCCTAATTTAGCAGTGTAAAACAAGAGGGAAGGCAGCTAGTCATCACCATACACCGCCAACTCTTTTACCAATGAATTGAACGTTGGATTGAACGTCATATTATAATGTCCTCACGACTGAAAGATGAGCATATTTGGTGTGACGTGTATTCGAACCCGCAACTCTCGGACTAGAAGTCGAGTACCTTAACCACCTGGCTATACTGGGTCAACCCATATCGAAGTGAAATAAAACATCTCTACCGTTTGTTTTGAATTTTGTACAAAGCTACCCGAGAGTTACCTGCACTAGCTATCCCTAATTTAGCAATGTAAAACTAGAGGAAAGACAGCTAGTCTTCACAACCCACCGTCAACTCTCGAGTTACTCTTTTACCAACGAATAGTGTAATTTATCTTTACATTATAAAGCCCCAATGCGTGAAAAAGCGAGCATGTTTGGTGTGACGGGGATTATGAGTCGAGCGCCCTCACCACCTGGCCATGCCGAGCTTTTAAGCAAGTTACCATTCATAAAGCGTTACACGGGAAGGAGCTTCAGATAATATTTTCATGCTAAGAAACTACGTTTGTATACTGAGAAATTCCGTGAAAGATAAGAATGGGTCATTCTTTTACCTTTAAAAACGGCATAATATTTATGGTGTTTTAGATGCATGCCACATATTAAAATTATCTAAAAATGCATTGACAGATTTAGTACGTTCTATAGGAAAAGGAGAAAAATTATATGGAGGTGTTTGCAAAAACATTGTTAAATCAAAGAACAATAAGTGTCTAGTTTGGGTAATAGATTGGGTATCATGTGTACACATATGTGTATATAACTGATTAGGCAGAAACTGAAAGTCTTTCTTGCTAACTGGACTATTACTTATATTTGTGGGGCCCAGCGTGGCCAGGATTGTTAAGGCGTTCGACTTGTGATCCGAGGGTCGCGGGTTCGAATCCCCGTCGCACCAAACAAGCTCGCCCTTTCAGCCGTCGGGGCGTTATAATGTTACGATCAATCCCACTATCCGTTGGTAAAAGAGTATCCCAAGGATTTTATCCTTAACTAACGACTGTATTTTTTACATTTAATAGCTATGTTTTATTGCTGATAATAACAGTTATTTCAAACAATTTTTCACCAATGTATTCTAAGGTTTTCAATTCGGAAATTGTATATTATTTCATTTGGCCTTGCATTGTTTTTGTTTTTTGTAAATAAAATGCAAATAACATATTTACCTATCAGTATAAATCTTTCTTCGAGATTACTATTTAATATATAAAATATTTTTGACAATGTCGACAGTGGTTACTTTTGTAATATGTGAACATCTATTCATGCTTAAAATGCATTTCATGTTAGCAAAAATAAACGATTGTCAATTAAATTAGACTTTAGCATTTGTGTTTTTTTACTGACAATTCTATACATGGTGATTTTTAATGTTCGGTACGTTCTTCTTTACTCTTAATATACAAAAGGCAAATTAGAGAGAATGCCTTATTAAACTTTAATTATTAATTTTAAATTAAATGAGCCCTGAATTAAATATTGTAAACACAATAGGTAACAAATGCTAGGCTGTTTCTTGAAACTGACGGTTTACTTGTCTATCCAAATGTAGATCCATGAACCAATCAACTCTAAAGTCAACCAGACTTAGCCCATATTTAATTTGTACCAAATACAATTATTTATAAAGAAATCAGCAACCGTTATGAAAGGATCCTAAATCCCTACCACCAACATTTCTTAATTTTGTAAGACTCCAGCCTGCAGACAACCCAAAGGCCAGTGATGTCCCTAACTTGCTCTCAGTTCCAGTAAAGTAATCAAGGTGATCTTCATGAAATTAGAAGCTCCTTATCCAGTGTCTCATCAGTGGGTACTCAAGAAACATCGTAAGGAATGTGTCAACTTCTAGTATGATCATTACATCCCAAAACTTCAAAAATATTTCCAAAACTGTAGTCTCTATAGCATCTATCGGGCTCTGAATAAATGTTGCAAAAAAAGGAATAGGAACTGAACTACAGATACAGTGTTGACTGCCACAAGTTGGGTAAAAACCAACAGCTAAACAGCTCTGCAGGTACTAATATTTTCAGCAGGAAGAAACGTTGAAGTCAATAAGTAATGTTGTTTTTAGGGATAGGATAAGTTTAAATGCATATTTCTTGGCTGAAAGAAGTTATTCTCAAATTCTTACAAGTTATATGGGATGACTTGATAGCATTAAGTGTAAGCCAGTGTGTTTCTTTACCAGTTTTTGTGTTATTTATTATAGAAGCCCCAGGTGTCATGGAAATGTTGCAGAAGTATATAAAGCATATAATGTTTTATGAGTTGTTCAACAAAGGGAAACGTGCTACAGAAACTATGCGAAGCATTCAAGAGGTCTATGGCAATGCCTTTCTGAATGAAAGGAAGTGTCAAATATGGTTCAATAAGTTTAAAACTTGTGACTGCAGTTTGACAGATGCAGCTCGCATTGGGCGTCCTGTTTAGTTTGATAATGACTTGCTTCTAGCAACACTTGAGGAGGATTGTGCTGTAACTGTTGAAGAATTATCCAATAAACTCATTTAATCTTCTTCCACTGTCCATCGACATTTGTAACAACTTCATAAAGTTTCAAAGCTGGGAAAATGGGTACCACACGAATTGTCAGCAGGTAATCGGAGATAACGCACATCCCCACACCACTTTGGTGCTCAAGATTTAGGACTGAGACCCATAAGTGCGCAATATTCAGTGTTTTAATATTATATCTATCATGGTTGTATCTTTTGATTTTTTAAAACACCAAATGGGTATTCGTGACAGTGTCAAATAGAATCAGGCACGCTGCTTTTATCTAGTGAACAGGAATGGGAAGCATAGATCTTTTGTTTGTTTAGAACTAAGCACAAAGCTGCACAATGGGCTATCTGTGCTCTACTCACCATGGGTATCAAAACCCAGTTTCTAGTGGTGTGAGTCCACAGACATACCATTGTGGGGAATCATACATCTTTAAAATTTAGCAAAGAAAATTAGCAAGTCTTATTAAGGATATGTCCTCTAACTTCTAAGCCAATAATAGATACCATGAAGATAAGCAAAAATTGATTGTCCCATACAAGGTCTTGCACTATGCTTTATTACTTACTGATAACTTAAATCTTTCAATAATCACAGATGAAACTGCTAACAGAAGTGTAACTGAAAAGCATGTGCAATTTACTACAAATTCTAATGATTATTTTAGAATGGAGGTTATAAATATAATCATTGTCTAGATGGTTATGCAGTATTCATTTAATAAGATATCACTTAAAAAGCTGAATATATCTAAGAAATCAGGTTATATTTCTTAGTAACATAGCATTCTGAGGATTAATCGTTCATCACCATCTATGAACAGACAATTTTCATATATTTGCAGTTAAATATTGTTGCCACACAATGAATCTTCAAACTGCTTCAAATATTTTCTCAACAGCCTTGAAAATACTGTAAGCAACACGTATAACTATTATCATTTTAGTGACAAGCAAAAAAAACCTATTAAATGACTTAAAGTCATTTTCAAACACTAAAATCACAAGATAGTTGTGGGTGAGAAATGTGTGGATAGATTGCTACTGCTTTGGTAGTGGGTTGCATTGCAATTATATTATTCTTCATTTGTTTTTGAAGATCCAATAGTTACTAATAAGACTAATCTGTAACCTATAGATTTCATAACTTACAAAGTTTTGTTTGAATTTATGAGTTATACAATGGATATTCTCAATTCATTTATCACCCTCTTTTATAAAGTGATGCTTTGTTCTTTCATGTATGACTATTCAAATAATTTGCTGCCAATTTCATAAATGTGATGAATGTTCACTCAGTTTTAGACATTTTGACTACTGATGATTGGTTTGTTTTGAATTTCGTGCAAAGCCAGACAAGGGCTATCTGTGCTTGGCGTCCCTAATTTAACAGTGTAAGGCTAGAGGCAGCTAGCCATCATCACTTACCGCCAATTCTTGGGCTACTCTTTTACCAATAAACAGTAGGATTGATCGTCACTTACAACACACCAACGGCTGAAAGGGCGAGCACGTTTGGTGTGAAGGAGACTGAACCTTCACTAAACAGAGATTCCGGGTTAGAGGTGAGTAACCTGTGGCTGCCATTGGTTGAATCTACAGGAAATCTTTCCTCTAATCAGGAACAGTTATAATCCAACCGCCGATAACTTAGTAAGGTTAACCAGAATCCATTATACAGGACTTTAACAAAAACCACACAAAGGTGGGCTTGTCTCTGGACGTGAGACAAGCCTTCTACTCAGTATGGCATCAAGGACTCAAGTACATACTTCTTCAGTTCAACCTCCCGTCAACATTAACAAGATGGATATCAAGCTTTTCAGACAACAGAACAGCTAAAGTAAAAATTAACAATGCAACTATCATACAGTTCACGTATTAGCAGGCGTTCCCCAAGTATATATCATGTATGTTAATGATATTCCATTCCCGAAATTAACGTATACCAACATATCCCAGTATGCCGACGACATAGCAGTAGGGAGCACGTTACGTGAACCCCTGCTAGCAACTTCGATTTGTTTGTTTCGGAATTTCGCACAAAGCTACTCGAGGGCTATTTGTGCCTAATTTATCAGTGTAAGACTAGAGGGAAGGCAGCTAGTCATCACCAACCATCGCCAACACTTAGGCTACTCTGTTACCATCGAATAGTGGGAGTGAGCGTAACATTATAACGCCCCCATGGATGAAAGGGCGAGCATATTTGGCGATACTGAGATGCGAAACCGCAACCATCGGATGACGAGTCGAACGCCTTAACACGCTTGGCCATGCCGGGCCAGCGACTTCGAAAGATCAATCCACACTTAATAGTATAACCGCCTGGTGCAACACCTGGCGGGTAGCGCTCAATGCATAATCTTCAAATGATAAATCTCCAGGATAAACAAATCCATTCCAAAGTCAAACTGAAAACAATGAACACTGAACTTAAATTCTCCCCCACCATAAAATTTCTAAGCATTGCATTCAACAGGAAACTAACACGGACCGACCACTTCAAAAACATTATCACAAAAGTTTGGAAACGAATTTTCCACCTAAGAAGAATCAATAGCATTATCAAGGGATGCAGAACCAAAACTATTCTTACCATTTACAAGACATACATTCGCCCAATCATAGAATACAGAAACATGATTACAGCAAACGCACCTCTTAAACATCTAAATAAACTGCTAAAAGCCCAGAATATCGCCATTTGACTGGCATATCATCTTCCTGCATACACACCAACTGCTTACCTCAAGAAAACAAGCAACATACCCGCCCTCAAGACGAGACTAATCTCTCTAACATTACAATACTATAAAAAAAATATAATCGTACCCAATTAACAAGGGAATTTCCACAACTAACAGCAACCCACGAACATGGCAGTGATACCTCTCCCTCTACAATTTTATTCACGTCCTGAATGAAAACTCAAATTTCTAATCATATATGCCATTTAAATTTCAATGTTGGTCACAGGTAGGGTAGATTATTCGTCGCCCTACCAGTGAAAGTTGGTTTGCTCTCCTACCGATTTCGCAGCTGTGACCGACGCTTCTTAAAGAGAGAACAAATCTGTCGACAATGTAATTTGTTACCACCACTCTAGTTTGGAAAATAAGCGTCACTTTAGTTCAACTAACAAGTTCCTTAATTTATATAATAAATTAACTCTAGCCGCGTGTCGGGTGATGACAAACAAATTGTTTCTGACCGCCCCAGGTTATTTTCCGCTCCCCTTCGGGGAACGAAGTAATAATTTAACCCAAATATCTACCAAGAAATATACACACAGTGATTTTAAGACGAAAGGCAGAAGATTTCAAAACGTCGTCCTCTACACTTGTGTCTACACAACAAGCAGTTGCCGTTAATTCTACAAAGTTTCATCATGAATACCCTGCCTGAACAATCTATCAGCGAAAAGTACGGTTGACACCAGGGTAGGAGTTATTAATACATCTGGTGGTAGTAAACATGTTAAGTAAAAGAAGTTTAATTAACTGATCAGTGATTATATAGACTCAGTCTATAGAGAAATGTGTATTGTTCTTTACAAGTAAGCCTTATTTTAATGCAAAGTCAAACTTGATTTTTTGCATATGTAATCACATTTGCAATTATTATGAGGCTAACAAAAGATCATTGTAGTCAGTGATGACGAGAAAACCCACTTGTAGATAAAAATATATATGTAAAACGACTGATTTAGGTTGAAAAATATTTTTATGTGGAGGAGCGAACAACCTATCGATCTCCTTCTGTCATCGTCAGGTTCACAAAGAAATAGATGTAACTGACCGATAGCTGACCACATGTTGTTTGAAGGGGGTTGTGTAACTGAGTGTAGGAATGTAGAGGGCGTGCTTTGGTGTTTGACTATATTTATTAATATAGGTATAAATGTGTTCCTTTGTGTTTATTTTGGGCTTGAGTTGTTGTATAAGTGAGGCTTCTCTAATTTTGTGTTTCTTCATGTTTGTTCTTCATTTAGTATTTGGGTGTTTTCTATGGTTATGTTGTGTTTATTTCATTTGCAGTGTTCGAAGACGTGTTAAGGTGACTTTTTGTGTTCTTTAAATCTGGTTTCCATTTTTCTATTTATTTCTCCAATACAGAAGTCATGGCCATTATCACATTGTATTTTATGAATAATGTTTGTGTGGTGTTTGTCAGTGCAGTTTTTACATAGTACAGACCTTAGTTCTGTGCCTGGTTTTTGAATTATACATGTGAGTGAGCAAAATGTCATCTGCTCTAAAAATCATGTTTAAATTTTTCTTCATAAAATTAAACTACCTATAGCGCTTTAAGATAGTATGAGACACAATATTCTTGATTTTCACCTGGAATCTTCATTTCAAAAGTACAATTTAGAAAACAAAATAAACCTGTTTGTAAATAAATGCTGTCATATATTTCTAAATATACAAAACATTTAATATGTTAGTTCAAGAAAAATAATGTGACAGTTTTTTTTTCTATTGAAATACAAAAAAAATATACAAACATGATTCCTGTACTTAAGATTTCCTTTAAGTTTTCTAAACTATTGATGTACACTGAATAGCCATTATAATACTTAGTATATACTTGAAGGGTATCTTATAATAAGTCAAGTTTTTTAATGAACTCTGATGCTACACACACACTAAAACTAGGAACTGAGAAGGAGGGTGGCTTCTTCCAATACAGTAATTTAACACAACATTCCACAACTGCCAAGTACCAGTGAAAAATAGTGTTTGTTTCAAATCAGATAAATACTTACATGAAATATATTTAACATGATTACCTTATTTATCTTACTGAATAATAATGGCCAAATAATTGTAATAGTATCCAAACACCCAAGTACGGTAAGTTATTAAGGATCAGTAAAGGACTAAACATCAAAACCAAATTAGGACCTTATATCAAATATAAGAACTGTGAAGTTCCAAAATATCTACACTTCATATTGATATTTTATTATGAATATATTCTACGTACTCTCATAACCACAATAAAAAATTACTCATAACTCAAGAATCACAGCAGTGTAATCAGCATAATCTGTGTATTCTCGAATATAATTATCCACAGATACAATTAATATACTCTCAAACCTCCACAATATATACCCACACACATCATCAAACCCCATACCACATTACAAATAACCTAATTACTCAAGTCTTACAAATCACAATCATCAGTCTTCACACAATGAATATAACCAATATATTCTACTGATATACAGACAATTATACTTTATACCTTTTCAAAATGTAAATGAAATATTTGTATAAACCTACAAACAAAATAAATACTCACAAATTTTATCTAAAACTTATTTTGTAAACACAACAACAATCAACTGTTTTTAAGTACATATGCTTCTTGAAAACAACTGCATGAAGACGGAAATACACATTTTCAGTATATCTTAAAACAGGTTTTAATAGATTACTAATTCAATCCTTCATCTCAAAGTATTTAATGAAAATATCAAATATGTATGATTTAAATATCTGCAATTTTAAGAAGTGGTATTTTTAGTATAACTCAGAGCATGTGGAGATAAAACTCCCAGTTATTTATATGTCAATGTCATTACTTCTACAAACACTGATAACAACGATGGGTATTTAGAAAGAGAAAAAGTTAATTTCAGATTACTTTCTTCAGACCTATGAATGGTAGAAAGAAAACAAATTAATTTCAGATTTGCCAAATTTTTTTTCATTTGTTTGTTGTTAAGCAAAGCAACACAGTGGGCTATCTGTATGGTTGCCACCATGAGTATCCCTTGTTTAGCACTACAAGTCCAAAGGCTTATCATTAAGCCACTGGAAGCTCTTTTTTCAGTTACCCGATAGCTGCTGGTTGCTTATTTGTTTACAGTGTGTAAATACACTCAAATTTGCTAATTTTACAGTTAACATGGAGAAAATATAGAAAACTGACATCACACTGTTTGAACCACTCCAAGCACAGTATCTATTTACAGAAAATGTATGAAATCAAATTTAAATAGTTTTAACTACTTCAAAAATGTTTTAGTTACCTCAACAAAGTATTTAACTATTCATAGACCAAATAGAATCTTTGTGCCAGCTCTTTTGATGTAATAACAACATTAGAATTTGATTTGTTTAAAAGTAGTTTGTTTTCCTACACGAAATTGTAACAATGTATTTGTTTTGTTTCACTAGATAACTACATTTGTAGCAATTACTGGAAACATTGGTAATACCTAGAAACCATTTCTTTCAATCATACATTCACTTGAATTAGATGAATTATCATTTAGAACACGATTTTATCTAAAGCAGCTTAGGGAGATCCGTGAATTGTGGTCCCTTAAAATAGGATCAAATAATGTGATGTCTTATATGAAAAGTTAAAAAAAATAAAGCAGCTTAGGGAGATCTGTGAATTGTGGTCCCTTAAAATAGGATCAAATAATGTGATGTCTTATATGAAAAGTTAAAAAGAATAATTTGTGTATTGCTGGTGAAGCATCACCTATTCTACAGCATCATACTGTTTGTCTAAAAATAACTTGGATACATATTACTAAACTGGCAATACTAGTAGTACAATCAGTATACTAACATTACCTCACTAAATTGCAAAAGAAAATATTTCAACTATTTCACAATCAACATGTTCTTCATAACATATTAAAACTTAAGAATTCCAACTGGGGGAAATGGTGAAAAATAATCATTTTTCATCCTACCCTCACATTACTTTTCACTATATTAATTTTTTCAACATATTCCACTGGAAACAAACAGACAAATAGAAAGGGGAGAGGAATATACAAACAAAATACAAGAACAGACTACAAGAATGCACATGCTTTACCTTAAGTTCATCAACAAAGACAGTCCACAGGTGAACAATTAGGGAGTGCATAGTATACAAAGGAACAAAGTTCATACAACACATACTAGACAATTTCTGTGAATCATGCAAACAGCCCTGTGAAAGGAGGTAAAAACTAAGAAATGACAATATGACAAGGAACAGGAAAAACAAGAAAACTGCTTGTGCAACCACAATCTGATATGAGAGGAAACCTGAGATTTCAAGCATAAAGCTTCAGCCTGACATTCCAAAGAAACAGGAACACCTCCAAAGACTTCATCTGAAAGCAAAGAAAGAATAAGACAGAAATCTGAGAGGTAAGAGGGGGGAGGGATGAAACAAACCAAAAAAAGGAAGGAATTGCAGCCAGGCAAATTCCAAAACAAAGAAATCATGTCAATAAAAACATGGTAATAGAAGAGGTCAAGAACAATGTGGCAAAAAAGTTGGAATGAATATTTCCATTGAAACTAATGCAAGCATGAAGAAAATCATCCAAAAAAACAAAGCATTGATAATTAGTAACAGAGCTGCATAATGGTAAGACAAAGGCAAGTAGACTGACAATAAGTAAGACAAAATAGGCAAAAGGAGGGCACCCAAACAGGGAAGGTAATTCTAAGGATTGAGGTTAAAGAAAAACAAAAGGATCATAATCATAAGCCAAAGAAAAGTCATGAAGGCAAAGAGGTTGTGGATGATGCAGATCACCATACAATTGGAGATAAACTTTAGCATGAATAAAAATGGTACATGCAGAAAGTTACAAAACAGTGCACAAGATAACAGCTCTCTGTGGTACAGTGAGACAGGCAGCATTTCTTAAATTATAGTGTCTCTTGAGAAAGGAAGGGTAAAGAGTGATCTTATTGAAGATTATAAGATAACCTTGGATGCCGATAGGATAAAGGCCTCTAATTCATTTATGCGGTATTCTTAAAATGCTAGGATGAAATGACACAGCTTTAAAATTTAGAAAAACAGGCCAGATTTCAGTTACTACAATTTTAACAGGGTGATTGGTATTGGCATTAATGGAAGCCAGCACTATAAAATTTAAAACTTCTTAAACTATAAAGGGTGTGTTTTAAACTCTTACTTTTAACAAAGACGGACATGTATAGATGATTCTCAGTGAACAAACAACTTACTGATATCTGTATGAATGGACCACCGAAATGTACCTACCATAGACCTAAGTAATCATTAGTATGAAAGTAACTGCAGTAACTGATCATAGCAAATCCTGGTAGTTTAATTTTTTATTAACAAAATAAGTAGAAACTGTCCTAGAACTGTTGGAAAACAGAAGCCTGTAAAAATGTCAACATTTTAGAAGTACTCCACTTACTTTCCTTTAAACACTTAAAAAACTCTTAAGAATGATAAAAATACATTAGGTGTCCTTTATACTGAAAAAAAACTGTATGCAACTGATAATAAACTTAAAAAACATCATACAGACATATTCTGACACAAAAAAACTTTTCAAAAAGTGAATTTAAGGATGGCTATTATTAATCCTTCAAAAACAATACAAAAAAGATGGTAGGGATGGCATTTGACATTATCCCTTCATAATACTTATAAAAAGCAGATAAACTACATCATCTCAGTAAAACTAGTTGACACCATTCTTTTGATTTCTTAGTTATCACGCATTACAAATAAAAGCAAAAGAAAGAAAAACAAGAAATTAAAAATTTTTACCATGATATTTACAACATTCCAGTCGTTACAAAGAAACTATTACAAAAGTAAACACTACATAGTATTGTAAAGTTCTGATAGCATATTCAGGAGATATTCAAAACAACCATGTTGATGAACTATCCAAATCGTCCACACACAGCTCCCTGATAAATTTGACACACACATTTACATGTACATTAAAAAAGCAAAATAATTATATTCAGGTTACATGCTCAGACAAATTGCTCCACTAATGAACAACAAATCTTCTATCACCAGAAAATATTTCCTGAACATGACCAATTAACAAAAAACAGTGAAATATCTGTATAATTAACCAACAGATTTTAGATGCACAAATTACTTATCAGATTAACAATTTCATATTTTATATTTCGGTGATTTAATCAATTTTTGTTACTAAAAATGGAATGTTAAAATGCTTATATATAAAATAACTTTAAACTATATCTATAAATTGACAAAATTATTTAAGATCAACATATTTTAATTTAACAATTACCAAAATAAAAAGTCTATACCATAATTACTAAACAAATCTCCATGATCCAATGTAAGTTATACATTAATATATTCTTATTTTTCAATCATTTTTTTTTTCTTTTGTATTTTCTGTTTTCCCTTTGCCAATTTATTCATTCCTAAGTCTCTGCATTTCTTCAGCTTTAGGCTACAGACAACTCTTTTAACAGCTTGAGCAATATCTTCTGCTGTTACATCAGTTCTGGTTAGTGTAATCCAGTCACCTTCAGAGACTCCTGGTGGTACTTCTGTCATACGTGTAGGAGCATTAAACTGACCTGCAGCAGCACCTCCAGTACACATTACTGGAATAACTACATGGTCATTCCACATCAGTTCTTCTATTTCCTGGACAGTCCTTGGTCCCCCTTCAACTAATATACAGATATCTATAAGCCTTGCTATGACTGAATTGCGTTGTTTCATACTATTACCAATGATAATAGTTTGTCCATAAGGTACTTTATGAAATGTTTTATATTCTCTGTCTTGTCGAGTTTTCTTTGAAAGATCTTCAGGATCCTGAAAAGGTAGAATATGGTAAAGCAACTGAGGTTTTTCTTGCAAAACTTCACGCTCCTCACAAAAACTTCGACTAACTGCTTCTCCAACACCATAAAAACCATTACTAATAAGTGACACAAACCTAAGTGAGGCCAATTCACTGCCAATTGCATGACAGATAGCTTCTGATTTAGGGTTAAAAAATTTGCTGCTTCCACAAATATAAACACACAATCTCTTCACTATCTTTTTCTCAACTTCAAACACAAGTTTCTGAATATTTGATTCCTCACAGGTTAATTCTCTAAAGAGTGGAGATTTAAGAGAAATCTCTACTTGTTTTCTGATGTCTTCTGTAAATGATTCTTTATTTCTATCAAGCATTTCATTTTCAAATAGAACAGAAAGTGAAGATGAAAATAAAATATCTTCATATTTAACCAAAATGACTCGTTTTCTAAGTTCACAGTAGAAAGCCTGTTGTGAAGAAGTTTTTGAATTACAGTAGGCTTCTGATAAAATCAATATTGCAACTCCAGCCTCATTAGCTTGTTTACGAAATAACTTCATCCTGTCTAAAGATATGGTTGATAGAGTGCAAGTTGATCCTTCAGTGCAATAATCACTACCCTGGGAAAGGCTAATACCTCCTTCTGTGCTAAATGAAAACTGTAACGAAGGTCGCTTATCCCAATGAAAATACTTAAAAGATTCATTACTACTTTCACACTGACTTGAAACCACATCATTAAAACCTTCAATTGCAGGTATGTGTGAAGGTTCAAGTATTGGTGTAGTAGGAGTTTGTGGAGAACCACTGGTTACACTGGAAACTTCATCTCCTGAACAAGTGAATCTTAAGATATCTGTAGAGCACCATACTTCACAATCTAACTTGGAGAGAATAAGCCGCAGATGTTCAGCAAAATCCTGCTGGTTTGGATGGACACTAATCACCACAAGTGGCTTTCCTTCTCTTGGAAGGTTGATTTCTGGAAACTTTTCAGATACAAGACTTGGACAACTTCGTAATTTTGGCTTTAATGATGGTTCTTTTTTAGCATCAGTATCATTCTGAGCTATAAGAGTTTTACATCTCTCTGTAATAGCCTCTGCCACCTGTTTAACATATGGCAAGTCCCAAAAACGACTGTCTGTAGCACGTTTTTCTTCACCATTCTGCTTTGCTTCTTCTATATCTTTAGATGACTTCCATGGTATATACTGCACAGAAGAAAACTGAATAGCCAGACATTCTGGAGGCCAATATTCCAAAAAATTCACAGGAATTATAATCTTACCCATCATGTCAGCTAATTTCACCTCTCTATTTGTCCACTGTGTTCGTCCATACTGTTGTGTTATTAGTGGAATAAAAATCTCACAGTTAGTCACAGCTGCATTAAGTGCATCCTGCCAGTCATGACCACCATATATCTCATCAATATCTAAATAAACACCGAAACCCATATCCTTAAGTTGTCGTTTCAGTTCAACTGCATGATGAGCCGATTCTGCTCGTACATAGCTTATTAAAATATGTTTTGAACCTTCAATCAAATGTGACTGTTGATAGATCAGAGTTCTATTTAGGCTCATGCTACTGTGAGCTTCTACTAAATCCTCTTCTCTTACCACACTGTCATGGTTACTCTTCTTTCTTTTTTTACTTCTGTTTTTGTTATCCACATCATCAGTTTCATCAGTTCTGTAGAATTTAAAGCAAAAAAAACTAAGACATAGTTTCAATAAACACAAAAAATTAACAGCTTCATGTTGCTACTTTTCACTATCAATAATTTGTTATATCATGCAAAACAAGCAAATAAAGTCCTGGTCTCAAACTTATTTTTAATTTAATAAACCATTAAAATAATAGTAATTAATGCACTCAATTAGAACTCTTTATGCAATAATATTCTTCTTTAAATGGATTAAATTTTACAAATATTAAAATTGAAACCATTTATTTTATCATTTTAAAGTTTTACATCTCTTGAGTAAATTAAGTAGAATGCTTTTGGGAGAATTACTTTGGACTCCAAAACTTTCAAAAAGTTGTTAAAATAAAAAAGAGACAGTTATTTGAAGTTTGAGAAACTAGTGTACAGTACTATGTAATCTTTAGGGCAAAAGAATATTTTGTCATTCCTTCCATTGTATGGGATTAATTCTTAAATGCCATTATAGAATG
The DNA here is from genome assembly GCA_011833715.1 of Carcinoscorpius rotundicauda. Lineage (NCBI taxonomy): Eukaryota > Metazoa > Arthropoda > Merostomata > Xiphosura > Limulidae > Carcinoscorpius > Carcinoscorpius rotundicauda. The sequence goes on along the minus strand of CM022395.1, from coordinate 11,510,215 downwards.
TAAATGTAATCACTATGACAATGCTTCATTGACCCCCCTATTGATAACTGAATAAGCCACGGTGAGAATACTTATTCATTAGAATCCCAATATATTTAATAGCAAGGGCACGTCACAAGTTTTCTGCTTGAATGAGCTTACTGATTAAATTTAAGACAACAATTGTCATAGAAGTCCATGCAGTGTCTTAATGACAGAGAAAGAAGCAAGCAAGGACCTACTGTATAGAACTGGTATTTGCTAGAAATCTATTTAATAGCATTTCACAATAAAAGCAGTGTTTAATAGCATATAAGATTTGTTACCATGCCATGGCCCAAAAAACAGAGAGAATTGTCAGTAAAGCAGAGAGTTTGGATAAAAGCTTTACATCATAATGCTGGTTGGACTCTGACAAATTACTGAAAATTGAAAAATGCTCCCCAAAAACTGTCAATCATGAGACTAAGACAGGTAAATCTGAAAATAAGAACGGAAGAGACAGAGCACCTAAACACAATGGTACTGATGTCAAGTATCTTTGTCTATGCAGACTTTGGAACAGAAAGAAGACTGCAACTGATCTTAAAAATGAGATAGACAGCCATGTACCAAATGACAGAAAAGTATCCAGATCTACAATATCAAGACTCATTGAGAATGGTATATTTAGTCAAGTAATAGTTAAAAAAACCTTTACTTCAATCTCCAAGTATTGACAAGAGAATGAAACTTGCTAAAATGTACAAAAACTAGACTGTTGATAATTGTAAAATGGTGTTATGAATGGATGAATCCAAGTTTGAAATATTTGGTTCAAAGCATAGGTTGTACATTTGAGAGAAGAAAGGTAAAGGATACTAACCTCAATGCTTAGCACCTACCAGGAAGCATTGGGGAAGCAGCATGATGGTTTGGGATTGCTCTACTGTTGAAGAAGCAAAATGTATTTGCAAAACAGATAAAATAATGGACCAGCTCTAGTACCATCAGACACTGATCTGTCATGATTATATCCAGTAGTTTGCATATTACTTGCAAAGTGTTCTACTGCCAAGAAGATAATGACAAAAACACTCATTTAACCTACCCAAAAATTACTAAGCTAAAAAATGAAGCTGCTGGAGTCATCCAAATGATGCAGAAGCCTAACAGAGCCATAATCCCAACCCAACTGAGGAGATCTGGGATTTGGTAGAGCAAACACTTGATAAATCAAGTTACTTCCAAAGAAACTTTATGGGAGTATATTAGACATTTGCAGCAAAATCCCAAAGAAAACTTTCATTAAACATTATGCAATAATGCCTGAAAGACGGTCTGCAGGTATTAAAGCAAATGGCAAAACAAAGTATTAACTATCTACTGAGCTCAAACACTTCCACTGAGTTTCTGTTGTACTAAAAATGAAGGTTAATAAAATTTGGCATCTCACCTATGATTGACCTTACATAGTTCTTTAAAAGTAGTCTGAAATCTAAACTTTGACATTGTCCTAACACTTTTGCATAATAGTGTATGTGAATTATTCACTAATACTATTGTGTTAAGAATAAACAAAAATAGTTTGTCTCATAAATTTCATTTTAAAATAATTGAATCAGTTAAAGTGAACTTTTGACAATAAAGAATTATTTGGTTTTAAGTACAACTGTGATATCCTATAGAGTAAAGAAATCTTGTACATACATGAGTTGTTTGAATATATTATTTTAAAGGCAAGTGAATTGTGTGCTTTATTGTTCAAATTTACTGCCAGTAAGTCATGAACTTCTATTGTAAAACAATCCAAGCCCATATACGTAAAACCCTGACAGACATAATCCTTACAAAAACAAAGGATGGGGGTTATGACTAAGTACAAGAATAGTTTGGCTCACACAGTTTAAGGGGTACAATTAAATAAAAGCATTACAAATTTTGAAGTTTCTGTTCAATGACATGAGACATGGAGGATTAAATATCGGTATATTTGGTCAAACACAACCTTTAGCAACAAAAAAAAAGTATATGAAATAAAGGGTGACTTAAAATATAAAAATGAATAGTTGATTGGTTGGTCATTTTACAAATGACTTGTAAAAAATTAAAAATAAAGTACAATTATTAAAATTTGTAAACTGGAATCATGTTAAAACAAAAAGTATTTTGTTTACTTAGAGATTACTTAGTGACAGTGTCACCATCCCCAATGACACTGTCCAGATTCAGGTGTAAACGCGTGGATAAAACATGTCTAAAATGGTGCCGTCTTTCAAAGTTATAATGATGGCATGACAGTAAAATGTGGGACAGTGTGATATGAGTATCACACAGACCACACATTGTTTCATCAGTCCCAGATAAAAGAAAACAACAAGTTAAAAAGCTGTGACCAATGCACAACTTCTTCCTTCCAACTCATACGAAAGCAAGATGGCCAAAGTCCAATAGAGGTTTTTTATCTGGAAAAGCTTTTATCGTGCTGCTTACTCCAAGTCGACTGCCCATTGATGCAGAGCTGAACCTAGAATACAGAACCATAATCTATGTACAAAACAGGCACAACAGTGATAGCACCAGGTGCCAGCAAGCTCGTTCCTGTGAATACCAACACAGCCTGATATCAAGAAGAACTGGATAGAAGTAGATGTTAAAGATAAATGGGCTAGTTGGTTTTAAATATTGGCAAAAACAGGGTGAGAACAAATATGAAGCAATTTCACAGCTAGTAGAAAGCTAAGTGAGTCAGTATAAATAGTATAATTCAAGTACTGTTTAGCTTCTAGATGATCCAGGGCAAAGAATTCAGCAATGAACACAAACTATAGAGGGGATTCTGTGTGAAACCTCCAAACCATAAAAGGCCATGACAAAGCCCACAGACTCATGTGATTTTAAATCATTCACATAAATAGTGATGGAAGGATGGTTCAAAATATGTTCAGCAAATAAAGGACAGTACTTCCAATTGGGAGTATGTGCCTTTCTCAGATGACTCAAAGAAAGGTTACACTTGTTGAGAGTAATAAGCCATAGTGGGATGGACTGACCAGCGGATAAAGCAATGTCATTCAAGGACAGACTTAATTCATCCAACTGTGACTGGATACAAAGGTCAAAATAAACAATGGCAGACTGTCTGTTCTGAAAAAGCATGACCCACTGATGAAGGAAAACATAACCCCAGGTGGAATGCTGTGGCAAGGATCAAAGTTTTGAAGCATACTCTAAAAATAGTTGCATATGGTGGAGGTGTAGAGGAAGTTCATGGAACTGTGTATACACTCTGAACTGAAGAAGTGCAGAAAGCCTCTATGCAGAGCTAAAATCCCTGATGATGAACAGGGTCTAGCATCTTCAAGACCAAGGTCCTGGCAGAGTCACAGACCCATAGCCCAGTTTTGATCAAATGAGGTGTTATGTATATGTGTAAATATTTTGTTAACGACAACATGTCGTGTTGTGTTTAAATTTTCATTTCTATTATTCATTTTTCCATACTGATATTATTGTTTCGAAGTTTAAACTAATATTTTGTTATTTATTTAGGGTAACATTTAGAACTTTTTTGAATTAAGTAAACCAATCATATGTTTATAAATGAGTGCTGGTGACTTCGTGTCTAGACGGGTAGTCTCGTGCAAGAACGGACACGCGGGATTGCTCTAGAGTTGTATGGAAATTGCGAGATTGTTCAAGAAATAGGCCTATTGGTATAAAAGACAGTGACGAGAGAGAGATTCAGTCATCAGTTTTTATTCGAAAAAAGAAGATAGATTCAGTCATTAGTTTTATTCGAAGAATAAGAGTGAGATTCAGGCATCAGTTTTAGTTATTTGAGAAAGATTAAGTGTTTGCTGTGATTATTCAACTTGGATTTGTGACAAAAGTTAGATCTACGGAAGTTGTGATTTTATTTCGTCAATCTCTACGATACATCTGAATTACTGCTTGAGCTGAGAGACGGCGATTTCATTGAACTGTGAACTGTTTCGGAATTTCTTCGTGGGACCAAATTCACACCCTAGACTGGAATTTGAGACTTTCATTTTAGATCATTATATTAGATACAGGCCAGTACCGTTTTGTATCGTGATTAATTTTGAAGTTTGAAACTAATATTATTTTGTTTTGTAATTAATTTCGAATGTGATAACTTAATATCTGTCACTGTTATTATATATAATTTGTGTTATATCTGTTATATTTGTTAATAGTTTAGTGTAATAAATTATACAAGCTGTTATCTGTGTTTTTCTGTTGCGTTTAGTCTACGACGAACATAAAACATTAAAAAATACGTAACATGAGGGTACAATAGATCTTTAGCATAGAAGATTGATCTACTCCCCAAGAGGCAGAAGAAAGGATGTTTAGTGCCCTTGTACATTTGACTCATAGCTGCTCAATGTGTGGTCAAAGACAGGTCCCAAGAACTTTGCCTCAGGGACCACAGAAAGCACAACTTCACTAACACAGAGTTCAGTATCAGAGTGAATACCCTGTTGGTGGTAAAAGTGCATGCAAATAGTTTTAGAGAAAGAAAAGTGAAAACCGTTTTATGTGGTCCATTTCAATAAGTACTTGAGGGCAGTCCGTAGTTGATACAAGATGTAAAAGTCATCAACACAAAGCCAGCTTGCAACAGTAGAAGGGAATTTTCCAGTGATGTCATTGATCTTCATACTGAAAATTGCAACACACAAAAATGGGAAAGTGTCAAATCTACATGAACTTGGAATTGCCCACCCATTAATTAAAAAATGTTTAATAAAAATTGGCAAATGGCCACAAAACCCATGTATATGGAGGTCTTGCAAAATGCCATTTCTCCATGTTGTATCATAAACCTTCTCAATGTCAAAGAATATTAATACAAGATGTTGTAGTTTGAGAAAGGCTTCTTTGATTGACATTTCACATTGAATTAAGTGGTCCATAATGGAACACTGTCATTGGAAGCCATGCTGGGTGGGCAATAAGGGATTGTTTGATTCAAGAAAACAAACAAAATGAGCATTAATCATCCTCGCTGAGGTCTTACAGATACAGCTCATCAAAGCAACTGGACAGTAGTTTGAAAGAATCTTGGGATCTTTCCCAGGCTTAAAGGAAGGTAGAATAATAAACAGCCTGGTGCCAGGCATCATAAACATTCTCCTGCCAGATCCAGTTAAAAACAATCAAAAGGATAGCAAGAACCAGCAAGAATCTCTGACTCAGGGACATTTTTCAAATTTCTCTCAATAATAACTCAGCATGATTAATTCAAAGTAGTATGAAGTGTAACCTCAATAGGTATATCCCCAACTGCCTTTGAATGCAAGAGGAATTCACTTTGTTGAAATGTGGATGTTTCCACCAGAACAAAGCTTCTTAACTGACTACAGAGAGCCAGCAATTCCCTCTACTCCCTTCTGAATGAAAAAGGGAGACATCTACCCCAAAGTTTTGTCTGAAAGAGAATGTAGTATAAGAAAATGAGGTGCAGGTGTTACAAATGTTGAAGATTACTGATCAGAATTTTCAAGACATGTTCATTTACCTGTGGACTGTTTTTTTACTATTTAAGATTTTATTTGGAGGATCAATAATAAAAAAAGAATATTTTGGTGTCCATTGACCCAACCCATCATGGAGCTCTATGAGAAGATGCACTACACTACCAAACAAGGACACTGCAGCAATGCCAAGGTTTCATGAGCACTATACCCAAACACCAGTTTCAGATACAATGTCCACAACACCTGTTGAGAACATCCCACATTGGTACTTAGTGTACCCTGGTGCAAATGGATCAGCCAATTGACCCAAAGGAATTCAAGGCCAAAATGGTGTGTTGGGGTTGGACCACTCAAACACCAGGATCCTCTCCTCCCCTTCACAGATCACCATGCACAGCAAATATGCAAGTGAATGTTTATATCCAAGAGAAGGTAAACTGAAAGAACAGAAGCTTCCCTGGGAGGTCCTCTCACCATGTACAAGAATCCACATTGAGGGGTCAACAAGAGCATCAAGGTCTGATTGATCATAGGTCTCTCCTGGAGAGAGGTAGGGAGAACAAACAATGATGATACAACCCAAGGAAACACAGATGGCTACAGCCTTCAAGGGTGTGCAAAGTGGCAAAGACAGAGAGTGCATATGCTGATTGACCACCAACGCCAATCCTATATGCACTTGGCCATCATATAACCCACCATTTCTGTACAAAGAAAATTGCCAAAGGGTGACTGTATCGCCAAGTTTCAGAAATGTTTCCTGTAAAAAAAAAGATGCACAGGATCATAGGAATCAATCAGTACCTTGATATAATCTAAATTAGAACAGAAATCTCAACAGTTCCACCGTGTGAATGTGGCCATTTTTATAACGTGGAGGAGAACTAGGCAAAGAGCCCTCCTGTTTTTGACCGTGTCTCTTCTTTTTATTCATGGATCATGCCCTGGGTCAGGTGAGCAGGTCTCTGTCATTAGAAAAAGATTCCAGTGACTGAGAGCATGAACAAATAATCATTCTACATCTCAGGGCCAGAGAAGAAGATGGATCCAAGGAAATGCCCAAACCCAAAACCAAAGAAAGTGGATTAAAAAACAGAAATAGACATTGACTCAACTTTCTCAATCATGGAGGGGAAAATACTTTTCATGTGGTTTGAAAATAATTCTTTCAAATGCATGGAGAGATCTGTCTGCACTCCCACTATACCAGCAGAACAGAATGCAGCAGCATACATCCAAGATGGAGTAATGGACGGTAACTTTCAAGGCTAAGGGAGAAATGTTATGAAACATTTTTAAAACAGTGTGTCTCTTTTTCTTGCACACACCTAGAGCATGAATTAAAGCAAGATGGGTGAAAGCCACTACACTTAATACAATGTATTTACGGGTCACCATGCATGGCAAACATGTGGGTGGATGTTTAGATTGCAGAGGTAAACTGAAAACCCAAACCTCCTCTGGGAGGTCCCCTCACCATGTAAATATGAATAGTAAAAATTCTATAAATACATTACAGGTAAACAAAATGTTAGAATTGACTGTTTAATTGTTTGAAATTAACCCACTGAGAGGCAAACAAATTGTTGGGATGGAATTAAGACTTTTAAGAGATGATTAAGAAAGGCTATTTTCAGATGATTATGAAAAGTTTTCCCCAATGGGCATTTCAGCAGTATTCCTCACCATTGCTTGTAATGAGACTTACAAAATAGCTAGGTTTTCAACAACAAACTACATATGTTCAAATTCAAATCAGTTGACTAATAAAAATTACAAATTTAGTGTAACACTATCCTAAATCATGTATCACACTAGAGAGCTCATTAGTTGAAAGAAAATCATGATTTTATTAAAAAACTTCACACACTTAACATGACCCCTATTTCTTCATCATACTTCACCCATTTTGCCAGTAACTTTGGAATATTCTCCTTCATTTGTCTCGATCACATTCACAATCAGTTGTTCTTTTGAAAAACTTTGTGCCTACTTTGTCTTAATTGATCATATTTGATACAAAATTAAAGCAAAGCTTGTTTAACCATTCCACATCCATGGCATAAATAAAAAACAGTATCCAAATCTAATGCACTAAAGCATGCAAAATGCAAATGGAAAAACAAATGTTAATAAACTTCAAGGCATAATAATACTCTTATTGGTATACATTACAAGTGGTCTTGATTGCCCTAAACTCACATAAAATCAGAAAAATGGTGTGCAAATCATACAATTCACCATGTGGATATTACTTTCTATCATCTGCTAAAATACTTACAGCTTACATTTTAATACATTTGCACTGTACATACTAAAACAGTGTCAAGGAAGCATTCAGAAACCACTTTGTTAAAGTATTTCAGTCTGCATGAATGAAAATATTTCATCATAACTAAATAAAATACTGGGTACACCAAACTCACGTTTGTTTTCATACTTAAGCTACTGTGTATAATGTGCCAATCACAATATCATGTCATACTCTTACCCAAAAGCTACTGCAAAACATCTGTCATCTAGTAGAGTGCTGCCATCTGTGAACCATCATATTTCTCATATTCTTCTCTACAACCATTATGAATTAAATAACTACCAACAGAATTATCATAAAAAAGCAGTTTTCTTACACTAAATTTAATATGTTTTGTGTGTCTTCATAAAATTTAGTGAGCTTTCAGTAATAACTAACTCATTTGTATACAAAAATAACCTGTACATGTAATTAAGTATTTTCACTACAAATTTCTCCATGAATGTATGGAGCAATTTTTACATACATACTCTCTAAAATCTCCTAAATAAATTTCAAACATATGTTATGTTATTTTCTCTGGCCTAAAATCTCTACAACCTTGGTCAATGTCATTGATCTCATAAACACACACAAAAAAATCTAAACAAATCCAAATTATTCTTCCTAGATTTACTCCATATTGTAACATGAAATTACATTTGTTTATCCAACTACTTTGTGAAAAAATTATCATCATCATCAATCACCTTATTTAACCGAGAAAGTTTCTAATTTTTATGTTTTAGTTACTTTTATAATAATATATAAAGAATACACATGAAAACAAATATAATACTCACTTGGCTCATTTTGTTTCCTGCTGTCAACTTTTGATAATCCTCAATTTTTTTTAATATACTAATGGAACTACTACACTAAATACATTTTTATTTAACTAAATAATACACTTAAGAATACACAATAAATAACAGAGAAGAAATAGACAATATCCCATAAGTATCACAATTTGTCTTGCTTTTCAACTTTTGATGTTGTGTTATCAGTGATAAAAAAGTTTAAAACAGAAGTGAAATGGACTATTCTATATACAGGAAACAAAATATGTCACTTGATAGATGAAAACCTTCACTTATTTTTAGTTATAAATAATATAATATTCGGCATTAGGAAAAACAAGTGGTAGTTTCCAAAAGAGAGGACATCACAGATGAGCATGGTAAGATGAGTTAAATTATCTATTTCATGACTCTGCAACAAAATATGATTGCAGATTATGAAAAGTATGCTTTGCATGAAGTATAATAACATTGTAATGAATAATTTATGTTAAATTTCATACTCCTTAGAGGTGTAGTAAATATTTACAGAAGAGGGAATACATAGAAAGCAAAATCCCAATTCTCACACTATAGGAAATTTTAAATATCTTTTAAATATTGCCTTATAGAATTAAGAACTTAAAAATTAAATAATATAAAAAAATTTGAAACGTGGTTATGCCTAGTTTATTTGTATATCACAATAATTTAAATTTTGAATGCAACTCACTAAATCCTCATATGCTCAAGAAAAAGATGCCTGTAGCAAAACAGTCATACAATCTTCAAATGATCTAACTTCTTTTGAGCAAGTGGTAATCATACAATGTAGAGTATACACTTCACCATACAGTATTGGTCAATAGCTTAAAAATAACATTTTTATCACCTGAAAATATATTTGACAGATACCTGGAGAATAACTTCATTCCTCACATACCTTCTTCCTGTGATGTGTGTCACTAGCTTTAACTCCACTTCAAAATGTGTTTAAACACTCTCTAGATCTAAGTCAGAATGCTTTTTAAAGAGATATAATTAAAATGTAATTAACCTACTTCATTATCATTGTACACAAATAAACTTTGCATCAAATTATAGATAAATCACATTTTAAGTTCTTAATTTTACATGATAATTAAGCAATTTGTTCTCTAGATCTTCCCCCTTCTCTGAATAGTACCAAATTTAACATAAATTACTCAATAACATAATTGTTATACCAATCTTATTTGCTTATGAAGTCATAAACTGGACAATTAAATCCCCTTGTCACTCTGCCCATTCAAACATTGCCAAAAGTTCTCTCTGATACCTTGTACTTTTAATTATAGCCAATAGAAAGCCAAATTTTTAATCCATTAAAGGACATATTACATTTTTTTTATATAGTGTATTATAAATTTTGCCTTGTCAACAAACTTTTATCTCATGGTATTCACATCAACATGCTTAGCTAGCTTATTAAAAGCTTTTAGAAAGCCAGATAATTTATGATAGTTATAGGTCATTGTTTGCTTTATGCATATTATTATGTGTTCTTAGGTTTATTGTTTAAGTGTACTAGTATCAGCAGTATAAAAAATTAGAATGAACTTCATTAACTTTCTTCAGGTTATCTATTGGAAAATGATGACTAAAGGTAGGCAAAGAAAGATAAATGAGTCTCACAGATTCAGACCACACAGAGTAGTCACCAACAAGATGAGTGAAGGTCCTAACACTGAAAAGTGGAAGGGAGGAGAAAGCTCAGAAGATAGAATAGGAAGATGAAATAAATTTAGCAGGACTAAAATTAGGAACAACATAGTAGGAATGAGAAATATGAGTAACCACTTGAAACAAGGAAGAATGATATCAAACCATAACCCAAGTCTTTAGTGAGTTAGGGGCACCCTCAAAGAAATGGAGCCAAATAAAAATCAAGGATATAAGCATGAGGGAGGCAGGCATGCATGAGCTAGAATATCCCATCCCAACAGCATAGAAACCATGTAAGGAAAGGCAGAGTAAAAAAAATAATGACTAATGTGGTAAAAAGAACAAACTTCTCCAGAAAACCCTCCCTGAGCAAAATGAAGTTACTCAGGTATAATGTCACAAAATGTAACAGTAGAAAGAACAACGGTACAGATGTCCTCCTCCAAACAGTTAAAAATAATTCCAAAGACTGGGTATCAGAGAATATAAATGAAGAATAGCTGCAAGCCACAATAAGAGAGATTAATGAAGAGAATGAGGCATGATAATAAAGGTAAGCAAGTATTAAAGAAACAAATCAGTATAGATCCTAATATCAGGTAAAGAAAGAAAAACAAAGTAGTTTCAGATATGTGTGTTGTGTAGTAAAGCACAAAAGGAATCAAAAGACAAAGTGGAATGAGAAAGAAAACAACATACCCACAAAATTCCATCAGAGGAAAGATGCAAAGATTGAAAAGTTTCCTCCACAGATAAATGTTTCACTAGAACATTCCATGTTGGACACAATAGCTTGTCAAAATCATCATCATCCTGATCACATCCAAGGAATGTTAGCTGAATGAACAGGAGCAGGAAGTCAATGTGCACTAGTGTTTGTTTTTCTGATGAGTCCACCGAGGGAAATCAGTTCCCTTATTTCAGCATTATAAATCCTTAAAACTTACTGCTGTAACAGCATGGGACATCAATGTGCATGAAGGAACCCACTAAACATTAAACTATGGCTGTCATGTCCTACACAAACAACAAGCCTCAAGCAGCCACAGTAACATTATCACTATCATGGGATGAAGTGAAAGTTACCATCATTTGAAAATTTATAACAGATAAGTAGGAAAATCTTCTTCCTGCATTTATAAAAGAAACCAATGAACTCAAATAAAATTTAAGTTACATAAATTATCACAAGTTTCACATAATTCATTAAATTTAAAATATGTCAAGGGAGAGAATGAAGTTATCTTAACAGCATGCACTCAGTCTATGAGATGAGCATGTGTGTATGAAGAATGAAGCTATTCTGTGTTAAAGAGGCAAAGGAACATATGTCATTAGATTCTGAAAGATAGTAATTATACTCAAGCAATGAAGCTAGGAGCAAATCCAGTGCAAGATTGTAGCAATTCTTATGTATTTAAAGTCTCTAAAATAATTTTCTTGTTAATAAAAATAATGGAGAGAGAGAGAGAACAAGATTGACTGAGGCAAAGCTAACTTTTTGGACCAAAAAAGCAATCAATAATTTTGAAAATTATCTACATTACAAAAGTTAGAAAACCCATACTAAGCCCACAAATCACAAGTGTTATATTAAAAGCAATCTATTTTTAAAATATCTCAAATCTGTATCACATTATTTTGTAACTCATTATCCCATTTCACTAATAGTAAACCTTTTACATGGCTTAAAAACTAGCTTTATACAGATCAGAAACTAAAATTTCATTTCCTTGTGTTTAAGCATGCAACAAAACCTCAAACCTAATTATGCTATAGTCACTCTTCCCAAATGCTCTCCAACTTCAATTCTTATAATCATATCCTCATAAACAAATATGTAAAGGATTGGCTCAACTGGAATATGAATGTTGACTGTAATTCCAAATTTACTGTGTGTTTCTACATAAAGTGTGACATGGTTTTACTCAAATATACAATTATGTTGTACATAAAAAAAAAAGTTTCAAAAATACTAGTGCTTAAAATACATCTGTGAAGTGACAAATTCAATCTGATTTAGGCCTAACAAGTTAAAGTGCAACTCAGTTTTCACATGAAGAATAAAAATACTTTTGTCCATTGTGCAGATTGGAAATCATATTTGTATAGCATTTAGGGCTTCCAAAACGTATACATCTACAGTTCTTTTTCAGTATCTTTGTGTACTGTACCTGGTCTTTATTATATAGTCACGAAATCAGCAATGTAGTGTAAACCAAATAGTTACTAACCAATATCAGATACATACAGTGTTTGAAGGAATGGTATCCTGTAAAAGGTTGTAGCATACACATTTTGAGCCCAATACATACACAAAGAGTTAATGGATTTAAATGAATCCAAAGCAACATCCTCCTCTGGTTAGTTCTCTTACTGCTTGATATAAAAAAATATCCTAAATCATTTCAACCACAAGAAATCTTTCTCTCTACCTCATTAGTTGACTACAAACAATCACAACCAATTTATCTAAAATTATCTCCTACAATTATTGCACTTGTTTTCTTATTAATAAAAAAACACCAGTCTCATTATACAAGTTCTCATTGACATCATCTGTCCTATCACAATAGCTGTAATAACTGCCATTTAGCTATGAAAAAAGGCTTGCATTAAAAAGAAAAACTCTTAGAATAGACTTGTTTCAGATGTTCACATTCGTTATTTGATGTCTGAACAGTCATTCTACGAATGATTTAAGTGGTGGATTGAAAGTGCCAGATATGAATTTTAGTAGTCTTAAATTTAATTTTATGGATACATTCAAGGATGCTATAGGCTCTTCGGTACAATTATATTGGAATTTTTATTTTATACCATTTCTGTGGGTGAAGAACAGTTTTCATAAAGCTGAATGGCTTTTTCCACCTTGCCTTTCCTTACATTTTTATAACTGACTCTGATAACTATGTATAGTAATAAGTATATACATAATTAAGTATGCATTAAATACTTTTTTGGCATTATTATGTATGTAATTTGCCAATGATATGAAACAGGCAAATGGATATTTAGTAAAACAATTGGAACAGCCAGGACAAAATAAGAGTCCCTTTGTTCTGCCTCAGATATTATGTCATGTTAGATTGAACAAAACTGCCCAACACAGAGTCCAACAGACAAGACAGATTTACATCCAAATATCTAACTCAAAACACTAATTCCAGTAACAACTCAAAAAATTCTAACTCATTTAAAATTCTTAATAAATACTAGAATAAATCTAACCTTTCAACTTTTCTCTTCATCCTTGTAGTAACTGTAAAACAATTTTCTTTGTACACATCCCAGCCCACTAGCTGATTTTCCTGGTCTGGAGTAACTGGCCACATATTTTTATCTTGAAAAACAAAGCTGTGATTAGAATTACTCTCACTCCAAAAATCACCCAATTGTTCCAAAATTTCTTTTCTTATTTCTGCAACATTCACATTCAAATCCACAAAAATAAAGCCAGCTGGTTGAATGACATTATTTTCCAATACAAGAACTCCAATACGTGGTTTATTAAACTGTCGTCTTATTCGAACAAGGTTCATGCAGTCTATAATTTCACAAACTGTCACACAGTGTTCTTGTGTTCTTAACAGCTCACAACCATTTCTTGACAAAAAACAATAGTTTGTTGGGAGATTTGATGCATAATTTGATATGAGAGTTCGTAGACTATCAACAGTACAAGAAATGTTTTCTACAAGGATATTTACAATAATATCAGATGTGGAAACAAAATTCTGATTGTTTAAACTTCTGCAAGATGTTAATGGTAAGGCTGAAATGTTCGAAGAACCACCAAAGACAGAAGCATTAATGGTTCTAAATGTTTCACCAACCAAAACTACACCAATTAACTGCTGACTTACTACTGCTTTTGTATTGTGGTTGGCACCAGGCATGTTTCACTTATGGTCGCTTATTCTAAAGTTCTATTAGCATTAACACTTACCAGTGACAAATAATATAAATTACTACTACACACTAGTACTTCTAATAGAAATACTGCAACTTTAATACTTGTTACAGTACAACTTGCCAGTATCATTGATGAATGTAGTGTTTCTTCTTCACAATAACACTAAGATTGTTGAAATTTAATTATCAATTTTGTAATTTCAGTAAATCAGAATATTAACTGATTAAGTAATAATTTTACATTAACGAGTAGACATACATACTATAACTGTTAATACTTTTACTAGTAACAGTAGTACCAGACTTACACTGTTATAGTTATACATATTTTAACGAAATACACATCAAATTCCCAATGCTGACCAAACTGTACTTCACAGCACAATACATAACTAACACTAACAATAATACTGACTACTAGTACTAGTAGTAACGTTACGAAAAGTTTCTTTTTACATATGCCTGTTAGTCCTAATAGTATACACAAATAACACTAACAGTAGTACCATTATTAACACAAATACAGTAACAGCCAACCTAAAAAAATGGTTGGCCAACGGTGGGCTAATAACACTACTACACCTTTTTTCAAGTGTTTGTTAATCTTAAAAACCTCAAGGTCCAATTTTCTTAATGTTACCACTCCTCCGTTTCTCATATGTAGAATTGAAAATACCATTAACAGCAAAACACAACACCGGTTGTCTAACAGGTGTACTGCCAAACTCTATCCCTATTCAAAACCCAACCCTTTAACAATAATGCACATGGCTATGACGTAAGCGAGACAACAATCCAAAATCTATGATTTCCGTCCTTCTAGTTTCAATCTAAGTTCTAATCTAATACTAGTTTTATTTTGTTTGTAAATGATGTGTTAAGAAAAATATTTTAAGAAATATTAATGCATTTTTTTCATTATATCAGTCTTTATTAATATTTGTTTCATTTGTGAAGGTAATTTTGTTTGTGTACATCCTTTAATTAATAAATACTACTATTAATTTCTTCCGTCTTTCAGTTTGCTTGTAAACGGGCACCGCGTGAGAAATCTTTGCTCTTACTCTAATGAACTAAAATAAAAATATATGTGTGTGTATATATAAAACTATTGTTTGCAGTTAAACGCAAAACTACATAACCAGCTAACTTTGTTCTGCTCACCATGGGGACCATAAACCAGTTTCTAACCTCGTGAGTTTTCCGACTTTCCACTTGCCACTAGGAGCATTAAAATGTAACAATAGCAGAAATTCAAAATAATACTTCCAAACATCTGAAATAACAATGTTATTACTTACAAAACCAAAACGAAAGAAAGAAAACATTAAACCCATATCTGTCCAGGACTTAATATAAACGTGAATAAATAATATAACATAAATCTCAATGTAATTAATTTCAATAAATAAAGGAATTAGGGTGAGAGAACCAATTGTTTGTTTGTTTCTTTGTTTTGTTGCGCAAAGCAACATGAGAGCTATTTGCACTAGCCATCCGTAATGTAGCAGTGTAAGACTAGAGAGAAGGCAGCTAGTCATCACCACCCACCGCCAACTCTTGGGCTAGTCTTTTACCAACGAATAGTGGGATTGACCGAAACATTATAACGCCCCACGGCTGAAAGTTTGTTTTATTCTGTTTTGTCCTTCAGTCGGCGTACCGACAAAAAATGTTTTGAGCAAACGTACACTTTTTGTAGTAGTGTTTCCTATTTACTACTTTTATCTCTTCGAGCTTACTGATTCTTTAAACGGCATAACATGAAACTTATAAGGGATTAAATAGGTACATTCTTCACGTGTTAGTGAATATCCGCGATTATTTGAACATCAGTTCATGGCACATGAAGTTACTTCACTTTTTAATACTTTTCTTTTCTCCATCCATTGCCGATTCTTAACGTAAATAGCACTTTACGAAAGACAAACAAATGGTCAATATTGTTGCGACTAGAGACGTGTGTTTACTTTCACTATCGCAAACGCAGACGTAACACGAAATTAATTAATGGCAGCGAATGTGAAATTTAGTTCAACTGCACGTATACCTCTGAAAATTTAGTGGTTATTCCAAGAGATTACATCTGATGTGACCACTATTACTAAATTCGACATAATGTTTCACAACAGTAATTAATATCTGTACATCACCGCCAGAGAACGATTGTGTCAGTTTCGTAACATACATACATACTCATAATTATCGTTTTTCAGCTAGAAAGTTATCGAAAACTATTTTTTTTAGTTAAACTAAACGACAGAAAGAATAACAAATGAACGATAAACAAAACCATAAAATGCAAGTAGAATGGCTATCTTACTCTTAACTGTGAGTTTAACATCAAAAATGAAAACGAGATATCAGGCTGAACACGAATGTTTAAAAGAGCTCTAATTTGCGAGATGGAAAACCAACACATATTTTGAAATACAATCAACATGTTAATAGAAAAGGGGTAGGAAATTACTAGATACTAGGTAATTATATTACTAATTTAAACAACTCTACAAAAATAGTATATTGGCTATTTGAATGATCAGCTTTCGTATATGTACATGTATGCGTTACTGAAATAACGTGTTAGTATGCATCGTTCTTCTGGAGAGCTCTTCCATAAATAACTTACATACAGTGTAACAATGATTATGTATTAAAGCTAAGACACTCAGCCTTTCCTAGCTTTGTAAACACTTCTGTTAATTATTCAACCAGCTGTTTACATAAACATGTGAATACATGATTTAGCAAGCACTGAAATACCATGACAAATCTCTGATAAGTCTACGGTTGCTGTAGGGCAGTACGATGATGACGGCTCAGGAAGAATGGAGTTGTCAGTGCTTGAAACAATTCCAGACTCGTGTGAAACAGTTTACATACCATCAGTGTCATCACTACAATGATATAGCTGAATAGTGTCAACCTCACATTCATCGTCAGTACAACAGAAAGATTGAGATGATAACTGGTTTGTGTCATTAGCAGTATCTGATAGCAAAAACATATCGTAATTTTAAAGAGGCAGTCAGCATATAACTTTAACCTAATAGTTTCTATTATACATAACAACATCCATAGTAAAGATTGTTGTTAGACTCATGTGTAGGCATTCATGGATTAAACACAGACTTTGTAATTTTAAACACAAGACATATGCATAATACATGAATAGTTTATAAAGCAAGGGTGTCATAATAATTTTTTTTTTTAATCGAGAGATTATGGCAAGTTTGTACATCTAATCGTTTACTAATTATACGTTGTGTAGCGTGTGCATTTAATTATTATATTGTCACATCGTGTCACTAAAGCTTTTTGAAATTTTCTAAGTGTTTTGATTAAGTATTATTGCATCAGAATATCTAGCATTGCATGGAATAGTCTAGACTGCTAGCAGTGGGCCCGGCATGGCCAAGCGCGTTAAGGCGTGCGACTTGTAATCTGAGGGTCACGGGTTCGCATCCGCGTTGCGCCAAACATGCTAGCTCTCCCAGCCGTGGGGGCGTTATAATGTAACGGTCAATCCCACTATTCATTGCTAAAAGAATAGCTCAAGAGTTGGCGGTGGGTGGTGATGACTGGCTGCCTTCCCTCTAGTCTTAAATTGCTAAATTAGGGACGACTAGCACAGATAGCCCTCGAGTAGCTTTGTGCGAAATTCCAAAATAAACAAACAAAACTGCTTGCAGTGTATAAATATGCTTTGAAATATTATTTAGACCTAGATTGCGTAACTGTGAGTTTAGCAATAAAAACATATTGTGGTGATTTTCAAAGTGAAATTGTGCAGATTGTTTTGTAATAACAGAGCAGAGAAAAATAGTTCGTCTTGTTAAACGTATTCTCACGTAATTGACCAATCCTCTGTGGATTTTGACAAAAACGAGACAATTATTTAAAGAACTGAATACAACTGTGATAGTCAATAGTGTAATTAACAGTTGTATATCCGTTTGCTTTGTTTTAATATACTATTTTACAACAAGTGGACTGTGTTACTGTTTATTTATTGTCGAACTTTATCTCCAATAAACCATAGACACTTACTGACGATACATCTATAAGAAAGTTTGCAAGAAATATACCTTTAACAACACTATTTAAAACAAATTTTGTTCCTGAATAGTATATGTTATTTCTTAATTGCTTACGTTATAAAAGCACAGAAAATGGCCATTATTTCATTCAAACTTTCTTTTGTGACTTGGATAATGAAATTTATAAATTAACATATTTTCTATGTAAAAATTGGCAAATTTGCACATTTTCATTTTCTTAAGGTCTGAAGAAAACAACATATGAATTAAGATTTACATGTATTTATACTAAAGTTACACAAAAATGTTAAAAAGTGAGTAGTTATTGAGATTTACGACTGTAAATCACTTTCACGTATCAGCCCCCAAATATAGTCTCCCATCATGTTTTCATTATACGCTCCTTGGTAGTGGCGTTCAAAGTCCAGCATATCTTAATGGAAACGCTAGCCTTGCTTCTCTCACTATGTTCTCATGTTCTCCTTGAATTTACCATGATGGGCGTCAAGGATATGGGCTTTCAGGGACATCCTACAGCCAATTTTGCCGTAGTTCTTCACCAGAGCCTCAACAAGTTCCGAACATTTTTCGGCTTTGTAATTGCCCAAGAAGCCCCGAACCACTTCGAAAAAGCTGCCCCAAGCTTTTTTTTTCCCCTTCTTACTGAGCTTCTTAGGGGATTATATGCACTCTTCTTTATTTGTGGTCCAACTTGACCTTTGCTTCAGACAGCTTAAGGAAGAAGTCTCGAAAGTACTTGAAGGTTGCAGACTCCTTATCAAGAGCTGTGACAAATTATTTCATAAGACCCAGTTTTATGTGCAATGGTAGGAACAACACCTTCTGGAGGTCCACTAGTGGCTCACACTTGACATTGTGCGTCCCCACAGAAAACTCGGTCCGTTGTGGCCAGTGCCTCCTGTTGTAGTGCGCTGTGGTATCCCTGCTATCCCAAAGGCAAAGATAACAGGAAAATTTGGTAAAGCCTCCTTGGAGACCCGTCAGTAATGCCACCATTTTGAAGTCTTCGATAACCTCCTAGCCATACTCATCATACTTTAAGGCTTCTAGCAAGGTCTTAACGCTGTTGTATTCCTCTTTGAGGTGCACCGAATGAGTCAAGGGAAGAGACGGACACTTTTTTCCGTCATGGAGTAGCACAGCTTTGAGGCTTCTGGATAAGCTATCAATTAAGAGGCGCCACTAGTTCGGGTTACAGGCAACTCCAGTTGCTTTGCACAGACTGGATACATTGTGGCAGAAGCAGAGCCTATCTTGACAAGTGAAGAAGCTTGAAAAACGTTGGTGACAATTCCCCTGAATTGCGTATTGCACACTTTTATCTTACAAATCCCACTCCTTGAGCCTAAATGTCAAAAGTTCGGCATTCTACTTTGTTAGACCAAGATCTCTGATCAAGTCACTGAGGTCTCTTTGGTTGGGGTAGTATGGGCTTCTCTCACTAGCTGTACCTCTGAAATTATAATGTGGATCTTCAATGTCTACCTCCTCTTCTGATTTGCTGGTCTCTTCTGAGGATGGCTGCTTTCTCTCTGGTAAAATGGGTAAAAAGAGCTCAAGGCAGTGTGGCACTGGGGTGATGAATGATGGAAGGGTTGGATACATGATAGTAGATGCATTCTTGCTAGCCCGACGTTTGGAAGGGTTCACCATACAGAAGTAACAGTTGCTTAAGTGGTCAGGGGGTTCATACCAAATTTTTGGAATAGCGAACTTCATGGCTCTCTTTTCCCCTGTGTACCATCCTGTAAAAGAGCAAAATAAAATTATTATTATGAAGAATAAATTTATTTCATTCACAACTAATTTGTAAGAGGTTCATGCAAAATATTTTATATGTGATATTTTTCTATGCTATTCAAAATTTAAAAAATAAATTAAAAGATATTTAAATTTCAAAAGGTTTAAAATTTGTATAATATAAAATCTTTCTATTAAAACAGGCAAAAATTGTCTGTCTTACCTTCTAAAGTTTTTTTTTCAGTGCTCGTCGGTAAAATGAGGTCCAGGGTTTTTCTTGATCCCCGACATGCATGCCGAAATATGCCTTGTAGACTTCAAACATTTTAGCAGATGCTGTCACAGAGTACTTTTCCGCTCTTGTCTTGATAAATTGGCCACATACATAGCAGAATGCGTCTTAAGAATGCTTGCAGCTTCTTGATGTTATATTTGATAAAATCAGATAGGTTTTTGTGTTCACTTAGGCAGCAATAACTAAACTGAAGTGGTAAACCCCTGTGTATATATATATATATATATGTTACTATGGAAATTTCAAGAAATTTCTCGTAAGTTCTACAACATTATAGAATATTCTTGAAAATTCTTGTAAGTTCGAGAAAATTCTAATTCAACTACTCAGCACTGAATCTACCTGGAATGTTCTGGAAAATGGGTAAATTTGAAAATTTTACTAGCCAGGTCACAAAAACAAAGTTTTAAGAGAAAAATAGGTATTTTACATTTACTTAAGCATAAGCAATTGGGAAATAACACTTACTGCTCAGGAACAAGAAAAAGTAAAAAATTTGTTGCATACTGTAATTGCATGATTGTTCACATGAAATCCACAGCATACTAAACCTTTCAGTAGTAATATTGCTTTGTATTTCGAATTGCAAAGTGTCAAACTGTTAAGGTATTATAAACTTAATGTTAATAATATATTACTGTTGAAAGTAATACTGAGAAATTAATCTGAATCAAAGGCTGTCTTAAACAGGTTTCACTTTCAGTAATTGCATGTTAAATAAATGTGTAATATTTCAGTTAATAAAGTAAAAAAGTGATAACATGATGAAAAATCGAGTATTTCCTCATTTTTGCGGTAGATAGTTACAAGTTTATAAGATAGATTTGTTTATTTTCACTATGTTTTTTTTAAAGTATTATTATTTTGAAGCTGCCAGTGTCGTAGTCACGCTAGTCAAGCTTTAACTTGAAAGTGTTTATATTCAGTCCAGTGGTCTCATTAGGTGCTAAATAGATTTGAAGCTCATGCCCTTAGGAGCAGGCATTTTTAACGTTTCTGTAGGATGTCGAGCATGGTTTTCTATTTTGATTTTTCAAGATACCAACTGGTAGTTTAGGGCACTATCAAACACAATCAGAGAAGACACTCCATGCGCCAGTGCCTTTCGATGTCTTTGCTACAATTTTCTTGGGTCATAATTTTCAGTTCATGTGCTTGTTTTGCTAATCTACAACATGTTTATATTATAGTAAGTGTTTGTTTTGAATTTCACTCAAAGATACATGAGAGCTAATCATTGTCCCCCACCGCCAACTTTTATGCTACTCTTTTACAAACGAACAGTGTGATTGACCATCATTTATAACTCCTCCACGGTCGAAAGGGTGAGCATGTTTAGTGAAACGGGGATTGAAACTCGCGACCCTCAGGTTTCGAGTCATTGACATTAACCAACTTGCCATTTTGCGCCCTACGTGAGTGAGGGATTTTGAGTTTAGAAGTGATTGAATCCCAGTAACATGTAATTCACTATGGACATTTGTAACATCTGTAAACCTTTAGGACCTCAGCGGCTACTTCGAGTTACTTTATTTATGTCTAAATTACTTTTTAAGTTCTTATACTGTAGTAACTGAGTCAAAGTATACAAGACGACCCAAAATAATATTTTTCGCTTTAAAATGGATAATTAAATAACAAACGCGATACAACCAAGTAGTTTCAACATCTTGTAATCCCATTCAAACAGGTCTTCTTGTCATGTTTATTTGTTGCTGTTTGCAGAGCGGACTGATTCCGTATCTCCGAGTTTGCCAAACATCACTCAACTATACTTTTTCTTTGGGGGTACGTTAAGAACGTCACCTATCGGACACCTATAGCAAAACATCACTGAGATAAAAACTATGATAACAGTTGCAATCGCTACTGTAAGTGTGAGATGTTTCAGCGAATATGGAATGAAATCGAGTACTGGTTAGGCATGAAGAGTGCCATTAACAGTGCACATAAAGAAGTCTTCTGTCGCATATTTTAAACTTTGACCAGCTGTTACTTCCTCTCATGTCGAAAATGCAAGTAAAACTACTTTTATGTTTACTAACAAAATAAACACCAAATTTATTTTTCAATTTGAAGCAACCATTTATTTTTTTCTCTTCTGTTCGTATATTTGTACAAGACGAACATTAAAACTATAATTTATGTATATAAAACTATTGTTTTTATAAAGTAATACTACATATCAATCAGGTTAATCGTGATATCTGAAGCCAACAGTTGTTACACTGTAGAAAGTGTTTGTACATCATCATTACATATTTTTTAGCGTACAATACAATTTTTGATTTAACTCATTTGCTAATGTTTTAAACAATGTGTGTGTGGTAGTATGTTTGGACAAAAATTGAATACTCAACAGAAAATAGTATGTTTTAGACAGTTACGGCAAATTACTTGTTAATGTGGATGGCGGCTCGTTTAAAATTTATTAGCGATTTTGTTCTCCTCACCGTGTATGCATTTGTCTCAATTGAATTTGTGAATGTTATTTAATCTCATCTTAATTGTGTTCTATTAGGATGCGCAAAAATTCAGAAACATCAATACTGAAATATTTAATTTAATTACATTAATTTACTGTTGACTAAACAAAACACTAATGATGTTTCATAAATTAAACTTATACTGAGCGATATGTATCTTTAGAAATCCAGCTTAACACGGCAAGCAAACTAGTACGACAATAAACCGTGTACAATACTTTAGCATACAAAGGGGGCAGATGGAAATTTAGACATGTAATGATTTTACTGTTATACATTAATTTTAACATCAATGTTTGTTTCAGATTAATGAATGTAACATATATTGTTAAATGTGTATTTCGCAAATCCCACCTGTTCTCTAGGTTTGTAGAAGATTCTCGAGAGTGAGAATCAACAATATATGTTTTATGAAAACACAAGCGTACCTTTGAATATTGTTGAACTTTCGAGAATGTCGCCACAGGCTTTATAAATCGATGTGCCAAGCGACAGAATAGACTATTATTTAGTCGCTACAGTCAGAATACCATGAGCCTTCAAAACTGTAATTGTGACAAATCCTTATTAAATCGAAAACTCTAGATATTTGACAAGAAATGTTTATAGTTTTATATTATTACAAACTTCAGTGAGTTAACTTCGTACATTAGTATTTCTATGGAGACATCAGATATTGTCTTCGAGAAAAACTCACGTGTCATGAATGGAGCAAACTAGTATGCCCATCAAGTAAAGAGTGTCAATGTATTAACATAAATTAATTTGCTAGTTGTGAACCTAGACCTAGATAAATTATTTGGCCCCAGACCAAATATAAAAGTGAACATTTTTGTACATAAATAATTATTTCTGAAAACTTTTATTATAAATTGTATTAATTTTTGTATGTTAAAACATATTTATGTTAAGAAAGAAAATTGTGTGTATCAAGCTTGTTGGCAAATATCACAAATTTAACACATATCGACATTTAATAAACTTCTAAGTTTAAATTTCCGACTATCTGAAATCACAATACGAAACGTACGTTGCATAATAGATCGGGAGCGTGTGTGTGTGTTTTCTTATAGCAAAGCCACATATGGCCATCTGCTGAATTCACCGTAATAGATCGGATACTTGTCCAAAATACATTATAATGGATCCAGGACAATGTTTCACCTCCATGAGACAGGTTATAGCACATTGGATAATGATAATGATATTGTCATAAGTCTTTACAGGGAAGCTCAGATGGTCTGTCTTGTCACATAATAAGATACTGACTGTTTATGGAATGTCTTGACTCTTAACATTGTGTGAAAATTGCAGGCATTACTGTTTCATCTTTAGTGAATGCAAACCACGAGATAGAAAACTTAACTGACAAATGGATGCAAAGTTAATGCTTCAGTATCTCCAGGACACGCTTGAAATATGTAGATATCAGCTGATAATGTCGATTATAATAAGTATTTAAACATAGGTTTGGCCCGGCATGGCCAAGCGCGTTAAGGCGTGCGCTTTGTAATCTGAAGGTCGCGGATTCGCGCCAAATATGATCGCCCTCCCAGCCGTGGGGGCGTTATAATGTGACGGTCAAACAGATTATTCGTTGGTAAAAGAGTAGCCCAAGAGTTGGCGATGGGTGGTGATGACTAGCTTCCTTCCCTCTAGTCTTACACTACTAAATTAGGAACGGCTAGGTGCAGTGGGCTAACAACCCACTCACTTAAATACCAGTTAATGAAACTGCAGTGATGAAGGAATCGAGTGGCAGGTGAGATGAAACATAGGTTTGAATATATGTTAGTTGTGACGAGGAACCATTAAAAACATCACACACATATTAATTTCACATTGTCACAGCAGCATATTTACGGATTTACAACACTAAAAATCGGGTTTTAGTACCCGTGGTAGGAAGACCACAAATAGCCCATTATACAGTTGTGCTTAACTTCAAGGCCTGGCATGGCCGAGCGCGTTAAGGCGTGCACTCGTAATCCGAGGGTCGCGGGTTCGCGCCCGCGTCGCGCTAAAACATGCTCGCCTTCCCAGCCGTGGGGGCGTATAATGTAACGGTCAATCCCACTATTCGTTGGTAAAAGAGTAGCCCAAGAGTTGGCGGTGGGTGGTGATGACTAGCTGCCTTCCCTCTAGTCTTACACTGCTAAATTAGGGACGGCTAGCACAGATAGCCCTCGAGTAGCTTTGTGCGAAATTCCAAAAAAACAAAAACAAAACAAAGCTTAACTTCAAACAAACAAACAAAATGAAATAAACTAACATTATCAACTGATAAGAATATTCTAAATATTAAATAAGTAAATAATTATTTATTTTAAGTTTTATTTCATTTATCTTACATTTTATTATTTGAAAAAGCAACACAAATCATTCTGATACAGCAAATCTCTTAACAGAATGTCGTAAAGCAAAAAACAAAATAAGATAGCGTCGTATGAACGACTATTCCACTGAATGTAACTGGAAATGATCACAATAAATTTTTGATAATTTTTACTGTGTTAGAACGTTTCATTAGAGAGAAAAATTAATGTTTCAACATAATAAAAGCTACTTCCTTCGTTATCTATGTTCGCTACAATTTCAAATCGTAGTGATCTGCTGATACAATGTAGTTTTAGGTGACAGGTTAATTTGTTCCAGTTAGCATATCAATATAAGAATACGAAACTAGGTCCTCGTCTTTAACATCGAGTTGTTTCATTAAGACATTGGCAATATTCTGTCCTTCTTCTATGGATTGATGTTCTTTCAAGCAAACCTGTGAAAAGTGAGATTACAATGTTTACAAAATGTTCCTTTTCAACGTTTCATAATTAATTCCCTACATCACTTGATGAACTGCTTCCTTCAGTAAATTATTAAGAACTACATTTTCAATAAATCTATTCCAAATTATGCTAATTGTTGCTTCCAATTAAATGAATACAACTGCAAAATTACACTAATGAATAAGAGTCAAAACCTACATAAAATTGGCAATAAAATATAAAACCTTTACGTTAAATTTAAATATATCTATCAATACCCTTGTGCAAGTGTTGAAAGTTTAGATTTAATTTAATATTTCTAGAGTAAAGTTCTTTTAACCTCTAATTCTATGAAAATTCCCAACTTTTCCACATTATCCAGATGAACACGAGTTTGATCAACTACGTAAAGTTCTCGTTGCTTTCGGACAACACCACGCACTTTCAAAGACTTTTTCAGAATTTTCTGGAACAAAAAATCACATAAGAAATAAGTTAACATCCATTGCTCTTCCAATAATGTCTTCAGAAAGTATTAAGCTAGAATATTCAGACCGATAATTTTGAATGTCGCAGCTAATATAATCCGGCATTTTACTAAAAATATATATTTTTAAATTTACTCTTTGATTTCCAATTGGACGTATTTCATGGAGCACAGGTCCTTTGTCTGAAATGTAATGCCCCATAACACCCTCTTCTACTGTCAGCTGTGTGTGCATTATAAAAGTTACAGTCAATCCTATTATTTGGTTCTAAGAGTCGGACAAAACCCTTTTGGCGGATTTTGCTGCTTTTACATTGGCTCTATATCTTTGGTAAATAATTCAGAGCTAGTAACGGCTATAACTGAGCCCTAGGACCCATTAATATGAAAAAAGTATACTTTTCATGCTTGATTTAAAATGTGGTATGCAGGCATATAGTACTGTGCAAAAGTATTGGGACAAAATAATATATTTTTTAATTCTTTCATTTTTGTAGGGCTAATTCTTCCATGCCATTAAATAATGTAAATCTCAACACTATGGTAATACTTCACTGATCTCTGTTGACAACTAGATGAGCCAAAGTGAAAGTACTTATCATTCTTTAAAATTCCAATATACTTATACCAAGGACATGTCACAAAAGTTCTGTTTGAATTATATTACTGATAAACTCCAGAGTCTGAAATAACTGTTATGGCATCCCATGAAGTATCTTAACTTTACTGAAAAAAGCTAGCCTATGGTACCGGTATATATCAGAAGAAATCAATATAACAGCATTCCATAAGTTAAACTTAATACCTCACTGCAGTGGTTCTTAACCTTTTTGGAGGAACTAAACCCCGGAAGTTTCGTACTTGCATTCACTGAACCCTTCGTAATTAGAAAAATAAAATATGATTTTTTTCAAATTTAAAACGTAAGTAGACATTTTATTATTGCACAAAATGAGCCATGCATCAGTTGCACACGATATCACTGTGTTCAAAGAACAAAACCAACAAAACATGAATTTCACACAAAAACAAAAACATAACTCAATGAATATTTACTGCAAACCAAGGTGACTTTTGTTGTTGCCTTTCAAAGACAAGTTCAGAAATGAGCGGCTTCACCTAGGCAAGTGCCATATCACTTTCGCAACAAAGTTTGTTCCTTTTCATCGTTTTTATGTCTACCATCCTCGAAAAGAATTGCTCGCAAAGATACGTTGTAACAAACGGTATGAGTATCTCAAGCGCTTTCTTAGTAATAAGAGGGTTCGCTACGATTTGGTGACACCAAAACGTTGAAAGCGT
The DNA here is from genome assembly GCA_011833715.1 of Carcinoscorpius rotundicauda. Lineage (NCBI taxonomy): Eukaryota > Metazoa > Arthropoda > Merostomata > Xiphosura > Limulidae > Carcinoscorpius > Carcinoscorpius rotundicauda. Next base: position 11,482,926 of record CM022395.1, on the reverse strand, counting down.
TGCTGTTCTGAAAAATGGCTGTTGAATCTGGCTCTGCTGAAGTTCAATGATTTTGTTGATTTTGTCGAGGTGTTCATCATTGACATCTGTTGTCACAACACTAAACGTGAACGGCTGTCTCACTCATGGTGGATATGACTCTCTGGTGGGGAAGTGTCCGTCGAGAGACCTTACGAGCTCATCTAAGTGCATGGCATTCGCTTGCTTCAGTTCCCCGGGTACAGAAATGTCTGCGATTTCAGACACATCTTCAGTCTTACATACACAGTCATTTAGCAGCAGAAAGTTTGCAAAGTTTTCATTCTCTGTTCGTCGTTTCCATAATGGTAATTTTTTTTTTGAAAAGCCTTCAGGTTTTCTTCCGCTTCGATTATGTTTACTCCGCCGCCCTGCATCTGTTGATTGAGAGCATTGAAGATATCGGCCATGTACGTCAAAATGAGAATGAACTCACATTTTTCGAAGCAATCTGCATGACAATGTTGGTGCTTTCGCAAAAACAGGGCTAATTCCACATGCATGGAAAAAACACTATTCAGAACCTTTCCCCGGGATAACCACCGAAAGTTAGAATGGTACAGAAGTACCTCGAATTCACAGCCCACTTCATTACACAGCTCTTTAAAGATTTCGCACAAAGTTCACACATTTCACAACAATTTTTAATACGTCTGCCAGTTTTGAAGGCAAGATGTTTGTTGCCAACGCATGTCTGTGCAGAAGACAGTGCGTTACAATGATGTGTGGTGCATCGGCTTTCACCAGCGCACCAAAACCAAAGTTTCGTCCCAGCATGACTGGACCTCCGTCCGAGTAAACTGCAGAAACCATATCCCACGAAAGATCGTTGTCTCTGAAGAACTCATCCACAAGTTTCTTCACGTCGGCTGCCTTAGTTGTTGTTGTAAGAGGCTTACAAAAAAAATAAAAAAAAACTTTTTATCTCGTCGTTCTTCACATAACGCACGAATACAACAAGCTGGCTTAGATTGGAAAAGTCGGTGGTCTCGTCGAGTTGAAGGCTGAATTTTGCTGGGCTTGATACCAGATCTGCAACTCCTTGAGCCAAGATATCATCGCTCATGCCATCTATTTTGCTGCTGATGGTGTCATTTGAAAGAGGAATCTGGGATAACTTACTTTCAGCAGCTTTTCAGTTGCGATCAAGTATGCAGCTTCATACAATACTGTGAGGATCGGTTTATCGATGGGTACAAAGCCGAGAACAGGCAAAGTAGCATTTTCATCGAACCTGGCTCTCTTCACCTTGAATTCAGCAAGCGTTGTGTTCTTGTATTTCCCATCTCCATGCAGCTTTAGGAAGTGTTCTCTTAGTTTTGTTAGTGCTAGACTAAAATTGCTCAACTTGGCATTGCAAATCATGCATTGAGGACGCTGACTTCCATCATGTTCCGTTATACACGTGAATCCATATTGTACGTATTCGTCCGACCACTTTCTGTTGTTGCTTGACATAGATAGTATGAAGGGATTGAAAGATCATGAAAAAAAATCACAAATGACGCACGATTAATACAGTCACAAGTCGACTGCTTAGCGCACGAAGTTCCCTGCATCACAGATATTAAGGCCAAGTGATATGACGTGATCAGCCGCAGCCAATGATGGCCAAGTGGAGCATGAAGTCACGAATCATACGAGTGGAGTGAACGGAACGGACACACACAATGTGTGTGTATTGACCTCTGCCGAACCCCTGAATTTGTTAGTTTTAGTGCAATGCTACATAACTAGTTATTTGCGATCTGTCCACTACAAGGACATGCAACCTGTATTTTATAAGTGTATATAAACCAGAAAACAGATAGCCCATTCTGTAGTTTTGAACTTAACAGCAAACAAATAATATATCTGAAAACAATAACAAAATTAACTGTCATATTGCAACACGCGTGGCAGCTTTTATAATGTAAGTTCTAGTACTTTAACCGTTTCGGTTATGCATACAAAATCTTAAAGTATTGAATGTATTAATATAAATATTTAATACTTTTGAAGAAATTATATGGATTAAATTGCAAAAAATGTGTCCAATTTTCGTGGAAAGTAATAATATATAATTTAATACAATATTTAATTTGAAACACACTGCACTGACCACTCTTTTTACCAATGTGTAAAAACAATAAGACGGAATTAGATGCTACATGTCGTTTCTTCTCCACGATAAAATCGCGATACACAAAGAAATGGGATGCCAAAAGACTAGACAAATAAATTAATAACAAAATATTTGATATTAGAAATATTTATTCTACTAAAAACTATCCTTAATATAAGGCAGTGGTTACATATATTTATGTTTATGATTAATATGTTTTATAAAAGCCTAATTTGCTGTGAGAACAACAAATTATTTCATTTTATCTTTATTAAGCAGTAATCGGTAAAGGAATTAATAACATGGAGCTACAACCATAGAAGCATTTGTATAATTAATACTACGATTTTGAACGTTGGCTACGCTAAAGGAAAGACTTACCTTCAATCTTCTTTTTCGCTGTTAGGACAGTGGTTGTTTTTTCTCATAGAAGATGTTCTATTTAACAACCATGGATTTCAGATTTAATCTATTTCTAATTTCGTAACTTTATAAAGTTCAAGCATTCCTTCTTATTTATTTATAACTTGTATTTATTTGTTGTTGTTCGATTAAATCGAGCATTATATTTTACGTCGAAGTATTGAACTGAAACTTATTACACTAAAGTTAACACCGACTTACAGTGTTTGAACCTTTTCATACTGGTTACGATAATGAACGTATTTTTTAGTTAATTAAAAGTATATGGTTGTTTTTATTTTAATTTTAAAAGAAGCAAATACACAAATCATTATATGTGTTATCATCTGAATATTGTTTGTTTTTTCTAATCTAGTTTATGGGTCCCTTTTGTATTCCTCCGATATGTAAATAATTCCTTTCAACGTGATTTTTTTTTTACATTCTTATATTAGAAATACAAGCCACTAGCATAAATAAATAAGTAGGAGTATTTACCTACATATTTTATGTCTTTCATAGTAAAGTGAAAGAGAAATCTGTAATGAAGACAATAGATATATAGATACCTTAAGACCTTCCACTTCATCAACATTCTGGAAAACCTGCTTTTCATAGCTGGAAAGTTTAGGACCTTTTTGATCAGGGCGATCATAATGAATAAGTTCTGCTGGATATCCCTGAAAGAGTACAACAATAGTTAAAACGAATATGTCATTTTTAACACATACCCGATAGATTCAACAAGTTATATTGAATAAAATCGAAAAGATTTTGCGTACATAATTAGAGTATGTTATACAAAAACGATTCTAGACCCTCAGCATGAAGTCACGTCTGATCATGCAGCACGTGGCAACTGTGCATCTTGACAGTTGTCATGAAACTGATACACTCAAAGCTCATCACTCTTCCATGCTTGTTTTCAATATAAAAAAGTGTACAAGAACAATATTTTACCGTTTAAAACTCCTGGGTGAACAGAAATCCGTTGGTGCTGTGACTGGCAATTTCACTGAAATATATCAGTACAGTAAACATAAAATGGTCATCTGATTTGATTCTTCAACTATTTGAGTACATGACGGTGGAACAGATATGACGTGCACGCAACTTGAACACAGATTACTTGTGTCGCTTTTCCAGTTAATAGTTCTTTCACGATTACATTATATACTTTTGTCTCGGATGTGTGGACAGCTTTTGCCACTTACCTGTGTGTTCGTGAAATTTCATGTTACGAAATGGCATATTTTGCTCAGAATAACTTGAATGAGAATTCTGCACATCTCTTTTTGGATGGTCTTCGGATCACCAAGTTGATCCATATCCTTTTGTTTTCCAAAGATATTCCAGTCTTAGAAATGCGATATTTCTGATACAAATACATGTTCATAATCTGACTGTATGAATATTATGTGTCAGGAAAAGCTGTTACATACCATTCCAATAGGTGTTAAATTTTCGGCAGCATCCCACAACCTAAATAATGTCAAGCATTCCACCCCAATGCAACTTTATATTCTCTGTGCTTGTCATGTGACTTTCTGGATTTCATATTCAAAATCATTTTAATAGAACAAGAGTTAAAAGTTAAGTACAATTTCATTTAAACTCTGATAAGGAATGCTAGTAAATCCAATTATTTTTCTTTCAAACATTATCAAAGTTATACAAGTACGTATTAATAACATACATCGTTACATAGCAATTTTTTATTGGACTTCATTGAAACAACAAATGATTCACAGATCTATTGATATATAAAACATAGCAGCTTACTGAAATAGTTAAAATATTCTACACTTTATTATGTGATAGTTACTAAATTCAGTATTACAGTTTCCTGAAGTTAAGACTATTCGACAATATAGTTAACAATGACCTCGATGTCAACTCTCACACCTATGTTATTCTTAGCTTACTTATTTTGACAAATAACAGGATGGACAACCAAAAAAGTTATCGCAGAGATAAAGCCGAAAAATTGACTTAAATAATTGAAAGAAGATAAACTAAACACAATTTAAAACAACGTGAAAAGTAATCTTTATTTGCTTACAACAAAAATAAAAGTTGAATGTTCAAAGACAATAAACAATACTTCTTATTGTCGAGAGGTCTTATTGGAAGGAATTCTAGATGAAATTTGAGAGAGTATAATGTCACATACACAAAACAGTATTATTTCTCCCAGAAAACAGGTACTAGTCCTCATCACTTCTCATCCCAACCGTGAAAGTAAGGAGTGCATAACCCCCAAACAGTTAATAAGTCGCTAGAAAAAGTAGATAGAAGATAAAAATAGCATCGTCCATGAGAAAGTTAAGAAATATCCAAGTATAATATAGTCTTAAACTGTATATAACTAGAAATATTGTGAATTTAAAAAGTTTCAATTAACTTTTGTTTGTTTGTTTGTTTTGGAATTTCGCACAAAGCTACTAGAGGGCTATCTGTGCTAGCCGTCCCTAATTTAGCAGTGTAAGACTAGAGGGAAGGCAGCTAGTCATCACCACCCACCGCCAACTCTTGGGCTACTCTTTTACCAACGAATAGTGGGATTGACCGTCACATTATACACCCCCACGGCTGGGAGGGCGAGCATGTTTTAGCGCGACGCGGGCACGAACCCGCGACCCTCGGATTACAAGTGCACGCCTTAACGCGCTCGGCCATGCTAGGCCCCTTCAATTAACTACTATGACTAGTAATTAAGATAACTGTCGAAGTTCAGAAGAAATAACGGAATAGGAAATATGAAAATCAAAAACTATATGAAAAAAGCTTGGTATAAAATTAATAAAAGAGGATTTCTTTAAATACATTAAGGGTAAACAGAATAATAGGGAAAGTGTAAGAGATGATACAGGAAAGCTCTCATTCCATTATTATAATATGACTGGTTTATTAAATTCTACTTCTTTATTTTTTACAAATAATAATATTTGTAACAACTTCAAGAGAACGTCCAGACATATTAAATTGTTTTGCGATCAGAAGTTCTTTGTTTGTGTATGTTTTTATTTTAATTTCGCAAAAAACTACACGAAGCCTATCTACGCTAGCCGTCCCTATTTTAGCAGTGTAAGATTAGAGGGAAGGCAGGAAGTCATCCCTAACTTTTAGGCTACTATTTTACTAACTAATCGTGGGATTGAGCAAGTTTGGTATGACGGGAATTCGCAACGCGACCCTCAGATTTCAGGTCAAGCGCCTTAACTACTTAGCCATGCTGAACCCTGAGTGAGTGAGAGATTCCGAGTTAATAAGTAGTTCAGTCCCAGTAACATTACGGACATTAGTAAAGTCTGTATACTTTTGGAACTTTCGAATTACTTTAGTTATGCCTAAGTTTTTTAAGTTATTGTATTATAGTAACTGAGTCAATGTCGATCATTTGGAAGTATACAAGAAGGCCCAAAATAATCTTTTTCGCTTTAAAATTTGATAACACTGGTTTACAAAGAAATTGAGGCAAGCACAAAAATAGCTGTTTTAACCTAATTTGGGAGTGCTGAATTCAGATTTGAAATCCGTTTTTACTCATCGCCTCTAGTTTTTTAGATATGCATACTGTACATTTTGTACACATACTGTACATAAAGGCGTATATGCATTCAGGGTTAATTTCTAATATTGTGTGACTTATGTCTTCTTTTTTAGTTATTATGCAATAAATGCGAATAAATCAGATGAAGAAATACCTCCAAGGGAAGATTCTGCCAAGTCAATCTCTTCCGAAGATATTGACTCTTCTTAATCAGGAACAAGTGGCAACGAGCCACACTGGATCACGCAAGAAGACCTGAATGACCTTGCTCGTGATTTGTATCTGTCAAAACAGCAGTCAGAGCTCTTGGCTTCTCGGCTTAAACAGTGGAACCTAGTCCAGGAAGTTGTAAGGATCACCAGTTTCAGGAATCGGAACAAAGACCTGCTTCATTTTTCGACATGGAAAACAAGTTGTGCTACTGCACAAATGTACCTGGCTTGTTCACTTTCCTTGGTTTGCCACATAATCCTTCAGACTGGCGTCTTTTCATAGACTCTTCCAAGCGAAGTCTCAAGGCTGTGCTTCTGCACAACGGGAATAAATATCCCAGCATTCCCACTGCACACTCTGTCCATCTAAAGGAGTCCTATGACAATATGGAGCTTCTTTTAAAAGCTGTTAAGTACAACCAGTACCAGTGAAGTCTGTGTGGGGACCTCAAGATCATTGGTCTTCTTATGGGTATGCAAGCGGGCTTCACAAAGTACTGTTGCTTTCTCTGTCTCTGGGATAGTCGAGCTGTATCCCAGCATTACAAGCAGAAAGACTGGGGATCTAGAAGCACTTTCGTTCCTGGCGAATACAGCGTCAAGGAGAATCCTCTTGTTGACATGAAGAAGGTGCTTCTTCCTCCTCTTCACATCAAGCTTGGTTTGATGAAGAATTTCGTGAAGGCCATGGACAAAAATGGTGCTGCCTTCCAACACTTGTCTACTGTGTTCCCAAGTCTCAGTGCTGGTAAGCTCAAAGAGGGCATCTTTGTCGGACCTCAAATCCGAGAAGTACTGAAGGATACTGATTTTGAGGATCTTCTTACCTTAAAGGAACTGAGAGCATGGGAAGCATTTAAGTCAGTCTGTAGTGGGTTCCTTGGTAACACACGCGTACCAAATTACCAAGCCTGTATTGAGAAGTTGCTAAAGACTTATAAGGATATGGGATGCCGAATGTCACTCACAATTCATTTTCTCCATTCCCACCTCAACTTCTTCCCTCCAAACCTTGTAGCAGTGAGTGATGAGCACGGAGAAAGATTCCACCAAGACATTACGAAGATGGAGAGCAACTACCAAGGCAAGTGGAACCCCAGCATGATGGGAGACTTCTGCTGGATGCTCTTGCGTGACATCCCGGAGGCAAAATACACCAGATCATCTAAGAAAACACATTTCTAACTGTCTGCGGTACTATGAATTGTGTACATTGTGTCATCCAAGTATATTTATTCCGTCAATGTTCTTTATCTATCCTGTTTTATCTGTAATAAGCTGCTGGAACTGTTGAAATAAGCACGTATATACTCTGTATATACTAAAATGAGACTATTTAAAAGCCAGAAAACTAGAGGTGATAGAGCAAAACTGTTTATAAATTTAAATTCAGCACACCCAAATTAGTAAAAAACACCTATTCACATTCTTGCCTCAGACAAAAAATATTTTTTGTAAACCAGTGTAATTAAACAACTTACGTGATACAACCAAGTAGTTTCAACATCTTGCAATCCCATTCAAACAGGTCTTCTTGTCATGTTTATTTGTTGCTGTTTGCAGAGCAGACTGATTCCGTATCTCCGAGTTTGCCAAACATCACTCAGTGGCATGATGAGTGCCATTAACAGTGCACATAAAGAAGTCTACTGTCGCATATTTTAAACTTTGACCAGCTGTTACTTCGTCTCATGTTGAAAATGCAAGTAAAACTACTTTTATGTTTACTAACAAAATAAACACCAATTTTTTTTCTCAACTTGAAGCAACCATTTCTTTTTTCTCATCTGTTCGTATAGTTATACAAGACGTACATTAAAACTATAATTTATACATGTAAAACTATTGTTTTTATAAAGTCGTACTACATATCAATCAGGTCAAGCATGATTTCTGAAGCTAACAGAGTCAGTGTTGTTATATTGCAGAAAGTGTTTGTACATCATCATTACATATTTTTATCGTACAATACTCATGTCATTTGTTAATGTTTTTTAACAATTACAAACACAGTTCTTGCGGTGAATTTATAACATGTTAATAATTTAAGTTTTTATGACTGGCTACCATTTTCTGTATTACAACTTTTTTGTGTTGTTGTTGTGTTTTGCTTTTAGTTTGTAGGTGATAGGTAGTAACTAATGAAACATGAGACGAATATGTTTTAGGTAATTGTTTCAATGCAGATTTATGTGGTACACACTGTCAAAATCCACACATATGTGTTAAATTACACCAGAACACCCTTTTAAAAGACAAATTATTCTCCTTATCTCCGTCGGACTGTGAAACGCACTTTAAAATGCACATTAAAGCTAATTCTCACACACTAGCTAACTTCACGCTTGCTTTCGCTAAGCCCCCCAGTGGCTCAGCGGTATGTCTGCGGACTTACACGCTAAAATCCGGGTTTCGATACCCGTGGTGGGCAGAGCACAGATAGCCCATTGTGTAGCTTTGTGCTTAATTCAAAAAACAAAGCTTTCGCTAAGTAACTTTCTTCTGACTGAACTTTACTTTCGCTTTACTTCCTTCTCTCACTGAGTCACCTATGTGTACCTTGCGAAATTGAAGGATGTTATGATGAGACAATACTCACTTGACGAGAAAAATACCGTAACATGGCGTCAACAATATTTGTAAAGCCTAGACAACATCGTGATTGCAAACACAATGTATGACTCGTACAAAGTTACACGAAAATTGCCAAAATAATCAATATCAACATTTTCTCATGAAGCAAACAATAATAAAATATTAAGTATCAGCATAAATCAAATAATAATGCTTACACCATACTGTATTTACAACATTTTTACGCGACATACAAAAACTATTCTAGTTTATATACTAAGTCTCCTCATACAGTCTACACGAACATTTACAATTTCTTTATCGGTCTTTCTTCTCGTATGGTCTCCAGTAAGATCTCTTGTCTTTGTCTTGACTTGTGTTGCCTAATGTCTGTCTTTCCTGATCTATCTTTATATTTGTACTTATTTCTTCTTTTTGCTAGTCAGTTCTTCACTTATGTTGACATCCTTGTACGTTTCATCTCCACCAAATGGTCTTAGACACCTACACCTGCCATATCCATCTGTTACTCAATAGCTGCTACCACAAGGTCTTCTTCCTTCTTGAAGTACCTCTTCAAAAGATTGGCAGAGTAGACTTTTAGTCATTCCATCTACTTTTACATTATCAGTATCTTTTGTTAATAACCATATTTTAACCACCATCATGCCCCAAATTGTACAAAAATACGGCCTGACTGACTATTTAATGCATACTTGCTGTAAAATTCTCATCAATGCAATAAATGTAGTTACCAGTTTGACTGCTCATTCTGATTTCAGTCCTTTAATTCGCACACTCAATTCTTTTATTTTTTCTGGCTGCATCTTTTTTTTCACACCTAAGATATTTTTGATTAGCTTTTCATTGAAGGAGTTATTAGGAATATAAATGTAGCAGTTGAGGGTTAGTGAAACCAAGCAGTCTAGCATGTCCTGAGGGAATAATGATTGGAGGAGACCTTACAAGTCTCAAAAATATACAGATTTCAAACATGACTTTACCTGGGAAAGACTTTAATCAGCTAGTGATAAAATGACAAGTCATTGTGATACTAATGCTAATAAAACTGGTTTCTATCAAGATGACATAGTATGTATGTACAATCTGCATTACAAGAAAGGGCAAAATCTGAAGTTAACCAGGTGGTGGGAAGGGTCATGTTTGTACTAAACGTAATCATTGATGTGGTTTATAAAATCTAGAAAGACAGGCAGACCAAATCAAAGGTCATTCACCATGACTAATTTTGGAAGTATATCAGTGAGAAAATGGCTAGTTTGGTAACTACAGAGAAAAGAAGAATTTTCAAGAAGAAAATCAACCTGCTGATGAGCAATGGATGTACTCGACCACCTATATCCGAAATAAAAACCCAGTGACAGGGCAACTAGTAACAATAAGGGACAAAATATCAATCCATTTGGAAGAGAAAAACAAGGAGAGACTCGATGAATGGACAGTTTAGTATTATGTTTCACTTGTTTATCAGAATTGTTCAAGGAGATTCACAATCCTGAAAAGGGTAATGTTGTAAGCTATATTTTCAACATTATAATTTAGTTGTTTGCTAGGAAGAACTGCTAATCACGATGATTACACTAGTTTCAGAAAGTTCATAAAAATAGTCGTAGAATACCTACAATGTTCATAGAGATGTAATAATTTAGAAATCTCATAGAATTTGCAGAAATGAGAGAACATTACGAATATGAATAATCACTGTGTGAAGATTCAGTTTGAGAATCCAGTAACTATTAAATGAGTGTTTTAGTTCAGTTTTAGATCATTAAAGCTCTCGTGTCTATTCAGGTACTTGATTACATGATTAACAAGGAGATTATGCAAGTGTATGTAAGTGTTTATATTTGTCAGTTAAGTAACATTAGAGTCAATTTCTATTGGAAGTGGGTAGTAGCTAACTCGCCTAAACTGCATATATATACAGATAATAAAATTATTATATGTTTTAAGAAATGTGATTTAAATAATATAAATGTGGAATTTGATCCTTATGCTGATATGACATGTAGTTCTCTACGTAAATTGTAAGATGAACTAGCGGATGGTGATAATCTTTTTTTCCAAACTCACTAAAAGCTTATTTTAGAGTTCCCATCCGCAGTAACATAACTTTGGAAATATTTGCCCCCTAGTAACACAAGTTAGTACATTTGGCTCTCTGGCGCAACTTTGTGGTATCTGAGGTCACACGATCTCCCGGTTTCATGGTAATCCCCCATTGGGTGACACATATTGATTTACACTCACTCTGAAACAACTCTCTTAGGTACACATGTTAGGCTAGCTAACTAGGATCATTAGGTGAACTAGACTTTGCATTATTTTCACTAAATAATTTGATAGAACGTCCCCCAGTTGCACAGCGGAATGTCTACAAAGCTAGTAACCGGGTTTCAATACCCCTGGTGGGAAGAGCACAAACAGCCCATTGTACAGCTTTGTGCTTAATTCCAAACAAACAAATAATTAACACAACGATAAAATACATTGAAGAAATATGTTCAATTTTTGTATTTTACCACAACAGTACTTCATATTTGAAAGATCGATGTAACATATATTCTATTTCGAAATACACTACATGTGGACACTCCTTCTAATTAGTGAGTTCGGCTATTTCAGCTACAACCATTGCTAACAAGTGCATAAAGTCAAGCATACAGCCATGGAATCTTCATAAACAAACACTGACAGTAGAATGGGTCGTACTGAAGAGCTCAGCGACTCTCAACGTGGCATTGTCGTAGGATGCCACCTTTCCAACAAGTCAGTTCGTCAAATTTCTGCCCTGCTAGAGCTCCCTCGATCAACTGTAAACGCTGTTATTATGAATTGGAATTGTCTAGGAGCAACAAAAGCTCAGGCGCAAAGCAGTAGGTCACAGTAGCTCACAAAACGGGACCGCAGAGTGCTGAAGTGAGTAGCACGTAAAACTCGTCTGTCCACAGTTGCAACACTCACTACCAAATTTCAAACTGCCTCTGGAAGCAACGTCAACACAAGAACTATTCGCTGGGAGCGTCATGAAATGGGTCTCCATGGTCGATCAGCTGTACACAAGCCTAAGATCCCCATGCGCAATGTTAAGCGTCAGCTGCAGTGGTGTAAAGCACACCACCATTGAACTCTGGAGCAGTGGAAATGCGTTCCCTGGAATGATGAATTACGCTTCACTATCTGGCAGTCTGACAGACGAATCTGGGTTTGACATGGTTGCCGAGATTGGTGTGGAAGAATTGATTGGCATGCATAGAGCCCTGACTTCAAACCTATCGAATATCTTTGAAATTAATTGGAACACCGACCGCAAGCCAGGCCTTCCCACTCGACATCAGTGCCTGACGTCACTAATGCTCTTGTGACTGAATAAGAATGGATCCCCGCAGCTATTTTCCAAAATATAATGAAAAGCCTGTTAAAGGGGGTAACTAACTCCATATTAATGGTCATGATTTTGGAACGAGATGTTCAACAAGCACATATGGGTGTGATGATCGTGTATCTACATACTCTTGGCAAGGTAGATATTGTTTAAATGTTGAACTCTCTGTTGTTAAAATATACTAAGATCAAATGTTGGAAAATGTTAAATTATTATTCCTTTATCTTCTCTGTAATCTGTTAAATTTAAGATAAGAATACCACATTTTGATTAATCCCATCTGGTTTATAATTTATTAAACTTGTTAAACTTCTTACTTACATCAACCTGTCTCAGCTTTAGTCTACCACTAGTGGTATGAAAAAACGTATCCTCTTGCTGCATTATGACACGAGGAAGTTCTGTTAATTTCCGTAAGGCTGCTCTTATGTTGTCAATGTTGGTAGTTTTTGCCTTAATTTCGATATTTCTGAACATGCTGATTAATCTGAAAGAAATTGTAGGAGCAACATGTTAATATGTACCTCAGTACAAACACATATGTTATACTGGCGAAAAATTCAAATGTTGTTAACTTTGTTTACAGATAAATCTTTACCCAAACTTAAGACTTACAATTCCATACAAATTATAAAAATCACTGGTGTCAATAGCTTCGCTAGGTTAAAGAACGCATACTGCTCTGAACAGAAGTTTCTCATCTAAGGAAATAAACTGACCCACACCCTGAAGTCAATATAAATAACTTTTGAAATCGTAAAAGTTTACAGTAAAGTTAGCTCTAAGATAGTTTTAACGGTAGTTTGTTTTTCTTATAGTAAAACTACATCGGGCTATCTGTTGAGCCCCTGATTTTAGGGTTGTAAATCCATAGACTTGCCGTTGTACATGCTGCATGCTGGGGACTTTAATGGTAGTTATTATTCCTATATTTTTCACGTAAATTTACGTTATTAAATTAGTAAAGTATATGCAGTGCATAAGAGAAGTAAACCATTGCATATCTTAACCACCTGGACTACGAAGATAACACTACACAACAAATTTTTTTAAAAGTTTTGCTTCCTGAAAAGTTTTTGCTGATTGTGACAGGTACCTGGTGGGTATGCACAAATATAGTTTTGGTTTTGCTTCATCACATAGGAACTCTGAGAAATAGATAATTAACTGTTTACCGGCATAACGTATTTAATTGCGTTTATGTTTCTAATACGCTATTAAGTTCAACATAATTAAAAGTGTTTTGCTCCTTATTTTCGTTTGTATTCAATGTCCGGTGCATCACGTTGCAGTGTCCAACAGTAGTCAGCAAGCATTGACGGATTCCAGTTGCCCTGATATCGTTTTTCTATTGTAGCAAAACTGAATATTTCGACGAAACGGTACGAGATGGGCAAATTTTGATGTGATTTTCGTGATCAGCAGTCAAAAATCTATAAGGAACATCCAACAGTGTTCAAGAAGCAAAACCTTTGTTGTGCAGTGTAATAAATTTCACTGTACACCTCTTCTGGAATGTAATTTAAACAAAATAAAAAACAGAAACTAATAAAAGAATTAGCACTATGATTAGATAATGTAAAAAATTAACGATATTTTACAAGAAAAAATAGTGTGCACTGGTGTTGCTTGTGAAACAAGAACTTCCATGAATCAGTCTAGCAACACGGATTTAATAAATACTTCAAACCTATTCATGTGTTTTATAAACTATGTAATAATTAATATGAATTTTGTTATTATCAATAACATGTTAAGTATTTTTCCTTTCATAATGTTTTCTTTATATATATATATATCCATCACAGTTTTTCAAAAGCTAATGTTATTAAGTTAAACAATCTGTAAATGCCATGTTATGCTTCAAGAAACATAGCTACCTTCGTCCTATGCAGCGAAAGAGGTTCAAATTACTACTATGTAGAAGGACGAACTAATTGAATATGAGACAAAACCCAAAAATCTAAACACAAATTGTGTGAATATATGTATACACGTGAAAATGAAAGTATACCACAGGAGCAGAATAAGCGAACAGAAATAGAAAAACTGCTTAAACTTAATTGAAGAGACATAAATGCATTCTTACTGAAATTACAAACTGCAATTGAATAAATATATAAACAAACTGTATGTAATAATAACACTGCTCTCACAATACACATTCTGTCTATAGCTGACGAATCAAAGACTGACTCACAAGGGTCTGAAATTATATCTGCTCTAAGTGGCACCTGTAAATAACTTCACACTCTCCTTGACGTTGGATACATCTCATAAAATTAGTAGAATATTAAAAAAAATGAGAGAACAGTTAAAAAACGTTCACTTTCATTGTTGATTATCAAAACAGCTGTATCTTTTATCGTACTATATCCTCGTATAAAGGAATGCATACCAAAACCAATAAAATAAAATAGACAATTTAACACACCAGAAATTTCCAAAATGATAAAAAAGTAAAGAGGTTGTTCAATATTTCATTTTAACAATACTCAAAGTTAATGAATGATACCATCCTAAAAAACAGAAATACTTTCTGTAATGTTTTGGGGCATCTGCACTCACCATAATAACTAAAAAAAAAAAAAAGCAAGCAAAACATCAAGCTCACTCAAGAATCAAAAGGCAACATCCCGAATGTAGATTTATGGGAACTGAAGGAAGCATAGAAGAAAGATTCTTCACTGCAAAAATTTTGAGACATGTGCCCGGGAGAAATTTTAGCACAAGACAAAAAGGAAATGGACTTACAGAACAGAGAACTCGAAGGGAGTGCTGTACCTGATCTGTCAAGGAAGTTACAGTAGGAATGTTAAACAGATCATAGTATCAACATAATACTAGACTCACGTGATGAAGTTGGATCATGAATTGATTGTCAAAGGATACCTCAGAGCAAAGAGCATATCAGCCAGAATTACCAGCAACTTCAGTTGACTGGAATTAATGGAGATGTGAACAAATCATACATGTCATAAACATTTGCCAAAAGACAATACGAAAAAGGAAAGAAACTAAAGTGCTACTGAGTGAGATTCTTCTCATAG
Organism: Carcinoscorpius rotundicauda; assembly: GCA_011833715.1. Lineage (NCBI taxonomy): Eukaryota > Metazoa > Arthropoda > Merostomata > Xiphosura > Limulidae > Carcinoscorpius > Carcinoscorpius rotundicauda. The sequence goes on along the minus strand of CM022395.1, from coordinate 11,467,607 downwards.
AATTGCCATTCAGCAGAATATCTGTGGACTTGATGGAATCACTAGCACCTCTATCTGACAGAAACAAATGGTACATGATAACAGTAGTCAAATATGGAATATGCTACCTAGAAACCATCGTATTGCCAAAGATAGAAAAGAGAGTAGCATAATCCCTCCTGGAAGTGTTCTGCAGAGTAGAATTTCCAAAATAAATAATGAATAAATAAACATCTATTGTAAAGAACTGGATTCCTGTAAAACCTGATACTATCTATTTTTACTCAAAAAAATGTCAGTTTACAAGTAGTTACTGATGCACTACAAGTTCAAATACAAGTTCTAGTAACTTCTGTACCAACTAAAAACATGGTCTAAATTTTCACAGCGTTATCTTATCCCAGATAAAAGCACTTTATAAAAAGACAAGCTGTGGCCTGCTGACAAGAAAGTACTTCTGCACTTCCATGTTGCTAGTTTTATTAGCATTCTATAACGATTTGTTTGTTTTAGTTCAAGCTACACAATGGGCTATCTGAGTTGTAACCGTCTCGAAGATCAATTTTCAAATTTAAGCATTATCACAGCATCACTGTGGGATAATGAATTTGTATACCTGAGGTACTGTTGTCTAATGTGCAATTATGACTTCCAGCTCTTTACCATTTGTAGAACATTTTACTTGCAGGATGGTCTATTTTTTATGGTAAATTCTCTATCATACAAGCAGACATATCACACAAATACTGCAATTTCAATCCATATCGTAAAAGTAGCTACAAAGGAGCTTGCATATTACAAATGCTGACTAAGAAGATAAAAAAAATATCCAATTGTTGTCAAATGCTGAAGACAGTCTTAACACTGCTCTTAACATTTAATTTAAAATGTGAAGAGCCAGAGACAAGGTTAAGAGAAAGAAATCAGCAAAAACCTTCCAATATATTCAGACATTTCCTAGTCTAAATAAGTATATGCATCACCGCATTCATCCACTTTAAATATATGAAAAAATATAGAAATACAGTGGTTTTGCTCACGACAACTACAATGCTACTATGTCATCTGAACTTTCTACTCTGGTACAAGCCAAAAAGGTCCCTACATTACTACACCAGCCGTGCAAATGATTTTGCTACCATTGATACTACCAAAGAGAGTGTATGCAAACCCGTTATTTGTTTCTTAAGCTGCTCCTCTCTTGCCAGTTGCTAAATATAAAATCCGAAGCCTTATAATGCTAAATACCGGGTTTCAATGTCCGCGATTGGCTCAGCACAGATGGCCCATTGTGTAGTTTTGCACTTATCAATAAATATGAACAAGTTATTCTTCCAAATTTTCTACTTCAGAGTTTGAGTTACATAAAATCGACCAGCCTTAAGTTAAAATATTACCCCTTTTTTCTCATGACAAAAAAATTGATAGGTTTGGTTGGTTTTTGAATTTTGCATAAAGCTACATAACTGCATAACGCAGTTATCTGTGTTAGTCGTCCCTAATGTAGCAGTGTAAGATTAGAAGGAATGCAACTAATCATCATCACTCACCGCCAACTCTTGGACTACTCTTTTACCAACGAGTAGTGGGATTGATTGTAACTTTATAATGTCCCCAATACTGAAAAGACGAGCATATTTGGTGGGATGGAGATTCGAACTCGCTACCTTTACATTTTAATTTGATTTTGTTCAAGAGCATTTATTTGCGTTTGTAGTTTTGTTTTTAATACTATAACTTTTATTTTTACTGTAATGTCATGATTATTATTTTATTTGTCCGTCATGCCATGATTTTTATATTACTTTAACATGATGTCCGTAGCATGTATTGCACATCAATTTTAGTAAAATGTGATTAAGCATGCTTTGTTTGTTAAGATGGATGGCTCATGTGTAAATATTTATCAATTTTAATATAATATTGACAATTAATTAAGTACCTGAATTCCTTACATGTTCTATAGGTAGCAGCACGTCCTAGGGAGACATTTAGCAAACAAAATATCCATACAACATAAAAAGTAGTTCTAATTTGTTTTATTGATGTAATATTTGAATGATGATTAACGATACAGACTTATTGAAATAAAGGTTTCTGAGCTAGGTTTTAATTAAGATATATAACTAATGGGATAAAATTAAAAGATAAGGCATATCATAAAATATTATGCCTGAACAAGTACTGGTTTGAGACTGGACAAGATGACATGGCTCATGATGGCTGATATGTTTTAAAAATAAACGACTTTTCGTTAGGCTTACAACAAAGGAATGTCGTGTGTCTTAAGAATTTGATATGCTTGTGGGTTCAGAAATATTATTATATTTATTTATTCTCTGGATTGCATAAATTTTGCTTTTGTTTCATTTATTTTATTTTACAAAAAAAAAGGTGAAAGTAGGCCATTTGCTGCACTGTCACATGAACGATCGAGGTCACAGTCAACTTCCCGAAAATTCAACCCCGATACAATAGTAGTACTTATTACTAATATTATCACTATAATATTAATATTTTTATTAGCAGTAATGTGATATTAAACATTAGCTTAAGAAGTTTAGGATAATTTTGTAAATATCATAAATGTTAATTATAATAGGTTAAGTGTGATTAGGTACTTACTTTGAATTTAGAAGTGGAATTTTCATGAAAAAGAAGTTAGTTGGATTTGTAAAAGCTTCGCAAAGTTCAGACTATCCGTTGTGTCTTGCGGTCATGGACGGTCGTAATCATACTCGTAGCAAATTGAGGGTGAGGTTCTCGTTGAGACTATCCCTACTCCACTCAATTCGTTAGTTTAGTAAAGTTTTGAGCTATTGTCAGTACGAACATCATATTAATGATTCTTATACGTAAGCCTAAGTAGACGTATATTGTCATACAAAAACATGATAACTCAAAGTTTTAAATTTATAATTTCATTTATTCTTGGAAGTGTTTATATCTGTTGACGTGTTGCTGTTGTGTATAAAACTTAGTACAATTTATCTTGAAATTTGCAAAGTTTGGTAAGCTTTTTAAACATAACTTGGTGAAATAAGTGTATTGTAATTTTCAAATAAAAAATGTCTACGTAACCCTGTAAGCCCATGTAACATTATAGGTAATGTAACGTTTGTAAGTAATGCTTAGAATTTTAGAAAATAAGTTACTTTAGTTGGGGTTGAATAGGCCAAATATTATTATTTCGTATTCGTCATTCACGATATTCTGTTCCATGATTTGAATCAAATATTTGAACATGAGTCATTACGATTAATGATTAATTAGGCTTAGGATTATGGTTTTGATGTTTATAAAAAAATGTATGATTTGAACTTTGTTAGTCATTCATTTTTCCGAAAAATTAAATTCGCTGATAAAGAAAATCACAAACGTAATTTTATGAACCATTTATTAAACATTTTGAAAATTCCAAAATGCTTAATAAATCATTAAATGCTTCACGTAGTTCGTGGTTTTCTTTATTATTAACTTACTTGAATTTGTAAAATGCTTAGAAGTTGAAGAACTCATGATTGTATGTAAAATAAAATGACTGGTTTTAGGCTTAGATTAAGTTATAAAAAAAAGAAGCTAATTAGGCCTAAGTAACACCTTTCTAAATTGTTTACAGATGGTTAACCTTATTAACGTTCATGTTTTAACTGCTTAGCTAAGTTTATTAGTCATAGTAATTATTTGAAAAGATAACTGCTAAATCAAACTAGTTCATATGGAGAGAGTGTTAGTATTACTAGTGAAAGAAGGTAACATGAACACTGTATAAGTTTCATTTTGTACTGACTAATGGTAATAGTAATAGTGGCCAGTTTTTTTATGAAGGTATTAATCCAAATCCTTAAGAAATTGTGATGTAACCAATTGTATTAATATCAAGATGTAATATCCATAATAAAAAATAATAAGCTTTATTAATTAATGAAGTAAAAAAATAGATTCATAGATTTGTGTTCACAACTATTTAAGTTATTTTTGTTATATATTTACACAAAGCCTTATCAAAATGTTGCTAATATTAAAAAAAAAAAAGGTTTGGTTTTACTAATGTTGGAATAAGTAGTACCACAAACAGTTGGGCAGTAAATTACTTGTAGTATTGCTGAGTTTTTTTTTTATTTTGTCTTGAATATACTTTACAACATTTTAATAGATTTAAAAACAAATATTTACTTGGAGCCTTTGCTTACTGTTCACTAATTTTTTATCATTAAGAAAGGGTTATAGACATTTTTCTTCTCTTTTTAAGGGTAAAACTTGGATTCTTTGAAATGTTCTGAAGGTGTTGGACACTAGATAATTTAAGGTAAATACTTTGTTTAAAAAGTTGACATAATGTGTAAGTAGATTTACAAATTAAAGTGAACATTTTTGCTTACATATGGGGCTATTAGTTGAAAGTAAATAAAGTACTTTTTTTACTTTTAGAGAGTATTAAATACATGTATGTGGAGTATCTGGAAGTTACCCAGCCCCCCAGAATCTCCTGTTATGTGAAAAAAGCTGAGCAATTGGAGTATTTTGATTATCAGGCTCTTTAACTAATTATTCTCATTAATGTAGAAAATTAAAATAGTAATGAGTGGAAACATTAATTTTAGCTATTTTTGTAACATTGATTTGTTTACAGTTTCAGTTGATTATTTTGATACTTATCAATTACACAGATTAATCCAGTTATCAAACTTTTGTTGATCAAGAATAATAACAGTGAAATGTTTTTGTTCTTTGAGGCATAAGTAATTTTCATTAAACTGCTGGATTTTATTGTCTTTTTTTGTTTCTGAGGAAGGTAAAAACTCTTATTTGATATAAATATTTACAACAGAATTTATGAAATGACAGCAGATTGTATAATCACACTGTGAGCATGGGTTAAATTAGATAATATAAAAGTGTGTTATTCTTAAATTGGTTCCCTTCTTAAAATGTATTTATAAAAAGATGACAGTAAATTAGCAATGTTAATCAAATTTACCTGGGAATTTGTAATATTTGGATATCATAAAACTAATAACATGAATTCATTATAAAACTTCATTTGTAATAAAAATAATTAATTGTTTGTTTGTTTTATTAGAAGTACTCATGGCTTCCCAATTTGCACACAGGAAAATTTAAATATCTTTACAAATACAATGAAGAGAAACCACCATAAAAATAAAAAAAATAGAAGCAAACTGCATAGATTAACATAACATTCAATACTTTTGCTTCTGTTTTTGATGAGGTAAAAGATGTTTTACACTGATATTTGAAAAGCAAATTTGTAATTATTTTTACTTCATTTTTTAGCAGGACTTCAATAACAGGTAATTTAGAATTTCATGTACTGGTATGTTTCAAAACCACTGAATATATTGTGTTGGAAATTTTCTTACAAGATGGCACAGTATTTTTAAGATGATAAAACCTGAATGATAAAATCTAGTCTATCTTACCATCAAATATTTTTTTCTACTATTGATAAAATCACTGATGTAAATTAAACATTGAAATTGAAATCAAGTTGGATTTGAAATATATATTTGATGTGATATCTTGTAACTTGAAAGAAAATTTCTGTTACCCACAATAAAATGTTCAGATTATTCAGTGTTCAATAAAAATAAGTCCATTCAGTGATAGTGTTGGTTATAATGCTTTGTGCTCAGTAACTTCTGCATCTAGTACTGGTCTTAGTAATTGTTATTCAGAATGTTGAATAACAGGTTTTATGTTTCTTATTTAAAGAAGGATGATGAAAAGTACTTGCTCAAACATCCTCCTCCTCTAAATAAAAAAAATTAAGAAACTTGGCAATTATTTGATCTATTACATAATTTTATTTTTTCATCACATATGCAGTTGTAACCATATTTGTCCTTTTATCCAAAACATTACCCCAATTACTATGATGGAATTTTATATACTTTGTTTCCCATTAATTAATTAATTAGTGACATGCAAGATAATTTAAACTATGATTGAAGTGATTGTCATGAAAATAATCAATCACAGTTGGTGTTTCAAATTACTGCTCTTTTAAATTATAACAATTACCTAGTAAACAAATTATTGCCATCAAGATTTTTCATTATTACTTTTGATTAATGTAAGTCTGTTGATCTTAATACACTAGTCACAGCTCATAGCACAAAGCTATGTATTGGACTAATTATGCTTTTCCTACCATAATGATGAAACCAAATTTTTGTTTTTTGGTGTTATTCATTATTCTTAATATTTTAGCAATTTTTTATTTAAGTTTTTTCAGCTTTGGGCAAACTTGAAAAGATTATCAGGTTTTTAGCTGAAGTGAATCATTTTTTTAAATCTGTGTGAGGATATGCAAGGAAAATAAAGTTTATTAACTTTGTATATAAAAATATTTGAAAATGTCATAAAGTAATGTGTTTATTCTTGTCAATAATCAGTACTTTTACGAAAATAATCTGGTGGAAACTGGTGAGGAGAAAATCACACAACTCTGAACCTTCCCCTGTAAACTTTGTCATTTTCACTAAGCCTTCAAACTGGTATGTAATCATGATACTATACGTACTATAACCCTAAAGTTACTAAGTGTATCTTAACAAACCTTGCACACTTCTAGTAAACATTACAAGTCTTGTGCACAAAAAATCAGATTTTTAAATTAAATATTTTTACTTACAATTTGTCTGTGAATACATTTATGTATATATTGTCAGTGTATTAACTACTCTGAATGCGAAGTGGTTATCATGTTTAAGATTAAAATACTTCATCTAAACTTTTTTTTATTTCATTTGCATTATATTTATAACCTAAATAAGTATGGATTTTTTTCTTCTGTAAAATGTTTTATCCATTATTTTCTACACCATAGCTCTACACAAACTCATTTGCTGCTCGGTCTGAAAACCAAGAGAAAATCTCAAATTGAAAACAACATCAACAATACTCTGTAACGAAAACAGTGTAACATTACATATTTAATATATATATCTTGCCTTTCTGTTGGTTAAAAGTGATAGAGTATAAAATGTTGGAGAGAATTATTTGCAGTTTGTGAAGGAAAGGATGTAACATGCATAACAAGTGGAACTGATTTTCTAGTTTAAGACTATAAACAAATAAGACGTTACCATACTGATATTTATACGGTAATGAGTAACTTGTTAAATTTTATATTTCAAAGGTAGGTAATACATAAATTAGAGTAGGAGGAGAGGCTTAGAGAATAAATGCCATGATTTTTTCATACTGGGAGGAAAGAATTTTGGCATGGTTTTAGATGAGTCATCAAAGCCAATGAGACAGTGTTGTACTGCTAAAAGTGAAGCTTGTAGAATTTTAGGGTGTCTTTATACATGTTGATTACACATTAAAAGATTATTTGTGCTGTATAAATTATTTGTTGGTACTTTGAGAAAAAGGTATAAACTTTCTTTCATTGGTTCAGATTAGTGTCAATTAGGATAATTCTGAAAATAGTAACATTATGAGTTAAAATCTTATTTTATCTTGAGAAAATCAGCTTAAAATGTGATCATAATAAAGATGGCAAAAATTACCAGTTGGATCCAGGCATTAAGGCCTCTTTTTATGTGCTGTATCCTGAATACAGTAGGAGACAAGTTTAAGAATTACAGAAGACAGTTTTATTTTTTTAACAGAATTGTTTATTTTTTGTGGTTTAAGTTGCTAGTGGAAGTCAGCACATCACAGACATTTAACTCTTTCTGTATGAGTAGGTATCAGAGCTCACAACATTACGTTTCACAGACTTTCATTAAAACATTTTACTCTTTTATAAATGTATGTACATGAATTTGAAATAAATTTGTTGTTTGTAATTCAAATTTTTGTATTAAAAATATAAAATTTTAGTTCAAATATAAATGAAAAAAAACTTTTTTTGTATCACATGGTACTTCGTTTTCTGCTTTTGCTCAAGTTGTGTTGAATGAGGCAAAAGTACACAGTTTCAAACAAATTAAAAACTTAACGTTACCAACAATCTAGAATATAAAATAAGAACCTTCTACTCTTTATTTTTGCTTAGTTATTATATTTATGAAAACTTGTCACAGCAACTCTGCCCACCTCTTCCTTATTTGAAAATACTTGCTTACCTATTACTACTTCCACATATTTATAATCAATCAAAAGTACACATTTTGAACCATGTAACTCTCACAGTCATCGTAAAGTATTCATATGGGTAAAGCTGTTACTGCTATTGCAGAGTTTGAAGTGAAGAGTTGTGATTAAGGCAATATGCTGATAAGAAGTTTTTAGACCCAAATAAAACTTGGGAAGCATGATGAGTTTTGTAGCATTGGTATAGTAATATTGTTTGGCATTTCTTTATGTATATACATATATTTATCCAACAAAATTATTGTTTACATTTTGTTAGATATGGTTTGTAGGCCAATAATAATAAAAGTATAAATACTTTTATACTATTGTATAAAAGCTGTATACTGTTACAAGATTTAGACTACTCACAATAAACCTTTGTGGTTTCTTGTTACAATTTGCAATCATTCTGGTAAAAAAAAATAAAGGGCAATTTAGATTTATTTGTTAATTTTTATGGTTGTTGTGAGACCAGCCAAATCTACCAACCATATTTAGAGTTAAGTAGAGAAGATAAAATATAGGTTTTCTAAAAACATTTCATATTTATTTAGGAAATAACTATATTTGAGAATTTTCTAATACAGAAAAGTATTTCTTATCCCACAATGAAAATTATTTTGCAAGCTAAAAATTCAACATTTTGAAAGAAAAATCAATAAATAAATCTTCAATTTGAAAGCTTAATGCTTCATAATAAAACAAACCTGGTATTTTGTATACAAAAGACTTGTAATGTTTATTGATAATCTGCAAAATTTTGTGAAGATAAGCATACATTGCGAAAAGTTATAGTATGACTACTCTCATAGTTACTTTGGAAGTTACACACTGGGTGCAATGAATCTATCTGTAGCAGAGAGTTAAGAAAGGTATTTATGAATTCATAAAAAGAAGAATTGGTTTGAGATTATTATTTTAATTTTACATTGAGGGAGAGTGTGACAGGAAAACCTTAAGCCTTCCATTGTCAATATTATACATTACCTCTAGAATATTGGCTTAGGACCCATGTTAAGTTGAGAAACCTTATTAATTTGAGAGCACTATCTTTTGTTCTATTTTTAAAAACAAATTGTGTGTCAAAATATTGAATCTAATTTTCATTTAAACATGAAATGTAACACATTTGTAGAAATAGTTATTTCAATTAGTTAACAAATTTCTTTACTGTTTTTGATTTTTAACTCTGTATTACTAAGCTTTGTCATCTGAATAGTACAATAAATGGTTTGATTTTGTTTTTTAAAGAAATAAGTATGGTGGTTCAAGGGAACAGTCGAACAATGTCTTCTACAAGAATGACTGCCAAAGAACTTTGTGAGAATGATGATCTAGTGACCAGCTTAATTCTTGATTCATACCTAGGTTTTACTACTCATAAAATGAATCTCAGGTAAGATTACTTACATATTTATCAGTACATATTTACATTGGTCATAATTTGGATACACTTGAAAGAAAATAAAAGAAGTTATTAGAACAATTAGGAAAAGGAGTTTCAAGGTTACTTTGATAATTCATGTGTGGAATTTTCCTTTTCAATATTTGTTAATTTCCAAATAATATATATATCCTGTAAACTTCTGGTTAAGAAATGAGTGTACAGGATTATGTACAAAAGTTGCAATGGTTTTCAAAAGAGACCCAAAACTTGGGTGCTTTTTCCTACATTCATTTCTTAGTTGACACGGGGCAGAAATCATCCTTGCAACTGGAAGTTGTGCCAAGCCTGTAAGTTTGTGAAAAAAAAAGAGGACAAATTCACTATTCTTCTTCAAGGGAGTAAAAGGTTATGGTTAATGAATGTGATCAAATATACAAGCAAGGATGTCAACATCATATCAATCAGATGTTTAAAATGAGTTGACTTGAGAACAAGCTAATCATAACCTAGGGTTGGTGTCAGGTTATTTTGTACCAAAGATGTGTGTACTGTACATAAAAGACTTGAATATGAGAAGTGGTGTAACAAGTATTATCATATTCAAGTATTTATGTATTGTACACACATCTTTGATACATAATAACCCGACCCCAACAACTTTAGGTTCTTTTGAAGGAAAGATGTGTGTATAGTACCTAAAAGCTTGAGTATAATAGGTGTAACAAATATTAACTTATTTTTTATAAAGAAGAAAGTAAAATAACAACAAAAGGTGGTGGGAAATAGAGTAAATGATAATGTGATGCAATATTTAGAAATTAAAACATGAATAACGCTGTTAATAATTAAACTACATTCACACTACATTCACTGAGTTGACACAGGGCAGAAATCATTCTTGCAATAGGAGGTTGTGCCAAACCTCTAAGTTCATGGAAAAAGTGGACAAATTTTCTGATTAAAAAAATTGAAAGCATTTAAAAAGCATTAAACCCAAAACCTACTCTACAAGAAAACATTATACACTTAATCCAGTTTCAAAAATGCTACTTCTAGTATGTAATTCTAATCAAAATAACTATAAAAGAACATTTCAATAGTGACCAATTAACAGTTAATACAAGCAAATAACTTTTGGTCAGAAAACACTAACATGCATGGATACATTTTTGAAGACATCAAACTTAAAGGTATAGAGACAAGTTTTACATATAACAGAAACAGGAAAACTGAAGGAGCATAGCAGATAGTATCGTATTGTCAAATGGCATCTATTTTTAATTTTGAGATTCTTGTACTTTGTGTCAAAAAGATTTTCAAAAGAGAGGATCAGATATTTTTCAGCCTTTTTCACAGAAAGATTAAGCTGTAAGTGAAATGCACATTGTATCCTGTTTGTACCCTTATTCTTCTACTTTTACAAGCATAGGCTGATAATTTTGTTTTCCTCCTCCTTCTCAAGGATACCTTTCAGCACTTGTCAATATTTTGGAGTTTATACTTCAGATTTATGTTACATTTATTGTTATTGTTTTCTGTCCCTTTTTATTTGGTTTGTACTGTGCTTTTGCCATCTCATTTGATGATGATGCCATTGATATGCCTCTCTCCCCTAAGGGCTTCAGGTTGATGCATTTGCAACTTTTTGGGCAAACACCAGCATTCTGGACCACCAATTGAAAAATCAGTTTATTCACTTGAGGAGATGGATTTAACATTTTCTGTTTCTTCTATATCTGTCCCATTTTTCTGCATAAGACTTTATTTTCCTCTCTGCCATTTTTTTTTTGCGGGACTTGTATAGGGTTTCTTGGGATATTCTTTCCTTCCGCTGTTGGGAAAGTGTTGCCCTCAATTATGGCGACATGCATGTTTCAGATCCCTTTTGATCTTTTTTGACCACGATGCTATATTCTTCTGAATTGTTGCTCATTTTTGTCTATACTGGTTATTCATACTGTCGTATTTTTATAACATATTGTGTGTAATGCTGTAATGCAGTTATTGTAACCTTCCTGTTATCTGTTCAACAGGGCTCTGCCATTTCTTGCAAAAGACCCATTGTACTACCTTGTAGCAGAGTGTGGTTCCAAGTTCTGTTCCCTTCAGTGTGGTTTCCTGTACATGGTGAGGGAACCTCCCAGGCAAGATTCTGTTCTTTCAGTTTACCTTCTCTGGGATCTAATCATTCACTCATGTGTTTGCTGTGTGTGGTGACCTATGAAGGGGAGGAGGGGATCCTGGTGTTTGAAAGGTCCAACCCTAACCCACCACTTTGGCCTTGAATTCTTGTAGATGGGTGGCCCACTTGAGTCAGTCGACTGCTCCACTTCGAGTAGAATCAACCAAGTACTAGCATTGGATGTTCTCAACAGGTGTTGTGCACATTGAATCTGATGCTGGTGTTTGGGTATGGTGCTCACAAAACCCTGGCGTTGCTGCACTTTCCTTGTTTAGCATTGTAGTGCATCTTCTCATACAGCTTAATGGTGGGTAGGACCAGTGGGCACTGAAATATTTTTTTTTATTATGAATCTTCCAAATAAAAACTAAAATAGTGAAAAAAGTTCATAGGTAAATGACACCAATCAGCAATCTTCAACATCTGTAACACCTGTACCTCATTTTGTTATATTAAATTCTCTTTTAGACAAAACTTTAGGGCAGATGTCTCCCTTTTTCATTCAGATGGGACAAGAGGGACTTTCTGGCTCTCCAGAGTTAGTAAAGAAACTTTGCTCTGGTGACATATTGGAAAAACATCCACATCTCAACACAGTGAACTCCAACTGCATTCAAAGGTGATTGGGAATTTTCCTTTTGGGGTTATGCCTGATGCAACTTTGAATTCATCACGAGGAGTTATTGTTGAGAGGAATTCGAAGAACATTCACGAGTCAGATTCTTGCTGGTTTCTCCAACTAAGAAGTTTCTGCAGTGAGGTTTATCTCCACTCGCAGAGATGGAATTATGATGCTGGCCAGTGTCCTCATTCTAACATTTACATCACCATTTCCACTTGCTACCATCAAGGCAAGTTATCTTAATTGCAGGGTATGGCCATACCTTCCAAACCCTCTCAGATTTTTGCAGTGTCAGCAATTCGGTCACTCATAGACATCATGTTGTGGTTTCTTGACATGTGCTCATTGCAGTGGCAAGGATCATGATACCTATGAGTATGAAATGGACCCTCATTGCATCAGTTGCAATGGCTGTCACCTGTCCTAGTTTTGTTCTTGCCCTATATGGTTGGAAGAAAACAAGGTGCAGCATTTATAAACAATTCCAAAAATTACTTACTCTGAGGCTTGAACCCCTCAATGGAGATTCCTATACTTGGTGAGGGGACCTCCCAGAGAAAGTTCTGTACTTTCACTTTACCTCCTCGGTGAGTTAAAAATCCACCTGCGTGTTTGCCATGCATGGTGACCTGTGAAAGGGAGGAGAGGATCTTGACACCAAGGATTTGGTTGACTTTTATCAGTCCCAGTGTCTTTCTTTAAAACCTACTAATACAGTCAAAATTTAACAATGCTCCTTATACTGAAATGACAGGTCATGTGTAGAACAAGGACATTGGGGAGTAGCACAGCTGGTTGATCAACGTGTGCCCACCTGGTCCTTGTCATTGAATACTCTTTTGGAGGCTGTAGCCATCTGTATCTTCTGGGTCATACCATTACTGTTTGCTCTCTGTACCTTACTCCTGGAAAAAAATATCATCCCTCAGACATTGATACCTTCATTGAGCAACTGCCAAACCCCTTTTTAATTTTGGTGGATCTGAATGGGCATAATCCCCTCTTGGGTGGTTCTAGTATTTATGTGAGGAGTTGTACTATAGAGCATATGTTCCTGAATCACAATCAAACCTCTCTTCAATTACTGGCTTTACATGTATTTTCATTCACCCAGTCAGTCATTTACTGCTATTGATCTTTCTCTCTGCCACTCTTTGCTTTTCTTGGAAGGTTTACATCAGTACACAGGTTTGTGATCATTTTTCTATCATATTAAAAGAGAATTGCCAGTGGTCAGTGCCACCTGACCTGTGTGTCTCTGTGGTAGTTTGACTAGGCAAACTGGCCTTCTTTCACTGCTCTCTTGGAACTTGATCCTGCCATATTATAAAAATCATCGATGGATGATTGTGTAGTAGCAGTAACAAACTATATTATCCAAGCAACTGTTCAATGCATTCTCAAATCCTCGACATCTTTTCCATGACATCCCAGCCAAATAGTTCAGAAATATGCTTGTGATAAATTTTGTTGATATCCCATGCTGACAAACTGCATTGCATTTCAGCAAGCCAGTGCACATCAAAGCCAGAAGGAATCTTTTAATATACCTCCAGCATATAATTCAATCACCAGTTGAAAAGTCATATGGGACAAGATCCAGAAGGTAAGTGGATGGTATACTTCTGCCCTCCTCTCTATCTTAATATTCAATGATTGATCATCCCTATGACTACAATTGCCCTCTTACACTGATGGAACTTAAACTTGCACTTCATTAGTCTGGCAATACATCGGTTGAACCTGACAACATATGTTATGAGATGCTACATCAACTTTCTCCTTCCTCTCTTACTGTTCTCCTGGCTGTCTTTTACTGGATATGGCAGGAGAATGTCTTTCCTGATGCTTGGTTCCAAGCTATTGTACTCCCAATTCTTAAACCTGAGAAGGATACAAAGATTCCTTCAAATTACCATCCCATTGCTTTAATGAGTTGCTCAGACTATAGAGAGGATGATAAATGCTCGTCATGTTTGGTTCCTTGAATCAAACAACCTTCTTTCACCCACTCTTTGTGGGTTTTGAAGAGAACCCTCCACGATAGACCACTTAATTCCCCTTGAAATATCAGTTAGGGAAGTCTTTTTGAAGCAACAACATCTTGTTTCTGGTTTTTTTTATTGAGAGAAAGCTTATGATACAACATGGAGATATGGCATCTTGCAAGAACTTTACTTGTATAGATTGTGTAGCGATTTGCCACAGCATTTTTTAATGAACTGCCAATTTGAGGTTTGTGTGGACTCAACACTTTCCTGTTTTTTTCCACAAGAACTTGGAGTCCCTCAGGCTTATGTTCTGAGTGTCACACTTTTCATTTTAAAGTTTAATGCCATCAGTGAACAGCTATTCCCTACAGTTGCAAATGGTCATTTCATTGATGATTTTCACATCTCATGTCAGTCATTAAATATGAGGTTTATTGAGTGGTAACTACAAACTGCAATCAATCCTATACTTAAGTGGACCATAGCAAATGGTTTTCAACTTTCTTTTTCTAAAATTGTTTGTGTATTTTTCTGCTGCCAGTGGGATATTCATCCAGATCCAGAACCTCATTTTGAGGATGCTTTACTTCCTGTCATTCCTGAGCCAAAGTTCTTAGGTCTTATATTTGACTGTAAATTAAACTTTATTTCCCATATCAAACAACTTCGTGTCAAATGTATAAGAGCACTGAATATCTTCCATAGTGTACTACATATTGTTTGGCACAGATATACTTTGTGCCAATAAACATGAAATTCCTACTTACCTACCTGAGGCTAGAAAGTTGCTGTCCACTACTTCATCTCGGACGTATGCTGCTACACTTTATTCCACTGCCACAGTGGGAGTGCAGACAGATCTCACTATGCCTCCAAAAGAATTGTTCTCAAACCAAATGAAAAGTCTTTTGACTTCTATGGTTAAAAAAGTTGATGAATCAACATCGACGCCCATCTCTGACCCTAACATACATTCCAGCAAACCCCAAGATCCACTTCCTTTGGCTCCAGGTACGGATATTTCCTCGGGTACATCTTCTCCCACCTCAAGATGCAAAATTATCATTTTTTCATGTCCTCAGTCGCTGGAATCCTCTTCTAACAGCAAAAACCTGCCCAATCGACCCAGGGCAGGATCCACTGAGGTTAGGAGACATCTCTTGAATAAAGACAATAAAGAAAAAAAGCATGGTTGTAAACAGAAGGACTCTCCACCCAATTTGCCTACACATAAATAAAAATGACCACCTTGAGACAATGGAACTGTCAAGTTTTACGTTCTAACCAGGATGACGTCAAAGTATTGATTGTTTCCTACCATCCTGTATGCCTTTTACATACAGGAAAGATATCTGAAACCTCCTGATATCGTCATGTTTTGGCAGTTTTCTTTGTACAGAAATGACATGTTGTGTGATGGAGGGGTGGCACTGTTGGTTGTTCAGCATATGCCCACCCTATCTTTGCCTCTTGACACATCCTTGGAGGTTGTAGCCATCTTGATTTCTTCGGTCATACCATCGCTGTTTGTTCTTTTTTCCTGTTGCCTGGAGAGGCCTTTGATCAATCAGACCTTGATGGTCTCACTGAAAAGTTGTTGTCCCCCTTTTCAACCCTGGGGAATTTTAATGGACATCCACTCTGGTGAAATTCTAATATTGGTGGGAGGAGTTGATCCGTAGAGCATATGCTCTGTTATCACAACTTTTCTCTTTTCAGTAATGGTTCTTATACTTATATTCATGCACCTATTCTGTCCTTTACTGCTATTGATCTCTCAATTTGCTCCCCTTTACTATTCTCCCACTTTTGATGGTGGGTTGACAATAATCCGTGAGGCAGTGATAATTTTCCTATAATTTTGAGAGAGACTGGCTGTGGTCCATGCCACCAACCCATGTGCCCGGGTGGAAGTGGGATCAAGCAAACTGGCCCTCTTTCATTGCTTTCGCAGAACTTGATCCTGCCATCGTTTATAAGCCTTCAGTAGACAACTGTGTGGCACCAGTAACTGACTATATTGTACTGGCAGCTGCTTAATTTATTCCTTAAACCTCGACACCTTTACCACGATATCCTAGTATGTGGTGGAATCCTGCCTGCCATGTGGCATGAAAGGCTGAAAAATGAGCCTGGGGTACCTTTTGTAGGTATCCCACAATCTCGCACCTCATTGCTTTCCAGCAAGCCTGTGTGCAGATTTGATGGTGGGTAAGATGTCAAGTCCAGAAGGACTTTTTGATTAAGTTCACAACCAACATATCTTCTACTACCTGTTCAAAAGTCATATGGGACAAAAATTCAAAATTAGTCAGCAATATATATCGGATCCCCTCTCGATCATGCTCTCTGATGGCCAGGAAGTAGCTGGTACGCAGAGCCTTGCCACTGTTCTAGGTGAAAGCTTTGCCAGGTATCTAGCGCTTCTGCTTCTTTCTCCACAATTTTTAGCCATCACGAGTCAGGTAGAGCAGTCACCTCTTTCCTTTTGAGCTGATTGTCTCTGTGACTATAATTGTCCCTTTACACTGGTGGAACTCAAACTGACTCTTCATTGATCTGGCAGTTCATCAGTTAGACCTGATGATGTGCACTATGAAATTCTGTGCCATCAATCTTCTGCTTCTCTTGCTATTCTTCTGATTATTTTTAAGTGGATCTGGACAGGAGAGAGTTTCTCCTGATAACTAGTGACAGGTTGTTGTACTACCTTTCTCTAAGCCTGGGAAGGATCCCAAGATTCCTTTAAACTACCATCTAATTGCTTTGACAAGTTGTCTCTGTAAGACTTTGGAGAGGATGGCTAATGCTCATCTTGTTTTGTTCCTCAAATCAAACAACCTCCTCTCGTTTACCCAGTGTGGGTTCCAATGACAGTGCTCCACCATGGACCACCTGATTCGACTTGAAACGTCAATCAGAGAAGCCTTTGTCAAATGACAACATCTTGTGTCAGTGAGAAGGCTTATGATACAACATGGAGGTGTGGCATTTTGCAAGACCATATATATATGGATTATGCGGACATTTGCCCATTTTTATTAAAATTTTTAATGGACAGGTGATTCTAAGTTTGTGTTGGTTCGACATTTTCCCGTTTTTTCTACACGAACTTGAAGACTCAGGGTTGTGTTTTTGAGCATCACACATTTCAGTATAAAGATTAATGTCATCACTGAACAACTCTCTCTTACTGTTGCAAAAAGGTTCTATATCAGCAACTTTCACATATCTCAGTTGTCTAACATGAGGTATATTGAGCAGCAGCTGCAGACTGCCCTCAGCCATTTACTGAAGTGGAACACAGCAAATGGCTTTAACTTCTATCTTTCTTAAACCATTTGCATGCACTTTTGCTGCCAATGGGGTATTCATCCTGATCCTGAAATCAATATTGGTAAAGTTGTGCTACCTGTGGTCCCATAGACAGTTCTTGAGGCTTATCTTAGACAGTAAGCTGACCTTTATACCACACATGAAACAGCTATGGGTCAAATGTACAAGAGCACTGAACATCCTCCATTTCCTCTCTTCTACCACTTGGGGAGCAGATTGATGTTCTATGCTAAAGATATGTTGTGCTCTTATTTGATTGAAACTCGACTATGGATCACTGGTCTATGGCTCTGCCAGGACCTTGGCCTTAAAGTTGCTAGACCCCATTCATCATCAGAGGCTTTGGCTCTGCACTGGGGATTTCCACACTTCCCCCAGTTTCAGAGCTTATACACAGAGCCTCATGAACCTTCTTTGCTCTTCTGCTGTTTGCAACTGTCTTTATTGTATGCTTTGAAACTTTGTTCGTTACAAAAGCATCCTACCTGTGGTTGTGTTTTCCTTCCTTGGTGGGCCATGCTTTTTCAGAACAGGCAGTCTGTCATTGCTTCTTTTGGTCTTTATATCCAGGAGCAGTTGGATGAATTGGATCTGTCCTTGGATTACGTTGTTGGGTCTTCTGAGAAAAGTAAACACTTCCGATTAGAAATACTGTCTGTTATTTGCTGAACATCTTTTAAACCATTCTTCCATTCCTGTGTATTCAGATGGTTCAAAATCATGTGACTCTGTGGGCTTTGTCATGGTTTTTTGTGGTTGCATGCAGAATCCTCTCTACAGCTTTTATGTTTGCTTCTTAACTGTATTCCATTTTTCT
The DNA here is from genome assembly GCA_011833715.1 of Carcinoscorpius rotundicauda. Lineage (NCBI taxonomy): Eukaryota > Metazoa > Arthropoda > Merostomata > Xiphosura > Limulidae > Carcinoscorpius > Carcinoscorpius rotundicauda. The sequence continues at coordinate 11,449,181 of CM022395.1, read as the reverse complement.
TGCCTTGGATCACATAGAAGCTAAGGAGTACTCAAATTGCACTATTTATACTGACTCTCTTAGTTCTCTACTGGCCTTGGAATTGCATCAGTTTAGTTCATATTTCACCAATATTCAAAACCGACTGGCTCATTTCTCTTTAAAATCGATTTCTATCCTGTTTTTCTGGATACTGGGCTATGTTGGTATTCTCGGGAACGAGCTTCCTGATACTGCAGCTAAATCTGTCTGCTCTGGCACTATGACTGCTGTGCCTGTTCCATACGTGGACTGTGGTCCTGTATTCAAGGCTTAGCTCCATGCCAATTGGCAGTCAACTTGGAGTGAACAACCTGAAAATGAGCTTTTCCAAATAAAACCCTCTATTGGACTTTGGCTATCTTGCTTCTGTAAGGATCGGAAAGAGGAAGTTGTTCTAACTAAACTATGCATTGGTCACAGTTTTTTACTCATTATTTTCTTTTATCTGGGACTGATGCACCAATATGTTGTCTATGTAACACTAAGGTTACAATAAGCCACATTTTACTGTCTTATCATTACAACTCTCAACAATGGCACCATTTTAAACATGTTCTGTCCCAAGGTTTATCCATAAAGTTAGTGTTATTGACAATGGTGACAGTCCACCTTAGAAATATTTTTAAGAGTATTAAAGGCCATTAATGTTTTTAATGCTATTTACATTTTTAAATTTATACATTAGACCTTTTTAAATGTGATTTCCTTATAAGAATCAAAGTACATCTAGTTTGATTTAAAATTAGAAAATGGCTGTAAAGTCAAATAACTTGAAACCAGGACTTGAAAGGCCAAATTTACGTGACTAACACTGCTGTTTGAACTACCCGTTAGTTATCTTGGTGAGTTATAATAATTAAAATTTAGCTTCCTATCTTTTAAAAGTTGTATTACTTTACTTGATGAAAATGTCTATAACATTAGCTCAACCAGGGCTGGCAAGGCCAACTTCAGGTGACTAATGGTGGTTTTTGAACTTACATGTTTGTCTTTCTGGCAGGTTATGATTATTTCAATTGTGCTACAGAAAGTCCTTTACAACTTGTATTACTGTAGTTTTTTTCTTATTGTTGTAGACTAGATGTAAATATTGGGTTTAATGCTATTTATGTTTTTAATTCAAAAATTAAACTTTGTTTTACCTTAATGTCCATTTATGAATTTTAATAATTTTAACTTTTTACTGGATGTTTGGTGCAGATAGCCTAGTTACTTTGTGCAATAAAACACCAAACCAACCAGTGAAGTTCTGTTTCCTGACCTCAGTCATTTCAGACCTGTTATAATTTTCTGCAGTATTGCTTCAGTGTTTTTTTTTCAGCAATGCATAGCATTTTCTTCCTTCTTTCTCAGGATCCCTGATCATGCCAGTGTCTGAGGCAGTTCTTGACCTCTTACCACATCAGGTTGATGAACCTGCTTCACACAGGTTTTATTCCTGCCAATTTTCTCATCATGGAGTGGTATACGTTTTAGGACTCAGCATTTTGGTCTTACTTCTGCACCATATCTTGTTTTTTAGAGGTTTGCCCCCTTTGCTTGGAATATTCACACAAGGGGACTGTGCTTCCTCGTGTTCATGGACAACTGGCTTTATCTTGTCTTTTACAAAAGGGAATTGGCAAGTGTTATTCATCATCTCCATCTTAAAGCTGTATGGTTGTTAATCGCATTCGAGGGGTCTTTCCTATCCAGTACTATGTATTTCTGAGTGTTTTCTTCAACACCCATCTCCGTTCAGGCCGTACATCTCTTGAGCTCTCTTCTACATAGCTGGCCATGTATACTTCCTACTAACAAGATGTGGTGGTTGCCTCTAATACCTGTCATACCCCTTGGCAGAGCTCATGTATTTGCTTTGGTGGGTCCTTCATGACCAGTGGAACCTCGCATGAGATCCTTTGGGTTTTCCTGTTCACTTTTCTTTTTCCTTGGTTGTCAATCTTTTTTGGTGTTGACAAGACCCATATATTGGCAAGAGTTCTACTTTCTCCTTCATGGCCAAAGTAACATCTGTTATAGATATTGCCCATCAGAGCTGGGATGCATGGGTCTATCACTAGGAGGTTTCATATCATTGGTTGGCAGTGGAGATTTCATTTCACATTATTGTTCTTAAACTCCTGGCTGTTCACTTGGCTTTGCCTCATCTGTTTCTTCCTACCAACTGCCAGGAGGTTATGATCTATTCTTAAAATTTTATCAGGTGACTTGTATTGATCACCAATGAGGCACAAGCTCTTAATCCCTATGTTTTTGTACTATGGAACTTCTTTCTTGAACCCACACACAAAAATTTTTTTCATGCCTCATCATGTCACATGTATATTCATTCTTTTGGTCAATCATTTTATCTGGATCTCATTTATCCCATGGTGTTGTCCTGGCATCCAAACATTTTTTGGTAGCTCTGTTTGTATCCAGATACTCCTGTTATTGTTGCCTTTTTCAACACCCTTAATTTAAATTTCTTCGGTTATGGTCCTCAATTCTCCATTTTCATGCCTTTGTTGTTGATGTCTTCAGCCAGGATTTGTTCATGTGGCCTCTTTCATCCTTGCTTCTCCATGCACAGTCCTTCTAGTTACTCCTTCCTGGCCTCCTGAACCTTGGATCCCTCAGTTTCTGCCCTCCATTTTTCCTTCTGTTCTAACCCGTTTCATCAACCCAGTCATTGCCACTTCATCCTCCACTGTCTGCTTTCCACCTTGCTTTTGTCATGTTCTTGGTGAAATTTCACGGTTTCTCTAACAGAATAGCTTCATATTTAATCTGTTCCAATTGCCCTTCTTCTTTGACCATCTAATGGTGCACATAGAGCATTTGTTTCTCCTGGGTATTGACTCTGAGTTTCTTGGATTCCCAACCAATGGTTTTCTGTATGTCATAGTGACTCGTAATTCTTTTGAGAGTGCTTTTTCAGTTTTATGAGTTTTGGGTGTCAGGCAGCATTAGCCCATACCTTCCGTTTTTCCCATTTCTGCATGGTCATTGTTTCTCCTGCCATGATTATGCCTTTCTAAGGCATCTGCCACTTCTGGTATGGGACATTATTGTTTTCTTTGTGTCCCAACCTTACCTCTGTTTGAAACTCTGTTTACACATTTCCCATTTCTCCTCTCTTTCATGGTGTATTTCTTCTGGCCTACGATCATTTGTAGGTTAGATATTTTTGTTTTCAGTGTTACCAGGTCTTTGTACCACTACTTATCCATTATATGGAACCTGCTTTCCTTCCTGCATCCTCTGTGGCTTGTGACATTTGGGTCTCCTTTTTCTCCTATCTGCTTTTGCTAAATTCCCATTTCTACAATCCTCCTGATTCTGATAATTTCGATACTTTAACATTCTACTCAGTGAAGTAATAATGTTTATTGTTTGTCAGTAAAGTGTGACAGATTCATAATTTTTCTTTCAGAAAAATTTCAATGGCCCTTGAGTTCATATAATATACTATTATTTATGTGTTGTAATTCTTAGTTGAACTGTATAGCAGGTAATGGCTTTCAATACTTTGATACCTGTGGGTCAAATGGCCTTACTTTACCACTTGTGAAAAAAATAAGCTTTACATTTGTGTGTGTGTCAGCAGACTTTCTTGAAAAGGCTGAGGGATTTCAAAAAAACTAGTGACTTATAATTCAAATTATAATTAAAATGTGCAAACCAACTTTTGTTGAAATCCCTCAGCCTTTTCAAAAAAGTTTTCATATGATATTTGTTCAGTACCCAGTGAGAGATTATTGGATTTTGATGAAACTTGGTGAGCATGTGTAGAATATTATTCCTTATTGTTTTGCTGAAAATAGTCCATATCCACTGATAATGAGACAAACATACACATTTTTGTATTTTTTTGAGAAAAGTATGAAGAATGCTGTATGACAGATACATACATTCTAGTGATGTAACTGATGTGTTTTTCATTAAAATGTTTTTACTCTGCATTCTATCTCATCCTTAGAATGTTTCTGAATAATTATGAGAAAACTAGAGCTGGGCAACTAGTGAAAGTTACTAATGTATCAATTTTAGGACTCATTAGTCAGTTACTTTCATATGAGACTTTGAAGTGTTGGGATAATCAAAAATATTAATCTTAAACATTTTGTCTAGTTGATTATTTTAGTGAGTCCTGACACTAATGAGTTAAGGTAAGAAACCTTGAATTAATTAAAAATAACTGATAACTCATAATGGTAATATTTCAGTTACTTGAATTTGTTATAAATGCTATCTAATTTCCATTAGTTATTTTCATGACACTGATTAATGTAATTGGTGTTTATAGGTAATAAAGTTAATTGTTCATTTCTAGAGCAAATTACTTACAATTTAATCTGGTTGCCTCGATGAAATAGCTTATTTTAGAAAACTTAATGTGTGATGAATTGGATGGATCATTATGAAATTCAACTTCTGTATGTTAGTGCAAGATAGAAAGTTTTTTCATATGCAACATTGCTTGCTTCTATATTTTGTTGGCATAAACAGTGTTTTTATATCACAAAGCAATTATAATGAAGTTTTCATGCATAAAAAAAGTAAAAGTGATGTGAAATAATTCATTTGTCATGTTTTTTTTAGATTTCGACAACCAAAAGTTGATCAAGACTTAAAACAAATTATATTAAACTTCATTCAGCATCAGAATTATGAAAAAGCTTACAAACAATTAACTGAGGGAGAGTGGATGACCACTATGCTTTTATCAAGGTCTAAACACCAGCAGCAGGTTTTTCATGAACATGTAAGTGCAGTTCTTGTTCATTCTTATTTACATTTTGAAATAAGCAAAAATATTTATATACGTGATAAATACTTTGTAATCATTAAATGTGTGCCCTGTAACCTGTTTATGTTTTTAGCCAGTTTTACAGTCGAAACAAATTTTCTAGTTTCAGCTAATCTTTGTTAGGTCATGTACTTTATTATAATTTGTTGGCTTTGGTGAAGAGTGTATCCAGCTAAATACTAAGTGGAAACTGGTACAAATTTTTATAGATTAATAAAGGTAAGAATTTTCATCAGTATTAAAAATTGTTATGTGAACATATCCTGAATGTGTGAAAAAGTAAGGTTTTGTAAACACCATTTGGATGTATTAGTGAAGGTTTTTATATTTCTGTCATATTCCAGTCATCATTAATTATCAACACACAGTTGGTCTGTATAACCAACCATGGGCCCTTACTGTACTCATTTAAAATCTTTTTAAATTAAGTACTTCTAACTTTCAGTGTATCTTCAGAAAATTTGACAGTATTTCACTTAATATAACAAGTCTTTAACATACACAAAATCATATTTTTATCGATGTATTTCTAATAAAATGAAGATTTGTCTATGTATATATTGAGTATTTATTTTGAATAATATGTGTGCAAAGTAATTTTCATGTTAAAATTAAAAATACTTATGTCAGTCTGAAACTTCCTTTGTGTAATCCCTAAGACTCTAAAATGGGGTTTATCTGAATACTGTTAACTTTATAGAGTAATTTACATGTAATTTCATAATTTTCTGAAGGATGGTGGATAAAATAAAAATGATAACCTGCTAAGAAAAAAAAAGTCACATGTCATACTGGGGGAAATTCAGGATTTTTTTAAAGGTATTGCCTTGTAGAATTAAGAATTTAAAACTTGTATAGTGTTAAAATATGTATAATGTTAAGATTTTGTGCCTTTCTTATTAATATAACATAAGCAAAAAATAGTTTAATAAAATTTTGAATGTAAGACACTAGAACTTTGTGTCATGCTCAGTAAAAAATATCTGGTTGGATAGAATTGAAAGCACCTCAGTTTCCTACCTAGTTTCTATCAGGATGAAAAATCTTATATTTGAATATTTTGAGTTTTTTTTATTTTATCAGAATCATCAAACTGTTCACAAAATCAGTTGTTCCATGAGCAAAAGAAAAAAAACACACTTGATTAGACCTTTATATTTGGCTGAATATATTTATATGAATTGATATCTTAAGTAACATGGAAATATTGTATCTGATCCATAATGAAAAGCACTCACCAAGGTTTAGAATCAGCATGTCCATCCCCCACTAAATGTAAGTTATGGGAACTTATGTGTCACCAATAGACAGCTGTGATACTCATGTGAATATTTTGCAAAATATGCATTACTAATTTTCTTAAACTTGTTAATAACAAAAAATATAGAGGATATCTAGGTTATAATGATTTAATTATTATAATTCAAGTATTTGAATGTGCATCATTCATTGATTTTTAATTAGAATCAAATTTATTTTTATCTTCTACAAGGTGTTTCGCTACTTAAGAATGTTTGACAAAGAAGCAGGATTTGAAATGCAACCTTGCAAGAGATACTCAATGGAAGGAAATATTGGGGCCAAAATTTGTGCTACAAAGAAATGGTATGTGTTATGGTAGTAAATCTCTGGAATATTTGAATGATGTACTTGTTTGTTGTTCATTCTGTTTAGGTTTATATTATAAGCTTATTGTTCTTATTCGTTATTTTCTGGTTCATCAGACAAAACTTCACCTATGCTGGTATGGGTATTAAAACTTTAATTAAAATAAAGTACGTAACAATGTTTCAACCTTCTTAGGTTATCTTCAGGTTAACAAGGTAAATTGAAACTATAACTTTATGGATTTCACTTAATTCAGTAGCTTTATTGTTAGCAGTTTTCTTGGAATTTAGTACAGAGATATTCTTTGCATTTCCCACACAGAGTTATAGATGATTTTGGAATTTTTGTCTTGTGCTCCACTTTTCAGCATGGAAAGCACAATTTGCTGTTTTCATGAACTATTAATGTTTATGTCAACTACATAGAATTTGGTAAAAATATATCTTTGTGCAGATTCCAAGAATTGATGTAGACGGTTTTCAGTTTTTGTCGTGCCAAAATTGACTGTTGCATTACCCCACAAATATTAACCTCTTTTAAGTTATTATTTTGATACTGATCAACCTCTGTGTTTTGCTTTGGTCATGTAATTTTGTTAGTGAGTTTGATGAAAACATAATAGGTATAGATAAATTAGTTTCACAAAGTTTAGTTTATTATTAGTTTTATAGTGTGTCAGTTGCTCTAAAGTGTGAGCATGTTTTCAGCAACAGGTTTATTTCAATCTTGAGGGAAAAAGACTAAATAATAAAGCAAATTATAATCTCAGTAATAAAACGAAAATAATTTAAAAACTATTTATGTTACAAAAATTACATATTTTAGCATAATAAGCTACAAGTTTGTGCATTATCAGAGATGCCAACCATTACGATTTGAGCGTAATCATTGTGATTTTGGTATATATGTTACGACTTGTTGCAACTCCCAAATTATTGCATATTATATAGGCCTATAAAATAAAGTGATAAAGTGTTTCCCCAAGGCTTGAAAAGGGTGAAAAGAAAATTTCTAGTGAAATACAAATAAATGTTGATAATAAATAAAAGCCATAGTTTAAATGGCTTCTTGCGATAATCATGTTTGTGCTTGAAATAATAAAAAAGTATTTGTATCTCCGACGTCTACCAATGGGTTGAGTGCAGTGCTTCTCCTTCCTGGTACGTGTGGGAATCCATAGTTACATCTTCAGTGCTTGTCAGCCAACCAGCGCTCGCGTAGATGGGTATTTCTCATTTTCTAAGCAGCATAGAAACACCAGTGTGATCGTTCACAAGGTGGGAAAAAAAAAGAAAATATCTAGTTCACCAGATTGTCTTGTTTCTGGCAAATCTGAAAGAACTAAAACTGTGTATCAAAAATTTAGAAAGGGTATATTGCAAAATAACTGGTCATTGCATCAAAAATCAGTGACAGTCATGCATTTTGTACAGTTTGTCACATAGATTTTTCTGTGATGAATGGTGGGATAAACGATTGTTCCAGACATGCAAAATCGGCATCTCGCCAACAAAAGGCTGAGACAAAGACAAAAACGATACAGATAACGACATTTATGAGTAAGAATTCAGAATATAAAAAAGAATTTCAAAATAATTTTTTTAATTTATATATTAAATACACAAAACACAGTCATAGATGAGCAATCTATAGCAGTAATAAATAATAATAGTTATAATCATAATACAGTCAACTCTCGGTACTATGCCACCCTTCGGGACCGAGCAAAAGTGGCATAGTAGCGAGAGTGGCATAGCAGCGCGAGTTTTTTTCAAAAAACGGTTTTATTGTTAAAAAATGCCTTTATTTTCTCATGTAATCTATCAGCTCAGTCCAAGGCTCTCAAAAATCGTCAGCTGGCGCATCTTCTTTTGGCGTATCTCATTGTCCAACTGATCACATGCCTGCATCACACCGTGCTTGCCGCTTCTCTGCTGCATGCGCGCTGGGCTTCCTCGAACGAAACGATTTCCTCCTCGACAGTCACCTCGTCGTCATCGCTTTCCACCGGCTCATCGAGACACAGCATCTCATTTGCAATCTCCTCCAGCGTAAAAGTCCCACCGGTTGCGAGGCGCTCGTCGGCTTCGAAAAAGTCAGACAGCTCGATCTTCTCGTTCTCATCCATCTTTTCCTCGGCAGGCAGAGCTTCCCAGATGTCGAGTAGCTCAGCATCCTCCGGCTCAGTCTGGATCTCTTGCTCGACTCGCTGACCTGCTCCCAAGCACACCGGGCGACGTGCAGTGCGTCGAGTAACGTGAACTTGAACTTCTTTCCCTCGTCCATGGCCTCAAGCCGGCGGCACAGCAGAAGCTTCTTGTAGTGGCGCTTGAGATTCTCTATGATTCCTTGATCCATTGGTTGCGAATTGGCTGTAGTGTTGGGTGGGAAGAAGACCATTTGGATGTTGTCCAGCTGGAGCTCAGCAGGGTGGCCAGAGCAGTTATCGAGACAGAGCAGAACTGTCTTGTATGTGATGCCGTGGCGCTTCTTGAAGTTGGTCAGCCAACCTTCACTGGCCATGAATTCCGGGATGTGCATCAGCTCGGCCAGTTTCATCACTTTCTCCTTGATCAGATCACCACTGATAGGCAGATTCTGTCCTCTGGCTTGCTTCAGCCACATGAGCACCCCATCATCAAGCTTCGGGTCATGAGCCTGCGTCAGCTTCATGCGCTTTGATGGAACTCCAGCTGTAATTGCAGCCTCGATTGCATCTTTCTGGCTGAGAATACTCTTCACGGTGGTTCTCTTTACTTCGACGGTCATGAAGGGGGTTGTTTTTAATACGCAAAATGCATGCATTTTGCATATTCACAACCTGCATCCAGGCTTTAAACTGTTTCACGCTAAGAAAGCCATTTTTATGGAAACCAAAACTCAATTTTGAAACAGCGTGCACACAAAAAAGTGGCATAGTAGCGAGAGTAGGGGTGGCATAGTAAATTTGATTTTGTATTGAATTTTGTCGGGACCGAGCAAAAGTGGCATAATCGCGAGAGTGGCATAGTAGCGGGGTGTCATAGTAGCGAGAGTTGACTGTATAATAATAAACAGCTTAGAGATATTGGTCAGGTTTAGTAGCAGCAAATGATAAAGGGCTCTACTACTACTACTTCATACTAAAGTTATTGATATAAATTGATGATAAAGTTCCATGATTAAATTTTAAATATAACTGTGAAGTTGTTGTAAGTCTTTAAGAGAATTTACAAGCAGATTTGGGTGATTCAAGAAGATTATTTGAATGTTAAAAATATTCTGAATGTTAAAGCAGGATTAAATATATCAAATTTATTTGGGTGCAAAAAATGCATATTTCTTGTGAAAGCATAATTCAGTGAATATTGCAGGGAGAAAACAGAGAAGATCCCCTACCTAGTTGGTTGTATTGCAGAACTCACAGAGGAGGAAGAATCTCAGCTGCTACAGCCTGGAAAGAATGACTTCAGTGTCATGTATTCTTGTCGAAAGAACTGTGCTCAGTTATGGCTTGGACCAGCTGCTTTTATTAATCATGATTGCAGGCCTAATTGCAAGGTAATCTTTCATTCTATCACACAGGCATGATTATTGTTAAGCAAGTGTCAAAATCCCAGAATGTCAAAGCCTCCAATTAACCACAACAGTAAGTCTTCTTGGTTCTCGTGGTTTCTTGTCTTCCTTTTCAGTACTGCTGCACTAAGATTTGACATATAATTTCAGGCCTAGAAGAATATATTTTTCAATCTGTTTGATCCTCTTCATAATTTTGTTTTTTTCACTGAAGTTAATAGTTAATAAAGCTATTCCTACAAATCAGTTGTAAAAATTGTACTGTTATGTATATAAATATAATAAATTATCTGTTGTATGTCCATGTTTTGTGGTTTTTATGTGCATTTTTGAATTTTTTGCCACTATTTCACATAGATCTTTACTAAATGTGGCATAAAGGCCCATTGGATCCATGTGGAAATACATACAAATTTGTTGGTTTGCTTTTTTTACATTTTACAGGTATAAGGGAAACAACTTTTTGTGTACTTAAGATAACCTTTCATTAATCACTAATTTACATAACTTTTGTCCAGATGACAGGTGCTTCAGCTAGTCTGTAAATAAAACAACATGGTAACTAGATTTATTATTTATTATTCTTAGTATTTATCAAGAGGTTATTTTATATATCCAAATAATTGTAATTTTTATTAATTTTCTTGTGGAATGCTTTTTCGTTCATTCAAATAATTATGAAGCTCAATTAAAAACGAGTTTCTCACACATTCGGTAATAACATTAAGTGCCATTGAGGAGTATTTATAGGGCATTGTGCTTGTGAAATTACAGGATTTATTGAAATATTAAAATATTCCTGGAGCTTACAAAATATAAAAAAATTCATATTATTAATAAAAGCATCATGATTACATTGAAAATCACTAGAACTGCCTTTCAGGTTTGGCTTTTCAAGGTCACCCACCATTTGAAAACTTGTAATATCCAAGTTTCTTTTACAAATGATTGGCAAGTTGTTTATATTGTTTTAAAGGTTAAAAATCTTAGCTTCGGCCGTTTAAAATCTGCTTTTCAAATTAAATCATCCTCATCCAATTTTACATGTTCAAGTTGAGTAATCTGGTAACTTTTTTACACCCTGCAATCCAAATATCTCAGTATCCTGACATTTTACATTACAGTTTGGATCCTAAATTATGCTAGAGGCTTTTTGAACCCCAGTAATCACATCTCTGATTTGTATTTTACTAGATGCAGTTGATAATTTAGACTGATATATAGAATGAAAATGGTAATTTCTTAATTTCTGTTGTAAGTTTAAGAAGTTTTAATGTTCCAGAATTGTTTAATGTTGAATTTCAATAACTTTGGTCAATTATTTTCATTTACCTTTTATTAGAACATTTCTTAAACTTTGAAATGAGGAAAATAGTCAATTTTTGTCTTGTGAATATTTTGTTTACTTTATTCTTGTTTTTTTCTTCAAACATTTAACATTATTTTGAGGAGAACTGGAAAAATATTCTGCTTAACTCTTTCACTCCCACATTTTATAAATTAAAAACTTCCTGTACCAGGTTTATTTTAGATCAACAATGAAATAGAGAAATATGATGTTATACTAATCATTTAGAACTTGAATGGAAAGTACGGTTTATTACAAATTGTTATAAAATTGTATTTGCACATTAGTGATAGAGTTAACTTGTTTATGTCCCACCTAAATTAAGGTTTATGTTGAGAGCTCCTAATTTAAAGTATAAAATAATGTAAAATTAATATTTGTACTTTTTAATTTTTCTTTTTTTCTCCTTTTTAGTTTTGGTAGCTTTAAATTTTTTTTTTTAATTATTCCCAGTTTGTATCTACTGGCAGAGATACTGCATGTGTTAAAGTTTTAAGAGATATAAATGAAGGAGAAGAAATCACATGCTTTTATGGAGAGGACTTTTTTGGAGATAATAACTGTTACTGTGAATGTGAGACGTGTGAAAGGTGAGGATTGATCTCAGTTACTTATTGTATAGAAATTGTAAACACTTAATCACAAAACAGATTTCTGATGATTATCACAGACATCTGCCTGTTAACAAATTATTAAATGTATTTTAGCAAACATTTTACTTCAGTTTCATTTCAGTAGAAAGTATCAATGGTTGTAAAAAAATGCAAAATGAAATTTCTTGTATGCATGTTATACTTTCAAAACAACATTACCTTTATTTGTCTCATCAGGTCTAGATTTAGGTTTTTGATTTGTAAAACATAGTTATTTTCAAGAGTTTCAATAATTTTAGTTGCTGAAATATTACTACAATTTTAACATATGCTTGAGAAGATTCAACACCGCAATGTATTTTGGTAAAACGTGCTTCTTGATTCTGTCTGCCATTGTTCTTGAAGTAGGTCCTATGGACAGAGATATGTACATATCCATATACTGTAGAACTCTCAGAACATTTATACATTTAGATAATATTTGGGCAGTTTGGTTTACCCATTCTGTCTTAAACAGTTTCTCTACAGAAATTGTTTTCTGTACATCACAAGGTTTTATTAAGCTACTATCAAAATTTTATTAAACTACTTTCTTATAATGAGATACATATACATTTGGGATAAAATTGTTAATAATCCAAATTTTAAAAGTGTGTAAGTTTTAAGTTCTTGATTTTATATGGCAATATTTAAAAAATCTTTGATTTCTCACAGTATGAGATTTTGTTTTTCTTGGCATCCCTTTACTAATTTATTTACCCACCCCTTAAAGAAGTAAAAATTGAATGCTTATTGCTCATTATAATGCTGCCATCAGTAAGGCAAAGCATAATTTTCATAGCCTTGAATCTTATTTTGGTTACAAGAGCCATCAAGTAGAAATTAGACCCCTCTTGTTCTGTTCATCTCTCACATGCTCTCTTTCAGAAACTGCCAGTAGTTCTCTGTGATGATCAACTATATTATTTATAACCAATAGAAAGCCAAGATTTTTCTCATATTATGTATATACTGTTTCCTCTACAAAGAATTGTTAGTTTCATTTTTAATACAAGCTTTATTCCCATGGGAAATGTATCAACTAGCTTAGATAAATTTGTTAACAGCTCTTGTCCAACAGTTGGAAAGCCAGGATAATTGTGATATTTATGGGTATATTAGATAAATTATTTACAGCAGCCCTATAACCATTTATATTAAAGGGGGGGGGTAAGTGTTACCAATTGTCAGCAACCAAAAAAAAAATGGAGGTCCAGATAATTAGTTTATTAAAAGGAACTATACCATTATCCTTTCTTTGAGATATAGCTGCTTGTATATTAATGTATTGTTTAACTTAATACTGGAGGCTGTTTTATTCAATGAAATATCTTTGTTCAAAAGTGTTAATAACATTCATCCTTAGTGATGAGAGAGAACATTAACAATGGCTATCTTACCGTTAACTCTTAATGACGTGTCTAAGTGATTCAGAATATCTTACTGTGTTATAGCTGAGTAATACTTTTTTGTTTAAGAGATGTTTTTTTTCTTGCTGATTTGGAATTATTTTATTTTCCAAATGATATAATTAAAATTTTGTGCCGATGAAAAGTCTGGTTAGAAAAATTAGGGTTTATTTTATCTTGCTAAATAATATTCACGTATTAAAAGTTCAACAGTATCTATACATGGGAAATAAGAAAACAAGGACTATATAATCTTTATATTAATAGCTTTGGAAGATTGTATGAAAATGCATAATTGATGTATATGACATATAATTTTAATGAACAGTAATTCTATGAAAACCTGTTGAAGATTATTAAAGAATGAACTGGCATGGTACAAAAAAATTAACTACAGTTACTAATTTCTTAGTGTATTTTAATTTAACGTACTTAAACTTAATTTTGGATTTGATGGAATGTATGAAAAAACATTATTTGATGATATATATAGTACTGTGTAATCGTAACTAAGTAAAAAATGAAAGTTTATGGATTTACAAGTTCTGTTTGAAATCATACTCTATATATGGATCAGAAACAAAATAGAATGACTGAAATAAATGCCTGCCTTAACATGGTTGAGCACCAGTGGCACAATTAAGAAATTTTTGTTTATTTATAGACTAAAAGAGCACTAATTGATGGAAAAGTTCATGAAACAGTGGGTTCAAGTCCACTGTACATCTCAAGTAATGTAATCAAATTAAAAGTCCAAGAGAAGACAATCTTTTACATAAGGAAGATTATTAGAACGTAAGGTATTTTAGCTGTATATGGTGAACTTGGACCTACCATTTTATGAACTTTTTCATCAAATTGGTGCCCTTTTAGCATACAAGTACACAAAAAAGCTTCTTCATTGTACCATTTGTGTTGAGCCATATTAAGGCAGGCATTTGCTTCAGACTAATTCTATTTTTAACCCGCATATAATTATGTGATTTCCAATACAGTTTATATATCCATAAATAAACATGTAAGTAACATTTTGTTGTATTTAGTTTTACATTCATAAAGATAGTACAGTGTAATGATGTTTAAGAGAGAAAAAATGGAAACAAACCACTGACTTGTCCTAAATTTTCCTGGCATTTTCACTGTAATAACAAATAAAGATATAAGATCAGAGATTTATAGAATCAGCATTTTGCTAATTAAAAGTAGTAAATTGTTGGCTCATTTCGTGCTAGAATATCGTGTACAAAATAATAAGTTTTTGACTGTAAATAATATGATTGTAGAACTTCAGATTTTTAATATTTCTGTTTATCAGTAAGGATAGCTTTGTTTTTGCATAGCAGCTAGTATGACATGAGTACACATTGTCCATTTCTTAATTTTCAATTTTCTGCTTAGGTTTTGGACAGGCTTTGATTGCCATCATTTTATGATACATTTTATTGATGAAAACAGCTTTAATGATAGCTATAAAGGTAGTTTTAAGTATGATTGGATTGATTTACACAAGATTGATTATGATTAAGATGACCTGGTGATATCCTGTGTGAGAAATATTCAAATTATCTATAAAAAAAACAATATGCCATCGTAATCTTATGAAGCAAGAAAAAAAAAATTTTTTTTTCATAGAAAATGTACAAATAGTAATTGTCAGAAGATATGTTTAAAAAGGGTAGTTTGAGAGTGGCTCTTAAAAATAATCTCATGTGAGAATAATCTGTTAATGAAGTCAGCACTTATTAATTTGAATTAATTTCCCAGCTCTAGTCATTTTGTATCTTAACCAGAGTGTTATTAATTCATCCATTATTTATATATTTATCGATCTACAGGATATTTTGAATGGTATTTCAAGCATGGTCAGGGCTATAAATTCAGTAATTCTGATGGATGTTATTAATATTATGTTGTCCCTTTGTGTTTATTTTTTCTTGATTATTCTAAAATGAATTGAAAAAACTTCTTCATTATTTAATTTATAATTATCATATCCTTAGACTAATATATATGACAGCACCCTTGAAAAAAACAAAATTATTTAAACAGTTATCATACAGGAAAACTTCAAGCTGTACACCATCTTGAAACCTAAAGGTTAAGTGTAAGAGAATGTTTTTGTTTGTAGTTAGAACAGGTCTTTATTGAGTTTTTAATTTTAGAAATAGCTTTAACAGTAGGATCTCTTTTTGAGTAAACTATATAAATCAACATTTGGTAGGACATTGATGTGTTTTCTGTGATTGTTATATCTACAGATGCACTACAACCATCTTCACCTATATTTGTGGTACAAGTCTTGTTGTTAAGACTCATTTCCTTTAAAGATTTGATCTCTTTGTTGTTTAGGTTTGTTTTGGGTGGGTTTCTTTTCACATAGGATAAGTCATAAATATGAATCAGATATTATTTTACTTCATTAATATTCAAATATAATTCTCTAATAAAAGATTCAGTTGTAGCAGTCATTTGGTCTGTTGGTACAGGTCTTGGTTTTACAGAAAAATTCTAAATAGATATATATGCTCTTCAGTTAATGAATTGCCCAAAAGATTTAACCCTTCAACTGTGGCTGTTCTCATATGATGCAAGTATTTTGTGTTCAACATTTTGAATGGCCTGATACAAAAATTCATGTTTCTTTGTGCATGGGATGGTGAGTAGATTTATCAGGCTGCAAAAAAATAGTTAAAACAGAGTAGGAAGTGTACTGGCTGGTTCATAAAAGGTGTGGCAAAAGAAAATCACAAAGTTGAGAATTATTTTGCCAATTTTCAAAACCAGGATCCATCTTTTGAATAATGTGTAATTTAACTCCTTATTTGAATTAGTTCAACCTCCACTGGATTGTGTAGAATTCACATTTGAACTCTTTCTAAGAATTTGACCTCACCAATAAATAAAAATGGATATTAATTCTTCATTGAAATAAATGAAAATTTAACATCCACACTCTTAAAACAGTAAGTTAGGTGATTTAAAGGTATTTTAAGTCATATAATTATCAAATTGTGATTGATCAAAGATTAATGTAAATATTTTTATTGAAAACTAGCATGTTTACAGAATTCTAGGAAATTAATAAAAATACAAAGTCAAAAGGTTTAAGGAATTTTATGCCTTTAAAGATTCTATTAAAACAGTGGAAACAGAATGTTTAGCATATAAGTTGAGACAGTCTACTTACTGGTTTTGAATGAACAGTTAACATTTATCAATGTAAAAAAATTAGTAAACAGAGTATTCATTTTGAATTTGTGTTTGATAACACATTTTCTTAACACTCCTATGAAAATTGGAGCCTAATAATGCCCCAGAGCAACTTGAAAGATTATTAATATTAGGTTAATAATTTTGTATTTAAATGAAATTGCTATTAACTGACTTCTCAGACGTTTGCAAAATAATATTTAAAATGTTTTTCAAAACATCCACTAAGGGTATCACTTTAGTGGATGTAAATATTTTTTTCGTAGGAGTGTTAAGCACATCACATCTTGTTATGAATGAATGAAGCACTAATACTTGAATTTTAAACTGTACAGGAATTTACTTGAACTCCTGTGTTGCACTAAATTGTTGATCAACAGACCGTTATTGAAGTAGTTTTTGAAATGTCAAGAACAGTTTCATTGACTAAGCTGGTCATAGTAACTGAATGAAAATTGAAGATGAACAACTGAGAAATTTGTGCTGGAGAAGACTGAAATATGCAGCATAAATTAAGAAACGATGATTCTATTAGACAAAAAGTTCTTTTATTTTCATATTTAACTTGGTCTTTGCTTGGAAAAAAACCATGTGTATACCTAATATGGTTTGATATCATAGTCTGTGTGCTGTGTTTTGTTGTACACTTTTTTTACAGTATCTTTTCTTAAATCTTCTACAGTCTTATTTTTATTCTGTATTAATCTGATACTTATGTTACATATGTAAACATACAACATTAACTACCTGTAATATTACTTGCAGAGTAAGCAGGTGTCGTGTTGCAACTATTATGTTAATTTTCAGCTTTTTATAGCATAAAATATATGTGCCCCAGGAAAATCATAGAACTTAATTTTGGTTCAGTTTCTAATGGAGGCAGAATATCAGGTTGGAAATTGTTTGCTCTTCTTACTGTTTTTATTTTAACCTTGTAAACATGTTGTGGTTTGTTTGCTCTTTACCAGCTGATGCAGTTAAATTCATTCCAATCTTCAGAGCTTTGCAAGTTCAAGATATTTTGGTATAGTTGAATTTCTTCATGTGTACAGATTTTGTGATGACTGTTAACTCTGCAATCTTGGCTTTTTCAATCACTTTTGAACACATTGATATAGGAAAAAATACATGATTCAAGTAAAACTCAGGCTTTTGATGACTTGCAATTCAGGAAAAATAGTTCCTGTGATCTGTAAATTTTGTATTTCTATTTGTCATTGCCTTGGTAAGTAAACTTTGTGTGGCTTGTTTTGTACTTATAGAAGACAGATAAGGTACCATCATGATAAGTAGTATATTTTTTATTATATATATGTGTGTGTGCACACACACATTTGTGTTCACAACCAATGCAAATTTATAACCAAAATGTGCTTTCCCATATTTTTGACAACTGCACATGAATTTGCAGACAGTCAGTAAACAAGCATATTGAAGGTTTTCCACTTTACCTGCCTGTAAAGAGCAAATGAAATGGCACTGTATATATGGCAGTATAAACAAAACTTTAAATTTATCAATCCTGCTGTGTATACAGGCATCTCTTTCATAACTCATGATTTTGGAGCTTTTTTCTGACAAAAATATTTTTACAACTAATACTACTCAAAAAACTAGAAAATGAGGTTAGGATCATTTTTTGTTAAAAGTCAAATTTTCACTTAATTTCTGAAGTATATGTTGTTTTTTCCAATGATTTTATTGTAAAAACTTGAAAATGAAATTTATGTAGGCAGTACTTTACACCATTGAAAATTAGTGAAGGCAATCTTCTCAAAAGTTTAATTATTGAAATACAGTTTATCAGTAAAATCTAATACAGGTGTCAGTATCTCAAAAAAAAAATTTTAATCTATAGTAGGGTACACATGTTAATTCAAAATGAGGTGAAAACAAGATCAGTCTTATTCAGAAGCATTTTTATTGAGTATTCAGTACTTCATTGGTCTACTTAACATTTCTGTTAGTAATAAATAATTTGAGACATCATTTAAAATTAAATGGATAAACAAATGTGATCAGGTTTTTCAAGACATTCATCAGTGCTGAACTTACTTGTAGTCAGGTTGTTGAACGGAGTAACGGAAAACGTTTTTATGTGGGAAGATATGTATTAAAAATATTTTAATTTATCACAAACTGTAAAAAGTAAGATCTCAACAAATTAAAATAGTTGGCCTTATGCTCTTGGTAATATCCCTGGTACTGCACAAAAAGTAGTGCACCACACTTGTGTGCAATTTCTTGTTTAATTGTTATTTGTGTATGCCTACCAGGTTTGGTCATAGCTATAAGCATAACTAACTGTTATAAAACTTTGTTGTGTATTTATCCATATTTCCAGTGTTTTTATATACTTCATGAAAAGTCTTGAAAATAAAATCCTTTTCTTGAAAACTGTTAAAAGCTTCTGGAGATTTGAAATATTTCTTATTATGGTTGTTGTATGTGGTAACAATGTGTGCAGTACATGGACTTGAGAAATCCAAGATGCCCCATGCATCAGTGTGACACTCACTTTGGGTCATCTCTTTTCTTGTTTGGTTTGAGCTTCCAACTTCTGGCTTTAACGTTAAAACCTTATATTTATTTTAAAGAGGGGGCATGCATCTGCTTTCACAGTGTTATTCTTGTCAAATATTATATGTAAATAAGTTATATGAGTCAATTATGGGCTTTTGGTTAAATTATATTTAATATTAGCAATACCAGTACATTTTCTGCCTAGTAGTAGCTTCGTTGTTTTACTGTATGAAGACTGGGATGGTAAAATGGAATTATTAATCATATAGTTTTGAAATGCTTTTATGTATGAGTAAATTAACCACGATAATTTGAAATATACTAGTTAAGTAACTACCTATTTAATGCATAACTTTAAAAATCTGTTAAATTTATGTGATTGGTTCATTAAAGTAAATACGATTACAATAATATTCTACTGCTAATTTTTTTTCATAAGATGAAAGATATTTTTAAATAAGTTATAATCCAATTTGTATTTATAACAATTTTATATGGAGAACAAAACTAACTAGTAACAAAGTAAAAAAAAAAATTTATCTTTAATAATTATTTCAGTCATCTCAGTATTCCATATCAGTAATTCTGTTGCTTCAAAGCTGGCATTATTGTTCATAAATGAAAATGCTAAAATGCTTTTTCTATGTTATTATTGATATAAATGTCTTTGTAAATTTAAAATAAATAACACTAGGCATATAACAAATGATTGACCATCAGTGTTATATATTGAAGGGGACCTTATTAGGCCTGAAAATACTGATTAAAAGTCACATAAACTTCAGAACTTTTAAATGTTCTTGCAAATTCCAGACTAGAGCTTGAGAATATAATTTCAGTTCTATGTCTGCACAGGTATTGAGTTTTCTATCAGTTCAATATCAGAATTTATCTTATGTTCTCTTCAGCAATTAGAAGCCGATAAGAAATATTGCTTATGTTTAGTGTTATGTATACATGTCTTTTTGTTATCAGTTTTTAATAAAACTAAGGCAACAGTATATTTTCAAGGCTTTTTGCCTTGTATCTATTTATTAATAAAATGAGCCAAATGCAAAATGAAGATTTACGTGTTCTATAATTTGTTAAATGATTGAAATTTTAAGAAAGAGAGACCCTTAATGGAGTGTCCATTATCATTCCAATGAAATATTAAAATTTTATAATGTAATTTTTTCTAACTTTTTGACCATTCTGAAAGATTTTTTTTCTCCTCTACAAATATGTGCGCATAAATAACTATATTAAACATTAATTATGTGTTTGTAGTGTTATTCTGTAACTATATAACAGATAATTTCTTGCAAGCATCCTGAATTTTTCCAATTTATTTTCTGGGTACTCCTAGAAAGAAAAACTTTTGAAAGTATTAGAACCTTGTTTATATAAGCTATAATTTAATTTTATTAGTTAATTAATTGATATGGGAAAATATAGGTGTTCTAAGTCAAACATTTTGCATTTTCTTCATAGATGTCTTTTAAAGTTTTTGTAAGAACTATTTGTACAGATTTTCTCACAATTTTGTTAGAAAATGAAGTGTAAATAATTATATTATTGTTCACAATTAATTTTCATTCAAAGTTATCATTTGTTGTTTTATTTTTTGTTAATTTTTGTCATTTTTCTCCAAAGATGTTTATAAGATTTCAGTTTCATGATGCTATAACCTTTCTAAGGTTGCTTGTATTGTATTTTTAGAATTTAAAAAGATAATATATGTAAAGATTTAGTAATTCTAAAGAGTAGACATGATTCAAAAGTTGTTAATGCGTGTTGAAGGTGAAACTTCTAACTCCTGATTAGTTGAGTTAAAACTTGTATCTTTAAACACATGCAAGAGAAGTGCATATAGCTTGTTTACTTGTCAGGTATAATATTTGAAATTGGTGTTATTCCAGTTTCATTACATAAGAATTTTAATGTTATGTCTTTTTTTTTTACACAGAAGAGGTGCTGGTGCTTTTACTGACTGCCAAATGAAAACAGAAGGAGAAACTAAAACTACGTATAGTTTCAGAGAAACAGATAACCGTTTGAACAGAATGAAACAACAGGCAAAATCTGTAGATGCTGCAAAGAAAACCAAAAGCAGTGTTCAACTGGGTAAGTGGCATTACTCTTTTAAAAATTAAAATGAAATATAAGGTTATTTTGCTATCTTTTTTTTCTATGTTCTATGTTTTCTCTTGGGAAAAAATGTGTATATGTAATTTAAACTGACTTCTAAAACATAATTGTAGGAGATTCTCTGCTTTCAGGAGTTATTAAGTAATGTATTAGTAAATATAGTTGTTTTGTTTATCTAGTTATAGTATTAACAAATGTTAAATAGAGGGCTTTTCAAATGTTTTTGTCTAAGTAGCGTACGTCTCATAATGTTGTATATGAACAAATATATTTTTTGTCATATTGACCTCCTAGTCATGCTTAGCTAACATTACATAGCTTGCATTAACATGGTGCATGTGCACTGAGATCACATATCCAATAATATAAAAACTTTAATCTTCCATGTCTTGACTGTGGATTGGATAAGTTTCTTGTAATATACAGTCATATTTCATTTATTATACGTTATACAGATGTATATGTATTGTTACTATTTAGAAATAAATTAAGCTTATTTTACTTAAAGTATATAATAAATCAACATATAAAAATTATCTCTTCTCACTTCGACCTGTGTACTCTGTTACTGCTGTACATAAGTTGTTAAACCTTTTAAAATTTCTCACATGGATGATACTAAACAAAATTTTTATGTTTTATATATACAGTAGAATAACTGGAAAATTATAAATAACTACATACTACCATAATATTCCAATATAGTTTATTAAACGTAATAACTAAGATGTACTTAGATTTTAAAAAATAACATGCATCTCAGCAAAATAAAAAGATATGAGGCTATTTCATATTTTTAGCTTGATAATATTTGTCATTTCAGTTCCTGATTTGTATTAAACTATAGACTTAGATGTTTCTGATCAAGATACAAATTTTAAGCAGTGTTGCATTCTGCATGACTCGCTAAATTCTGTTTAAATGTGTTCTTTTGATATGTACTTTTAACTCGTATAAGGTTTAAGTTTGAACTACAATCTGCAATCTGATTCCAAATTTTACTGACATAAATTCATAAAATGGTGAATCATAAAATTTTGAATGCAAGTCAACAAATGCAATGACATGACCTTTGTCCCATCATGAAAGGGTTAAATCCAGAGAGGCATCATGTTGCACATTTAAGTTTTTTTTTCTTTCAGTTTTGTAGTTATCAAAATATTGAATTTTACATTGTTGATGTGTCTGTAGAGGTTATTGTATAAGTCTACTAATGATTTTTTTTTGTTTGTTTTTAAGAATCTAGAGTTGACAGTAAGTTCCAGCACTCCACACTGAAAGAACTTCGTAAGAAGGGTCTCACCCATTATGATGCTCAACTCTTACTTTCACGTGGTTACAAATTCAAAGACCCTAGAGTTGTTCTTTCACCAAGAAAACACACAACTCGATCTCAAAAATTTTCTGGAGAAAATGGAATTTATTATAAAAACTTCCACATCCAATCGGATAAACCTGAAAGAGAGTGCTATAATCACCAACAAAAACAGAAATATTGTAATTTTGAAACCGATCTTGAAAACTATAGCATTTGTTTAGACCATGCTCATCAATACAGTTTAGGAAGCATAGCTCCAGAAATGAAAGAAAAATTGAGTGTAAAGCTGAGAGAAAACTGTACTCGTTTTATGAGTACAGATTTTTCTGAGTGCAAAACTTTACTTACAGAAAATATTGTTAGTCTTTCCTCTTCATTGTTAACTGAGCAGGAACAGAAAGAATCAAAATTTTCATCAGAAAGGCATCATAATAACAAGTTATGTAACAACAATGAATCTGAGGATATAATTGAAAATGAGAAAAATGGTTTATGTGCTATTGAAAATCTGGGAAAAAATCATATCTCTAATAATGTCGATGAATATGAAGAAGCTGTTTCTAAACTCTCCATTTTGGAAAAACGAAATGGACTTGTGTGTTTGAAGCAAACAGAGCACTTCTTTGAACATTCTGATTCCAAAGTAGAAGCCAGTCTCAATAACTTATGCAAAAGAATCAAACATGAAGCATCAAAAGTGCCAGATTATAATAATATTGTTTCTAAAGAGAGTCAAAAAGATATATCATTCTCAAAGATAAATACTAGAAGAAACTCTTTATATCCTCCAGTGGATTATTTGGATGAAGAATCACTTAGTAGTATATCATCTTCTAGTAGTGTTCAGGAAAACAAATCGCATAAACTCAAAACATTTGGAGGTTTACCTGAGAATTCCATGTACAAAAAAATGAATGACATCTCATCCACATCTAATGAAGATTCTTTAGCATTGCCTTCAAAAAATAATCATGAACACAAGAAAAAAGTCTGCAAGTTGGATGCTTCTGTAGAAACAGTCCTTCAGTCTTTGGACTCGGTGGTTCAGGTGGGAGAAGATTCAGTCAAAAGAAGTATTCTTAGTTTAAAACCAGAAGAATCTGTAATTAGTGCATCAGCTAATTATTATTGTAATGATAAACAAGAACGTGGGAAACATAAGGCAATTTTGCAGGAAGTACAGAGACATCCAACTCAAAATAAATGTGGTATCTCAACAAGATTGAGATCGTGGGAAAGGAGAAATTGTCACAGTGTTTCATCTGATACAGATTCTGAACTTTCATGTCTGTCAGAGACATCAGTCATTCCAAAAAGATGTTCTGTTTTTCAAGATTCAGAGGCTCTTAATTATAAACACACTGAAAAACTTGGACAAATGATGGAACGAACAACTCTAGGTAACCTTGTAGATCTTAGTTCATCAACAACTGACCAAAGAATAACCCGGTCAATTACAAAAAATAATAATTTTAACTTAAATCAGAATTCAAATAATGGCTTGGAGAATTTTTTCAATGGTGAATTCAGTTGGGTTCCTTCTGATGTGGATTCTGTTCATATTGGTGAAGGACATGCTCAACAGTTAAAATGGTTAAAAGAT
The DNA here is from genome assembly GCA_011833715.1 of Carcinoscorpius rotundicauda. Taxonomy (NCBI): domain Eukaryota; kingdom Metazoa; phylum Arthropoda; class Merostomata; order Xiphosura; family Limulidae; genus Carcinoscorpius; species Carcinoscorpius rotundicauda. The sequence continues at coordinate 11,425,029 of CM022395.1, read as the reverse complement.
GAAAATCTAGTGTGTGTTGAAAAAAGTAAAAAACAGAACAATCAGCCTAGTATAGTGACTGAAAAAATATTTCTTAAAAAATATGATAGAACTACCTGTAAAAACCAGTGTTTACTAACACCATTATCAAATTCATTTACACTGCCTCCTAATAAATGTGTTGATATGACTTCAGATATTTCCAAAAACAAAATTCCAATTCAGAACCTTGCTACAGATTTGAATGCTAGTGAAAAACATGAAGATAGCAATAAACATTTGCCAAAACTTAATGAGCAGTTGATTTCAAATAAATTCAAGGAAGCTTTACTCATAGGTTGCAGTAAACACTCACTTCTTAGAGAATACTTAGAAAAATCATCTAGTTTGAAACAAGATAACCTGTCGAATTATTTTCCAACTAGAAAAGGAGCTGGGATTGTTTCATCCGGATCTATCAATTGTGTAAAAGAAAATAAGAAGTTGTTGCTTTCTACAGAGTGTATGAACAATGAAAGTATTGCCTCTAGGTTAAGAGGACCTTCAGGAAGACTGAAGAAAGAAAGAAATGAATCTAGTTTAAATGCATTCTTTGGAGTGCATAACAGCCAGCAACTTAATGAAATAGAAACTAATCAACTCAGTAACCTAGATTTTCTATCAAAGAACTGTAGCTTGGAGCAATCATTGGTTAACAAAACATGTCATTATAATCAATATAATGGTATAGAAGTAGGTAAAAAAAATGAACAAATGCAATCTAATGGAATTGGTTTTACTCAAAAACCATTGAAAAATGTCAACCTAAATTTGCTAAAAAGTCCATTTGATGTAACTTGCAATGGTAAGCAAGAAACAGAAGTAAACAATTGGGCACTAGCAAATGTTGCAGAAGATGGAGTTGAAAATGATAATGGAAGAAATTCTTTTATTAACCTAGATCACACACAGTGCAAAAGAAAACGGAAACACTATAGAATGGATGAAAGTAACAACAGTGATAAATCAAACAACTGCCAGTCTGCTTCTGAAGGCTGTTTAAAATTGACAATTAGAGTAAAAAGAAATCCAATCATTGAAGAACATATCTCTGTCAATAAAACAGAACTCTCTTCTTATTCTGTAAAACAAAATATGGTGTACGAAATCCTTCCTAGGAGTAGTAGAGATAACCAATGGAGCTCACCAGCAACCTTCACAAAAAAGAAGAAAAAAAAGAAACATAAACAAAAGAAGAAAAAGAAAACAAAAAAAAGGAAATACAGGAAGTCACACATGACATTACCTGACGTTGAGTTATGCTGTGATGATAATGTTAGTGCTGATCATTTATGTGTATCCAATGGTTGTAAATTTCACAGTGGTTCTTTTTTCTCTTCATCATCATCATCGTCGTCATCATTAATAGTATCCCCACGGAAACCTGGTACAAAAAGATTTAAACTTATTTTAGGAAATGATTCAATTAATATTGACATTCCTTCAACAAAAATAAGGAAGTGTGATTAATGAACATTTAATTACTCTGTCCAATTAACCGTACAGACTAGATCTCGCTTTTCTTTATTCTAAAGTGTATTGCTACTGAAAGTAATGTTGCCATCTGTACAGATTTTTGTAAATTGTAACAGTATTTAATATTTCATCAGTCTGTGTGAGGTGGTTCTCTGTTACTGAAACAGCACTGCCACATTGTTCCTTACTGCAGAAGTATGGTAAAACATTTTAGATGGTATTTATGAATAAGAGTTTGTAAGTAAATCAAAGAAAATCACAGTTTCATTTTTCACATATCTGTACAAAATATTTGTGAATGTGTGTAAGTTGCATTGTTCAGAACAGGAGTTCGATTATTTTATTTTCTGTTCTTTAAAGTAATTTTGATATTGAGTATAAGATTGTAAATAATGTCTTTTTCTTTTTTTTTTCTTACATGATTTTAATTAGTTTACTTCACAAACTTTTTCCTTTTGAGAAGAAGTAAAATATTTTGATAAATAAAACTGAAACATCAATAAAATTTAGTGAAAGATGACTAATTTGAATGTAGTTTTTTAGTACATTCATTCAGTTAATTAGAATAGTGGTTCCTTGTTATATTTAATATTCAAAAACACCTTACTTTCATTACGGTTTGGTCTTTGAAAAACGTTTCAAATCCATACAACGTTATAATCGTATTTATGGTAATTAGTAATAGTATCGATCTATGTATTACTTTATCCATTGTTTGAAAAGGTTAAAGATAATATTTCTGCATTTAATAAATTCTGTTTGGGAGCCACTGGTGAATGGCATTATATTGTATATACATTCAGTAAAGCTGTGGGTTGACAATTATAAACATTTTAATGTTAAAAGCATCTCACATACTTGATGAAATACGTTACCTACCTATTAACCTCAACCACTGCTAAGAAAAAAGAATTACATTACCGAAGTACAACATGTAAGGATAAAATTTAAGTTCCTTATTTGTAGAGGTGTCATAAAATTTATCAGTATGGTTTATTTTTTTGAAATACAATATGATGGGAAAAAAACTAAAAAAGCACACTTTACTTGAAAAGTTCCACTGTCTAATTTTCAATGAACATCTCTATAATTTGTATATATTTTGGGTAGCACAGATCTGAGTCGTTAGTGTATTATCTGACACCTCCACAGAGAAGGAAATTAAATTGTCTCGTACATTACACGCGATAACGTTTGGTTAGTTCAGTTAGGCATTCTCTCTCCTTTTTATTTTTTTTAAATAAAACATGATTTATTGTCGTTTCAATATCTCAGTTACTTTGTAAGCGAGCTGTGTTAAGTAAATTTCTATTAAACTACTGCATCAGTTACTGTGTAACTTTGTTTCTATCTTAAAATTAGCATTTAGATGTTGAGGCTGGTGAAGAGAACTTAATTCATCAATTGTTTAGTAAGTAGAATAAATGATAGTCATTAAGTATGGTGTGGGAGTTGTTTCAAAAATGCAGTTTTAGCAACAGATGCACTATAAGAGAAAATTCATTATTCTTGTGATCGGTTTAAATCTCAAGCCATTAGGTAACGTCGCATTTTAATGGTTAGCATGTCCGGACTCTGAATCCGATTATTCGTGTTTTACAACCCATTGTCACAGAAACGCACTTTGTGGTTGTAGGTAATGGATAGTAAAATGAAACAAAAATGCAGCCTAAAAGTTAACAGTGGCTCCCTTTGACTTGCTGTCTTTCTTCAAGTTTTTTATTTCAAACTTCGGAACGGCATGCTCGGATAATGTCTAGTTGCGGGAATCTTCCCATCGATGGCAAGTGTTTGTACTTAAAGAACGAGGTAACACTATTTTACAATCATATTTAGTAATGACTAGAGTAAACAATATAATTTTGATATTAAAATTATAAAAATATTTTGCCGCCTTTACATTACATTTAACTGTTAAGAAAACCAATATTTTATTACTTTTTATATGGTTTGTATATCATAAAAAGCTTTTTTTACTTTCTAGCTCTTGAAGAAGGCTGTTCTTTAGTCCCGTAATCTATAAACTCGTTTACCTTTTTTAATGTTATTTTCGTCCGACAATATCGAAGTGCGAGAGTTTCTTAACTAATAAATTTAAATCAATTGGTTCCATTGCTTCGTAGCCCTTAATCGTCATGGCAGTGAATTAGAAATGTGTAATAAGAAAACTATAATTGAGTAATATAGTTGTAGTTGAAAGAGATTTAAAAATATAATTTTGCTTTGTGTTCTTGAAAGTGAATAAAACGAAAATATCTGGTAACTTCTAAATATAGTCTGAGCAAGTTATCAAACGTTATATGAATACCAAAGGAGGATGGGGGGAATATTACTAATCAATATTAAAAAGAAATTAATAAACCTTTTCTAAAGAAGTAAAAATTAAGTGTATAAATACTATACTTATTTATCTTTGGAGGTTGCTTCTTGGTCATTTCTGCATCATAGATTTCAGTTTGCTACTCGAGTTAACGAATAAAATTGGTTATTTACCTTAGGCACGGTCGGGTGGGTTTAGACGTTCGACGAGTAATCTGATGGTCACGAGTTCGAATCCCCGTCCCACCAAACGTTCGCCTTTTTAGCCGCGGGAGCGTTATAATGTTCGGTCAATCCCACTATTCGTTGGTAAAGTAGTAGTCCAAGAGTTGGCGGTGGGTGTTGATGACTAGCTGCCTTCCATCTAGTTTTACACTGCTAAATTAGGGATGGCTAGCGCAGATAGCCATCGTGTAGTTTTGCGCGAAATTAAAAAAAAACCAAAATAAGTGCTTAGTATTAATGTTTTATGTAAAGGGATTAGTGCTTCATCTGTAGATGGTAATCCAGGAAAATGGCCTTACTTAGGTCATACATTTAAAACTCGGTAAATAATTTTAAAATAGATAACGAACTCCAGCTATTAAAATTCGCACCTCTGTGATACAAGGGTGATAATATTTACGGCGTCTGAATGAGATAAACAGATTGTACATGAATCTGAGTTAATAGAAAGTGGTGGTAGATCATACGAATTGTGACTTCGTTTAGTGCACGTTGCAGAGATTATGCATTTCACCTCTGATCTAGTTTGTTCTTTTTCTACAGTTTAAAAATGTGACATATAGAAGTCGACAAGAAAAGTACAAAAAAGTAGAAATGGGTTTGATATTTAATAAAAGCCCGATGTCGTTCAGTAGCTATGACTCAAGTTAGAGAATATTTATAATGTTGAATTAATAGTGTAAAACAACTTTATGTTGATAAAGTTTGTCCACTTTTAAGCTTTATCATGTACCATAACTTCAGGTTGAGAAATATTAAGAAAATTGTCTACTTAGTGATAATTGTTTGTTTGTTGTTGTTTTTTGGAATTTCGCACAAAGCTACTCGAGGGCTATCTGTGCTAGCCGTCCCTAATTTTGAAGTGTAAGACTAGAGGGAAGGCAACTAGTCATCACCACCCACCGCCAACTCTTGGGCTACTCTTTTACCAACGAATAGTGGGATTGACCGTCACATTATACACCCCCACGGCTGGGAGGGCGAGCATGTTTAGCGCGAACCCGCGACCCTCGGATTACGAGTGCACGCCTTAACGCGCTCGGCCATGCCAGGCCTAAAGTAATAATACTTAGCATGATTTCAAATTGGGGACGATTTATTATGGTAAAGCGATCTTGTGGGAAAATGTTGATGTCTAACTAAAGTAATTTATTATTGTTACAGGTCCGAAAACGTGCTTGTCATGGTGAGATAATTTCATGCACCATGACACAATCTTTTGGAAAATTATTTTTACTTAAGTAAGATTATGTAGCTTAACTGCAAAGTAGAGAATATTGATGATGGTGAACTGATGTATATTATAATTTTATCTTAAGGAAAATTGTTCTTATTTATTAATGCCTCGTATCATGATTCCATAATAAAGAATAATGATATTGATGAATGTATTACTTATATCACGATTCCGTTTCGAGAAAAATTGTCACATAACACGACTCCAAATTGGGCATTATTATTATTGCGAACTGATGTGGTTGCGAAAATTGTTCTTGTTTAACCCAGGATTAACTGATGCTGCATAGTTTGAAAATATTGGTTATAATGAGCTGAATTGATGTATTACATCTTCAGTAAAATTGCTTTTACCATCCATATATATACATATCGAGAGAGCACGACTCTAAGATGGGAAATATCAGCAATTTTGAGCCAATATAATATATCACAATTCTACTTTAAGGAAAGACCGCTGTTGGGGAAAACGGTTCTTTTTCAGTTAATGTAACGCATCTCAGTGACAGGTTATATTGATAATGTTGAACTTGTGTATCAAGACTTCATCTTGAAGAATTTTTTCTTTTTTAACTAGTGTCATGTAGCACAACTCCATGTTAGGAAATAATGCTAATAAACTGATCTGTTATATCACAGCTCCGAATTGAGGAAAACTGCTCTAAATTAGTGTTAGGTGACACAAATTCAAATAGGTAAATGTGGGTATTTAATTAATATCATATACTATGAGTGAGGAAATGTTGGTCATGGTGAACAGATAAGGTGTATCACGACTTTATCTTGAATCAAATTATTCTTGTAGTACAATTCCAAGTCACGAAATTCATAATAAACTAGTGTGATGTGTCATGACTTTATTTTAAGGAAAATTATTCATTTTTCAGTAATTTCACTTAGCACAACTCTAAGCATAGTAATGATGAACCAATGTAATGTATCATGATTCCACCTGAGGAAAGTTGCTGTACCTTAACTAATGTTATGTATTACGACTCCAGACCAGAGACAGTTAGGCACGATGAACACATCTGTTTCATCACGATCCCATTTTGGGGAAAGTTGCGATTATTTAACTAAAGTTATTTAGAATGATTCTAGGTTATGAAATATTGATCTGGGTGAACTGATGTGGCGTTTACCTATACCGTTTTCAGGAAAATTATTCTTGCTTAAGTAATATGTAGTACGATTCTGTGATTAAAAAAGTCACTACAAGCAATATTTCCCAATCCAATTTCATCTTCAAAAAATTGCTAACCTTTTACTAATGTTATATAGCATGGTTTCAGATTTGGAATGCTGGTCATGGTAAAATTATGTGGTATATAACGATTCCATCATGGGTAGAATTACATTTGTTTAAGTAATATTATGTAATATAACTTTAAGCAGGGTAATATCATATGTATATAAGCAAACTTGTATGTTTGTCTGCCTGCTAACTTCTTGTACACTGTTTGACAAATCACCACCAAATTTAGCATAGTGACCTCCTACGGTCCTTTAATGCCAGGTTTATTGAGTGTATTTTCAGTTAAGTGAATGTAAAAGGTTCTTATTTCAATCGTGTGGTTCCTATCCTATTATTTTTAGTATTTTTCCATTTTATCTTATGGTATTTTTATTTCTCAATATTTTATTGAAGCTAGATCAGTGTTAGGGAATTCTATAATTTTATTATCCTGAACTCTACGTTTTATTGATATTTTCGTTTCTTCTACGTACTGGAGAACATGTTCACAGGAGACGTAAATAATATCTTTTGTTGTCTTTTTCCCCTCGAAGTGGATTCCTGGACGTGGTGAGGGGACCTCCCAGGGAAGGTTTTGTTCTCTCTGGTTACCTTCTCTGGGATCTAAACATACACCCACGTGTTTGCCGTGCGTGGCGACCCGTGAAGGGGAGGAGAGGATCCTGGTGGTTGAGGGGTCCAACCCTAACACACCACTTTGGCCTCGAATTCCTGTAGACGGGCGGCCCTTGGGTTAATCGGCCGGTCCACCTGGGCTAGAGCCAACCAAGTACCAGTGTTGGAAGTTCTCAACGGGTGTTGTGGACATTGTGCCTGATGCTGGTGTTTGGGTATAGTGCTCACGAAACCCTGGCGTTGCTGCATTGTCCTTGCATGACTTTGTAGTGCGTCCCCTTGTAGGGCTCCATGGTGGGTGGGGTCAGTGAGTACCGAAACTTTTTCTCTTTCCTATGGATCCTACAAAAAAATTAAATAAAATTGTAAAAAAACAGTCAATGGGTAAGCGACCACGTCTTGAATACTCAGAACAGCAATCTCCAACATCAGAAACACACGTACCTCATTTTCTGATATTGCATTCTCTTTCGGAAAAACTTTAGGGCAAATGTCCCCTTTTTTTTTATTCAAAAGGGACTAGAGGGACTTGCTGGCTCTCCAAAGTCAGTAAAGAAGCTTCGATCTGGTGACATATTGGTTGAAACATCCACATCCCAACAAAGTGAACTCCTCTTGAAATCAAAGGCAATTGGGGTATATCTATTAAGGTTACACCCCATGCTACTTTGAATTCTTCACGAGGAGTTATTGTTGAAAGGGATTTGAAGAATGTTCCCGAATCAGAGATTCTCGCTGGTCTCTCCACTCAAGGAGTTTCTGCAGTGAGGCGCATCTCCACTCGCAAAGATGGAGTTACACTGCCAACAAATACCCTCGTTTTAACATTTACTTCACCACGTGCACCCGCCACCATCAAAGCAGGTTATCTCATTTGCAGGGTTCGGCCATACATTCAAACCCTCTTCGATGTTTCCAATGTCAGAGATTCGGCCACTCAAAGACATCTTGTCGTGGTTCCCTGACATGTGCTCGTTGTGGAGGCAAAGATCACGATGCCTATGACTGTGACATGAACCCACATTGCGCCAACTGCAATGGTTCTCACCCTCTTACTTTCATTCTTGCCCAAAATGGTTGGAGGAAAAAGAGGTGCAGCGTTTGAAAACGACACACAACTTTAGTTATCCTGAGGCTCGGAAATTGCTGTCCACAATCCCATCTCGGACATATGCTGCTGCACTCCATTCCACAACTACAGTGGAAGTGCAGATAGGTCTCTCTGTGCCTCCAAGAGAATCGTTTTCAAAACAAATGAAAAGCTTTTTGACCTCCGTGGTTAAAAAGGTTGATTAATCAACTTCCACACCCATCTCTGTTCCTCCCATACGTTTCAACAAACCTCAAAATCCATGTCCTTCAGTTTCAAATACAGGCATTTCTTCTGATACATCATTTTCTCCCACCACAATAGACAAAACAATTATTCGTCCTCGTTCTCAGTCACTGGATTCCTCTTCCAATAACAAAAACCTGCCCACTCGACCCAGAGCAGGATCCATGGAGGTTGATAACCTCATCCGAATAAAGACAGCAAAGAAAAAAGACGTGGTCGTAAACCGAAGGGTTCTCCAGGCACTTCACCTGCCTGTCCTTAAAAATGGCCACCTTGATACGAGGGAACTGTCGAGGTTTACGTTCTAATCTGGATGATATCAAAACGCTGATTGCTTCCTACCAGCCTGTTTGTCTTTCTTTACAAGAAACATTTCTCAAATCTGCTGATACAGTCTCCATTCGGCAATTTTCTCTGTACAGAAATGACAAGTTGTGTGATGGTCGAGTACATGGAGGGGTGGCACTGTTGGTTGATCAACATGTGCCCACCCTGTCTTTGTCACTCAACACACTCTTGGAGGCCGTAGTCATCTGTGTTTCCTTGGGTCGTACCATCACTGTTTGTTCTTTGTACCTGTCCCCTGGAGAGACATATGATCAATCAGACCTTGATGCTCTCGTTGAACAGTTGCTATCTCCATTTCTAATCCTGGAGGATTTTAATAGACACCATCCCCTTTGGGGAAGTGCTGTTATTGATGGGAGGGGTCGATCTGTAGAGCACATGCTCTCTGATCACGATCTTTCTCTTTTCAATACTGGTTCTTCTACTTACTTTCATGCACCAAGTCAGTCCTTTACCGCTATTGATCTCTCAGTTTGCTCCCCTTCATTATTCTCCCATTTTTCATGGAGGGTTGACAGTAATCCACTAGACAGTGATCATTTTCCGATCCTTTTGAGAGAGACTGGCCGTGGTCGATGCCACCCTACCCGCGTGCCCCGCTGGAAGCTGGATCAGGCAGACTGGTCCACTTTCACTGCTCTCGCAGAACTTGATTCTTCCATCGTAGATCAGCCATCAATAGATGACTGTGTTGCAGTGGTAACTAATTGTATTATGCATGCAGCTGCTCAGTGTATTCCTAAAACCTTGACACGTTTTCCACGATATCCTCGTCCATGGTGGAATTATGCTTGCCTCTTAGCACGGAAGGCTCAAAATCGGGCCTGGGATAGTTTTCGTAGATATCCCACACTTTCAAATCAGGTTGCTTTCCAACGGGCCTGAGCACATGCTAGGTGGGTAAGACGTCAAAGCCAGAAGGAATCTTGGATTAAGTTCATAACCAGCATATCTTCTACCACCAGTTCCAAGATCATATGGGACAAGATTCGAAAGGTTAATGGGCACTACAATTCTGTTCCACTCTCGATCTTACTCTCTGATGGTCAGGAGGTGACTGATGTCCGGAACATCGCTAACACTCTAGGTGAAAGCTTTTGCCGGGTATCTAGCACTTCTGCTTGTTCCTCCACCTTCCTGGCCATCAAGACTCGGACAGAGCGATCACCTCTTTCCTTTCGAACTGACTGTTTCTTTGATTATAATTGTCCCTTTACCCTGGTGGAACTAAAAATGGCCCTTCATCGGTCTGCCAGTACATCTGTTGGACCTGATGATGTACACTATGACATGCTGCATCATCTATCTCTTGCTTCTCTTGATGTCCTTCTGATTATCTTCAACCGGATTTGGCAGGAGAATGTTTTTTCTGATGCCTGGCGCCAGGCTATTATTTTACCTTTCTCTAAGCCAGGGAAAGATCCGAAGATTCCTTCAAACTATCGTCCAATTGCTTTGACCAGCTGTCTCTGTAAGACCTTAGAAAGGATGGTTAATGCTCGTCTTGTTTGGTTCTTTGAATCAAACAACCTCCTCTCGCCCACCCAGTGAGGGTTTCGTCGACAGCACTTTACCACAGACCACCTAATTCGTTTTGAAACATCTATCAGAGAGGCCTTTCTCAACCGCCAATATCCTGTATCGATATTCTTACGACACAACATGTAGGTATGACGTTTTGCGAGACCTCCATACATACGGGTTACGTGGCCATCTACCCATGTTTATTAAGAATTTTTTAATGGACAGGAGATTCCAACTTTGTGTGGGTTCGGCACTTTCACGTTCTTTTGTACAGGAACTTGGAGTCCCTCAAGGCTGTATATTGAGCGTCACACTCTTCAGTATAAAGATAAATGCCATCACTGAACAACTCCCTTTCACTGTTACGAATGGGCTGTATGTTGACGACTTTCACATCTCATGTCAGTCGTCAAACATGAGATATATTTAGCGGCAACTACAAACTGCCCTCAATCGTGTACGGAAGTGGACTCTGGCGAATGGCTTTAATTTCTCTCTTTCCAAAACTGTATGCATGCACTTTTGCCGTCGACGAGGTATTTACCCAGATCCTGAACTTCATATCGGTGAAGTTTTGCTGCCAGTGGTCCTGGAGACCAAGTTCTTGGGGCTTATCTTTGATCGTAAACTGACCTTTATACCACACTTAAAGCAGCTTCGGGTCAAATGCACAAGAGCACTGAACATCCTCCGTGTTCTCTCTTCTACCAGTTGGGGGGCAGATCGCTGTTCAATGTTGAAGATATATTGTGCTCTTATTAGATCGAAACTTGACTATGGATCAATGGTCTATGGCTCTGCCAGACCATCGGCCTTAAAGATGCTGGACCCCATTAATTACCAAGGACTTCGACTCTGCACTGGGGCTTTCCATACCTTCCCAGTTCAAAGCGTATACATTGAATCTCATGAACCTCCTCTACACCTTCGACGTTTGCAACTATCTTTACAACATACTTCGAAACTTCGTTCCTTACCAAAGCATCCCACCTGGGAATGTGTTTTCCTTCCTCGGTAGGCAGTACTTTTTCAGAACAGACGATCTGTCATTGCTCCGTTTGGCCTTCGCATCCGGGCGCAATTGGATGAATTGGGTCTGTCCTTGGATAACATTGCAGATTCCACATGTCGACGCATCCCACCATGGCTTATTACAGCCCCCAAGTGTGACCTTTCTTTCAGTCACCTAAAAAAGGCGGATACTCCAGACTGGAAGTACCGTCTTTTATTCAATGAATATCTTTCAAACAATCATTCAGTTCCCATTTATACAGATGGTTCCAAATCAGGTAATTCAGTGGGATCTGCTATGGTTTGCTATGGGTCAGTAGTTGCGCTCAGAATCCCCTCTACAGCTTCTGTGTTCACTGCTGAACTGTATGCCATATTTCTTGCCCTGGATCATATTGCAGCTGAGCAGTACCCCAGTCAGTATTTATACTGACTCGCTTAGTTCTATATTTGCCTTGGAATCGCTTCACATTAGCTCACATCCTATTCTCGCAGATATTCGAAACCGACTGGCCCATTTCTCATTAACAGCTACTTCAATCCAGTTTTTCTGGATACCAGGCCATGTTGGTATTCGTGGGAACGAGCTTGCAGACATGGCAGCTAAATATGTTGCTTCAGCACCATCACCCCTTTGCCTATTCCGTACATGGACTATGGTGTTGTCTTCAAGGCTCGGCTCCGTACAAGTTGGCAGTCCACTTGGAGTGAACAACGCGACAATAAACTTTTTCTAATCAAACCCAAAATTGGAGTTTGGCCATCTAGCTTCCGTAAAGTTCGGAGGGAAGAAGTTGTTCTCACTAGGCTACGCATTGGTCACAGTTTTTTAACTCATCATTTTCTTTTATCTGGAACTGATGCACCAATGTGTAGTTTGTGTAACACTCAAATCACTATCACCCACGTTTTACTTTCTTGCCATCGTTACAATTCTCAACGACGGCAATACTTTAAACATATTTTTTCCCAGGGTCAGTCTGTAACATTGGACAGAGTTATTGGTGATGGTGACTCTGTCCACCTTAATAACGTTTTTATTTTTTTAATGGCCATTAATCTTTTTAATCTCATTTAAGTGTGGTATATTTATTCATTAAACGTTTTTAATTGTGGCTCCTTTTTTACAGTTTTATTCTCTCTCATTCAATGTGACATCAAACAATGGCCAGAACATTAAATAACTCGACACCAGGACTGGAAAGGCCAACTTCAGGTGACTAACGCTTCTGTTTGAACTGGCGAGTTACTATTATACTTTTGCTGCATATCATTTCACACTTTTACAATCTTTTTGTACTGGCCATATTGACTCATAACCCGGAACTAGGACGGAAAGACCAACTTCAGGTGACTGACGGTGGTTTATATACTACCTGTTAGTCTTCCTGGCGGGTTATGATTATTCCCATTCTGCTACAGGTTGTCCTTTACAACTTTGTTGACTGGATGTCGACATTGGTTTTTGCACCATTTCCTGTTTTAATTGCCATTTTGCTTTTATCTTCAATTACCATTACACATTTTACTCCATCTACTTGACTTTTATCTTTTTACTGGACATTTGGCTACTCTTTATTTCGATTTTGCTGAGGGTCTTTTAAAACCTTTATTCCATTACATTTTGATAATAGCTACTATGACACATAACCCGGAACCAGGATTGGAAAGGCCAACTTCAGGTGACTGACGGTGGTTCTTGAACTTACTCGTTAGTCTTCCTGGCGGGTTATGATCATTATTATTATGCTAGAGTAAATAGTTTATAACTTTGAAGACTGGATGTAACCATTGGTTTTTACACCATTTTATGTTTTAATCGCTGTCCTGTTTTTACCTTCATTTACTTTTACAAATTTTACTCCATTTACGTGACTTTTCTCTTTTTACTGAACATTTGGTTACTCATTGTTGCGATTTTACTGTGTGTCTTTTAATACTTCTATTCTTTTACATTTTGATACTGGTTGCTATGACACATAACCCAGAACCAGGACTGGAAAGACCAACTTCAGGTGACTGACGGTGGGTCTTGTACCTGCCTGTTAGTCTTCTTGGCGGGTTATGATTATACCTTTTTGCTGGAGTAAATACCTTACAACTTTTTACACTCTGCCTTCTATCTTAACCTTGTAGACTAGGTGTCAACATTGGTTTTATACTTTTTTTTTTACCTTCATTACCATTTATGTTTTTTACTACATTTTTACCGGTTGTTTGGCGCAGATAGCCTCGTTGCTTTGTGCCATAAAACACTAAATCAATGAATCAATCAATTGTTGTCTTTTAGCTGTTTTGGTATTAATAACTGCAATCACATAGTGCTGTGTCTTCCGAGGTTTGTTCTAGCCTTATGCTAATTGTACATCATCTGAGATTTTCAGAGATATTTTACTTAAAGGAATAAGGCTGTGTGTCTGCTACTTTCTCTGCTTATTCATCCTGCTTTTTGTCATTATTTTATCCGTTAGTAAGTGTTTAGGGCGTCCACTGTCAATCCTTCTGTAGATGTTCAAGGTATCCACTGTTAATTCTTCAATTAGTGTTTAGATCATCCATTTTAACTCCGTTAGTAGGTGTTCAGAGCATCCATTGTCAAAGTTCTTGTTTTTATTTATTGTTCAGCACAAAGCTACAAGATGGGATATTTCTGCTCTGCCTAACGCGGATAACGAAACTTCGAATTTCAACATACAAGCCTCAGATTCACTGCTGATCCACTGATAGGAGAAGCATTATGAAGGATAATGCTTATAGTTAATTAATATAGTTAATTTAGAATGAACAGATTGTGCCGCCTGTCTTTACACTGTTGAAGTGGTTTGATATTTTATCAAGGTACTTATCCCAGTCTACAGGTGTCTGTCAACTTTGGTGTACCAGTTGTATATTTTGGTAACTATCACAGTGAAAGAGGAAGAAGAAAAGGGTTGAAAAGAAGGTAGAAAAACAATGAAGATCACATGACGAGAAAGAGGAAAGAAATAATGCAAGAGACAATAAGTTTAATTGATATAAAATAAGGTTTATAATTATTTTATTATTTATTGATTGATTTTACATTTATATATTTAGATAAATATTTTATTAAGTACTGATAAGTATTTTGTGTGACAAAGACCACGGTAAGAATTATAACGATTTTCAACAAACATTTCTTTATTGACCATATGCAGATTTCCAGTAAAAAATAACAATAACATCTTGACCAGACACCTTACATGCCTCAAGTCGCTGATCAAGAAGCCTTTTCGATCCATGACATAACTCATTAGGTCGTCTGTTCATGTAACACACTAAGCCTGGGTCCAAACGCTATTTATGTCATTGATTTACAATATATAACTTATTTAAGTATATAAGGTCCAATAATGAAGAAGCATGATATACTGATCGAGTAGTTTTTGTTATTGTTTTTTACATTACGTCATATGTAAATCTCCGTGTCTTCGCTTGTGTTGCCTTTTGTGTATATATGGTATATGTTTGTTGTCCTTTTGCCTTGTGTACATCTCTCGTAGGAGTATTATAAGTACGAATATTTTTCATTGTTCGAAGATTTAGTAACTGGTTTTGATAGATAAAGCAGATGTAACGTACATATATGGCTTTGCATAGACGTATAAAAGTATTATACATAAACAGGACAAAATTTTCAATAATTGTGATTTTAATTTTGGAGCCCCGACTCTACACAGTCCCTCACATCAAGTAAAGATTTGGTATTTAACCTTTCTCTATAGAATGCCTATCACTTCTCGTTTCTCCTACATAATAACGTAGGTTGGCGTCCAGCCAGTTCAAGGTGTGTAATGAAAAATAGTTTATTTGTTTGCTAGTATATTTTATAAAAACTCTTGCACAACAAGTTATGATACTTTAGATTTCGGTACTACCAAAAGGTCATATTCGTTCATGATACGTTAGAAAGTTGAGCATTCTTTTTATTTTATAAATAACCTTTCACTCAGCGGCCCCTTGTAGCTGAACGGTATCTTAGAAAATTCGGGTTTCGCTGGACATAACTTAAGTAGCTCATTTTGTAACTTTACATTTTACTACAAAAAGAACTGAGGGTTCTCGAGTGTGTGATATACATAACGATGTCGGATTACAACCACAAAACAAAATCTACATGCTTTTGTTTTCTTAATCTAGTTCTTAAATTTAAGTTTACTAAAGGTATATGAATCGATACTTCGATTAAATGAAAATCTTAAATTTCAATCACAATACAGAATTCTTAATACGTACGCGTGTGTCAAGAGTGAAAGTGAATGATTATACAGTGTTCTCTCGTGTATCGCGGTAGATGCGTTCCAAAACCCCCCGCGAAAGGAGATTTTCCACGAAGTGGAATCGCCGATTTTTACGTATATATTTATGTGCATTTAGACTTTTAAAACCCTCCCTGTACAACTATTTACCCTCCCATTACAATACTGTTCATTATTGCTGAAATAATAAGAACAATTATTAAGATATTAAGCCTTAAAATTACATATCTTCAGCAGGTGGTGTCTTTTCGGGGGACACCACTTCCTCTTCTGTGGAAGGTGAATCGGCAATTTCTTCGTCGGTCGTTACAACTTCAGGAACAGTACTTGCCACCGGTACCCTTTCTTTCTTGCTCGGCTGGAAAAACATTGTTATTGGCAGTTGTTTTCTCTGCCTCTTTAAGCAATCGAAAATTATTTGATAAGGAGTCATCAGTTCTTCTATTTTATTGTAAAATTGTACTGATCGAACCATATCGTTGTCCCATTCCTGTGAGCACTCCTTCACTTCGTTAATTAGTTTCATTAGTTTGCCTAACCGCTCTAACGACCATCCACTTTGCTCGATTGTTTCCTCGGCTTCTTTCGGTGTTTCCTCTTCGTCGTCTTCCTCGGCAGCAGACTTCGTCAGTGCTTCTAAGTCTTGGTCGGCGAGTGGTTCGGATTCTAAGTCAATCAGTTCATCTACGTCTTCCTTCGTCATATCGGCAAATCCTTCACCTTTGATTAACGAAGCTAATTGCACAGCTTTTTGAACAGCCGAGTGTTGGATTTCTTCAGGCGTGAATCCCTTGTCGTCGTGCACAACCTCAGGCCACAACTTCTTCCAGCTTGCATTAACGGTGCAGGGCTTCATCTCTTGCAATGCCTTATGAACATTTTGAAGACATGTAGCAATGGTGAAAGACGATCAAAATGTGTAGCTGTCGTTGGCCGTCTTTTATTTCTGCACCAATGATAGCCCGTCTTGCACATCGCTACGCCATGAAGCTGATCTCGCGTAGCCTTCGCAGACGCACGATGCGTACATCTATAGCCTTTGCAGTTGGTTTTGTTTCCATTTTTACGCTGTTATAAACTCAAATATATGTTTATATCTCAAAATATACCTGTTTTTTTTCTTTACACTATTAATTATATTTATTTTTAATATTTTAATGGTATTTAATGCTATATTTTAGATTTAATGTTTATTATTTTATATATATATGTGGGGGTCGGCCGAGCCCGCGAAGTGGTGAAGCCGTGAAAGAGGATCCGCGAAGTGGCGAGGGAACACTGTATGTATTATCCAATATTTCTGTGAACGTTTTGGAAATATTTACATCATTAATATTTTATTATCACATTTTAGAACTATTTCCTAAGTTAAATCTGCGTTTCATTTCATAAAAAAATTCTGAAATAAAGCTTCAGTAATATTTTTGTATGATGCACTAAATTTCAAACAGCTTCGTCAAGCAATATCTGTTTATCTTAACTGCTTATACAGAAGTTTATACTTGTGATACAACACACTACGTGTATACCCCTTGGTTTCTTAATTGTATACGGAAGATACTATTTTCATATTTATTAATGCTTTATACACTATAAGCGTGTTGTATGAAAACGTTTAATTTGTGTTTTATACGTGGCGTTAACTGTTAGTATTGTTTGCAGTACATCTTTAATAGCCGCTGAAGCACATTTGAAAACTCCGAGTTTTTGAAACGTGCACTATGATTAATGAATCATTTTTAACCACTACAAGGAAATGAAAGTGTTATGATGTGAATGACTCTTGTTAAAAATGAAGGAATAAATTTTACAAAGCTAGTGTCATTACAGATTATTATTATTGTATTACATTATTAATATCCAGCATAATTTCATAACTAACAGATGGAACAGAAGTTACACCAACTTACGTTACAGGAAACAGTTTGTGTCATCATTATTGTGTTCAAAAAGCTGCATCATCAAGAAACGGACTGTCATCTTAGTGTTTTATTCATTTGCTTATTCGTATGATATATAGGAGTGAAGGTACCCATACTAAGTTTAAACGTAATAATATAAATGTGTTACGAATCACCTCCTTCGAGCATTTTGAATGTTAACAAACGAACCACTCGCCCGATTTAAAGGAGGTACTCGTGCTGCGTGCAGCATAAATGTCAGTTAACTTGGTGTCAGCTTCGACTATTTTGTTTCCTGTCTTATCGCTTTGTTGAGCCCCTATTTATGTCAGTAAATGTTAACTGGCTGTTGTTAAACACGGAAACCATTCCTTGTCTTCTTTATTCATTTATCCTCGATGTCTAGAGTCTCTTCGAGTTTAACTACCAAATGTCATTGAAAGTGGTTTACCTGCTTCCAGTAATGTATTTAAGGTTGTGTGGGCCCTACATCCCACGTAATTTTACATAGGATAAAATTATATTAAAACCATGGGCCCTGGGTTTGAGCCCCCTCTAGCCCCTATTTAAATATGCCACTGGTCGCTTCTTCATCACAGCGTGTAACATCAGATAAAAAGACAGACATTTCTGCCTCATATGTATACATAAAAGTAACAATGAAACTAATTTAGTTTTAGAAACACAAATGATTATTTCTAGTTTTTATTGAAACACTTAACTCGAAAATAATCATTTATTATTAGATATATCTCAACGTCATAGTGATATTTTTGAAGAGTTTTCTTTGAATAGAATGGTTAAAACCTGGTTGACCTTGGCGTTATAATCCGTCACCGGTAAACCGGTTCTTCACCTTACATTCCTGGAGGAAGATGACGTGGGTATTATACTTCTGGGCATTTGTATGTGAACCATTGAGCTTTTTAACAACCGACCATCATGAATCTGTATCTCTCGTAGTCGTGGTTACAGTGACATGGGCATACATATATGTTGTGTCACACACGTAAAATTGAAAATTTGAAAGACAAATAAGAGTTAAATATCCTTTTCTTAGTGAGTGTAACGAAATGAAATAATGACGTCATGGTGAGAAGAAATATTATGAGTGTGTGTGATTTATCACAATATGTCTTTCTAACACGTTGGTAAAGAAAAACTGTTTAAGTGAAGCATACATTACTTCACATAAAATATGTTGGGCGTCCAACTTTAATTTTCATCTGTGATGTGTTGTTAAACAACTACTGGTAGAGAAACAAAAATACATAAAAAAATATAAACTTCAAGTATGGATTCAAAACTTACTCTTACATGATTTGTACAACGGACTTTCAGAACGATAATATCTGTTCATCGACCTTGTAGCATCGAGCTCAGAAATACTTCGGAGAGCTAACATCGACAGCTTTGTACTGACCCAGGAAATTCTCCACAGAAAGGACGATTAAATTCCAGTATACCGGCAAGGTAAATATGTTATTCCGATTTCTCTACACTCACAATTCTCCTATGTACATTTTAGGAAGTAGAAAGTAGTTATCAATAAGTCTTTAGCGAATATAAAAGAAATAATTCAACAAACTGTGAAATAACTTACAGCTCCATTGCAATGTACATTAATTATTCTATTTCATTTTTTAATAAATTGTAGTTTGATACTATTGACACCTAGAACTGTCTATTTTGTATATATTTTATATTTATTTTCAGAATTATTACTGTTAATATGTGAAACAAAATACCTAATGTTATTACATAAAATATGTTTGAAACACATTACATATATAGTTTCATGAATAATTATACGATTTTTCTTTCACTATAGTTCAATTTTTGTTATGGATATAATTTAATAGCGTATGTATATGTTTTCTTATAGCAAAGCCACATCGGGCTATCTGCTGAGCCCACCGAAGGAAATCGAGCCCCTGATTTTAGCGTTATAAATCCGTAGACATACCACTGCACTAACGGGGGACCATATAATTCAACAGAAAACACGCAAAATGCTACACAGCAATTTTATATTAAAATCGCAAAAATTTCTTAAAAGAAAATCAAACATTAACCGCTAGAAAAAAAACCAACTAAACAGATAATGGGCTATTCTACTAACAGGTTATGCCTACACAACTTTCACTGATATATAAATTATCCTGTTCCCTTCTCCTTGACGCATTTCAAAGATTTAATTGTTCACAGGTATAACTGCTTCGTGTTTTGTTTTTTTTAATTCCATTGATAGAATACCACTGCTGTGAATTAAATCTGACAATGACAAAAATATATCCCTTTCTTGACAAATCTACCTTTATGTAATGATCATACTTATGGTAAGGGTTAAGTGCATTGTCTTACCAATAAAGTAACATCCCGTTCTATTTTTACATTTCTTAACGAACAGTAATAATACATGTACGTAGTCCTAAGGAATAATCTGCTTTATGAAAATACTAAAATAAATGACTAAACTTTTAGTTCGTTTAATCTAATGTGAATAATCGCAGTAAACAATATTTTGTCATAGACCCGAATAAACTTGTTCCGGTTTTGGTCTTATTTACAAATCAGTATTCTTATAAATGAAATGGATTGTTTTTACTAACGCCATGCACATGAGGATAGAGAACTTTGTGGGTATTATCTTTATCTAAGTTAGAATTATAGAGAACAATTGTACATATTTGTTAGAAAGATGCAGATACATTCTGTTAGATAGATGCCCGAAAACATCTTTTGTTAAATTTCTATACATTTCTTAGAAGGATATGGATACACTCTTATTTTATAGATGCCCGACAATCATCTTTTGTTAAGATTTTACAGATGTATTGCATTGATGTTCGAGAGGAAGTCGCTTCTAGATTTAAGTTTAAGTTAATCACAACTTAAAATCCAGCTTAACAGAACTAGATGTACATTTGTGATGGAATATAAATAAGACTATAGTTCGACCGACTACAAGTGCTAAATTACATTTGATTTTAATTTCAACTAACTAAGAACATGACTGTTTACAAACCTATGTCCATTCTTTTGTATGTGTGTGTGTGTGTGTGTGTAAAGACTCAGTAAAAGCAGATAAAATCCAGCCACTGTTTTGCGATACAGTATCTAATAAACATTTTTGTCTTTGTAATTCCTGCAGGCTATTTTGATGAAAATCAGAGCAGTGTGAGAATACTGCTGTCAGTCATGATATCAACAATAGCAGCTGGTTCCTTCATCAGGAATTTTAGCTTATTTTATTCTAAACTTCTTAAGCGATGTAATGACATGTATATAATTTAGAATGATGTAATCATGATGGATTTGACTGACACTCTCACTCCACTGCTGTTCAGACATTCTGTTAGCCTTTCACCAAACTTACTTGTAGTGATATTTTCGCTTTGTGACTAAATATGTCTCTGAGATGATATAGAAACAAGCAAATATTTGAAGGATAAGAAGGCCGTTGGCTATTGATGTTAAGATTGAGATAGTAATATTCTGGTCTTTCTTGTAGACGTGGTAGCCAAGAGTGGTTCTTGGCGAACTTGGCTCTAATTCTACCAGTCCCGGAAATTGTTTCCACGTTGTTATAGGGACATTTTCAATATTCTCATAACACAGCAACAAGCTTTTCATTGTTAAAAGGAACAAATCAGATTTTGTTTACTACTCTTAAGTCTGAAGTCAAAAGAATCAATAATATGTATATCGATTTTCATAACTGAAAATTTCAATTTATTCATTGATCGGTCAAAAATCAACTTGGCAACATAAAACTAAAAGGCTTGATCATGTTTAGGAAATCAAGCCTCTTATCCAGCTGTTACTTCTTACAAAAGGAATAGTGAGCATCCTAACCTGTCTTTCACATGAACGTTCTGCTTCAAGTATTTGTGAATGCCTGATTCACCAAGCTTCTATAGCATGTAGCTAGACCCATAATTATACAATGTTCAGGACAACTGCCTTGCAGGTCAGTGAGTTCGGTCATCTCACAAGTAAGTTTCTTTAATTGCTGTCTGTCTTAGAAGAAAGGACTCTAGTTTAATGCAGAAGGGGCAAAAGTTGTAAACTGTCTTCTTCCACTTCCATCAATTACTAAAATTAAGTCTACTACTTTACAAGCATTGATCAAGGCTTCTATAGGTTTTGTAAATTATTTGTTTACAACATCAAATTACCTTCTAAAACAAGTGAAATATAACCTGAATAAATACATACAGCTAAAACTGTTTTCACAGGTAAATCATTCGCGTTTACATAGTCAACACAAATTCTACGCCATATTTCCACATGTGTGAAAAATAATTACTATATTCAAAACAAAATTAAGAATGCAAATACGGTAATATCCACAAAGTACGAAATAGTTCTGTTCTATAAAATAAATAAAAATCAAAACGTGAAGAAACATATAAAAATAGGTACCAATGTCTTTCGTTCTGCCCCCCGCTAGTACAGCGGTATGTCTCCGGATTTACAACGCTAAAATTAGGGGTTCGATTCCCCTCGGTGGGCTGAGCAGATAACCCGATGTGGCTTTGCTGTAAGAAAAACACAAAAACATACACACGTCTTTCGTTCCAAATAAAGTATTCGCGATTTCACTTTATAATGTAAAATACGCAAAATTTAACAATATTTCAGTTGCCACAATTCATCCACCAATATGTTTCTTTCTGGAATGTCTTTGTTCATAGGATAGTCCATATTTCATTCTTTTCAAATCTAATTAAGTACAAGGGATGTATATCCCTATCTTGAAACTAAATGGTAAATTCCAGATATGAACACATCTTTATTATCTGAAAGTAGGAGTATTTTGTGTCAAAAATGGCTGTTACACATCTTTCTTAAAAATGATAAATGTTTAGGTAAATCATACTTCCTACGTAACACCAAACAATGTCAAATGTAGTTCTAATACAGTTTGTTTCACCCCGACTTTATATTGGCTGTGGTTATTACGAAAGTACTTCAGTTACACATATATATAAACACTAGGCTGACTAAAGTCACAAGTAATATGGCCGTCATTGAATATCTATCACATCACGTTATTGTTCTTTCCTGCTAGGTACGCCACCTAGACTCTACACTTACTTAATCAAAGACATATATCTTTTGCTATAATGTAAATTGTCTCAATAATAATTTATATATAAAGTAACTCTATTCTACTGCCTGCCAATATTTACCACAAACCTTTATCTCAATGCTAAGAAACAGGAGTTGCAAGGTCCTTTCAGCTCACTGTCGTATCAAAATTCACACTTACTTCAACAATTGAAGGCAACCATCAATGCTCTAGCATCTTAGTTAAGATAGCTACATCTATTTGTGCTTATCTCTGCACATAGAAATAACACTGTAATTTGCTGAATATTTTACGTGATTATTACAAGACCTCTCATTGACATATTTCTCATCAGTTTAGAAAGTAAGTTTCAGAGCTTCATATCAGTTATTGATTCATCAATCATTTAATAGTTCAGATAGCACGGAAAACACATAATGCTGTTGATTTGTGAATTAGCTAACCATCCTCACTTCTGTTAATTTAACCCATTATTATTAGGAAGTTAATATCAATATTTAATTCAAACAAGTTATCTCATCATCATCTAACTCATCCTGTTCGTCCATCTCTTATTCATAACCTAACCATAATGACATTGGGGTTCAACTTGTACACAAGATCTGCCATTGCAAATTGTAGGTCACCTCTTTGAAAAGTTAAGATTTTTAGCTACTTACGTGCTGAATGTATGTATTTTACCCATACACAGTCACTGGGATCAAACTCTAATTCACTACGTTTTTTGTTGTAACGCCGTTTCCAATGTACAGCTCCTTTATAAAACTGCTTATATGCATATTTATGTGCATCAATTATTGCAGAATACAGCACTACATGTTTATTGTAATAAACTAATGGAGCCTTGCAATATGTCCAAACATTCATCTTTTAACAACAACAAGAAGCATTGATGTTGGTTACCATATTCACTAACGTAAATACTATGTAGAACCTTAATGGATCATTCTTCTTCAGAGAAACTATTGTAAAGAACGACTAAGCCACTCTCCAAAAATTCTATTATTCAATGTTCACTCTTAGTGTAAACAACAGCCTAATTCTTCACGGAAGCCTTCATGACAATCGTTTTTTCAGTAGGTCATCTGGATTTATGTGGTGAAGTATTAATGTTGTCTTATCTGAATGTCTATCTCTATGTTGAGTTCGTACTGTTAGCACAAATCTCATCCAGTGACTTCCAACACTCAGGAAACCATTTATTGGCTTTTGAAAGTAGTCAGTGATTCTAACTCTACAGCTACGTTTTACTTCTGTTTCTGTTCCCATACCAGTTGATCAATCCAGCTTTCATTGAATAACCAAATGTCCATAATTATACTGAACTGCGCTCATAGAAAACATGAAATACCACTAGAAATCCAGTACCAACATGCATTCTTGTAGTCGGCTGATTTCATGCTCAAAACAGATTGGTTTTCACTGAATATTCCTTTCACAGAATGACAGTTTGTCTGTTGCATGAAAAAACAAACTGACTAATCTCTTTCACAGAAAATCAGTACCATAGATCTTAATGTAGATAAAAGATAACTACCTGAGTTCAATGAGTATCAGTGACAATACCGAGTGAAAAACACACCTCTTTTCACGTGTAGTTTATCACCATTTGTTCGAAAGAAGTTCATTTTAACTCGCCAAAGTGATGACTTTATTTGGAACATTGAATACAAAGCAAAGTTGGAGAAAATCTAGGTTGATTCAATGTCAACTATGGGCTCAATCTCTCGTCCATTCATCATCATATGCAACTAACACGTGATTCTAAGCCTTTGAATGTCTCGAACATCAACACAATGCTTTTGGGTGCAAGTGGAATGCTGCTGCTACCTTAGTTGGTAGTCACAGACAACTTCAGCTATATTAATTTAAATTAAATGAAGATATTGCAAGCAGTGATTGGCATTAACCCTCCAGCATTTGCTGTGCCATTAGACATAGTGGAAGCGAGGTCTCTATGCCCTGTTGAATATGATATGAACAGTCTCAAGTCCAGTGACCTGGTAAGATACAAGGTAAATTTTCAGTCCCCAACAGTCTAAACCTCTAGCTACCAGCTGCATTTATGATGCAGCCATACCAAATAGGTCTTGTGAATGCTACTGTTCTATAAAATCACCCTGATTGCAGTATAACCATTTTGCAGTACCTACGTCAGTGGAGAACCTTTTAACTGAGTTTTAGTAGCCGTTTACAACCCTTGAATTTGCTGTTACTTCTTCGTTTCTATTACTCGGTGCAAAGTGGTTACCTTGATCTGTGTTCCTCTGCCAACATATTACATGGTACAATCTACCAGAAGAAACTGAAGAGAAGTTAAGTTCCTCTTTCACTATCCCTTTAAGCACTAGTGTATTAATCCACTTTACATTTTCATTATTATGAAATCGAAATAGTGGCGTATGTTAGTACTTAGTTGTTTTCCTTTTTACTGGTGTACATTTTAATGAATATGTGATCCTTGGATAAGGTCAGAAAGAGATATTCATTGTTTCAATATTCTATATCCATCTCATCTTCAGACTCATCCTTTGATCAGAAGTTGATTTTAAATAAATATGCCTCACAGTCGAAAAACATCAGATCACACTAATGGTTTGCAGAACTATATTGAGATCCTGGTTCTCCAACTAGTACTGTTTTGGCTCATGTTATCAGACATCATCCGTCTTATGCACCTGACCTACCTCCCTGGCCACAGAAAGATTTGATCTGACGTCCTATAGAGACCACCCCAGTGGGTTTTTGGATGTTTAATTCTTTCCAGCGCGTATATTACGATTTTATGTACAGCATTACATTTTAAAATACTCTGTTTGATCAAGGCTCAAATAACCTACAGAATAAAACCATAACTGGAATACTCAGGTGTATAAATTTGTTATAAAATAGTAAAATCATTGTTTTTTTCAGAGCTCCCTACCTTATTAAACCATGGTTTTATTTCTTTTTTACGCTGAGTAATATTATTAGACTAATTTTATTGGTATTTCTATTCGTTGGCAGGTATTTGCACTTTACAAAAATTGCGTTGGTGATTCAAACACTTTTACAGTGAACATTACTCCATATGAGTTTAACGGTTAGGTAAGGAATTTATAGATGACATTTTTTATTGTTTTGAAATTCAACAGGAATAACTTGTAAATATCTTTGATCCATCATATTTTTTCGATGTTACATATATATGTTTATTATATTTGAAAATCTCTTTCAGCAAAATTAGCTATAGCATGATGGCATTAGATTTTGATTTTATTATTGCTAATAACCATGCGTGAAATCTCGTTTCCAGATTAACAGGTAGTATAAAACTGAAACTTTATTTTAAAAATTTAAACTGATTTTCAAAAGTGTTCACTAATTAACATGCTTTATGCGTGATCTGTCCTTTTTTTTCAAGTGTGACAATATTTATGAATTATTAATCTTTAATAATGCAACCTCAGAAGTGGTCAATATAACTCCACTAGACTGGATAAGACTGTGTCAGTCATTGTCATCCTATGCTCCTCATACATATATATAGAACGTACCTAAGAAAAGTAAAGTTGGTAAAACAATCAAGTTACACTTAACTGTATTAAATTCTTAACTTGAAATTTATTCAAGAACAGACATCGCTTACATCTTAAACAGCAAGAGCCCTTAATCTAAACGATAGCTTTTTCTTGTCCAGGGGTTCCCAACCGGTGGGTCGCAAAGCCTTGGCAGGGGAGTCACGTAGCCTTGTTAAAAGTAGCTTGGGATAACATTAATTTTATTTCATCAATTACATTTTTTTGTTTCGGTCCAAAGCAAAACGTGTGCTACGTTAGTTCAGTGTCATTAGGTAATATTATGGGTGTATGTATGTGTACCTGTGAGTGAATGTGTATGTGTCTACAACTGTATGTATGTGTTTGCTAGTGAGTAGCGAGTATGCGCATGTACGTATGCTTATGTGTCTGTTTAGCTGTGATTAAGTGTGAGTTTGTGTGTGTTTGCCATCTACACGTGAGTCACATGTCCGTTGTTGATTGGTGGATGACGAATCGCGCGACTGGCCACGCTCTCTTCCCTCCCAATACTTACCCCATCATTACTCTACTTGCACCCCCACAAGTAGTCAGTGTAAGATCTACAGTTGCCAAAGCGTTCATTATTTAACATTTTTATTTTATTTTAACAAGGAGATAAGTAAGCAGTAGAGGTGAGTTGTGTCCATGGCTGAACGGCACAGATACTCAGAATGCTACCTCAACATTGGCTTCACCACTGTGCTCGCCAACGACAGCATCGAGAAACCACAGTGTGTTTTGTGCCATGCTGTCCTGAGTGCAGAGTCAATGAAACCATCAAAACTCAAGCGACATCTCGAGACGAAACATCCAGAACACGCAAAGGAGGGTTTGGATTTCTTCAAACGGCATGAACGGTGTCTTAAAAGTCAAAGAATCGACAGAAGTGGGTCGTTTCAGCAGCAGAGTGCAGCCGCAGTGGAAGCTTCACATGAGACTGCATTCGAAATTGCTAAACAAAAAAAAGTCTCACACGATTGGAGAAACACTTCTTAAACCCTGTATGATGAAAGCAGAAAATCTTATTCTTGGAGAAGCCAGTGCAAAGAAGAGGGAGCAAGTTTCCCTGTTAAATAATAAAATACAGAGGCGCACTTCTAAAATGTCTATGGATGTGAAGGAACAGGTTTTGACTGAAATCAAGGGTTCACCTTTGTTCTCCTTTCAGCTCGACGAGTCAACAGATGTAGGTTCATGTTCTCAGTTGCTTGTCTTCGTGAGATACATTAATTCAGGTGACATCAAAGACGGATTCTTATTCTGCAGTGCACTTGAAACCACAACAAAAGCTGATGATGTCATGGAAAAAGTTTCAACTTTTTTTCAAGACGAAGATCTTCAATGGGAAAACGTGTGTGGGGTTTGTACAAATGAGGCACCGGCTATGCTGGGATCGAATTCAGGATTCCAGTCGAGAGTGAAGAAGCTAGCACCTCAAGCAAATGGCATCCACTGCATGATTCACCGATATGCTCTCGCCAGTAAGACTCTACCTGCCTCTCTGTAGGAAGTGCTTAAATCTGTAATCAAAATTGTAAATTATGTGAAGACTCAAGCACTCAACACTCGCTTGTTCAAAGAACTGTGCAAAAACATGAATGCTGACCACGAAGTCCTTCTCTTCTACACAGCAGTATGTTGGTTGTCGAAAGGAAACGTTATTAATCGTGTCTTTGAAATGAAAGATGAAATAAAGCTATTCCTGGAGACTCAAGAAAGGAAATATCTTGTAGCTCACTTCAAAGACGAAGCATGGAATAAAAGGGTTGCGTACCTAGCCGACATTTTTGACCAGCTGAACAAGCTCAATTTGAAGCTTCAAGGAAGAGAAACACATGTCCTCCTGCAAATTCTCCTATAAATTTGGCATTTATTAACTGCTAAATCATCCTATCGTAATTAACACCGTCAGTTTACCTTAGTCAGCCATATACCTAAATCTACCATATTAGGCTGGCGTATACTTTGGTTTCAGCATTTCGCATCGCATTGAAATCAGATATTATTATACTTTTTCATTGTCATATTTTTTTACAAAGGTGAAACTATATATGTGTAGTAGATGTATACGTTTTTTTGAAGTTGTAAAGTCTCGTTTTGATAACTAAAATGTTTTTTTCATTACAAGTTTGGACTTGCCGATTTTAACGCAATCCTTTCTTTCGAGGCTATTGAAATAGTTTTTACATATATTCGTGCCCGAGTTTGTGTAGCATAATATATAAGTTTAAGTATTCATTTAATGTATTTGTATATACACACACAGTGTATAAGTGTTTTCCGATTGCTTAATGTAAACACAATGCAGGTAACCCAAGTCAATGTATGCTATTTTATTCTCTCTCTCGTTATGAAAGTTTGACATCATCCACCTGGGAGAGAATGTGTTTGATAGGTTTGAAATCAAGTCATCTTATTTCTTCAGTTATGTTACTTTATGTAGAATGGATTTAGAGTTATTGAACTCGCACGAATATGTGGTACTTTGTAAAATATTTACCAGAAATTATGACTGATCAAGAATCTTAAAAAAAAAAAAAATAATTCTTACGAATTTATTGGTAGAGCTAAACAGTCTGTAGTATCGAATCGTTTGCGAACATTTTTTTGGGGGGGGGTTCACAGATTAAACTGATCAATAATGACAGGTGTTGATGCTCGGTCGATGGTCTGAGATTAATTATACAATATTTTGAAAACGACATACTTATGTGTTCTTTAACTTAAAATGTATAGAGAAAGGGGCTTGGCTTACCAAGTTAAGAAATATTACATACGGTCATTAAATGAAACATAACGTAAAAATTAATTAAATATAAATTACGAACGATTATTTACAAAACCCTAAAAGATCATACTGCTAGGTGATTGGTGTACATACCTACATATTCTTTAAATTATTTACATTAGTAGTCACCTTTGGGTAATGTAGCCTATTCTGGTAGTAATGTTATTTTATTATTTTAGCTAATACTATGTTAAACGGTTACTATGAATTTTAGTCCAAAAATTAAGTTATTTATTATTGTATTAACGTTATTCTGTTCTTTCTTTTGTTAATTTGAGGGTTCGAATCTCCGTCATACCAAACATGATCACTCTTTCAACCGTGGGGGCATTATAATATTACGATCAATACCACTATTCGTTGATAAAAGAGTAGTCCAAGTGTTGGCGATGGGTGGTGATGACTAGCTGCCTTCCCTCTAGTCTTACACTGCTAAATTAGGGACAGCTAGCGCAAATAGCCCTCGAGTGCCTTTGCGCGAAATTAAAAAACAAAACAAACCTTTTTTGTTGTTGTTTTGAATTAAGCACAAAGCTACACAATGGGCTATCTGTGCTCTGCCCACCACTGGTATCGAAACCCGAATTTTAGCGTGTAAGTCCGTAGACATACCGGTGAGCCACTGGGGGCATAAAACAAACCCTTCTTTTGTATTTAGTAACGTGAAACTTAAAATATAAGTTTACACGTGTTTGTGTTTATTTTTACAGTCAAGACATACACCCTTGTGCAAATTAATTGAAACAAGACGGAAAATTACTATTTTTTTCAATTTTTGGCATTTTATTTCTAATAATCCAAAAATTGCTCTCAAATTAATACATGATATGACCGCCTTTATTTTTCGGAAGATCATTAATCCGCTTTGGCATCGAGTCCACGAGTTGACTGCAATCTTTACTAATTTTTGGATCGCGGTACCACATCTCAATTATGGCCTCAATTAGCTCATCTTTCGTAGTACAGTCTTTTCCCTTTAGTCTTTCTTTACAAGTCGCCCAAAGATTTTCAATAGGATTTAAGTCCAGAGAGTTTCCAGGCTAGTCCAGCATCTTTATTCGTGTTGTAGTCATAAAATTTTTCACAAGTTTCGATGTGTGGTACGGAGTCAGATCTTGCTGAAAAATGCCAGATCCATCTGGAAATCTCTTTTTCTGGAACGACTCTTCTCTGTAAAACTTCGATGTATTGTAGTCCTCGCATCATACCTTCTATGATATGTAAGCCTCCGACTGCATAGTAGCTGAAAAAGTCCCAAAACATCTTCTTCAAAGGATGTTTTACGAACAAATTGATGTGAGATTCTCGAAGTTTCTCACCTCAAGATCTGCGAATATGCAGACTTCTCTGACTCTGTACGAAGAAATGAGTGTCATCACTGAATAACATCTTCTTTCATTGTTCTTGTGAAGCCTGGCATGGCCGAGCGCGTTAAGGCGTGCGCTCGTAATCCGAGGGTCGCGGGTTCGCGCCCGCGTCGCGCTAAACATGCTCGCCCTCCCAGCCGTGGGGGTGTATAATGAAACGGTCAATCCCACTATTCGTTGGTAAAAGAGTAGCCCAAGAGTTGGCGATGGGTGGTGATGACCAGCTGCCTTCCCTCTAGTCTTACACTGCTAAATTAGGGACGGCTGGCACAGATAGCCCTCGAGTAGCTTTGTGCGAAATTTCAAAACAAAAACAAACATTGTTCTTGCATCCAGTTCTTGTATTTCAGACCCCATAGAGACTGTATTTTCTTCATTGAGTTGGTAAGAAGTTGTTTTTTGACTGGTTTCCTTGCCCTTCTAATGCAATTTTGAATGATCTAATATTCCTCAAAATTTCGATATATATCCGTAGATCGACCGTACTACAAAACACAGCTAATGACGCCGTCTGTGTGAAAAAAATGACGATTACAGGAAATCAGCGGGTCCAGCGAGCCTACACCGGTCGCCATTGCTGAAAATATTGTAAAATGACCATTTGTTTCAATTAATCTGCGCAAGAGTGTGCAATGGATAGCTAAGCATAATAATTAATCATTAAAATTTACGTGGAAAGAATAAATTATTTCGGCAAACCGACTCGCTTACTTCACACGAAACATCCTGTGATGTAAATATTGTCCTCTAATGGTGGATCAAATATTATTCTTGTAGAAATAAAATCATTACACTTTGTTTTCTAGTGTTTTTTTCATTTACATCAAATACATGTAAAGAGATTTACACCTGTTTCAGAGAACTACATGAGTAATTACAATGTGTGATTTATGCAAACCATGATGCAGCAAAATGTGTAACTTTAGTCAAATTGTGTTTCAAAATGTACAACTTACGGCAAACTCTGATGCGAAATGCGTAATTTAAGACAAACTGTGATGTAAGATATGGAATATGGTAATAACGTAGTGCATTATTAAGTAGCGGATACTTTGTAATGGGAATGGTGTAAACAACACTCCATGAATATGGTGCCAATCTGTATGTGATTAAGAACTGCTATCGCACATCATGTAGACAGTGTTTTCCCATTGAGTTCTTAATTGTCCCCTCAGCTACAAAGCTAGAATACAAGGTTCGAATCACCGCAGTGGACACATTAGATAGTCTAATAACATTCGCTCCAATGTAAACAAAAACCAAAAACATATAAATTATTTCTAAATAAACTCTGACTTTTATTTTAAGGCAGGATCATTCCCTCAACCAGAGGCAAAGTAACAAGGTAAGAAGCAAGAAACTACTGTAAATGTTGCTTGAAAATGTTACTTAAACAGTTGAAAATTCCGTAACATATTGTATCCAAATATCTAATCCAACGTATTTCAGTTTAGATTTATGAGCAGTTAAAGAGACACGGGTCTTCACGGTGGCCGCACAACCATATCAGCAATGATCTTTCTCTCTCTCTCTCTCACACACGCACGCACGCACGCACGTTGATTATCTCTTTTTTGATTCCTAAATCAAATCATGAAACCATTCTTCGTTGTCTGTTTGAAGTTTGACATTTCGTCCTTCCTCGTCTAATCTGAGGCCTAGTATGGCCAAGTGATTAGGGCGTTCAACTCGCAACCTGAGAGTCGCAGATTCGAATCCCCGTCACACCAAATATGTTCGTCCTTTCAGCCGTTGGGGCGTTACAATGTAACGGTAAATCCCACTATTCGTTAGCAAAAGTGTAGCTCAAGAGTTAGTGATGATGAATAGCTGCCTTTCCTTTAGTCTTACACTGTTAAATTAGGGACGGCTAGCGCAGATAACTCTTGTGTAGTTTTATGCGAAATCCCAAACCAAACCAAAATCTTCTAATCTGATACAAGGCTACTATCGCTACTCTCTTTGTCAGCACAAAACCTGTTGTTAATGTTTCCACAACAAAGGGTTTTAGGAAGTCTATCGTTGTCGCATTCACAGTATATGTTGCAAGTCGACCATTTCGAAACGTTGCACAAACTCGAAGGAACAAATGGTGATTTATGATTACATGCCGAAGGCTAGTAAAATTTCAGTGACAGTCATCGTGGCTCGAGCTATCTGCTGAAAATCTATTTAGCTGGACTAAGAACACAGAATGAAGAAGAAGAAGCGGACCCTTCAGTTACCCAACAAGTTCTGTCATATCTCTGCAAATGTTTATCCGAGTTAGAAACTGTAATTGATAAACTTTGTCATAAGATGCACCATACGTGAACGTCATACCAAAACTTGGTTTCATGTTCTTCTCTACGACATACCTCAACTTACCTAACCTTTAGCTATTCCTCTGGGTAAAACAATGCTAAATAATGAACGTCACTATAACCTTCCGCAATATACTATTAACTAATATCGACGTTACTATTCTCGACGGTAGTACAATCCTGAGTCATGCTAACTTTAGTAGTTCTTGATAATATGGTTATAACTCGTGTAGTCTTCATCTATTATTTGGATAAGAATAAAATAACTTTCTCAGATATTACCAGATCTTCAATTATACCATTTTCGTAGATCGCTATTATAATACTGCTGAAGCTTGATCTGTCAGATTTTGAGTATTGGTAGTAAGTGCAGACAAATAGCAAAAGCATGGAAAATACAAGGTAAAATGTCGCTGTTTTATAGACACAATAAAACTTGCAAATTATACAGACTGATTTAACTTAAGGGGAAAATAGATCATTGAAGCACTGTACGTATTCACGAATAAAGAAAAAATATCCAAAAAGGAAGTCAATGTAAGGATGACCAATCCCAATCCTTCAAAAAGAACGGAAATAAGATAGCAGGGATGGCATTTGCATCATCCCTGTATAATAGAACAGGCAAGAATTAAGATTTATAATTAATATGTATATATAACTAATTCATTCATTCTCTCCTACCTTGTTTGCACTGTTTTTGAATGATTGATATTAGCCATTCTCACTTTTTAAATTTTTTTTCTTCACTTGTTTTTCTTAATGCAGTGTTTTAATAGAAATGGGAAGGTTGTACTTTTAATATTTATTGTTTATCTGTTATTAGTTAGTAACTGTTGTTCCACCCTGTATTTAAGTTATTTACAGAAATAATAAATGTATGTATGAAAGCTGACTACAAGGAGTAATGATAACACTATTTACCCTAGAATTATGATTTTTTGTTCTAATAGTTATTAATAATACTTATAAAAGCGGATACTCCGTTTGAAACCATGTCACGTCGACGAAATTGATTGACGCCATTGTTTTGTTTTTGAGTCGTTACGTAATAGAAAAGAAGCAAATGAAAGAAGATCGAGAAATTTAAACTTTTGCATTAACATTTACAGATATTCCCAGAACTTGTAACTCAGTCGTTACGTATATATACATATTGCTATAAAATGAAACAATGCCCAGTATCGTAAAGTTCTGATAAACCACTGCTAACATATTTAAAATACGATTTTGATAAACAGTCCTAATTATCCCTACTGAGGCAGTGCCTGATGAGGGACAAGATGTTCGTACTTATTTCCAACTAGTCTACTAAGGGCTTTACTATGTCATTTAAGCACAAAAAACCATCACAAATAGGTAGTAAAGCAAATGTTAATATGGGATGTCTTTGTTGTTTTGCAGAAACTAATATTTTTAACACAGCTAAAACATTAAGAGAAGTTTTAGCTGTTTCATTTGCTTTTAAACACTTCACCAATAGCGCTAGAAACCTAACTCAGAATATTAGTGCGGTCATAACGATTGTAATGTAACTCTTGTTGATGGTAGCACCATATTACTACATTTTACCCTTTAAATTAATTTTTACATACAGTTGAAACTGTTTTTTGAAATAGAAGTACATGAAAAAGCACTCGATTTACGGGTTCTTATGCGTTATTACATATATATTTTGAAAAACTTGTTTTGGAAGAAATATATTGTGAAGATATGTATTCATATTTATTTATTTTTGAATTTCGCACATAGTTACACGAGTGCTACCTGCGCTAGCCGTCCCTAATTTAGCAGTGTAAGGCAGCTAGTCATCATCATCCATCGCCAACTCTTGGGTTACTCTTTTACCAACGAATAGTGGGATTGCCGTTACATTATAACGCCCCCACGGCTGAAAAGGCAAACATGTTTGGTGCGACCGGGATTCGAACCCGTGACCCTCAGATTACGACTCGAACGCCTTAACTTACCTGGCTATGCCGGGCCGTAAAGATAAATAATAAATATATAAGCTTGAGTCAACACAAACTTACATAGTCATTGCTTTTTGCAAGAGGTTAATTTAATTTTTCCCAACTTCTTTGCGTGCATGTGTATATCTTAAACAAATGTAATCTTAGTTTATTATATTTATTGTTGAAGTTTTTTATTTAGGTAAAAATATTTTAAAACTGTTTTATGGTATCTGTAAAATCTCAAAGAAAACAACTACATCAGTATAATACCTGTAGGTGGCACATGCAGCACGTGATGATAATGTCACAAATCTAAATATCAAGTTACCAGTTGAAAAACCTGTTAGTTTGTTGAATAACACTCTTTGGAATTTTATATTGGTTTTGTATCCATTTCACTACGTTGCTTCCAGTTAAACTTTCGTATCGTATTTACCAATTTTCCTAAAGCTAGGACATAACACACGTTCTTAATCCTTTGTCGCCTAGCTAAATGTGAAACCTTATTGAACAATTTATCAGACAACAGCTTTCAATTCACTATCACTCATTATAACAATAATAAAGTTAAATGTTAACAATGGCTTTAAAAAAATAAAGATTTCTACCCTGTTCTTTTTCTCCGCATTCTCTCGTGATACACTTTCCTTTAATCCTTATTAACTGGCCATATATTTATCATATGCTTTCAGAAATACAACATTCCCATATCAACGATGGAAGAAGCTCCGTTGGTTTCAGATCTCATGATTTCTAAATTCTCACCTGTGGACTTTTTTTTTGATACGACAATTGATGAAGACCAGGTAAGAGTAGATTAAATCACTTTTTAGAGCTGCAAAAATTGTTATGAAGCCAAATAATGACTTACCTCAATAATACTTATCTTACAGATTTATTAGTTTTCAACAATACGTTAAATAAAAGTTACCAGAGAAGATTTATGGTTTCATTTAATGGTAATAATTCTTCATACATATTTTGTATTTTTCGTCAACTTTACAGTACGGTTTTCATTTTCTTTCTTTCTCATATGGTTCGTTAAATATATTCTCAAGTCTAATTTGAAATGTAAGCCTTAGGTCTTCAAAAATTAAATGGTACTATGAGGTTTATCATGAAGTAAATTAAACTTGGTAGCATTTCAATAGTGAATAAAATTAACTTTTCTGTTACATATAAATCTAATTATCACACATACCCACATTTCTATCTGTGAGTGAGTATTTTCTTATAGCAAAGCCACATGGAGCTATCTGCTGCGTCCACCGAGGGGCATCGAACCTGATTATAGCGTTATAAATCCATAGACTTGCCGCTGGACTAGCGGGGGGGGGAGTTTATCTGCAAGTAAATCAAAATTATCTGAAAACATATACAAGGTTTGATATGAAATATTTGAAATTCAACATCAAAGTGTCTTCAGAAATGTAAGGTTTTAGTCATACTTGGCCTTGCTTATAAGTATTTAAAAGGTCGAGTCATTTCAATAGAACGAACACTATTGAACAATGAGAATGTCGCACAACAGAGGAGAAGGCAATTCTGTAATATCAGTGTTAGATAAATCTTTACGTTATGCATATTTTTCTGTCAAATATAATGATTAATAAAGATAAATATTTTATTCAGTTGTCCTTTAAGATAAGAATAGTTATGATTTACACTAATAAATTTTAAAATAATCAAAAATGGTTTAAAAGAAAAATATCTAAACATTATTACTTATGTTTATCTTCGCTACTGAAGGTGGGAAAAAGTTTGTTTTGTTTTGAATTTCGTGCAAACTACACGAGGCCTATCTGCGCTAGCTTTCCCTAATTTAGCAGTGTAAGACGAGAGGGAAGATGGCTAATCGTCACCACCGCCGCAAACTCTTGGGGTTACCACAGCTAAAAGGAGTGACCATGTTTGATGGGACACTAATTCAAACCCGCGAACCTCAGATGGCGACTCAAGCACCCTAACCACCTGGTCATACCAGATGCTACATTTTCACCTGCGCACACGTGTGTCTGTATGTGTGTTTCTCAGAAAGATTTCTCTACAACGGCTGAATGTATTTGCACGGAAGTCGGTATCCACTTGTACAATGACCCACCTTGAAAGTTAGTTTTTGAAGAATCAAAGGTCGATACCCTAATAATATTACAAAACAATTCCTATCTGTTTATACGATAGTCCATCGTTCAGACTGTTTTTACTCTATAGCTCAGTCAAAAACGATTCGATTTTGATGAAACTTGGTGGACAACTGCAGAGCATCCCAGTGGCACATTGGTATGTCTGCAGAATTACACTGCTAAAAACCGAGTTTCGATACCCTTAGTGTACAGAGCACAGATACCCCTTTGTGTAGCTTTGTGCTTAACACCAAACACCAAAGCAGCGATATCTGTAAAATATTATTCCATATAAATCTCCATTGATAACGATGGATATATGGCCAATTTTTTAATTTTTGAGGGTCAAATATGATAGTTTTGTAATGGAGGTATGTAATCTACTGAGTA
Organism: Carcinoscorpius rotundicauda; assembly: GCA_011833715.1. NCBI lineage: Eukaryota > Metazoa > Arthropoda > Merostomata > Xiphosura > Limulidae > Carcinoscorpius > Carcinoscorpius rotundicauda. The sequence goes on along the minus strand of CM022395.1, from coordinate 11,387,904 downwards.
CCCCGCTAGTTGTAAATGAGTTTTCCCCATTTATTCAAAAGTTAGCGAAGGTCTGTAAGGATTTTGCAAATTGTGTCATTAAATAATAATAATACATACATAGATATATAATCTGCAATAACTACAATTACTTCTTTGTATAACATGGTATGTTCAAATATTATTTATGCAAAAAAACAAAACAAACAGTAATTTAGTTATTTATGTGAAGGAAGTTTTGTATTTAGAATGTGGTATCTCTCAGATAACCCACAGAGCAGAAAAGATGAAACTGGTAATAACTGTAAGTTGTCAAACCTCCAACATAAGAGCAGATTTTCCAACAAGTTGCAATGGGTATATCACAAGTAATAAGATAAGATGCAGATCTATACAAATAACACAGGTTTGTTAATGCTTTCACTGTAAAATTAATTGTACAAAACTCAACAAACCACAGTCAACAATTGGATAAGTGATCTTCTGTGTGTCTGTAGAACTGGTAAAAGATTTAAAGAATTTGACAAAAATAATCTTATTATCAGTTTTATCCCTCATGTATATCAAACTGAAATGTAAAATATTAACTGTTAATGGGAAGTGTCAACACTTGAAATGTAACAAAAAAAAATAATGCAATTCCAAAGCATACCCTCAGTGATATCCAAGATTCTACCTTGAATTTCACTACAAATATCTGACAAAGCTTTGAACACTTTATGTGGAGTAGGCAACTAATGTTTCTGTCAAGAATTTCATCTTTTATTTGCTTAAAATAAAATGAGGTACACTTGAGAGTCCAACAGATGGGAGAATAAAAATTACTCAAGCATCTTGAATACAAGTTCTCCAGGAGCAATGGTGTTCAATTTAAATAAAACTAAAATTTGTAAAGTACAAAATACAATACATTACACTGGGAGTAAGTGATCATGTGTATTAAAAAATAAAGGCATGAAACTAACAAGCTTTGTGATATTTTCTGATATTCTGCTTTCTGGGTCCAGTAATAACATCAGGATTTAAGAGGAAATTTGCTGGGTTTTCTGAATCTAAAAACTTGAGTGAGAAAAAACAGAGATGCTTGATGTTAGGTGAAATAATTTTTATTAATTACACAACAAAAAACAATGTCCATACTTAGTAGACAGTCACACAATCTGAGTACCTACTGGAGATTTTCTTCTCTCCAAATGAACTACTGGAAAATTAATAATGTAGAAAGCCAAAGAGAGCTGAACCATAAAAATGAGATTTTTTTGTCTCTTATGACCACGTGTTCTATCGTTGTCTGGAACACAGATATATCACCAATTAAAGAAGCCCACTGTTACCTTTGTACTTAATTACAAACAAACATATCTGATCAAGAAGTATATTAACAAAGTATGCTCAAATGAATAACACTGAAAATAACAGCACCATTTTGACTAAAATTTAGAGTGCATTTTAAGAAAATGAAACCTGTTGAACATTATTTAAAATTTTATACTCTTTTAACAACAACAAAATAAAACATCCTTTAATGAAAAAAGCACATAAAGTAACTTTTAACATCTAAGAAATATACACTCACATGCACTAAAAGTAAAACTTAAACAAAAAGGTGAAAAAACACAACAAATACAATATGCAGATATATTATGCAATTTAAGAGTGAACAGGCTAACAGCATTAAGATAAAACAAAAAATTCTTTAAAATTAATTACTTATTCAAATTAATTTAAAGATCATACTTTATTTCACTGCCTTTAATAATGACAAATCATCTCTACCTCATATACAAGGCACATACTAGCTATCGAAATCGTTATGACAAGGAGGACTAAGACCTTTCCTTGGTAAATGAAGGTAAAGACAAGAAAAAAATAGCTTTTCTTAAGTCATGAAGTATACATTTTGTGGCATAAACCAAACAAAAGAGAATCATGTATTTACAAATTGTCATTTACCTTTTATACTCATGAACATGCACAATAACAATGAAATAAAAAGAAACACTTATAATTAATGCTGAAGTAGAAAATGGAATGTTACACATTCAGAACATGTATATGTATATACCCCAAGAAATAGTGAGAGCACACCGTTACATTACTACACCAATAATACTAATAGTAAAAAACTCCAAATGAACTCAAAAAGTGTTAAGGCTGTATCCTTTCTTCTTTCATGCACACACCCTTACATATTAAAAATAAAGCATTATCATTAATACATTTAAGAAACAAACACAATTCCCTTCTCCCAAAAATGTACAAATTATCTCAAAATAAGTTAGTTAAATATGCAAAATGTTTAGCTTATCCAGAGGCTTTGGAAATTTCACTACCCTCACTTAAACTCCACAAGTAGATCCTCCAAAAGCACTATGTAATATTCATAAGTTTGTGGGACCACACACCTGCATTTGTTTGTATACATATTAGTGGCTACATCAATGTAGTGTCATAATAACTGTTAAGTGCTCGAGTAGTTAATTACTCTTCATCCCTAATCACTGCATGATTCACTTTAGTACTTCTCAAATTACCTCCTAAAATTATCTGCAGTAAAAATGATAGGGTCAGCACAAGGATATCAATCTCCACTCATTTACATTTCATGTTTCAAGAAATAAATAATTACTAAAAATTTTAGTTAGGTCAAGACTTTTTGAACCAAATGTTTATTTTACCCAGGATTCAAATTCACGCTGTCAATACTGTACTTCAGTATAGACTCAGAACAAACACAATTTACTCATAATTTGTAGATCCAGCATATTCTCCAGCAAATAAGCAATAAATCTAGTGAATACAAGGAAATGTGTTCCATAAAGTTTTCACCAATCAGCGAGGTTATGGAAAAAGTAAGATGATGTTTTGACTCATAGAATTAATTCAATAACTCAGAAAGTGAAGGCAACAATATATTTTATTCACTGATTTTTCAACCATATGACCATAGTAACTTTGTTATCAGGTGAAAACCACACAATATAGTTAATTTATTATGCACTGTGATTTAGCTGGCAGCTTGGAAATAAATGAGTTAGACTTCCTTTCAGTACAAGATTGTATAGAACAGATTTTCCTAACTTTATAATTAAGTGAAAATCACAAACTATACATTATATAGCATACATATGAAGGCTGTAAAGGAAGGAATGGGCTTCCTTTAAGCCTATAATCACTCAGATCAGTAACTGTCCTAACACTTTACACTTCAACAGATATCATCAAATACCTTGTGAATATCTTTTTAAAAAAACAACAACTCTCTCCAATAGCTCAAAAAGCAAGGAATACTACTTTCTTTCAGGCATGCCTAAGCTATTAAACATTGACCAACCCACCCATATCCAATAGGTATCTTCACTTCATCCAATGGTCTATCTGTTACTTCTGTACCTAGCAACTTCTCATCTGATTCTTCATTTGATTCATTAGTATAAGTATCCTCGGTTATTTCCCCCTCATCATATGGATCATCGTGACTCCTGACTTCATCCTCATATTTTTCTTGACTCACCAACCTTAACTCAATACTACTGGTAAAGCCAAGGCACCAAAGATTTGTCTGTGATGTATGGACACAGATTATCAATATGTTATGTGTGCTGTCATGCATCTTTAACCTGCTGTAACTCATATATTAAGTACCTAGTCTGACACAATTCAGCCACATATAAGTTACTTATTTACTGTTGACACATACCACAACCAATCTCAACCTCCATGCTTGAACATCTATTCTTTTACCTTTATAAGCTGCTCAAAGATAGAAGAATGTTACAACTAAAAACTAAAGTAAGAACTACATCTCAAGATATGTCTTACTTAAGGAAAACAATTGGAAATAATATCCGCAGATTTACAAGACTTGTTTACAGATAACTGTTAGTCAAACTTATGCTCATTAGTACCCATAAACCTCAACTAGTCCAATATTCCTGTGGACACTATGGGACTTCTTGTTGGAAAGAACCATAGATTACATTCAAAAAGTGTAGTATTTTTCACCCAAACGTATAATGTTGCTCTATTTGCCCCATCACATATGGCAAATGTTCACCTAGTCTGTTCTACCAGGATTATAAACTATGCACACCATCAGACTGGAGGTGCTATGGTGAAATAAACATATTCACTATACCCAACACATTAAACAACTCAGTGAACAACTGATGTTGAAATTAGCTCCCTCACCCTGGTGAATTCCTTCTAATTCTCCAAATCATGCTATTCAATTCTCTACCATCAAATCAATGTTGGACTGTGCTAATATACTGACTAATGGATAAGCATTGGTCTATTTCATGAAGTAGTTGATAACAATGAGTAAGTATTGATGACTTTCCTCAACCTGTAAAAGTGGAATGGCAATATTCAGGGTTTTTCTAAGAATTTGTTATTTGAATTTGCCCTGTCCCAGCTACTCATTTCTCTGGATAGAACATAATATTTACACCATTTTCAAGTTTGGTATAAAAAAAAAACTGGTGTCAAAAGATAGCATACATGTATATCTTACCTTTCTTTGTGCCATCGAGTCTATACATAATCTAGAATCAGGTGAATTTGCTTAGCTTCTCTATAAATGTGGGATAAGTTTTATCTTGCTACATGTCAAGAAGTATTCACATTAGGTTGGGATCCTTCAGTTGCTCTTCACTGTGTTCATGTAATGTTGATAGTGGCATTCATCCATCAGTGAAATTTTCTATTTCATGACTTGCTTTTGCTATAGCAGAAATAGATATGGTTCCAACTCTTACACGGTGCTAAGGATGAGGGCAGTCCACAAATAGACATGATTTTAGTGTATAGCAAAACATTTAATCTGGATAATAAATTATGACAATGTCTTATTTTTGTAATGTTGTTATCCAATGAGCTACTGTCCATTCAAATTTTAAAAGCTATTAAACTATCTTTCTAGTATATGTGAGAGTTTGTTGGCAAGAGTAAAAGAAAGCAGATGTACTTTTGATTATAGCAAATTTATAACGGAAAATTGAGTGAAGAGCAAGTTTGTCAAGAACCTATCACTTCACATAATTCTATCTGGGCTACTCACCACTTGAAGTTATGAGCCATACTGGCCAAAATGCCAAAAAAGACTGACAAGCTGAAAGATGCAATGGTATCAAAAATTGAAGGCCTGGGTCAATGTTCAACAAAAAGTCTAATGTAGGTGGCCTAACTGTGTATGAAAATGTAAATTTAAAAACTTTAATACAACTGGCTAAAGAAGAACTAAAAACTATAGCCTCCCCAGTGGACGTTACTCAAATTAAAGCTAGGAAAAAAAAGAACAAAATATGTAAAATAATTGAAGAAAATATAAAATCTATTGCTATAGACAATGAAAAATTAACAACTAGTAACATAAATGCCAAAAAACCCACTCTGGATATTGACACAAATACAAATTTGGAAGCAAACAAAACAAATTCTGACAATAAAGGCTTCACACTAGTGAAAAGAATGACCTTCAGATGCTTTTAAAACAGGAAACATAATTGTACACTTACCTGGAGCTAGGCCAACACTCAAATCTTTTGTAATCAGGGGGTTACACCACTCTATGGACATAGAAGATATGAAGGTTGAATTAACTGAACTAAACATAAAACACGTTTCAGTGGAATGAATAATTTCTAATATAACTAAAAAAACCAACTAATCTAATTAAAGTAGTTATGGAAAATAAACAAGAAATAACCCAGCTAATAAATAATGGTATCACATTGTGGTATCATAAATACACAGCAGAACACACCAAAACACCATCAGTGGTTGTAACACAGTGTTACCAACGCCAAAGGTTTGGACACATAGCAACAGCATGCCAAAGCAACTGCGTACTGTGTAGGCTGTGAAGAAAATCACCACATACCACAATGTGCCAAACTAAACCCCAAACCTAAATGCAGTAAATATGGGGAAGAACACATGGCAAATTACAAAGGATACCAAAAATACAAATCTATTAAGGCACACTTATACCAACTTAAAAATCCAAACATGAACAAGCCACAAACAAAAAAATCCAAGAACAGTCAAAATCAACTACTACTCAAACACCACAAAATACAAACACACAAACAAACTCAGATGCTGCAGTAGTCAAGAAAACATCATTCATGTAGGAAAAATCATCAAGTAATGAAGAGTTATCTAAAACAACTGAAGACACAAAAACACTCCTATGAATATTGAAAACACACTAATCAATGCCATTACTTCCACCTTTTCTGCAATACTGACAGAATACACAAATCCAAATAATGAAAACAGTCTAACAGACATAGTCATTAAAATAATTATAAAAAACATCAAAAAATACTTACCACAAATGTTAACATACATCATGAACTCTGTTAAAAATGGATAAATTCACAGTATTACACATCAATACCCAAGGTGCTATTGCTTCCAACACCTTACCCCATTAAATTTGTACATCTGATAAAATAAAATTTAAATCTTAATAATTAATAAAATAGTGCTAAATTAAAACAGTGACCTATGTAATAGACTTTAAAAAAAAGAAAAATATAAATGGACATTGCCCTGAAAAGGACCAGTCTAAAGTTGATATTACTCCATATTAATCAGTTAATTCCAACAATGTAATGGAAGGAGGAAGAGGTCTTGGTGTACCTGACCCTCCTGGGTATAAAAATTATATATACCCAAATACCAGAGACAGACAGATAGTATACAAAATTAATGTCCTACTCTTGCAATTGTCTTAATTCAATGTTGTTAAAAAGGACCTCATAGTCTTTTTATGAATATGCTAGCACCAAATCATCCACTAAAACTAGCTTTAGACATCAGAATGTGTGATCACATTCCTTACTACATCCAAATTGTGTTTTGGAAGAGTTTAATTGACAGTGGCACTGCTATTTTGGAGAAAGTGGCCATAGACCATTGACAATATGTTGAAAAACCAAGAAAACTATGGACTTCTCACTATGCCAGAGGTTGAATCCAGTCTTTTACCACAGCTATCTTAGTGTGATTTGTAACTTGTCTATCTCTCCCTGCTGTGTAATAAACAACTAATTTTATTTTTTTGAGTTTGCACAAATAAACATTTTCTGGGTGTCAGATCCAAGCCGACCTTATTTTTATGCTAGAATACTACACATTCAGCCACAAATTCAAAAGTGTGACCAAACATCAAAATATTATTGACAAAGAATAAGCATCTCCCCTATTGCAGCTACTTCAGCCTTTTTAATTTGGCACATGTGGTACAGAGACCAAAAGCTTGATGAAATATTCATTAACATCATTTATGCTGAAAGTAGTCATTTTAGGCTTGCTCTCATTGTCCAGTAACCAGATGATATATTCAAAATGCTGAACCACCAAGAATTGTATAGTGTATCCAGACATTCATAGCAAAGGTGCTATATTCACATGTCTAAAATCTACAATAACTGCTTCCTTTTTCCTGACAGTCACCACTAAGGGTGACCAAGAAATCTCAAAGTTTCATCATTGTACAAACAACATTCACTGTATTTCAATGCTGTGAACCCTCTTAGTGATTCAGTAAAGCCAATGAGGAAATTTCTTTATTCGATGTACATTGCCTGTGTGTTTGCTGTGCTAAGTCATTGTTCTTCAACAAATTACCCATCTGGTCCCACAAATAAACCATAATACTCAACCAAGATGAAGTAGCTTTGTTTAGAGTGAGGTTGATGTTTCATGGTTTTACTGGGGAGAATCTCAACAAATTTATCCATATGTTTATCCTCTCAATTGCAGATTTTATTGCTGGGTAGACCTTCCTGTGCAGTTGGTGTAAATCATGCACATAGATGGCTAGTTCCTTAATATTGGTTCTTTTCTGAACCATAATCTTAGTCTGATAGATCACTTCATTTTCTGCTGGATTGAATCATTAACATGGCCTACTGATAAATGTCTCACAGTCCTTTTGTTGCTCATTGTCCAGGTTATTAATTGGCTTAAGGGCTACACTGTACAATCTCAGTGTCTAAGTTCCTTAGACACAATCCTTAAGAAGGATTGCCTAATAAAGTATATATAAATTAAGAGAAATTCAAACTCTTAAACAAAGAAAGCACAGAAGTAAAACAGAAAGAAAATTCTTAATAAACAGACTTTTAAAAAGACAAATGTGGCATTAAGCAAATAAACATTTAAATAATGAAAAACCAAGGTAAAATAAATCACCCTTTGAAGTTACCAATAATACAGTACATCAAATATGTCTTTAACCATGGAAGACCATATATACATTAAATAATCCCTTAGATTGTTGTTGTTTTGAATTAAGCACAAAGCTACACAATGGGCTATCTGTGCTCTGCCCACCACGGGTATCGAAACCCGGATTTTAGCATGTAAGTCTGCAGACATACCGCTGAGCCACTGGGGGGCAATCCCTTAGATATATGTGAAAAACTTGAAATATCCTAACACAAAAGTAACCTACAGTCATAATTATTTAAATAATTACTTATATATACTTGTGCAAAGTGAAATTTATCTTAAATATTGTAATACATATGTACACTATACAAAGAAAAAATCTTCATGCCTGAGTTTCAACTTATATATATACATATACTGTCAGAAAACCTTAAACCTAAGTAGAAGAACACTAAATGTAATCAATACCATTAAAGAAACTGACTATATATAATATACATATACCAAAATACAGAAATATAGAAGAAAACAGAACTGCTAGCCTTAAGAAGTACTGACAGTTTGTCCCCAAACATAGCTGTAAGTATTTGATATGTTATCATGGTCTGAAAGATAATGTTTCTTGCTTTGCAAGAGCTATTCAAATTTTCAACAGATCCTCTTAAAGCTGACATACACCTATTTCTTTAGCTGTGTTGGTGTCTCTTGTCGCTTGAGAAAAGGGTTTTTCTCTCAATTGTATAATCACCATGTTTGAAAACTGTAATCCACTGTAGAATAAGTTATTTGTTCTCTGTAGGGGAGTTGCAGAAAGCACTATTTTTTTCTAATACTACCTTTAAGCTACTGTAGGGATCACCTCTGGTGTAGAAGTAAAAGACGATACCTTGATGCCTATAAAATAAATCAATTCAAAAACTGGTCAATAAGTTACTGGTAATACCTTAGTAATGGCTGCCACTCTGAGTATTTCTCTTAATGTAATGGTGTGAGGGTAGTGCAGCTTGTTGAAGTAACAGCTAGCTTGAAGTAAATTTCTTGATAAATGGAGTAGAAATGTGTGTAAAGCTATAACTGAGGAGAAATGGATTACTTAATGTATACTTTTCAGCTCACAAGACAAAGGTGCAGGAAGATTCTGTCAGGGTGCACAAGTTAATGATCCCATGACAGTCAATTTCCTCTACAAGTCATCCTCCAACAGGACAATACTTCTTCTTTCAGAGCTGTAACTTCTTTTGTTTGGATTCTTACACTTTCTTGTACACTCTTTCATATCAAGAGGGCTGTCTCATCTAAAGTTGTCATGGGCAATGCAAATGACACTGGATGTCATCAGACCATGTTAGGTAACTTTTCCTGACATCTAACGTTCCACTACTGGACAACAACCAACAATGAGCCACCTAGTGGTAAGTTAGGAAACTCAATGTTTGGCAGGCCAGCCCTTCTGTCATTACCTCCAAAACACAAATGTTGGATGCATCATTGAGCAATGCATCTTCAACCATTGTACAAGAATAAACATTAACTCCATGCTGAGAATTTTTTTGTATCACTAAAAACAAAGAAAGATGCTCACAACTAATTTTTTCTGTTTATTCAGTTTGAGTTAGGCATCTGCAACAACTAAAGAATGCTGTAACACAACTGGCTAGTTCAAAACTGAAAATAGAAAGTAAATTTAAGAATTTTATTTTATATAAGCAAGATCAGTGTTGAAAATACAGGGTCAAAATAATTCTAACTGGTCAATTAAAATCACCCAAGTGTGAAGGTTTAAGTTGTAATGATCTGTTTATGAAAATACTTTCTCCTGTAAAGAGCATCACGACAAAGAAATAAAAAAGTCCATAATAAATTCCTTGACACTTGCCTAATGTTCAATGTTTAAAAATATTTCATGTTTATTTTTTGAAACAATTAGTTCATACACAATTCTAAAAATAAAACAGTTTCCAGTTTTCAAAGTATAATAAAATACCAATAACTTACTACACAAGATTAAAATTAGTAAAACAAAAAGCAATAAGACTGGAAAACAGTATCATACACACTACATGTTTCATCCTCAAAAGTGTAATGTTTTCCAGAATATAACCCTTATTTATATAATTACCAGAAGACCAATTAAAAATTTTTTTGTCATCTACTGACAACTTTTCCATCAGCTCCATCATCCTTATTTAATAATAGATAAAATATTAAAAGTAAATTTAAATATTTTACAAAACATTACACTTCTTAGGATGACACATTAATATACATGGAAACGTAGCGTGTATGAGACTGTTTTCCAGTCTCATCAAGTTCTTCACTGATTTTAATCTTGTATAGTAAATTATTGGTATGCTATTGTACTATTGAGACTCCAATCATTAGTTTTTTAGTGATTTTAATCTTGTATAATAAGTTATTGTACTTTTGAGACTGGAAACCATCTTATTTATAGAATTGTGTATTAAATAATAGTTGTTTTCTAAAATAATCATGAATTGTTTTTTAAAGTCCATAATAACCTATAGTTAAGTTCTGCAATTACAGACTTGTATATTCACAAGCATGTCCAGTCCATATATCATTACTGCTACTGCCTGTGGACTGCAGCAGAAGCAAGCATTCTCTGGTCTCAGTCGTGTCCAAAGTCTTAGCTGTGTTTTATGAGGTTGTCCTTGGTTATCTATTCCACACAACTCCCTCCACTACCATAATGCTGTGCAACCAACAGGACAGGAAAGAAATGGAAAAGTAAGAGCACCCACAGTATTGTTTAATATAGATTAAATGTAGTGTTGCTTAAATCTGATTTCTCTGTGAAAATTCATCATCACCTACATCTCCTCTCCACAGTTCAACACAGAGAGGAATAGCTATACCTCACCTAAAGGAGTTATTTCTTCCCTCTGATATCACAAAACTTGTGCTGTGTATTTTTCTTACACCAAAGCCACATTGGGCTATCTGCTGAGCCCACTGAGGGGAATCTAACCCCTAATTTTGGCACTGCAAATCTGTAGACTTACCATTGTACTAGCGGGCAGCAAAACTTGTGCTCATAAATTGTAAGAATATTTGGAAATATTTCAGTCTTTCTGAAAAAAATATTTCACATAACAAATAAAACATTTGGTACATGAAGTTCAACATGTTCTGCTGTACTGTTAAAAGTTTTACTTTTCACAGACGATTATTACACTTCACTCGTATTTTCGTTCTACCTGACTGAAATTCTATCAGCCAAACTTAAAAGACAGACATCAGTGTTCTCATGCAAGAATCTCATGAGTCTAGTGTTATTTTCATCTCTTTCAGTATAATCTACTACCTGTGAAACAGTTGTGTAAAAAGCTGCAACATTCTCATTCCTGCAATAATGAAACCAACATCTGCATTAGTTCTTTAATTAATGCCTAACAAATAAGTACTCACAGTTAACTTGTCTCTCCACACATTTTCATTCAAAGGTTGCTCTCTCTTAATGTTTTTAGAGTTTTGAGAGCGTTTATGAATGATTTTGTCTGTAGTTTCATACTTGTGTGATATAACTTGCACAGACATAATCATACACATTTTTACACACAGAAGCTTTCAACTTACCAATTTCATCAATATGTGCCATTTTCTCAGTAGTCAACATCAACCACTTCTGTAAATTGTTAGCCAACAATTATAGTCCAGTAATGTGCTTCCATCTGTGGTCAGTAAAGGTAAACAATTTTCTACCTTTCAGAAAATAATTCCTGCCTCAACTACCATTTGCCAGAATTAAGAATTCATTCTGTCACAGTCTTTCATACCAATATACTTTCAGTATAGCCATGGCCAGTTTATGTTCAACTGCTATTTACAACTGGGACATTGTATCACCTTTATAAAGTTGATCTACTCATGCTAGTTGGAATCATAAAAAAAAGAGAGAAAGGTTATTTAAATGGAAAGTGAGCTACCACACTGAAATTGCCACACAGTCTACTGGAAGTACCTTTAGTAGTGAAGAGTATAATACCTTGGTGTCACAAGAAAGTCACATACACTAGAATCTTTCCTCTTTCGAGATAACCCTGTGATTTGTTCAAAGAAACTGTAGTTATTCTGATAAACTTGGCACTCTTAACTCAAAACAATCACTTGGGCATTTGGAAGGTAAATGAGGTGTAAAACTTTTTTCAGTCAATGACATCTCAACAAAACAAAATTCCTGACTATGAAACATGTTGATGGGTGTAGTACACATTGTCTTGTGTTTTCTATTCAGGATTTCATAAAACAAAGGGTGTAACACTCTTTGAAAGATTGACTTTTCAACCAAACCACTGTTTTAACTAACATGCAAATGTACAATTCCCAAAGGTGAACATATGTAATTGCTCAGAAATTAAAGATAGTTTCTTCCTTTTTGTCTCAGATTATGCCAATTAGTGACTGTTCAAATTCGTATGCAAATAGCGATTACACAGTACATGATATCTTACATCACCACTTAGTTGGAAAGTTGAAAAATAAAAGCTGATAAGCCCTTTCAGTCATTGCTAACTGTCCTAGCATGTAGTATATACATGGTGTTTCACATGGCAGTTCAAAGACTTAAACTTATGGACATACTGTTAAACCAGAAAGTAGGCCACACATCAAGTCCACAGAAAAAATCATTTACTGCTTAAAATAGACCATGTTAGACAAACAACTCACTAAACTCTGCTCTATTCCCCCAACAGGTCATCATAACTTACACAAGTGTTTATCTCAATTGATTTTACCTAAGTTCAGAAACTATGCAAGCATATACTTCATTATTTATATTGCACATTTGATCACATCATATGACTACATCCAGCACTGTGTGCAACTCAGAGAAAAACTGGTTGTCTAAATCAGTTCCCTGTTTCATGTGAATTTTTCCATATGTGCTAAAACATGTTATTCACTATTCCACCAACATATCAGCAATAGACTGTTTCATGTTAATTGACAGGTAAGTTTTGTCTCACTTTGTGAAGTACTCCATGATTACAGAGATGTATTGATTACCTTTAGAAGGGTACCAGCAATGTCCAAGGCTATTTTCTGGAGGGAGTGCCAACAATCATGTGCTTGTCTATTCCTTGTGCTGCACACACACAGTGTAGTACCAGGACTATATTCAATGTTGCAATTCAACCCTGTCCAGCAAAATTGTTGTCAGACATGAATGATAATGCTGGTAATGCTTGATGAACTCAATCCTTCTGTCATGCAGGATTTGGAGAATCACACGGTCAAGGAACCAAGAACTGTAGCACATGTCTATTCTCTGTGTGCTGTAACTGCTTGTACAGGTGCTACAGACTATGTATGTCAGGATGGCTGATATGGGCATTATTAATTTTACTAATAAAGCAGAGAACAACTTTTCAACCTTCTAAGAAAGTCAAAACTTTGTTCTCTTCTTTATTAGTAAAAGTGTTGATACCCATACCAGCTGTCCTAAGATAAATTCTTACTTCAACTTGGTTTCTTGTCATCATGAACTAGACTATGTGTCTCCACAATCAATTCATCAACTTACACACAGTTTGCCCTTTCTTCTTGCACAGCAAGAAGTGCCCATGCAACTCTGAGCCTCTAAGTTGTTTTCCTGAAGCCATGGAGGAGTGAGCCTCACTGGCCACTCATCTGTAAAATCACTGAGTGTTTGCTTTGAATCATAATGGCATATATTTTTTCAACTTAATATCTTGGAAAATGACATTCAATGGACAGTGTGGTTTTACCGTGTGACAAACAATCCATCTGCATTTTCAAAGTGTGATCCAAAACACAATCATCCCTTTCAGACTGTTAATTTCGAAGAACAATTCAATAGTGCATTATCCACAACAAGAGTAGATTTTGTCATAAAAGTAATGTCAATAGTATTTCATGAGTACTAGAAATGTAAGCAATCCTTCATTCATCGTGTAGTATTTTCATCCAAAAGTAACAAATTTGCAGCTTATGTATGCAATCACTTACCTTGTCCCTTCCTGCATATCCATTATCACTGTCATTTGTATATATAAAAAAATACTCTCACAATAAGCTCATTTCAGGAACAGAAATGCATGTTTATACTTTTTGTTCAATTGCTTAAGTGAAAGTAGATATGTGTAACGTAATTTTGGATAAATGGGCCACAAAATATTAATAAAATGATGCAACACCAAAGAAATTTTAAACTTTCACCTCCTCATGAGTTGCAGCCAATCGCAAACAGTTTTAATATTGTGAGTTTCCATTGAGATTCCTTCTCTACTCAATGTATGATTAAAAAGCTACTGATATGTATACAAATACATACTTTTTGAATTTATACTTTAATCTTGCAATTTTAGGGTATGTATGTATAATCATTTTGGTGGTGTTGCAGAATTCATTTGTTTCATGGAAACCCAAATTTGCAACTGTCATTTTCATGTACCACTATTTTAAATTATTTTTTTAATTCCTGCACAAATGTCTTGAAAGGTTTTAGCAGATGATAAGCTGTACTAACATCCATTTGGAAGTTTTGTAATAAATGACTTCTCTTGTGAAATTTCTCCAGAATAACACTCCATAATTCCATCATTATATCTGTTTTTAATTGTTCCAGTTGTAGCATAAGGCTTTTTTGATTAAGCATCTATAGTGAAAGCAAGTACTTGCATTATACCTCTGTATCTCATTTTAAATATCACATTACATCTGATTGGTTGCTCTATTTTCTATTTAATAACCTCTGTATCACTGAGAACCCTAGTTTTTCCAGCACATTGTGTAGGCACTTCCACAGCCGGGTTGAAAGTGAGAGGAAAGCATAAAGCTTCTGCACAAAGGCAAAAAATAAAGAAATTTCAGTACACCAGTCCACAAAACATTGTCTAAATAAATTCAGTGAATGAGCACAGCAAGAAACAGTGTGCAAGGAGGTTCTCATTGATCAAGACGTGCATGTCAACATATTTACCACTCATATTAGATGTATTGTTGTAAGACTGTGCCTGGCAATCTTGAATTATTTTCAAAGAAATTTATGAGAATTCTAGCAAGTTCTTCTCTTGTGTGATTGCTCATCAGTAAGAATGTGGCAAATCTCTTTATACTGTCATAATGTAGAATGTATCTAAAAATTATTGTCAGTTAATCCATGTGGGACATATCTAAAGTAAATTTCACAGACAGAAAGTAATGTTTTGATCTCCTGGATACTGGTAGTGAGAACTTCTCTGTATAGGATTTCTATAAATTTGTAACAAACATTTGAGGATAAGTATGTAACATAAGCTTTTCCCTTTTTCCACATTTTTGAATATGTTCAGCAAGAAATGTATCATATTCATCCAACAGCTCCAGTATTTCTAAGTAATTACCACTATGTACTAAACCAACTATTTCACTGTTTTCTATGAATGCTAGTCCTCTGTATTATAAACTTTATGATCCAGAGAATATGATCTAGCACTTTGTTCCAGTATCTTTTCTCTTACTCCACCTGCTCTTGAATTTTATGAATAACAAGTGTACCTGACATGGTCTGTTGATTGAGGCATTTGACTCACAATTTTAGAGTCATGAGTCACCTAACAAGCTCACCTTCTCAATTATGGGGCATTGTAAGTGATGGTCAGTTCCACTATTCATTCATAACAAAGTAGCCTAATGAATAGCATCATCCGTGTTGCGCCAAACATGTTCGCCCTCCCAGCTGTGGGGGCATTATAATGTGATGGTCAATCTCACTATTTGTTGGTAAAAGAGTAGCCAAAGAGTTGGCAGTGGGTGGTGATGACTAGCTGCCTTCCCTCTAGTCTTACATTTCGAAATTAGGAACAGCTAGCACAGATAGTCCTCGAGTAGCTTTGTGCGAAATTCCAAAAACAAACAATAGCAACAAATGGTGTTGAATAACTGCTTTCCCTCTAGTATCTTATTGCTAACTTAGGGATGGCCAGTGTAGATAGTATTATTATAGCTTTGAACAAAATTCAAAACAAATCAAACTAAATGGAAATAAATAACAAGTTTGGTGATACAACCTTAATACTGAGCTTGTGTCGTGCCAACTAAAGTTGCTTGCAGCATGTTTCCAGTCAGAGTAACCAGTTATTTCTATCCAAAAGTTTCCATTGCTGTTGAAAACAATTTACACATAACATACAAACATTCCTTTTTAAGGGTAAGTAGCAAAGCCAGTCTCTTTTTAACCTTTTCTTGATTAAATTACTCGTAGTAAAAAAATGTTTTGACCACTGTAGTTCGTACTTGCCACCCAAAATAAACTGGTACATCCACTGAAATCTGCATCAATGTACTTGCAATGGGTAATCTCTGACATACGTGCAAATATCTCAGTTTGTAGGGAACTTGTGTATAGGTCCCAATGTCTATTGTAAAGGTTGAGTTGTTATCTTCATCACCATTGGAATAATCGATTTCTTCATGTTGGTAGAGGCTCAGTTTAATTAGATACGGTTGATAGTCATCACCATCGAAAATTGTAGTTTCTACATGATTGTTTTCACAGTCTTCGTTGGTGGTCATATTTTTAGTACTTTCTCATTGATGGCAAGAGCTAAATTTCATATGATTGAAGTTGAGGGTTATCAACATCCAGAGAATTAGTGCTACATTATTGTTTTCACTGTCTTGGCTAGTGAGGATTTTGTCACCTGAGAACAAAGCTCATAACTTCGTTAGCTCCATGGTTTTATCTATCTTTTTATATTCTTTTTTTTTTTTTTACTTTAGCTTTCCCAATTCACTCTAGCATTTATATATCTGTGTAATAGATAAGATGAGAGGCCCAGCATGGCCAGGTGGGTTAAAGCGTTCGATTCGTAATCTAAAGGTTGCGGATTCGAATCCCCGTCGCACCAAACATGCTCGCCCTTTCAGCCGTGGGGGACGTTATAATGTGACAGTAAATCCCACTTTTCGTTGGTAAAAGAGTAGCCAAAGAGTTGGCGGTGGGTGGTGATGACTAGCTGACTTCCCTCTAGCCTTACACTACTAAATTAGGGACGGCTAGCGCAGATAGTCCTCGTGTAGCTTTGCGCGAAATTCAAAAAACAAAACAAACAGATAAGATGAATAATTAATGAATAATACGCATGTGCATATATAAACTAACTTATGTGTATGTGTAGTAAATGATCACATATCATTTCTATACTTACCATAAAAATGTCAAATTTCGTACGTGGATGGATGATTTGAATTCTGTACACTGCCATTAAAAAAGTTGTTCAAGTTGTCAACGAATTCTTCACTTCGGATAAGTGGGTCAATGTAAGTCTACAAGTAATTGTGAATTTTTACCGAAAAAAATTTACAAATTTTCTCCAGAAAACACAAACAATGTTACAATATCAGTGATGTCGAGAAAACCCACTTGAAGAGAAATGTGTATGCAAAAACGGCTTGTTTCTCGACCCAAACGAGCCGTTTTTTGCATATATAATGTTACAATATATTCTAAAAGCTTAAAATACTCACTTTGTGAGTAATGATTGAATTGTTTTCTCAGACACAATATAAAGCCTTTAAAAATAAAGAATCGAAAGAAATAGATACGCATCTTCAATCTAGCTAAACAACTTCGCGCTAGTCATATTCCAGACCCAATGTCTATCACGATCGCTACTCGCTATATGTGACAAAACGATGACTTGATGCTTTACTTCATCTACTTTTTCATGTAATTAATTCTATCAGTAAATAATTAGAAACATTACTGAGTATTTTCTACACCTCTATATCTATGAAAACTCAGTTTTTGTGTTGTTCTTTTTTGCCAATGGCAAAAATGTTAACAAATTTCCCACAACTTTAACAATAAAAAAAACAAAACTTGTTGGACTTATGGGCTTACTGATTGATCATACTATGAACGGTACAGTGGGCTCAAGCAGCGAAGGAGACGTCTGGCTGATAACGTAGTGAAAATGTGGGGTGAAGAAATTTTGGTTGGCTAAAGCCTATCATTGAACTAGTGTTATTAGCTCCAGCTTCGCTTGGATCTAACATTTTTATATTGCAAATATGGTAGATCAGAGCGAGTATACATTTAGTTACGCTATTTAGAGGCAAACCAATCAAATCTGTGCACTCTATATCGCATGATAGACCTACCCAAGTCACACACATACACTCTCTTTCTTCAAAAACAGATATACTTCGTCGAATGATTTTTATTTAGCACTTTGCTAGAAAAACTTTGTTGGTATTTTCTATAGCGGGCTTTTTTAGCCTGGGGCTGAGGCTATAGCCCTCACTTTAATACGCTTCTGCTCTTGCACAATAATAACTGACACTATAACTTATAACATTATTGTAACTGTATATCAAGACAGTTATGCGAAAGTACATAGTTGCTTTCATTTCAAAAAACGCTTCCCGCTAGTACAGCAGTAAACCTACGGATTTGCAATGGTAAAATCAAGGGGTTTGATTCCCTATGGTGGACTCAGCAGATCGCCCGATGTGATTTTACTATAACAAAACACACATTTCAAAATAAGCTGATGAAATTCTGAATTAGATTCTGGTCTTTCATATGTGTTGGAATTTTGAACCTATCTGTTTAACGATTGCCAGTCTGGATAGATACTTGGTCATTTCGCGCAATCTGGGAGGATTGTTTGTTTGTTTATGGAATTTTGCACGAAGCTACTCAAGGGCTATCTGTGCTAGCCGTCCCTAATTTAGCAGTGTAAGACTAGAGGGCAGGCAGCTAGTCATCACCACCCACCGTCAACTCTTGGGCTACTCTTTTACCAACGAAAAATGGGATTGATCGTAACATTATAACGCCCCCACGGCTGGGAGGGCGAGCATGTTTGGCGCGACTCGGGCGCAAACCCGCGAGCCTCAGATTACGAAGCGCACGCCTTAACGCGCTAGACCATGCCAGGCCGAAATCTAGGAGGATCAGGTTCTATTTATACCTTTTTCTCCCTTTTTTACTATTATACATTAAACTGTCAAATGCTTTAGTATGTTTATAAATTTAGGGTTTCAATACTACGTAAAACAATGAGTTCAAACGCTGATTCTATTTCGCTATTCTGATTTTGTTTGCTTGTTTTGTTTGTAATAACGCAAATAGTTATATAATCGGCTATCTGTACTTTGCTCATCACAGGCATCTAAACCCGGTTTCTAGTGTTAGAAATCATCAGATATGCTGCTATGCCGCTGGGGGAAGGGGCTTTCTGGTAAATATTTGTTTTATTTTCAGCGAGTAGCCTCTTATCAAACAGTATGTTGTGACTTATTTTGCTTCTTATTCGTGATCAAAATACTCGAGTAATTAGTACCTTCTAAGCCAAATATATAAGGTATAAAAATCGCATGTAGAGACAAGTCATAGTAGATACAATACCAGTTAGCATTGAAAGTGCCGTTTAGTGAATGTTTTGATCTGTTTTCATTTGCGAGTGTGTGCGACTTGATTGGTCATTGAGCACAGGAAAGTGAAATAAAACGCGTTTTCTTGTATATTATTCAAATATCTAACTTGATTATGCCTAGTTATATCTAGCTAGAAAACTAGTTATCTGAAATGTTTGAGTTTTTATAAAAGAAAAATATTTTCATCAAGGAAACATGTTTGTTCCTGTCCACAAAATGAATTGCATCAGTGGAACAATACTGTATGTGTATTTTCTTATAGCAAACATTGGTCTGTTTGCTGAGTCCGCCAAAGGGAAGGAACAATATCGTAGCTACATTTCTCAATATCAAATACACATTAATGTTAAAAATGTTTATAAAATGTTAATGTTAATTTAAACATACACTATTCAGGAAGCAGCCTAAATGTCCTGGTATTCGTTAAAAAGGTAATTAAATGAAGTCTACTGAACTGTTGAAAACAGACAAACAACATCTACCGGGTGGGTACTTTAATTTACAATACGTTATCTCGGATAAAACTATCAGAAATCACGTATATTATGAATTTGGTTTGAATTTCGCGCAAAGCTACACGAGGACTGCCTGCACTAGGCATGCATAATTTAGGAGTGATCGACTAGAGAGAAGGCAGCAATACGCCCCGCCGCCAGCTCTCAGGTACTCTTTTTACCAATGCTTGACAGCCACATTATAACTCCCCTTCGGCTTAAAGGGCAAGCAGGGTGTGTGACAGAGGTCCGACCACAAACACGAGACCCTCAGATTGTGAATCGAACACCTTAACCAGCAAACCAGAATTTATAGTGACAGTTTGTCTGTAATTTGTACATTAATGTTACTTTACAAACTAATAAGAAAAATTGTATATTTGATAGCTAGACTATCGATTGATCATGGTTTTATCTACAAGCGAGGTTATAGTTGTGTGCTTTTTAATAATCAGTGGACTTGACTGTATATAACGCCTCCACCCTTTCCCAGTGACATATTTGATCGTCCGCACAGTTACGATACTGAAACCCGGTTTTCAAAATCTGTTATGAGCGAAACACCGTTAGTCCACCATTTGACTTTGAGATGAACAACAACCAAACCAATAACATCTTGAATGTTTGTATAGGAAATAAAAAGAAAACATAAATGATAATAATGAAATATTTATGCGATAAGCATAAAAGCACTTCTTCATTTTGAATACCTGTATTTTTTGTTCGTTGTTTTTGATGTTTTACGTAAATTATGGCTGTGAAATTTCTAAGAACGCCTTATGCATTTGTAAAGATAAAACCGGGGGTGAGGTTCGGTTTCCCAGCGTGTGGATTTACGTTTAAACAAACAAACATAAATGAACTGTGTGCAATAATATATATAAAAATATATATCAACATAAAATGAAAACAAGTCTTCAATCAAAGTGCCCTCTGCCGGTACCTTGTTCTCGTGCTAATCATACAGCTATGACTTTGGTGCCAATAGGGGGTAACTTCAAGAGCCTCAGTTATTACATTTGTGTCTACCGTTACGTATCATGTGACCTCTATTTACCTCAACAGTACGATGACGGTTTCAAAGTATTTTAAACGGTTGTGAGTCAGTTACGGCGTAGATGAATTTCAGCTCTTCACTACTCATTGCTTTAAGTTTTAGTGTAGCTGTTTGTATTCTCGGACATGTGGTGTCATTAATAGAGTTACGTTATACACGCATAGGAAGTATCGATGTGGCGGGAAACCCCACGTTGACAGGTTTAAGTCGAGAAGCAAGGAAACAATGCCATGGTCTCGATTTTGTTACATTCCCAGACTATCGCATAACATCTAAGTCTAAAATATTTTGAAACCAATTATTAATTTGGTTTTTTATTTGCTAATAAATATTTATCTTTGTTTTAACTGTCCAAAGTTACTTAATTGCTTTTACTTTTGATGAACTGTAGTAGTTCATCGTCAAACTATCGTTGAGATAATGTAAAATGGGTGAAAGAAACAAAATATTGTTTTCAACGTACATATAGTATAATAACAATTACAACTATTTCTGCTCGCTGCCATTGAGTTTAACTGTACTCTTGTGTAAAGGTTCTACTTCAGCAAATTTTCCAGTTTTAAATTGCCAAAAGAACCTGCTAAACGACAAGTAAAGCCTAAAGGTAAGCTAGGTATTTGTTCAAGTGTGAAAGTTGTCTGGATTAACGAGATATTTTTTAGTCTTACTCATTCTTGAAACGAAATCTGATTTGAAAGGCAGGCTGTTATTAGTATACTTTTACAGTTAGTATTAGTATTATTACTAAATTTCTATACAATTATACAATCATTAAATAACTTTAATATTAAGTACTTGGTTTTTTTATATTTATGAGTTAAAACATCTACATAAACCAAAGTTTTCTTCCAATAAACTAGATCAAAAATGTTTATTTTTATTAGCATAAAAGTTAATAAAATAAACACATTAAATATGTAGAACACTTTTAACTTGTAATTTTTAATACTAGTAGTATAGTACTCGTAGTAGTAGAAAAAAAGTACTTGAAATTCCAAAATTCATTTGAAAAGCAGTTTGTGTTTATAATATATACATATGTTATATCAAGCAGTAAGTTTTAAGTATTGTACTAATAATAGTTATGCAAGATAGAACTAGCTTATTGTACGGTAAAACGTAACTCTAAAATGTACGAAAGGTAAAACTGTGAGGAGAAAAAAAATCATTAATAAGAGATTTCCTTCAATCCGAACATTCATGATACAATTAAATGAATGAAATGCTTTATTGAAGTATACTAGGAACACGTTTCAATCATAATTATTCATAATACTTACAAAGTTTCCGATGTTAAATTACAGTTATAAGTAAATTGGACTGTGAATACTAACAATACTTTTATTGTTGTAACTACAAGTACAATGTGTAGTATTAATCTGTGTGACTTGTAATTGAAACTGACGAATGATATCGAATTCGTTTATTTTTAATTATTTGTTTCCGTGCGTGTTTGCGATTTGTTTTATGAAATGGGAATCATACTGATGGATTAAACATATTTTGATGAAAAGGGACAGTCTAAAATATTTAGTTAAACTCAGTTTTATAATTCCTGCGTATTATATTTACAGTATATAGCACAACAATCGGTGTTATTGCTCTCGGTTTTAGCCTGGAATTAAAAAAATGTGTGTGTGTGTGTATACACACACACACACACACACACATATATTTGAAGTAAAAATTGTTAGTTACAAGTTGGAATGTGGAATATGAATATTGTTAGTAGATGTACACGTGTTTGAAGTATTCGAATGTCCTAGTAAGATTTGGGTTATATGCCTTGGGTACTCGAAGTATATATACTTAGGGTTTGTGTATTTAGATATACATGAGAGTAATATATTTTTATGAACAATGGATATGAATCCGTTTTTATCTTCGTTAAGACTCAGAATTAGATATTTAGAAGTCCGTAACGTCTGAATTGCGCAGATTTTTATGGAATGTTTCAGTGTTCAATTTTGTTAGATGTTTGGAATATTAACGTGTAGGTCAGAGTGTATCTAAGAGAGTGTCCACTAAATTTCTAGGTTATCTAAGACTTTCTAGAAACAGTTACAAGTTTGTATGTAAAATCAAACACGTTGATTTTGAATTAGTAGGATACGATGCATGTGGTATTGTTGGCTTTAGACGTTGCAGATGTTTTGGATATTCAGACAGATTATGAACTGTAATTTAGTTTGAGAACTAGTTGTGGATGGAGGCTTAGGTCAGTGCTACCGTTGGGTTCTGTTACTGTTAATTTTCAAACGCTATACTGGGCAGCGCACAAAAATTGCAAAGTGGCAATACAGATGTATATGCACAGATTACTTCTATAAATATGCGAATGGAATACTGACTGTGTGTATTAAAACAAATATAAAGTTTCTAACACTAGGGGTTCATATTTTCGGAAGTTGCATCCAAACTCTGAGACATTTAAGGAACCGTATTCTTTCAAAAATCTGCCAACCCGCAGAATGAAAAACATGTTGAAGGGAAAAAAAAATCAGAATCTGTCACGAGGTTTAATTCTTAATATTACCAACTCCAATACCGCTCGCCATTCTCCTTTTTTAAAATCAAGTAAGGTAGTAACTTTATACTACTTAGCGTATAAAATGTTAGCTTCAGTTGTACCAGGATTGATAAGTTAGTTATCAGCTCTACGCATCTCCTATTCAGAATTTTGCGACGATCCATTGCAAAGCCAATTTTATTCGGTATTTCAAGAAATGCTTCAACAAAACACATCACTAACACAAAGGTAAACTGCCTCTCAAATGCACGGCGTCATGTTTGCTGATTTACATTTCTAGAAACCAGGCTCCTATACCCATGGTGGACAGAGTGCAGTAGTTCGTTGTGTTGCTTTATGCTTGACTATAAACAAAACATAGGTATTTGTTTGCACCAGAATTGGTTACGTTTTTGCGTCGAAATGAAAGGTCTGAAAAACTTAAACCTCAGTATCAAATATTACATGATTTGATACCCGACTCTTACATAACAGATATCATAATATAACATTTGAAAACAACCTGTACCAATAATTCTGTACTGTAAATGCGCGGAAAAAGTCTCAAAATATACACGTAATAATTTATGGGAATGAAATAGGAACTTGATCGTAATTTGGAAACGCCCTCCCGTTTTGTAACAAACTAGTTGATAACGTTTCAAGAAGTTATTCTAAAAGTACAAAATGGAAGTTAGGTGTTACCTATAAGACAATAGAACAGTAGTTGGAAGCATTAGAATATCTTTGTTTTATAATACAGTATACTTCTGTAATTTTGTCCTCACTAATACTACAGGGTGGTCGCTAGAAAAGCGGAAAATTTGAGGGTCAGATGAGATCATGAATAAAATGCGTGCTTACTCATTTCTATTTTGATTTCTTTACATCATGAATAAAATGCACGATTTTAATAATTTTGAGCATCTATGAGTGTAATATAACATATGCCTTTAAAAAACTTTGTAAAAGTTATTCTTTGTAAAAATAAATAGCTGTTTGACAAATTTTCCGCTTTTCTAGCGACCACCCTGTATATGCGGTGTTACGTATCATAATTTATTTCAGAGGAGTCTCCGATTTATCATGTTAATATTTCAGATAACCAGAAATTTGAATTTAGAAGTTAATTAAATGTTAATGTGCACCAAATTTATGATATTTATTAATAAGACTGATGTACACAATTTTATTTCTTAATACAGATGTATTTTAATATACAAACAATAATAAAGTTTATAATAACGGTTATTACAAATAGTGATTCATGTACATCAGTTTCTCAGACAATACTGAGTATTATATCCAGTTTAGATTATAATATTTTACCGACGGTTCAGGTCCTCAATGAGCAAATTAATTCTGGAATGATATTGTTACACTTCGCTTAAGCTAACTAGTTTGGTTGGCTTCACACCGTTTATAAGCTGACTTTCTACTGACGAAGATATTTAATTTCCTCGTAGGAGTACTAACATAACGAAGTTAATCCACTGAAGTTGAACTATTTGTAATGTTCGAAATTTATAAACGTTCCTGATCAAATTCGGTAGTTTTCCGATCAATAAGAGTTAATCACAGTTATAACTTCCGAGACTTGTAATACATTGACTGTAGCTAATCAATTAATAATAACTGTTTCTCTGCGCGTCGGTTTTATGTACAAATAACGCGAGATTCTTGAACTTTCAACAATGTAAGAAAACACGCAAACCACTTGTTGATTATTGCTCTTGATAGTCTTGTACAAATTTAGAGAATAGGTGGGACTTGCCCAATATATAACCAACAGTATACGTTATATGCATCAAACTGAAACGTATAACGGTAAATCCGTTACAGCAGAAATTATGCATTTTGTTCTGCTGACTAACAATGTAAAAATGTTTGTTTGGGGGGCCAATGTAAAAATATCTTACCACAAAATTTACAAAGATTTGTTGTATTATAATAAACAGACTTCTGTGTTTTTAATTCTATTTGTTTTCATTTTGCGTTATGGGTTATGCCTAACTCCCTTTGTTTTAGAATACCGTTTTTCAACATCGTCATCTCGTTTGTCATGAAGCAATGGTTTTTGTATTTCATTACCACAAATAATTACGTGTAGATTTTGTATTTTTTTTCTTTTGAGCAAGTCCAGAAGTGAATTACTGGTAAAGGTAAGAGTTTAAAGTCCGCTTAAGTTGTAAAAAGAAAAATTGAACTGTAAGCTTTGACCATAAAGGATTCCATCTCGTATTTTGTAATTGATCTAATTTCTTCATGGTCACGGTTGGTTTTCGTGTTTTTTTGGGAAGGGGTGATTTTTTTTATTCTGAGTTCGTTTATTTGGACATTTTTGAAATATTAGCTTTAAAACAGTAAAATGGTTATCGACGTGTTCCAATGATTAATTGAATCAATGAATAATATTCATATTACAATTTTAGAATGAGCCTACCGCATTATGTTGAGGTAAAAAAAACAAAACACAATCGTGAATTTTCCAACCTGCTCACTTGACACTTTCCATTCTTCTCTAAATATTCTATCTGTACGATAATTAATTTTGGAGAAATCTTCCATACTGCATGAATTTTACGATTATTTTTAACAAAAAATGCAAAATTCAATTATATACTTTAATTTCTACCTGTACAATTATTAAATTAGAAGTTGAATTTTTTTCACCCTGCACTATTATTTGAAACACGAGAGTATCTTCCGGTGAAGCCGCGTAAATGGCAATTTTTAGACTAGAGGGAAGGCAGCTAGTCATCACCACCCACCGCCAACTCTTGGGCTACTCTTTTACCAACGAATAGTGGGATTGACCGTCACATTATACACCCCCACGGCTGGGAGGACGAGCAGGTTTAGCGCGACGCGGGCGCGAACCCGCGACCCTCGGATTACGAGCGCACACCTTAACGCGCTCGGCCATGCCAGGCCATCAATTTTTAGAGTAAGCCATAAAAGAGCAATTTTGAAAGGGAGTGTTATTTATTTTTCTCGCGAGATTTGGCGAGAGTAGTACAAATTGGTTTCGAACATTATTTCAAGATGTTAGTTATGTGAGAGCCGCGTGTCAGATAATTTATTACTTAATACTGAGGTTTAAGTGTTTGAAACTTAGACTTGTAACGCAAACGTAGCTATCTCATATGTGCAAGTCCATATTTGTGTTAAATAGGGATGCGTTTCGTTGAATTTGTTTTAGTATCACTCGAAATATCTCAGGAAATTGTCATTGCAGTGGATCATCTCGCAAATCAGAATAGGGCATGTGTAGGTCTGGTATATTTATCAGCTTTACTACTGAAAATGTAAATTTGTTGTTAGAATTCACCAAAAATTATTTTTTAAAACACCCAACACTGCTATTTTTTAAAAGCACTCAAGTATTGCCTCGATGTAGACAAAAAACAGTGTTTTACAACTGAAGTAAATAAACTAAAATAAATGATCGGAGACATTACATATACGTAATTGTTACGGTAACACCCACTGTTAAAAGCGACGAAAAATCATTCCTTTGAAATTATCAGGCAAGAACAAGTTTATCATCAACTGGCACGTTACTGTCTAGTTTTACATAAATATTAGATTGTAAATGCGTTATTTCTTTAATGAGCACCCAGTGTTAAATATTTTCATATTGAAATAATTCTTATTTTCATCGATTCGACATTACATAATATTCGAAGTCTTGAGCAGAAAATTTCCAAAGTCAACCAAACGTCATATAATTGTCAATGACGTCATTAATTTAGGCTTTTTTTCCCTAATTAATCAGATATGTATATTTAATGATCTGAGGCAAGTAGCTGCGATCCAGATTGATATAACGAATTTTAACAGTAACACATGAAAAGTATATTATCCATAAAACCAACAATAAATGTGGAAATGTTTCAACTTGACAAAGTTGTTCTCCCAATTTGTCCATAAAATATTAGGCAAACTGATGATAAAATTATACCTTTTTCGACTTAGAAATGTGTTATTATAGCCATAAATATTTTGAAGTTTATTTCCCATTTATACCCAACTCTTTAATTACGAATACTGTTTAAGGCGGTTTTCGTCCTCTGGATTTAGTTTTTAGTTGAAATTTTGTCATATCAGTCTTAATTAAAGGGAGGAAGAGATTTGAAAAAAATTGGTAATTTTTAAAAGCATCTGTTCCCAAAAAGTGGAATGCGACCAACCAGTGGGTCGCAAAACAAAATACTGTAAGACAAACATACTTTTATTTCAAAAATTTTCACGTAATAATTATCTTAATGTTTCTCAACAACTTCACTCCTTAATTGAGCATAGATTACCAAAAATAGCATGTGTGTGTCGTAAGTGGAGAAAATGGAACTCGTGTCAAAGAATTCTTGTACTACTATAACTTAGAAGACCAGTAATAAACTTTTTCACCTTGTTTTAGCTTCAGTAAACGGCATAATCAAAACAAATGTAACTTGTTCTTCAAATTATTGATTTATTGTTAATCGGTAGTAACCGGTTAGATCTACTTCTTTGCTTCCTCCCCTTTTACCAAGTCTCAACACTGATTGTATATATCTGACCAGAAGAATGAAGTAAAGTTTTTTATTTTCTAGATAAAGTTTTTAGGGGATTTCGGAAATAATTATGAACAGACAGATTTATCAAGAATAAAAACTAAGAGTCACATTTATTACGAATTTCGTCCTTTATATTTCTTTACCAACGCGTACAAAATGTCATCAAAACTGATCTGATTTACTGCAGAATTTACAATGTATTATTATTTAAATGACAAAGTAAATCTGAAATCTGTGTAGCTTCCTACTTGATTCATAGCACGTATTGTTATTTAATAGTGATCTTTATTAACCGTCCGAACGCTTCTGACGAAGTCATAAGACCCGTACGTTATTTGCATTTTTGTTTTCTCCCGAGATACGTGATACTGTAGACGTAATTATACAATTCTATAATTTCAGATTCTATAGGCATAAGAGGCTTGGAAAAGTTTAGCCTCTCGAAATAAACTGTTCCTTACTAGGCACTATTCTCACTAACTCAAAAATATTGTACACATATGGAGTAAGAAAAATGTCACTCAGGAGAATGTATGAGCTCGAACTGATCCTTTTCAACATTGCAAACTCTCTCCTCCCACCACACACAGGTGACAAAATAACCCATCTAAGCAAAATACTTAGCGCCGCCTATGTTTATGTATCATAAATATAAATACACCTGTTATAACTTCTGTTTCACTGTAGATTGCATGCAGTTTCCGTTCAGAAATAAGGTTACTCGTTATTGATTACGTTTTATTTTTTATGATAAAAATGAGAGACTCGATAAATGATTTTCTTACGATGTGAATTTTAGTTAAAACTTCAGAATATGTCCAAAATACTTTGGCATTGTTGTTGATCCAACTTTTTGAGATAACGATGAAATCGTATAACGTGAGCATGTAATGAACACCTTCACTGGAACCGGCTGGGACTGTGTTGATAAAACACTGAAACGGTGAAGTCTGCGTAGCTTGTTTTCTTCCATGTTCGTCGTTGGATGTACGACAATCATAATTACTTATCAGTGTCAGTCATTAAAGCATAAAGGTAAGTTTATCAGATAGAAGAAACAACTATTTACTACGTTATACCTTTGTGTGTGCTGGTGTTAGCTGGAGAGTCGGGTATTTTCCCTTTTTCCATACTCAAAACAGTACACAGGTAGATAAGGATCATCACACATACTGTACTGTAATCGTGTACTTACCAGGAACTCTCTGCTTCTGTATATCAGGAACAAATGATATTTTTGTCATATGGACTGTTTAATGGGAAACGCGAATTATGCATAATTGTGAGTTACTACTGTACCTCAGGTGATAATGGCTGTTGTGGGTAATATATCTCTCTCTAAGTTGGAGTGAGTTGCATGAATCGTTTTTGTTGTGGGTAATAGTTACACCGACTGCTCAAGTATTTGGGGATGTTAAGCTGCTGGTTTTGTGGGTAAAAAAATATCTTCTAATATTCGAAGATTACATTTCTCTATATAAAAAAACCAGCAACAATGAACTTGATTTCTAAGCAAAGTAGGATGACAGTCCAATTGTAGTTGTTATAGATTTGTTAGTGTAGGAATGTTTTTGAAAATACGTCAACTTTTTCGAATTAGCCCTATCAAAACATAAAGAAGATAATATCCATTGACATTTTTCTGTGTCTTCTGTCACCTGATAAGCTTTTACGGCTAATAAGACATTTTCTGAATGATCAGCATATACTTGTTTTGTAGAATATTTAGCCAGTATTTGATACTGTGTTGTAATAATAGTGAAGTAAAAACAACTGAGCTTGTGATCAGCGTAAGCGAAACGCTGTTTTAGTGAATTTCTTATTTATTACAGGTATTATTAACTATATTAAAGCGGTATTTCTTGATCTTTTGCGTCACGAACCTTGTTAAAAACCTAATTCGAAATCTGTGGACCCTCTCCTCGGAAAAATGTATGTTAAGACGCACGCACGCGCGCGCGCGCACACACACACACACACACACACACAATAATCGAAGAATTTTTTTTTACCACGGTAGAAGAGGCTGATTATTTATAATATGGTTTAAAGAGTCGCAAAATATTTATCGTTGAATAAATGTTTCATGACATTATTCAAAGTTATCGGTAAACGCCAGGGAAGTAAAGTAATAGGTAAAAGATAATAACAAACTTAGCCTCAAAGTGAAAGGTACGACAAATATTTCTTTTTAGCTTAATTTTTATAAGGTTTTGCATGATGTTGATAGTTGGCAAACCGGTTGCATTGTAGTTCGCTGATTGTCAACTTTACAACTCGGTCTTATAAAAGCAACAAGTGTCCTGTTCTTAGTAAGAAAAAGCTACATGTTTAGAATAGCATTACTTTAAAAAAATGTAAACAAGTGGCAATACATGTTGTTTGATTGAATTTCGGGTCTGGTTTAGATTAATAATGTACCGCTACACAAGTCTAATGTGCTTATTGAAAGGTTTTGAAAGTTTACCAGCATATTTATGTATAATTTAGTATTTGAATACTGAGGTATTAAAGTAAAATTGTGTTCCTGACAAAACTGGTTTCATGATAAATACTTGACGAAATGGAACAGGGTTAGTTAATCTTTGTAGGGGCTTTACACTTTACGAATGCATTTGAGTTCGGGAATGAAAAAAAAGAAACAAAACAATCCTTTTGTGAATTTTGTTTATCTTGGATATGGTTGTAATAACTTTTATTCAATGTTTGTTGCATGAACAGTTTTTGCATCTCTTTCCTTGAAACGAAGTACCTATGGAGGCTAGACCGGAAGTTGGATGTTTTTCTTCCACCGTACTGCCATTGAAAAGGATACACGCTTCGTTGAAACAATATACTGTTGTAAAACCAAAGCCATTATACATATCCATTCTGCATGAGAAAATGAGAAACTTCGATTTTTTTTAACGGTTTAATAATGTATCGGTACTCCAAGTGATCACACGTGTTGTACACCAAACATCTTGTAGTAGAGGTAGAAAGTTGTTTGGAGGGCCTGGTTTTATAAGTTGCCGTTATATTTTTTGAAGCTTTCTGAGCTTTTTCGTTTTTAATTTGTTTTTTTTTTAGTATCTAATAGATTAATACCAAAATGCTACTTATTTTAATAATTTCCACGTTAAACACCTCTTAGTCCTGGTAACTTTTCAGTCAGTGAAAATCTTTGAGAGAACTAACTACAAAACACAGGCACAATTATAATGGTAGTTTCTTTTTATGCGGTGTGCTTTAGTTTTTGTGTTCTTGCGAGAACCGATAGTTGTCAGCAAGTCATCGAATGAATGCTTATGTCTCATTCCGTTTTGAACTGTTACCCAGGGTGGTTTTATCTCGCATTGATTTTTTGTAATTGTTGCTAGATTCAGTCCTAGTACTACTAGATTTTGATCATTTTCAGTTCACGTTCTTTCCACTGCTCAAGGCGTAATCTTGGATTATATTGTGAACAATAACGTGTTTGATTGCTTGACAGTCTAATATGAGGCAGTTTTAAATTTTCAGTAATACACTGAGTGCTTTACAATTATATTTTATTGAACAGCTGTGATAGGAAGAAATTTGTTCACGTAACAACTTCGAGTGACAGCTGATGCCTATAAGTATAAAGCCCCTTCAGCCTTTACACAGTGTTAAAGATTTTGTGTTGCTAAGTGACTCTTATAACTTTTCTGCTTTATAATTTTGTGCTTATCTCCATATTCAGTCAGTCGCACAAAACAAACCCCCGAATCCTCATGAAGATTATGTTTAATTTTCTTTAGTTCTGCACCTCTTTTTCTCTCAAAGTGGTGCCCTGTGTACCATGGATTCAACATAAAATTTGCTACTTGGATAACTTTTGGCAAAGTGTATATCTTCATAGTGTTACTTTTTTTTTTGTCTTAGATGGAGACCACCTTATACAGCATTCATTTATGATTAATGTTTGTAATTGCATGAAAGATGGATTACTATATACTAAGCACTTCACTAACTTGCTCAGTTATAGTGACTTCATATTTTGAAAATTCATGGAAATAATAGGTGGGCATTTCTTACATTATGTAGACAGTTCCTGATTCAACTGGAATTTTTGGTGTAAGTTTAGTTATAAAATGTGCTTTTGCTGAACAATGAAATTGATTTACTTTTAAATTAGTAGTGGAACACATCCAGTAACTTGAATTATTAGACAATTTAATTTTTTTAAAATACTGACAATTGTGCTATATTAAAAACTCACATGAGACAACTAATCAGTCCATGTTCCAACTATACTTGAAAAAAAAACCCATCATGCCTTTCCAGGTAATTTTAAGTCAATTTCCCCCTTTTCTTTCATGCAGTATTCAAATCAATCTTTGAGTGATGTAACCACTCATTATTTACACCTTTCATGAATATTCCCAATAGTATGTAACCAATTTCGATTGGTACATGTTATAGTTTATTTTATATGAGTCTACAATTCATTGTTATGTATTGATTTCCAGTAGCCTGTAAACAAGTTAACTTATAATTTAAACTTAGGAGTTAATATAGATGCATCAAATTCATGTTTGTCAAGAAGATTGATACAAATATTCTTAGTTAATACAAATATATTTTAATATTAAAAAATTAACACAATTTATAATAATGGTTATTACAAGTAGTAATTTATATACAAAAGTTTTATGAACTTGCAGACAATGATAAATCTTTTATCTGATCTTGAACTGATTTTTTTTTAAGCTTATCATGAACAAACTATTTTTGAGTTAAGGCCATTAAATAGTTTTTGGAGTAATACAGTTCCAAAATGTAAGCAAAACAATGTTTAATCCAAAGAAGTTGAGGGAATTGCTTCTGAAATTTCAACAAACACTGTCAAAGCAGTGTTTAATACCAAGGAGTTGGGGAAAGTTGGTAAAGAATATTTTGAGTTTAAAGTTTCTTCACTTTCTGTTTAAGTTTAGGGCATTAGTTGTAGGCGTCATAGCATGAACATAATTTGATCCTAGTAAATACAACAGTGGTGTTTTTTCCAAATTACTCCAGTGTTCTATCAAAAATGATATATTTTAAATGTTTCAGAATGTCCACTACAGAATATAACCTCAATCTTTGCTGAAGTGTTATAGCAAAGATGATGTGACTTTATTTCAGTCCCATAATGTGTTTGTTGGCAGTAGTTATCCAGGTGTGGTATTTTGAGTGGGCTAGGAGTTATGATAAGCAGGCATATGTGGTGCTTACATTTAACTTATTTAGGCAGATCACTGCATTTAGATGAAACAAATTTCCCATAACGATGAATAAGATAGGCACATGGTATAAGAGGTTTGGCAGGATATATTAGAACATAGTGCTAAATTTAAGTAGAAGTTTGTACCAAGAAATAAATGGTTTGAAAACAAGTGTACAAGACAGGATGAAACAATCTTTATTCAAACCCTCAAAATAAGTATATAGGATCTTCTTTATGACCAAAAGTTGCCTTAACTAAAGATTATTTATCAAGCTATCATTGTTTATTCTAGATTTCAGTCCAACCATCTCATTAAAAGAATACTATTCCAAACTGAGTCAAATGGTAATGTGTGATTAACCCATATTGACTAGTGTTGTCCATTTCCATTTGAAAATAAGGAAGGTTGTAACCTAAAGACATTCATTACAGTCATTACTGTGGAAAGGTATTTTGTCTACCTGCTAGGTAATTGAGAATCAACTACCACTTTCTAGCAGAACTCACTTGCAACAACATTTGACCTGTCTGTAAGTAGCAGAACTATATAAAAAAAATAATAATACTGGCAAATACACCAAATTTGCATCGTTTGCCATCTAATAGTGTGTATTGAATTTGAATATAAGTACTAAATCAAGATGTGTTTACTAGCTCTAATTTGAAATTTTTTAGTTAGATATTAGGCCTAGATGTAAATTAGTAGGCCTAAGCAATATTTTAAGGGAATTTGAAAAATGTAGAAATCACAAATCTTGTCTGCTGATGTCTTATTTCAATAACTGATATGAATATTAGGTTCATTGGACAAAAGTATATTATTTCAGCATGTGATATCGTGGCTTATAAATTGCATTTGTATGACCTATTTTATGTATGTTGGACCCACAGGTTAAAACAACTTTCACTGTTTGTTTCAAGAATTGTAGTGACTGGTGACAATCTTCAAAGGGTAAACATGTTTAGTTTGAGGGAGGTCAGTCTAAATTAAAATATCACTTGAGGAATTAAGGTTTTTGTCACTGAATTAGAGTTGAATATAAATGGTTATTATTCCTTGTTGTATATAATTGCATGTGCAATAGAGTAAAGTAATGTCAACTTGCTTTAAGAGCTACTTGTTTGTACTATGATATTGCTGCTCATAATCCCCTGTTTTAAAAATGTTTATTACAGAGTGAGTAAAAACAGGGGTATACATAGTGACTCCTAAGTCACTATTGGACATAACTATACCAGCACAGGTAGCAGTAGTGTTCCCAGAATACAAACTTCTAAATAAGTCTGCTTAATTACAAAATATATGTCATCTTTTGTTAATAGGTCTAGGTTTATTTACTTTTTACTGACTTGCTTTAAAAAGATGACATCTGTCCTGTATGATTTGTACATGTTTAGTTTTGATATCTATTTACTGTACTTGTTAAATTGGTTTTTAGGTCTAGTATAGGTTACAGTTATTGTAAAGGTATTGATGATGGTGGATGTAATGGTCATGGTTAGCAGGGTTGTTGTGTGAATAGACATCAACCTGGAAATCAGTATAATGTCAATATTTAAACTAATCTCTGTGCTTTCATGAAGATAGATTAAAATGATGTTTGTCAAATTAATAGTTGACACAAGTGATTTTTTTTATAGCTTTTCAAGAAATTAAAAAATATAACTTACAACTCTTTTTAGATAGTTAAAGCAAATTATCAAAGTGTATTGTGTTATATAGTATAGGTACATCATATTTCTATAGAACTAATTTGTTCATATTTAAAGTAATATTAGTTATTCAGTGATATTATAGTGCAAGTTGTATAAATTTGCAAACAAATTATATTTCTGTAATTAAAGCTATTTTATTAGTAAAATCATATCCAACAATATAAGCACTTATTCTGAGTATAGGCATTAGAAAACAAAAATAGGATTGAAAATGGCCAGTAGATTGCAGCATGGCTTTTCATTATAATGATCATCACATCCTAACAAAATGTGATTGGACTGTAATGTTCAATCTAATTGGTAAATTATTTGTTTATTGAGAAGTTTGTGACATATATAGAACTGTATCTGTTGCATATTCAAAAATATAAGGCTGTTTATGTCTATAGAGCCTGGCATTTGATATGACAACCTTCATTGAATTAATTGTTTGCTGAGTGAATTTTACAAGAATTTCAGGAAACAAAATAGTGTATAAAGTAGCTTAAAAAGTGCAGCATTACTTATCCAGTGATTTAAATTGGGGATTATGTGCGTTTATAACACCACACACACACACACACACACACACACACACACACTTTCTGGTGGTTGATTTGTCACATGGCCTTCAATTAGAGTGAAAGAAGCTTATGAATCTTTTAACAATTAAGAAGTTGTCATGAAGTTTTGCATGGGATCTGCACATCTACTTTTACACTTACAAAATTTAACCTGCTTATGATGTCATGTCAAGCAGCCTCTTGTAGTTAGCCTATTTTTTCGTTGTTTTTTAAAGTTCTGCTCAGTAACTGCTAGATGTTTTGTAGCTTGTAATAAGTATTCCTAGTATGTTTTAACATTTCTAATAATAAACTTAACTTTTGTAGTCCACCAAATCCGTTGAACCTTTTCTGCATTTTGAGGTAACAGCTCGCATTAGTTTTCCAAAAGCTCATTACACTGCTATGCTCAGATGTTTTATAGTTGTATGGTTTCACAGCTCATTCATAAAGTTTGATAGGAATAATTTACCTTTAGTCTCCAAAAATATCACTGTATTTTGAAGAGAACAAGATAAGATTTTCAATATGCCTCATGCCATGAAGGCCTTAAACAAAAAAGTTTGGAAACTTTCTGCTTTGTAATTATCTATAATGGTTCTTTTTAGTTTCTTTTACAATATATACTGCCACTATGCCTGTCTGTAACTTATCTGCTTTTTCTTTTGTGCAGGGTCGTAGATTTTTTACACTCAGTGGTGGGGTGGGGGGATGATTTTTGCAACCACTTATGTGGACTGTTCAATTTGCAAATTGGTAATCTCTTATTCCATGAACCTGAAAGCTATAAACATGCAGTCAGAGTAATTGTGTTGCCATGATACTTCAAGGTTTTCATGTAGATTTGTATAAGTGAAGTGTTGTGAACAGTTTTCAAAATGTTAATAGAATAAAGACAAACGTGTCATAAATTAACTGCCACATGAATTTATTCCTGCACACTGCATAGTATAAAAGATGACCATTATACTTGACAAGGTTACTAATAACTTTCATTGCATGAATTACGTTTTCAAATATTAATAAAATTAGTAATTACCCTTGATAAGTTCATATCTACTCAAAACCTGTTCATGTTGTTTGATAAAAAAATAATCAAAATGTGTTTGTGAACTCTTGAAAATTACACATTAATACAATGTAGCACATAATTATTCATACTTTTCATTGAAGTAAGACTCATTTAATCCTCTAGTCTTCATGTTCCCAAAGGTAGACCTCCTTTGTGATGATCTGTTTATGAATATTTTCATAAGCTTTTCTATATTTATCTTGTCAACCTCATCTTTGAGTGTGATATATTGCCACATGGTTGATGCAGCACTGAGACATAGTTGACCATAACTACGTCTTCAACCGTTTTAATGCTGAAAAGCTGCGTTCACATTCGCAGCTGGATACTGGACATACAAGCAAAAGTTTCATGAGAAGAAACACTTCATCAAACATCTGCTGGCTTGTTTCATGCATTTTACAGTAAGCATCCTTTGCACCTTTCAGAGATACTGCTTTTGTTCCTTTGAACATGAGAAACTGAAACTCAAGCAGTTGTGCAGAGATTTCTGGATAGAAGTTTATAACTGAGTTGTCAATCTTGCCAGATGTGATCATGTTCTCAAGTGCCAGATATTGCCTCAAGCCATTGTCATGTGCATTGAATCTAGTGGTTGGATGTTCTATGATTGTGTCCACAAATTCAAAATATTGGCTTCTGTAGTTGTTGCAGGTTGGTGTGCTGGACCATTGCCTGTGATCCTTCTGGGGGGTCTGTGAATGCATGTCAGTTCAGTAGGCACCAGATCTAGGAAAGTTACCTTTTTCTCAGTTTCATCAAATATCTTGTTGTAATTTTCCTTTGTTTGTAATTCCTGCAGTTGCTCAACTGTCATTGCAGATGCTTCAATCATGCCAGATACTGTCACTGATTTTGCTTGGAATGCATGGTTTATATTCTCTAATCCAGCTAATGGATGCTGAGCCATTAACAATTTTAAAATTCTTTCCTTTGTCGAATCTGTCCAGCAGACCTTGTGCTTTCACTGCTACATCTGATTTTTCATTTGTTAATTCAGAGAAAGAATGAACAATGTAACTGTAGTGATCATTAGCACATGTAAATGCAGATTGGCAGCATAACCAGCATGTTGGACACAGTGGGTGGATGTATTTAACTAGACCCATTGTGGCAGTCTGATGATACAATATTTTCAAAGATTGTCTTGTATTTGCCTAATCTCTGAAGCAAGAGACCAAGTTCATGTACCCACTGGATAGAATTTCAAACACATTCACAAGCTTTAACTGCATGTTGCATTATTAAATTAGCCTTGTGTGCTCTGCAGTGAAAAAACAAAGCTGATGATTGCTTCTCTCTTATTTTTGCCTGGCATTCACTGTACACACCACTCATGTTAGCAGCTTTATCATAAGTTTGTGCTCTTAATCCTGACAGTGGTAAATTGAGTCTAGTCAGTACATCAAGTATAGTTAAGGATATTGTCTCACCAATTGTATTGAAAACTGTACAAACCAAGATATGTCTCATGGACGTCAAGGTTGAAATCTACATATGGTACACATTGATTCCTGTTCAGCACCTGTAACATCTTGAGTGCTATTAACCATTAATGCAAAGATTTTACCTTGCTTCACTTTGTGTGCTATGTTCCTCAGTATTTGATATTTGAACATCTCCATTATTTCATTTTGAGCCTGAGGTGATGTGAATGTGGTTTTCTTTGACAAGTTGGCCATCAACTCAGGATTTTCCTCTTCCAGGAGCTTAATTAACTGCAGGAAGTTCCCCTTCATATCAGTATGTTAACGTAATGCTAAACTTTGAGGTAATAAGAAACAAACTTCTGAATATTTTGGCAAGACTTCTTTTGCATTCTTCCTACTGCTTCTTTTTTCCCTTATGCAGCTGGACAGTCACTGCAGTTACATCAAGTGAACTTTCTGGAGATATAGCAAATCTGTGCTGAGAGGAGGATTTGTGTTCGTTGAATTTTTGATTTGCTTTCTTCCAGTTGCAAAAAATGGTGGATATGAAGGTATACTCCACTAGCTTCTCCAATTTCCCTGTTAAAAGGCCATGGGAACTCATCAAACCACTTGCCCTAGAAGTTGATATTTTGAGATTTTGCTTTCTGTTATGGTATTTGTTGTGCATCTGGATGATATAGCTTTCCACACTATATCTGTGGAGTGTCAGATTTTTCATTACTGCACAAACTTGTTTCACAACTATCTGGTGGTTCATGATGCGTTATGGCTGCACAAGTATTTTCAGACTCATCCTCTGAACATGATATTTCCTCTGTATGACAAGTTTCTATTTTTTTGCTTGAGGTTGTTGGATTATCTGCATCTGCACTGTCACTTTTAGCACTAGTAACTGGTTTTAAGAACTGTCTCTAATATCGGAAAGTTTCAGCCACTTGCTTGTCATAATTGTAATTGTTTCTCAGATGTCTCAACAAGCTAAAATATGGTCTTTATTAAAAAACTCTAATGTACAACGAATGAAAATAGAACAGAAAGGAAGTAGGACTGAACTGTACAATGTATTTAAATTGAATGCGCAACCCTCATAGTGACTACCGAGCTGACTGACTACCTGGACGTCACTGGGACAATAATGTGTGCTAGTTACAACACAATTGCAAGTTTCTCCAAATTCTTAATCACAAATATGTTATATTCCTGTTAAATCTCATCAAAAGGCAAACACATTGTGATATAATGTCTATAAGCATTTCTATTAAATAAAAACACAAACAAAAACGAGCAATACAATTCAAGTGGAGGCTTCAGGGTATTGAAATCACTCCTTCTGTATTCTAATTATACAAGAAAACACAATATTTTTTTACTGTTTATGATAAGAGAATATATTGTTTTATCATAAAGCACCAGCCCTTTATTAGAGGGCAGTTATAATCTGAAATTTCATGGATTAATGAGGGCCACAAACACAGGTCTAATGAGCTCTGTTGTAAAATTGAGGCTCGGACTAAAGGGAAAGGGGGGGGTGATGTAGGGCACGTCTGAATCTGTTGTTAACTGTACACTAAATGTACCCTATGGTCAGCAGCTTTGGCAGCTAAGGAAAGTAAGGCTTTCGATAATAAAACCAGCTAGACATGCATAAGAACAAATGGCATAGGAAAACTGCACAATATACACATAAGATTGCAGCTACAAGCTTCAAATGGCCTGCAAGATCTATATCACAAGAGTTTATACTTGGGAGTAATATTTTTGAATTTCATGCTCTGTTCAATCTGTTGTGATGAACATTTTACTTAGTCTTACACTATGTACAAGACATAGGTAGATTCTGCAATAGTGCTTAGAAGCACACCTATATTAAAGATGTACATTTCGGCTATGAAAAAGTCTAAATCTAGGCTTAATTATGTAATTTAATTGGTAAGAACACGAGAATCACAAGAACAATTTGTAGGCCTGTGATGCAGTAAAACAATTCAATGGACCAAACTATAGGGGGGATTATTGTATGCACCATACCCCCACCTAAAATGAAGGATGGATGTATCTCCCTCATCCCCTCAGGATCTGTGCCCCTTCTTTTGTGCCATCTTTTTGATAATTGATAGACAAACCTATGTTGTTATAAAAACCCTTGTCCAGAAGAGGATATCCAACAGAACTTTTTCTCCACACCCAAAACAGCATCACCACTGTATTTGATGTTTTGAGGTTGATAATAAATTCCTTTTCTCCTTTTAATGGAAACTTATTTATTGAAACATTTACCAGAGGAATCTTTAATTAGTTTTACTGGCATTAATGATCAGTCATCGTCACTAAGTAAATCAGTTCTTGGTGTTTGATATTTTCCTTAAGATTTTATCTTGGAGGATTTATCTCTTTTTAATAATTTGCTCATTAGCGTTTACAGTCTTCGTTTCATAATGTTGAGTGATCTAAGTATGTGAATGTTTTTCCAAACAGTTGGAACAACACTTTATTAAATCTTATCTTTTTAAAATATACTTTTAAACATTTTGAAAACTTGTCCAGAGTCATCACACTACAAATCTAAACTATCAGATTCTTTGTAGGCATGATTTTGATATTTGAAATTACTTTGACTAATTTCATCAAATGAATGTCTTAATCATACTTGTTTTAAATTGTGCTTAATGTCTTTTGAATTAGGAAATGGGGAAATATTTAAACTCTTTTTATTCTGATTTTTGTATGCCAAGTTCTCATGTTGTGCTTTTAAAATCCATAGTTTAAACCTGCTGCCACGATTATGAAAATTAAAGGTTTACTTTGGTTTGAAATACATCAGATGATTATATGTTTACATTTATCATTTCTTAGGATGTTAACATGTTAGTCAGTTAACCTTTTACCAAACCCATTTAGTTTCTTTAGTTGCACATAAATACAGTAACACTTGCATATGTGAATGGTAATACAAACACTATAATTTAGTATGGTGTTACTTGAGACTATACTTATGGTTTCTGTTACAGTTTGTCTGAGATAGTGCTGATATTTTTGATTATAAGATTAATTCATTATTGCTTATTCCATCATTACTATTGTGTGGGTAATAGTTTTCTTATCTTGTCAACTCTTAATTATTAGACTTCTTTAAGGGTATTGTTATTTCATTTGTAACATGTTTGTGGCTGGGAGCATTACTTAGGCAAGTGTTTATAATACTATGCTAATGTTAGTGAATGAACACTGCCAAACACAACCATTTTAATTTGTGCAACATGATCATGTTTTCCCGTATTTAATCTACCAGATATTGCTTGATGGAGAAAGTGGCCAGATTAACAGTTGTAAGTAAATTTTGCTGAACTGTTAAAAGTACATTGTCTCCAGTAATTAGTAGCCACAAATTTTAGTAGTCCATTTTTTTCATCCTTTAAGTTTAAGGGTACTTCACCTAAAGCCAGAAGAGAACATTTTAGCAATTGCTGTACATTATGACAAGACTACACAAAAGAATGATGTGGTATATAACTCATAATTGTACATTTGTGATAAATAAACACAAAAAAATTGGAGAATTTGGCTATTTATCAGACTGCAACTGTGAAATGTCATGTGAATTTAACACACATACCTTTTTAAGAAATGCATTACCAAACAATGAGAATTCAAAACCACGAGTAAGTATATCCACTGTATGCAAAAAGCTCCTTGGTGCCAAATTTTACAGATGGGATTTCAGTCTGCACATCACAGCTATGAATACAAAAAAAAATCAGCTATTATCATAGGCTATTTTTTGAAGTTTGAGAGAATAATGAAAAAAAAATCATTGTGGAGTATTGAAGCCCTTTACTCATTTCTTCAAAAGAATGGTAGTCATGACATGCTTGTCATACCAACTATGAAAATTCATAACTTGGAACCATGGTTTAGTCCTTTTTTATGTGAGTTAGACTTGGTCTGTTGGCAACAGTTAAGTGAGCCATAAATTATGAAATTCTGGAAAATGCATTGAGAGTGTATGAGGGAAGATCACATCTCTCTTAATATAATTGTATATAAAGTTATAGTGCACATCCTGTCCAGCAGTGGTTTAAGAAAACAATACACTTCACTCTGGAACAAAATGACATATCAAAATGCACTGAATTGTTTTGCAAAAGGAAATATCATTCCATCAAGTACAAGCAACAGTGTATGTTATGATTCTTGTCAAAAATGGGTATCTTGTGTATTAAAGTTGAGTTCTTGCACCAAAAACACGATCTCCCTCTCAATTTGACAAATGTATTAAAAGACGAATAAGTCAATTTAAAGTTATAACACAATGATTACAATATTTCATACTTCTCTTGGGTAAAATTTACTTTGCTTAGTTTTTGCAGAAGACAGATGACATTTTTCATGACCCATGGATTTCTACCAGTGTCAATAAAGGTCTACCCCCATTGGTCCCAAGACACAGGACCATTATACAGTCATATCCTCATTCACTGGAATTGCTTTAACATTATCAATTGGAAGAAAATCTGTGAAAAGTGATTGATTTTTTTACAAAAATTTAAAGTGGTTGTAAACTCTAGCATAGTTTCCCTATTTATCTCAAATAAGTGATAATTCAAATGGACACTGAGACATATTAGAAGTGTCAAGATTTATGCTTTAATTTTCATGACATTAAAGCTTTGATGGATTAATATCCTTTGTATATCTCTTTACATAAAACATTACTGAGATCTGTTGATAATGTTGCCATTTATTAGTTTATATTTGTTCTTTTTTATTACAGGAAAGGCAGATTTATGGAGGTATGATGATGTTAGATTGCTCTGAATCATCCATGACTATAATGCTTGATATATCACTGGAGTGTGTTCCCACCTATATGTCCATTGGTCATACCATTACTGTTTGTTCCCTTTTACCTGTTATTTGGAAAGGATATTGATCACAGACTTTGTTATTGAGTAGTTGCCATCTTCCTTCTTTATTCTGGGAGACTAATAGATACAATTTACTCTGAGGTGATGCAGGTATTGATCTATTGGTG
This sequence comes from Carcinoscorpius rotundicauda, assembly GCA_011833715.1. Taxonomy (NCBI): domain Eukaryota; kingdom Metazoa; phylum Arthropoda; class Merostomata; order Xiphosura; family Limulidae; genus Carcinoscorpius; species Carcinoscorpius rotundicauda. Next base: position 11,344,706 of record CM022395.1, on the reverse strand, counting down.
AAGAGTGTACTCTCAGATCACAGCCTTTCTCCCTCTTTGATGTGAGATTTTCTTTTATTGATGCTCCAAGTTAACTGTTTACTTCAAGCTATATACCTCTTTTTGGAGATTTATTTCTGAGACATCACTTATTTTCCCATAATGTTTAGGAAAATTGGCCATGGTTAGTATCATTTGACTCTATTGCACAGTAGAAGCTGGAAAGGGTTAACTGGCCCTCCACTACTCTTAGATTTTGATCCTCTGGCTGATGATTCTTCTGTTAATCCCTATCACACCAAACATGCTTGCTCTTTCAGTTGTGGGGGCATTATAATGTGACAGTCAATCCCACCATTCATTGACTTACACTGCTAAATTAGGGATAGCTAGTGCAGATGGACCATGTGGTGTAGCTTTGTGTGAAATTCAGAACAAATCAAACGAAGTCTTTTATTAATAACTGTTTGTCATAGTTTTGATGTAAAATTAAATTTTGAATTTTACAATGTATTATTTGAAGTTGAAGAACTTGTTTTTTTATTTTTCAATATAAAAATTATAATTGTATTTTTCTTATTGATTTTATATTCTACACTCATTGTCAGCCTATATCTTTAATCACTTTAGTGATAGATGTTAGTTATTGTTATAACTGTTGCTTGGATACTTATTTTATCACTCAGTATGTTGTTGCCCAATGAAAACTCTCATAAAAGGGACAAAAACTTGCAACTAAAAGTATTCATGTACAGGAAAGTTCATATTAATTTATCTAAATATGATAACCATTCTTCACTGCAATATTTAAGATTTGTAACTGTTGAGAACAGTTATTAAAACTTTTGACAGAGTGATGTTAAATTATTTTAAGTGAAAATTAAGCATTACGGTATGAAAGTTTCTAATTTCAATGTAATTCTAGTGTAAACGATATTATCATTACCCCTTGTAGTTAGCTTTTGTACAAGATATTTTGGAGTTCCTTTAAAAAAACTGAAGTACAAGGTGAAACCGAGATTATTAGTCTATAATAGATGAACATTGAATGAATATAACATGTGAGATACTCAATGCTTTGCACATTATACAATCATATCTAGGGAACCAACCTTTATATTACATAGCAAAATGGAGTTAAAAAATATGTAAAATTCAATGTTATTACCCACATTTTTAGAATATACTAACTTTCAGTTAGGGCACAATATAAGCAATAAAATCATTTTATTAAATTGTGATGTAGGGATAGCATTGCCAAAGGTAATGCAAACAGTAACATAGATACGATCGAGCTATACATACATCATCCCTGCATGACTTTCAATATTAAAATTTAATATTACACTGTAAAAAAGGGTTCTCAGTCACAGTGCATCGATGCTTACTTTAAGATGACACTGTTATTTTATTATTAAAACAGTTGGAAGTTGTATATTTATGACTATTGATATCCCATTTCTTTATCAAAGTATGTAATTTACAGTGTAACATTTTAAATTTTAATACTGAAAACTATTTAGAGATGAGCTATACATGTATATATATCTATCTTCTCTTTGTTCTTGTTTGCATTTTTAGCACTGTCATCACTACATCATTTTACATTTAACAAATTGTTTTCATTACATTTTCACAATATGAAAGAAATGTCACAGCATTGGAGATTTATTAAAATTTAATAAAGATATCTTGTTAATATCTGGTTTTGTTAAATGGTTTTACTTTTTGATTGGTATACTCTGAGTTTTATTGAGTTGTAGTATTCCTAAATGTTTTTTTTTTATGTTTATTAAATATAGTTAGTTAAATTTACTGTTTGGCAACATTGATACCCCCTCCCCTTTTTAATTCTTACTCTCTATGATTAAACCCCTCAGTGTGGATTCCTGTATGTAGTGAGGGGACCTCCAAGGGAAGGTTCTGTTTTGTCAGTTTACCTCCTCTGGGATCTAAACATCCACCCACATGTTTGCAGAGCATGGCAACCTGTGAAGAGGAAGAGAGGATTCTGGTGGTTGAGGCGTTTAACCCTAACAAAATATTTTGGCCTTGAATTTCTGTAGACAGGTGGCTTTGGGGTGGCCCCCTTGGATCAGTTGGCTGGTCCACTTGGCTAGGATTAATGAAGTACTAAGGTTGGATGTTCTCAACAGGTGTTGTGGACATTATATCTGATGCAAGTGTTTGGGTATAGTGTTCACAAAACCCTGGTGTTGGTGCAGTGTCCTTATTTGACGTTGTAGTGTGTCCTCTTGCAGGGCTCCATGATGGGTGGGGTCAGGGGGAACCGAAATTTTCCTATCTTAATTATGGATACTCCAATTAAAAATCTTAATAAAATAGCAAACAAAAATTCTATGCTTAAATGACCATGTTTTGAAGATTCTGAGTAGCAATCCTCATCATCTGTACCATCTGTTGTACCTCAATTTCTTATATTGCATTCACTTTCAGACAAACCTTTATGGCAAATGTCTCCCTTTTTCATTTAGAAGGGACTAGAGGGACTTGCTGGCTCTCCAAAGTCAGTAAAGAAGTTTCAGTCTGCATTCAAAGGCACTTGGGGATATACTTCATAAGGTGTAACTTCAATCAACTTTGAATTCATCATGAGAAGTTATTGTTGAGAGGGATTTAAAGAATATCCCAGAGTCAGATTTTCTCTGGTTTCTCCACCTAAAGAGTTTCTGCAGTGAGGCATACACCCACTCACAAAGATGGAATTATGGTGCTGACCAATGTCCTCATTCTGACATTTACATCACCACCTCTGCCTGCCACCATCAAGGCAGGTTATCATAATTGCAGAATATGGCCATACGTTCCAAACCCTCTTTGTTTCCAGCGTCAGCAGTTCAGTCACTCGAAAGAGTCATGTCGTGGTTCTTTGACATGTGTTTGTTGCAGTGGCAAGTACTGTGATGCTTATAAGTGTGAAACAGACCCTCATTGCATCAATTGCAATGGCTCTCGCGTGTCTTACTTATGTTCTTGCCCAAAATGGTTGGTAGAAAAATGGGTGCAGCATTTGAAAACAAATCATAACATTATTTATCCTGAGGCTCAAAAATTGCTGTCTTCCACCTTATCTCAGATGTATGCTGCTGCACTTCATTCCACAACTACAGTGGGAGTGCAGATGAATCTCTGTGCTTCCAAAAGAATTGTTCTCCAAACAGATGAAAAGTCATTTGATCTCTGCAGTTAAAGTTGATGAATCAATTTCAAAACCTATCTCTATCCCTTACATACATTCCACCAAACCCCAAGATCCACATATTTTGGTTCCAGATACAGGCATTTCCTTGGATACGTATTCACTCACCCTAAGATGCAAAACAATCATTTGTTCACACTCTGTCTCTGCAATCACCTTCCAACAGAAAAAACCTGCCCAATCGACCCTGGGCAGGATTTATGGAAATTGGTAGACCTCCCTTGAATAAGGACAGTAAGGAAAAAAGACGTGGTTATAAGCAGAAGGGTTTTCCACCCAATTTGATTACATGTAAATAAAAATGACTACCCTGATACAATGGAATTGTTGAGGTTGATATTCTAATCTGGATTGCATCAAAATACTGATTGTTTCCTACCATCCTCTGTCTTTTCTGACGGGAAATATTTCTGAAACCTGTCGATACAGTCATTTTTTGGTGGTTTTGTTTATACAGAAATGACAGGCTGTGTGATAGATGAGTGCATGGAGGGGTGGCACTGTTGGCTGATCAGCATGTGCCCACCATGCCTTTGCCACTTGACACCCTTGGAGGCTATAGACATTGTATTTCCTTGGGTCATACCATTGCTGTTTGTTTTCTCTACCTGTCACCTGGAAAGACATATAATCAGACCTTGATGCTCTCATTGAACAGTTGCCATCTCCCTTTTTTATCCTAGGAGACTTTAATGGACATCATCTTCTCTAATATTGATAGGAGGGGTCATGCTGTTGAGCATATACTCTCTGATCACAACTTTTCTCTTTTCAATACTGGTTCTTCTACTTATTTTCATGCACCTAGTCAGTCTTTTATTGTTATTGATTTCTCAGTTTGCTCCCCTTCATTATTTTCCTATTTTTCATGGAGGGTTGAGAATAATCTTGAGAGAAACTGGCCGTGGTCAATCCCGTCTGACCCGTGTGTCTCGATTAAAGCTGGATCAGGCAAACTGGCCCTTTCTCACTGCTCTCACAGAACTTGATCCTGCCATCAATAGACGACTGTGTAGCAGCAGTAACTGACTGTGTTATACGAGTGTCTGCTCAGTGTACTTCTAAAACATCAAAACGTTTTCCACAGTGTATACTCTTTCATGGTGGAATCCTGCCTGCACTTTTCATAGGTATCCCACACTCTCGCACCTCATTGCTATCCAGCAGGTCTGTACACATGATCAGTGGGTAAGATGTCAAAGCCAGAAGGACTTTTGGATTAAGTTCACAACCAGCATATCTTTATACAAACCAGATCCAAAGTCATATGGAACAATATTTGAAAGGTTAGTGGGCAATATAACTGTCCCCCTCTCAATCTTGCTCTCTGATTGCTAGGAAGTAGCTGAAATCTGGAGCATTACTGATACTCTAAGTGAAAACTTCTGCCAGGTATCTAGCACTTCTGTTTTTTTCCACCTTCTTAGCTATTAAGACTCTGGCAGAGATTGATCACCTCTTATTTTCAAGCTGATTGTCTCTATGACTACAATTGCTCCTTTAAACTTGTGAAACTCAAACTGGCCCTTTATCAGTCTGGCAGTACATAGGTTGAACCAGATGATATACACTCTCGGCTTCCACGAGAAAAATAACTAAGCCACTGCGATTAAACAAAGTAATTTTCTTTTAGCTACAGTGATAGTTGTTTATCCACAATTTTAGGTTGCCATAAACTGTGTGGTGCGTGACTTTTAATATGCATCAATTCCATCCAGTAAAAAATAGTTGTAATTATGTGAAAATATACAAGACATTAAGTTTTGTACTATTTTTTATTCTACAATAATCTTCCCTGCCAAAAAAAACCAAAACAAACAAAATAAGAAAATAAACATGAAGAAGAGGAAAATGAAGAGATACATTTTTCAAAATAACACAAAAAAAGACAATTAGAATTCAGTAGCATAACTAGTAAGTAGATAAATCCAATGGCAGTTCTTCATCCAAATCATTTTCAACAGAAGATGTGGAAGAAGTTGACACTTGAGGTTCAGAAGCACATTTCTTCAACAGGGAATGGTACCCATGTCTGTCTTTGTGAGTGCCCCAGAATCTGAATGCAGAGTCGAAGTTAAAATGATCTAAAGGTTTGAACTCTGTGGATAAGTTCAATAACATTTTTGTCTTGGCCACAGACAGACTGCTCCTGGGATCTGTTTTGATTCTGTTGTAGCTGCTAATTCCCCACTCACAGCCAGCCAACAGATGTAACTGGAATTATTAATCCAATTTCTGCAAGCTGAGACAGATTTGGAAAAATTTGATGGGTCTGGTGGATGTATTCCTTGTAGAAGATCTTTGTGTTTCTGTTTTTATGTGAGCATCCTGTTCCATTATGTTCCTTGGTAGAAGCCATTCAGTCAGTGCCTCATCCTCATTGATGAAAGGAGAGAAGTGTTAGATGAGTTTCTTCAGATCATGCTCATCAGATACTGCTCTGCTAGACATGGGCTAAATATTGAAAAAAATGACATGATATTAGTGTGTGGGAATGCTACTTGTAGTCATGTGATCACCTCTTCAATAAATGACTTGGCAGCTGATCTGTACTTTTCATGTTGCTCATCAATATCTTTATCATGGCCTTTGTAAGAAGTGTAACCACTGGCATCAGGAGCTTGTGGGAGTTCCTTCAGTGCAGTCTGTGTGTAAGGACCAGGGATGTGTACCAGCAACTGAATTGACAGAATTGATCCATCAATAATTGCTTTAGCCTGATCATGAGATAAATCAGCTCTCTGAAGAGATCTTGACAAAAGTCTAAGAATGCCAACAGCATCAGCTAAAAAATGTGTCATCACAACAAAGCTGTAACATGACATTTGCTGGACTAGACTTAGCCTGGAGTACGACGTTCCATTGCTATGAACTGCAGGCAGTTTATCACAGATGCAATACAGTTGACTTGTGCTTGGATGAAATCATTAATAACTTGGGAGAATATTTTAGGCTTTTTGCAAACTGGTTTAAAACTGAAATGTACTTCAAGGTATGGCATCTGGTTTGCTGTCTTTTCAGTTGCCAACTGTAATCTGTGTGCCAAACAATGACTTGTTATTATACAGGGGGGTTCCTCTTTAAATTTTGTAGCAACATCTGTTTTTATTCCAACCATGACATTTGCACCATCAGTTGCAACTCCAACCAAGTCAACATCAAACATTCCTCGATCTGCCATTACTGAGTGTACAGTTGTAGATAGAATTAGCCTCAGTGTTGTCAGCTCATTCACAGCAAGAAATTAACTTGTAACCTCACCTAATAATGAAAGATACCTGATATAAATTATCAGTATAGAGGTGTTTCCTGCATCAGTTGGTTCATCTAACTCAAGAGCAAAAAATGGAAAAGGTGATGCCCGAAAGTCTGCCTGCATTTTATCCTGAACTATATGATTTAGGGCACTGTACTTATCATTCAGAGACTGGCTGTGGGTGTATGTGAAGCTCTCTGTTCCACTTTGTGACTGAGTCTAGTTTCTTTATAGAGGTTACTCCCTGTTAAAAAAATATACAAGAATTTGTGTTTTCAAATAAGACAACAAACTAAAGTAATAAACAAAGATACTTGAAAGAGTTGGCTAGCTACTTAATTTTTGATAGATATTTTCAAAATGTTTCACTTTTAGAAAATTGTCAAATTGCCTTTTGTTTCAAGAAAATTCTGTAGAAAACAAAGTATTTTATTAATACCAGAATAAAGAATATTTTTACATTGAATACTTGTAGTGAAAGGAGGGAATGAAACTTCACAGTTGGGATGGCTTCCTTTGCTTGTACAAGTAATGTGGCCATCTGTGCCTGAATGCCACCTTTACACCCTACATACACATTAACATCAGCAGTGGACATGTTGTTCTTCAAAACTTTTAATGCTATTGCACTGTGATGATCTTCTGACCTTGCATGCTTCACCAAGTTATTTTTTAGGCTTAGTAGCAGTTTTCCTAGTGGTAGCATAAATATTTGTCTTGTTGTCCCTGCATGATTTGCAATGAAATGTATTTTGTTTGAAAATGTGTTCCAGCCAAGGAAACTGTGAAAACCAAGTTTCTTTAACAACTTTGCAAAAATAGCAGGTGTATTTTTTTCACACCGACAGTCTTATAACTGCTGCACGCTTCAGTTTCTTCAGAGCTGTCTCTTCTTTTGGAAGTGGATTTCCCACCATCAGTTGATGTTGCTTCAACCTTGTTTTGGAAAAACGTTATATGTAACTGTTTAGACATTTTTTATCTGATCTTGTAGTTGTCATGATCTCAGTTCTAACACATGTCAAACGAAACTTGGCATTTCCACTTTGATACAGACCATGTTTTGGTTTGACGAAAGTCATGTGTTCTCTGATTACTGTTCGTGTACCATGGGTAGAATCAAACATGAAGCATAAGAAATGAAAATTAAAGAAATAATTAGCACAACTGAGTAGTAATTTTTTTAAAAAATTAATTTGTTAGTTGTCATATCCCTGAAATCATGAAAATACATATATAAAGAAAATATAGATTACAGTCAGTGGTACTTTTTAAAAACATTTCTTGTTTCTTCAACTGGGGGGCACCTCTGGTCGTTTGCCATCATTAATGGTGTGGATGGTGATAAAAACCATGAAAGCTGTTAAGACCGAAACTTAGCAGAAGAAATAAAGGAAAACCACCCAACACTGAAAAATTATCTTTTGCCACTGTGGCGAAACCAACACTAGATTTTTTAGCCATGGGCTGTTTCTTTTTGCCAATGGTGATGTGGCGAATGGCTAGCAGAAGTGTAGTGAAGGTATAGCATGAAACCTCTATATATGAGTTACGTGGCCATTTGCTCATTTTTTATTGAAAAAGTTTTTAATGGACAGGAGATTCTGAGTTTGTGTGGGTTTGAAACTTTCCTGTTCTTTTTTACAGGAACTTGGAGTCCTTCAAGCTGTGTTCTGAGTGTTATGCTTTTCAGTATAAAAATTTAATGCCATCACTGAACAACTCCCTCTCACTTTTGCAAACGGGGTCTCTGTCGAGGACTTTCACATCTCGTAAGTTGTCGAACATGAGGTATATTGAGTGGCAGCTACATACTGCTCTCAGTTGTTTGCTGAAGTTGACCACAGCAAAAGGCTTTACCTTCTCTCTTTCTAAAACCATTCTCATGCTCTTTTGTCACAAATGTGGTATTTACCTTGATCATGAACTCTGTGTTGGTGAAGTTGTGCTGCCTGTGGTCTGAGACTAAGTTCTTGGGGCTTGTTTTTGACCATAAGCTAACCTTTATACCACACATAAAGCACCTACTGGTCAAATGTACAAGAGCACTGAACATCCTCTGTGTTCTCTCTTCCACCACTTTGGGAGTGGATCAACATTCTATGCTAGAGATACATCATGCTTTTATTTGATCGAAACTCGACTATGGGTCACTGATCTATGGCTTTGCCAGACCAATGGCCTTAAAGATGCTGGACCCCATTCATCATCAAGGATTTTGGCTCTGCACTTGGACTTTCTACTCTTCCCCAATTTAGATCTTATACACAGTCTTATGAACCTTTGCACCTCCACCATTTGCACCTAACTGTTTTTACCATATGCTTTGAAACTTTGTTTTTCACCAAAGCATCCCACCTGGGACTGTTTTTCTTCCTTGAGGGCCATGCTTTTTGAGACCAGATAGCCTGCCATTGCTCCTTTTGGCCTTTGTATCTAGGTGCAGTTGGATGAATTGGGTCTGTCCTTGGATAACATTGCTGTATCCACTGATCAGCCCATCCCATTATAGCTTTTTACAGTCCACAGTTGTGACCTGTCTTTAAGTCTTGTGAGAAAAGTTAACACTCCTGATTGGAAATACTGTCTGCACTTTGCTGAACATCTTTCAAACTATCCATCCATTCCTATTTATACAGATAGTTCGAAATGAGGTGACTGTGTGGGCATTTCCATGGTTTGTTGTGTGCAGAATCCTCTCTACAGCTTCTGTGTTCACTGCTGAACTTTATGCCATTTCTATTACCCTGGATCACATAAAAGCTAAGCAGTACTCAAGCTGCACTATTTATACTAACTCAGTTTTCTACTGGCCCTGGAATTGCTTCACATTGGTTCACACCCTGTTTTTACCAATATTCAAAACCTAGTGGCCCATTTCTTTTTAATATATACTTCTGTCCAGTTTTTCTGGATGCCAGGCCATGTTGGTATTTGTGGGAATGAACTTGCCGACACTGCAGCCAAATCTGTCTGCTCTGGCACTATCACTGCTGTGCCTGTTCCATACATGGACTATGGTCTTGTATTCAACACTCAGCTTTGTGCCAGCTGGCAATCAACTTGGAGTGAGCAATGCAGAAACAAGCTTTTTCAAATAAAACCCTATATTGGACTTTGGCCATCTTGCTTCTGTAAGGAATGGAAAGAGGAAGTTGTTCTAACTACACTACGCATTGGTCACAGTTTTTAATTTATCGTTTTCTTTTATCTGGAACTGATGCACCAGTATGTAGTTTGTGTAACACTCAGATCACAATAAGTCACATTTTACTTTCTTGTTATCGTTATGACTCTCTTTATGATGGCACATGTTTTGTCCCAAGGTTTATCTGTAACATTAGACAGTGTTATTGTTGATGGTGCCACTGTCCACCTTGGAAAATTTTTTAGTTTTTTAAAGGCCATTAATCTTTTTAATGGCATTGAAGTTTTTTAATTTACACATTACATCTTTTCAATGAGGCTTCCTTTTAAAAATCACAGTTTATCTGGTTTGATTTGAAATTTGAAACTGGCAGTAACATTAAATAACTTGAAACCAGAACTGGAAAGGCTAACTTCAAGTGCCTAATGCTTCTGCTGTTTGAACTACTTGTTAGCCATACTGGCAATTTATTATTATAATTTTGCTGCACATCCTTTTTCTTACTTTCCTTTTTAAGAGTGGCCACAACGTTAAATAACTTGGAACCAGGACTGGAAAGGCCAACTTCAGGTGACAGATGGTGGTTTTTGTACTTTCATGTTAGTCTTCCTGGCAAGTTATGATAATTAGAGTTATGCTACAGAAAGTCCTTTTTACCTTCTGTTTACCCATGTTATTTTACCTTACATTCACTATACTTAAATATACAAAACAAATATTTGCTAAAATTTCCAACAACCTACCATCCAAACAAACCAAAAAATAGGCCATTGTACAGATATTAATTACTAGTTTGGAGTTATAGAAGAACTTGGTTATATATGCATGAGTAATTAAACTTTTAAAATGTGTATGCAAGACAACTAAGTAGTTTTTTTCAACTGCTGTCAGTGTTTTTAGTTTTATATATTATTTTCAGAGTATGTATATCTGTAAGCTGACAAAAAATAAATAACGGCAACACTTTAATGAAATATGAATATAGACTCGTCACGGTACATACAAATACTAAATGAGTTTCTTGTTTTCTTTTTTTTCACACTAAACAAGGATTATGAAGTTGTGGAACAAATGTTTTAAGTATTCAGCATTACTCATCAGTTTAACTACTATTTTTGAATTTAACGTATAGTTGTTTGATAAACATTTATCAAAAATTTAGTTTTGAAGTATGGTTCAACTAATACATTCTGTAATACTTATCAAAATGTATGATACATTGATAAGTTATTCCACGATTAAAATAAGGTGTACAAATTTCTTTAGTAGCGAAATAATTATTGATTTGTTTTGCAGATGAAAGGTAAAGATTTTTGTAAAGTATATAGGTATAGAAATTAAGAAATAAATGCTTGTTATTATCTCTTACATATTGATTGAATATGTGCTGTTATATTGATTGATTGAATTAACTGATACTGCCATTAATTAGTATATGTAATTGGGAACTAACTACTGTGACTGTTTTACATAACAGTAACTTCAACATCAGACAGTTGTATTGGGGAAGAACAGTTTAATGTAAGCTAATTATCGGTTTCACCACAAAGGATGTTATTAATAATTTTGAACAGTATTGGCTATTTGCCCTCCTTCCATCCTACAGGTCTCTCTCTCTGTGTGTGTCTGTTTGTTTCATGTGTGTGTCTCAAAAACTAACAAGCCATTGTACACCAAAATTTTACATAATGGAAAGCCAGGGTGGAACAATCCTCATCAATTTTGGTTTGGATCCAGGTTACAGATGACCTTGAAGCATTTTGTTATAATAGGAAAATAATGCATTTTTGGTTTTTGGTTAATACCTGTAGATTGTGATCGGCTGTATATCCAATTTAAGATTTAGACTCTCCATCACACATCTTGATCAGAGTAGGGTTTTTGAAGGTGATACTTTTACATTATCCAATATAAAAGCATGTAGTCTCGGAAAGGAGCAGCAGGGCAACAATATGTATTCTTTCTGCTCTTGTTATTGTGTGTTGACGTTTTTCATGGTATTCAGTTGTTTTTATGTATCTGTGTAAATGTGTGTGTATTAATCTCTGTATTGCATGTCTATATAGAAATTTAGAACTGTAAATTAATGTTTTTATAGCAAAAAAAAATTGTTTTGATAGCACAACACTATATCATTAGATTGCGTCTTACTTCCACACGTTCTTGGAATGTTAATGACATCTACACTTATTATAACAAAAAAAAGTGATAGCATGTTTATTCAATTGGCAATATTGAGGAATGTTATATTCATATGCATTTCCCTGTAGTTTAATGAAATATTTTTATAAGGTCATTCTATCAAAATATAATTATGCCTACAATCACTAGTTTTGCTAGTTATTGCATATTAGTTGTTACATGAGAGCAAATACATGACACTCAAGCTTCTTTATTTTGTTTCAATAATTTTTATAATTTGTTCTGGAAACCTAAATGTTGTGCTCAGTTTCTAAAGCTAAGAATTTTATAGTTGTAAAAGATTTACCAGTTTGCCTGAAGAAATATTATCTGTTTTTATATTTTATTTATGAAAGATATTTTGAAATGGCATAAAAACAAAAATCTGTGTTTTCTCAAATGAAATTTTTGTCATACGTTTTGTATTTCATTTTTATGAATGAAAAAGAATAAAACAATTGAAATATTTTGCTCATTTTCGTGAGCCAGCCAGACAGAGATACAGGTTTCAACTGTAGCTTCAAAATAAATGTTTATTCACAAGAACGCCACTTCCAATAATATGGATGTGTATTTAACTACATTTCTGAAAAACTCAAAATTCGTGTACAAGAATATTTTCCATCTTATTATCCCTAACGCATTCCTCACATAGGAAATGTGAAAAGCATATATAATATCAATTTTCATTTTGCTTTATAAGTTTAAAACTTTATCATACTAGAAAAATAGACATTTTATTTGTGGTGGTTGTGGATTCAAAAGGCCATGGCTGATGTCCTGTTGTCGTTTCACACATTTGAGCTGTGGTTGGTGAAATCCCACTACTCTAATAGTGTAGTCAAAGTTGACTGTGGGTGCCATTGACAAGCTGCCTTTTATCTCAGTTCAAAAACAGATAAAACTAACCTGGATATCACTTTCTTATGTGGAATAAATAACTTCTAACTAGATATTTAAATGGTTTTTTAAATACTCAGGATTATCTCTGTTAAAATTACTTTTACATATCAAGTTGTGTATGGTTTTTATCACCTTTTAGGTTTTTTTTTACAGAATGTTTTATATTTTGTCAGATGGCTGAAAACCATAAAGCTATGAAAAGGTTGTATTGTTTCTGTTGAAATTAAAATGAGAAAAGTGAACAAAGAATAAACGAGAGGTGAAAACTCTTGTTTTCTGTGCATCAAATGCAAGAATTTAACTTTGTTTCTTACAGACAACAGATTAAAGATTCTTGTAAAGGCCATTGTTAAAATATTAAAGAAACAAAACTCTAACAAAGCAGGTAGATTAACCATAGTTTTTTTTTTATTTATTCCTATAATGGGTAATGTAACTTAATTAGATACTCATTGTTACATCTATAAACATTCAGCTCTGTGGCTCTACTGACAGTTTTTTGTAACAGTCATAAAATACTTTTACACAGAAGGTTTTCTACGTTAAATTAAAACAATTTTTAGTGTTTTGTTTTTGAATTTTTTGCCAAGCTACATGTGGGTTATCTCTGCTAACTCTCTCTAATATAGCATGTAAGACTAGAGGGAAGGCAACCAGTCATCACTGCCAACTATTGAACTACTCTTTTTACCAACGACCAGTGGAATTGACCATCATATTATAATTTTCCTATGGCTGAAAGGGTGAGCACATTTGGTGCAACGTGAATTTGAACTTGTAATACTCAGATTACGAGTCGAGCCCCTTAACCACTTGACCATGCTGGGCAGTTTTGAACATACATATTAGCAAGTCACATACAAGTATGGTCAATATAAAGTTGAAGTGGAATTGTGTGTAAAAACTTCACTTGAATAGTTTGTTGGGACGTATGTAGTATGAGCTGCCAAAAATTGATCTCCCTCTGCGAAAGATATGTAAGATCCCTTTATAATGCAACGTGTTCATACACTCAAATCAAAGATATATTTAAATAGGGGATTTACAGTTTAATGTACTTTATGACATTAGAAAAAAAATGTAAATCATGTTATCATCCCAAGACCACAGAAAGAGTCCTACAAGTTGTACCTCAGCCTTTGTAAAGAAAATGTCTTGTAAGAATACATACACAATTAGATAAAAATCATTCAAATGTGCCAGGCAGCAGTATGTGACATAAACAACAAGATAATCCATTTGTAAAGCAACACAAATTAAGTGTATGTACATTCCTTTTGTAAAATATCTACTCAAATATCACATACTTCAAACAGCTGGAGAATAAAATGAGTATTCTTACATACTAGTTAAATTGCTGTATGCAATGACTATGGTTATCTGTGCAATAAGACTGCTATGTTACAATAGGTGCTTGAAAACAGTTGTACGTAGATTATGGAATACATTCAGATAAGAGTGCTATGCAACTAAGTCTTAGGCACTGTAAGCTATGTTACAGGAATATTGTCAAGAAACAAATTCATAGGGAAAAGCATAACCAAACTTCACGATATATATGGACTGTAACAGCATGGTGGAGATCCAATATCATTGTAATATAGCTCATTCAACTTCTGTACATTTTTTTTTAAATTGGGACTTGTATCTGAACCCCTTTTTGTTTGTTTGTTTAATTTTTCATTGATATCTAGGTTAACCTTAAATTACGTTTTTCTTCCAGATGTCTGGACCAGGCTTAGATTTTAATACTCTTCAAGAAATAATGCAGAGTGACGATGATGAGTTTGAAAAAGCTGTCAGCAGAATGAACATGAGGGTATGTTAATTTTCTATATTTAAAGAAATCTGATTTCATTCATTCTCATCCTGATGAATCAATATTTTTCAAACCTCGATATTCAAATTAGGGGTAGCAGGTATTACACATCAGTGTATTGTAGGGTCAAATTTATATATTAATTATGTTATATTTAAATGTATATTTCAGTAAAATTTCTATTTTGAGTCTATTTTAGAAGTGTCATAATATTAAAACCACTCTTGTAGCGACATTGACTTAAGTAAATTGTGGGGCATGGCATGGCCATGGGGTTAGGGCACTTGACTCGTAACCTGAGGTTTGCGGATTTGAAATGTTGTGGTCAGTCCAATTATTTATTGGTAAAAGAGTAGCCCAAGAGTTGGTGGGTGGGTGGTGATGACTAGCTGCCCTTCCTCTATCTTACACTGCAAAGTCAAGGACAGTGGGCACAGATAGCCCTTGTGTAGCTTTTTGTGAAATTCAAAGCAAACAAATGCATTGTTGTGATAGCATCTATGTTATTTACCAACCACGACTCTTAAATGCACAGTGATTATGACTGTTTCTCTTTGTGGAATGTTGCACTGCTACAAAAGGAATTAAATTAATTTATTTTTAATGAGAAAAAAATTGTGTAACCAGCATATAGCTTCTCAATAAATTAATAAAATTTGAAAATAATTATCAGACTCCCAACTTCACAACTTGACAGTAAGCGTAGGGTTAGAGACAAAAAAACAAAATGAATTGACAGTATAACAGTCTGTAATTTGAAGTTATAGGAAAAAATATTTTATCAATTATATTTCAATTATAAAAGTGGTATTTGAGTCTGTTAAGAATCTGCTGAGCATTGTAATTTTAGAGTGCAAAATTTAAATACATTTTTTTTGATTACTTTGGCCTGGTATGGCTGGGTGGTTAAGGCATTCAACTCATAATCTAAGGGTTGCAATTTCGAATCCCTGTCAGGCCTGGCATGGCCAAGTGCGTTAAGGTGTACAATTGGTAATCTGAGGGTCGCAGGTTTGCATCCCCATCACACCAAACATACTTGCCCTTTCAGCCATGGGGGTATTATAATGTTACAGTCAATCCCACTATTTGTCGGTAAAAGAGTAGCCCAAGAGTTGGCTGTGGGTGGTGATGACTATCTGCCTTCCCTCTAGTCTTACACTGCTAAATTAGGGATGGCTAGCAAAGATAGCCCTCGCGTAGTTTTATGCAAAATTCAAAAACAAACAAACAAACAAATCGAACCCCTGTCACACCAAACATGCTTACCATTTTAGCCGTGGGGGCATTATAATGTGATGGTCAGTTTCACTATTTATTGGTAAAAGAATAGCCCAAAAATTGGTGGTGGGTGGTGATGAATAGCTGCCTTCCTTGTGGTTTTACACTGCAACATAATGATCAGCTAATGCAGATAGCACTCATGTAGCTTTGTGCAAAATTCAAAACCAAATTGTGTTTCGTCAGTGAAAAATTAAAAAATGAGCAAGAACAACTGCGTTGAATGTAAACGTGAGAAGGGTCGAGTGGCTTACAGGGCTGTGAAAGTCTTAGGCTTGGGCCGTAATATGTTGATAAACACTATGTACTTTTATCCTTAAGGGCATTATAAACATAGACAGTTGGTCCTATTAGTCGATTAAGAGTAGCTGACTGTTTGTCGTGTTTATGGTAAGTTTGTGGCTGTGGCAGAATCTTTGGACTACTAACCACCCACCAGTTTATTTCATAAGGTGCTGTTCAGTCTGACTGTTACAAACTGCTGAACCTTTATGAACCTGATGATGACTGAAAGACGTTGAAACATTGTTCGCTCCTCCACATAAAAATTTCCTTCACCAAAACCAGCCATTTTTACATATATATTTCTCTATATGTGAATAGAAATAATGAAAAGAATTCAATAGGTAAACAACTACGTCTTGAAGATTGAGCAATAATCTTCAATATCTGTAACAACTGTTGTACCTCATTTTCTTATACTTTAGGGCAGATGTCTCCCTTTTTCATTCAGAAGGAACAAGAGGGACTTGCTGGCTCTCCAAAGTCAGTATAGAAGCTTTGCTCTGGTGACATATTGGTGGAAACATCCACATTTCAACACAGTGAACTCCTTGTATTCAAAGGTGATTGGGGATATACCTATTGAGGTTACATCTCATATTACTTTGAATTCATTACATGGAGTTATTGTTGAGAGGGTTTTGAAGAATATTCCTGAGTCAGATATTCTGTCTGGTTTCTCCACCCAAGGAGTTTCTGCAGTGAGGTGTATCTTCACTCACAAAGATGAAATTGTGGTACTGACCAATGTCCTTATTCTGACATTTACATCACCATGTCCACCTGCCACTATCAAAGCAGGTTATATTAATTGCAAGGTATTGGCATACATTCCAAACCCTCTCGGATGTTCCTAGTGTCAACAATTTGGCCACTCGAAGACATCACGTCATGGTTACCTTGATGTGTGCTTGTTGCATACCGTGATGCTTATGAGTGTGAAATGGACCCTCATTTCATCAATTGCAATGACTCTCACCTGTCCTATTTCTGTTCGTGCTCTAAATGAATAGAGGAAAAAGAGGTGCTTACCCTGATACTCAGAAGTTGTTGTCTGCCACTTCATCTTAAATATATGCTGCTGCACTGCATCCCACAACTGCAGTGGGAGTGCAGATGTATCTCCCTGTGCTTCCAAAAGAATTGTTCTCAAACCAAATGAAAAGTCTTTTGACCTACATGGCTTAAAAATTGAGGAATTAACTTAAACTCCCATCTCTGTCCCTAACATACATTGAGGAAATCCCAAGATCTCCTTCCTTTGTTTCTGGGTACAGGCATTTCCTCGGGTACATCTTCTCTCATCCCAAGGTGCAAAAGGATCATTTGTTTACATTCTCAGTTGCTGGAATCCTCTTCCAACAGCAAAGACCTACTCAACCGACCCTGGGCAGGATCCAAAGAAGTTGATAGACCCCTCTAAGAAAAACAGTTAAGAAAAAAGATGTGGTCGTAAATAGGACTCTTCACCCAATTTGCTTACACATAAATAAAAATGGCCACCTTGATACAATAGAACTATCAAGGTTTATGTTCTAATCTGGATGCCATGAAAACACTGATTGTTCCTACCATCCTATGTCTTTCTTTACAGGAAACATTTCTGAAATCTGCTGATACAGTCACCTTTCGGCAGTTTACTTTCTACAGAAATGACAGGCTGTGATGGATGACTGCATGGAGGGCTGGAACTGTTGGTTGATCAGCATGTGCCCCCCCTGTCTTTGTTACTCGACACATGCTTGGAGGCTGTAGCAATCTGTGTTTCTTTAGTTCGTACCATCACTGCTTGTTCTCTCTACTTGTTGCCTGAAGAGACCTATGATCAATGAGACTTTGATGCTGTCATTGAACCATTGTTACTCCTGGGGGACTTTAATGGACATAATTTCCTTTGAGGAAGTGCCCCCCTCGGAGTGGATTCCTGTACGTGGTGAGGGGACCTCCCAGGGAAGGTTCTGTTCTGTCTGGTTACCTTCTCTGGGATCTAAACATCCACCCACGTGTTTGCCGTGCGTGGCGACCCGTGAAGGGGAGGAGAGGATCCTGGTGGTTGAGGGGTCCAACCCTAACACACCACTTTGGCCTCGAATTCCTGTAGACGGGCGGCCCTTGGGTGGCCCCCCTTGGGTCAATCGGCTGGTCCACCTGGGCTAGAGCCAACCAAGTACCAGTGTTGGAAGTTCTCAACGGGTGTTGTGGACATTGTGCCTGATGCTGGTGTTTGGGTATAGTGCTCATGAAACCCTGGCGTTGATGCATTGTCCTTGCATGACTTTGTAGTGCGTCCCCTTGTAGGGCTCCATGGTGGGTGGGGTCAGTGAGTACCGAAACTTTTTCTCTTTCCTATGGATCCTTCAAAAAATTTAAATAAAATTGTAAAAAAACAGTCAATGGGTAAGCGACCACGTCTTGAATACTCAGAACAGCAATCTCCAACATCAGTAACACACGTACCTCATTTTCTGATATTGCATTCTCTTTCAGAAAAACCTTTAGGGCAAATGTCCCCTTTTTTTATTCAAAAGGGACTAGAGGGACTTGGTGGCTCTCCAAAGTCAGTAAAGAAGCTTCGATCTGGTGACATACTGGTTGAAACATCCACATCTCAACACAGTGAACTCTTCTTGAAATCAAAGGTAATTGGCGATATACCTATTGAGGTTACACCCCATGCTACTTTGAATACTTCACGAGGAGTTATTGTTGAAAGGGATTTGAAGAATGTTCCTGAATCGGAGATTCTCGCTGGTCTTTCCACTCAAGGAGTTTCTGAAGTGAGGCGCATCTCCACTCGCAAAGATGGAGTTACACTGCCAACAAATACCCTTGTTTTAACATTCACTTCACCACGAGCACCCGCCACCATCAAAGCAGGTTATCTCATTTGCAGGGTTCGGCCATACATTCCAAACCCTCTTCGATGTTTTCAATGTCAGAGATTCGGCCACTAAAAGACATCTTGTCGTGGTTCCCTGACATGTGCTCGTTGTGGAGGCAAGGACCACGATGCCTATGATTGTGACATAAACCCACATTGCATCAACTGCAATGGTTCTCACCCCTCTTACTTTCATTCTTGTCCAAAATGGTTGGAGGAAAAAGAGGTGCAGCATTTGAAAACGACACATAACATTAGTTATCCTGAGGCTCGAAAATTAATGTCCACAATCCCATCTCGGACATATGCTGCTGCACTCCATTCCACAACTACAGTGGAAGTGCAGACAGATCTCTCTGTCCCTCTAAAAGAATCGTTTTCAAAACAAATGAAAAGCCTTTTGACCTCCGTGGTTAAAACAGTAGATGAATCGACTTCCACACCCATCTCGGTTCCTCCCATAACTTCCAACAAACCCCAAGATCCATGTCCTTCAGTTTCAAATACAGGCATTTCTTCTGATACATCATTTTCTCCCACCACAATAAACAAAACAATTATTCGTCCACGTCCTCAGTCACTTGATTCCTCTTCCAATAACAAAAACCTGCCCACTCGACCCAGAGCAGGATCCATGGAGGTTGATAGACCTCCTCCAAAGAAAGACAGTAAAGACAAAAGACGAGGTCGTAAACCGAAGGGTTTTCCAACCACTTCACCTACCCGTCCTTAAAAATGGCCACCTTGATACAATGGAACTGTCGAGGTTTACGTTCTAATCTGGATGATATCAAAACGCTGATTGCTTCCTACCATCCTGTTTGTCTTTCTCTACAAGAAACATTTCTCAAATCTGCTGATACAGTCTCCATTCGGCAGTTTTCTCTGTACAGAAATGACAAGTTGTGTGATGGTCGAGTACATGGAGGGGTGGCACTTTTGGTTGATCAACATGTGCCCACCCTGTCTTTGTCACTCAATACACCCTTGGAGGCCGTAGCCATCTGTGTTTCCTTGGGTCGTACCATCACTGATTGTTCTCTGTACCTGTCCCCTGGAGAGACGTATGATCAATCAGACCTTGATGCTCTCGTTGAACAGTTACCATCTCCATTTCTCATCCTGGGGGATTTTAATGGACACCATCCCCTCTGGGGAAGTGCTGTTATGGATGGGAGGGGTCGATCTGTAGAGCAGATGCTCTCTGATCACGATCTTTCTCTTTTCAATACTGGTTCTTCCACTTACTTTCATGCACCAAGTCAGTCATTCACTGCCATTGATCTCTCAGTTTGCTCCCCTTCATTATTCTCTCATTTTTCATGGAGGGTTGACAGTAATCCACTAGGCAGTGATCATTTTCCGATCATTTTGAGAGAGACTGGCCGTGGTCGATGCCACCCTACCCGCGTGCCCCGGTGGAAGCTGTATCAGGCAGACTGGTCCACTTTCACTGCTCTCGCAGAACTTGATCCTGTCATCGTAAATCAGCCATCAATAGACAACTGTGTTGCAGCGGTAACTGATTGTATTATACATGCAGCTGCTCAGTGTATTCCTAAAACCTCGACACGTTTCCCACGATATCCTCGTCCATGGTGGAATTCTGCTTGCAACTTAGCACGGAAGGCTCATAAACGGGCCTGGGACACTTTTCGCAGATATCCCACACTTTCAAATCGGGTTGCTTTCCAGCGGGCCCGAGCACATGCTAGGTGGGTAAGACGTCAAAGTCAGAATGAATCTTGGATTAAGTTCACAACCAGCATATCTTCTACCACCACTTCCAAGATCCAATGGGACAAGATTCGAAAGGTTAATGGGCACTACAATTCTGTTCCCCTCTCGATCTTACTCTCTGATGGTCAGGAGGTGACTGATGTCCGAAACATCGCTAACACTCTAGGTGAAAGCTTTTGCCGGGTATCTAGCACTTCTGCTTGTTCCTCCACCTTCCTGGCCATCAAGACTCTGGCAGAGCGATCACCTCTTTCCTTTCAAACTGACTGTTTCTTTGACTATAATAGTCCCTTTACCCTGGTGGAACTAAAAATGTCCCTTCATCGGTCTGCCAGTACATCTGTTGGACCTGATGATATTCATTATGACATGCTACACCATCTCTCTCCTGATTCTCTTGATGTCCTTCTGACTATCTTCAACCGGATTTGGCAGGAGAATGTTTTTCCTGATGCATGGCGCCAGGCTATTATTTTACCTTTCTCTAAGCCAGGGAAAGATCCGAAGATTCCTTCAAACTATCGTCCAATTGCTCTGACGAGCTGTCTCTGTAAGACCTTAGAAAGGATGGTTAATGCTCGTCTTGTTTGGTTCCTTGAATCAAACAACCTCCTCTCACCCACCCAGTGTGGGTTCCGTCGACAGCACTCCACCATAGACCACCTAATTCGTCTTGAAACATCTATCAGAGAGGCCTTTCTCAACCGCCAACACCTTGTATCGATATTCTTTGACATAGAGAAGGCTTACGACACAACATGGAGGTATGGCGTTTTGCGAGACCTCCATACATATGGGTTACGTGGCCATCTACCCATGTTTATCAAAAATTTTTTAATGGACAGGAGATTCCAAGTTCGTGTAGGTTCGGCACTTTCACGATCTTTTGTACAGGAACTTGGAGTCCCTCAAGGCTGTATATTGAGTGTCACACTTTTCAGTATAAAGATAAATGCCATCACTGAACAACTCCCTCTCACCGTTATGAATGGGCTATATGTTGACGACTTTCACATCTCATGTCAGTCATCAAACATGAGATATATTGAGCGGCAACTACAAACTGCCCTCAATCGTGTACAGAAGTGGACTCTTGCGAATGGCTTTAATTTCTCTCTTTCCAAAACTGTATGCATGCACTTTTGCCGCCGACGAGGTATTCACCCTGATCCTGAACTTCATATCGGTGAAGTTTTGCTGCCAGTGGTCCCAGAGACAAAGTACTTGGGGCTTATCTTTGATCGTAAATTGACCTTTATACCACACTTAAAGCAGCTTCGGGTCAAATGCACAAGAGCACTGAACATCCTTCGTGTCCTCTCTTCTACCAGTTCGGGGGCAGATCGCCGTTCAATGTTAAAGATATATCATGCCCTTATTAGATCGAAACTTGACTATGGATCAATGGTCTATGGCTCTGCCAGACCCTCGGCCTTAAAGATACTGGACCCCATTCATCACCAAGGTCTTCGACTCTGCACCGGAGCTTTCCGTACCTCTCCAGTTCAAAGCATATACATTGAATCTCATGAACCTCCTCTACACCTCCTCTACAATATACTTCGAAACTTCATTCCTTACCAAAGCATCCCACCTGGGAATGTGTTTTCCTTCCTCGGTGGGCAGTACTTTTTCAGAACAGACGATCTGTCATTGCTCTGTTTGGCCTTCGCATCCGGGCGCAATTGGATGAATTGGGTCTGTCC
The DNA here is from genome assembly GCA_011833715.1 of Carcinoscorpius rotundicauda. Lineage (NCBI taxonomy): Eukaryota > Metazoa > Arthropoda > Merostomata > Xiphosura > Limulidae > Carcinoscorpius > Carcinoscorpius rotundicauda. The sequence goes on along the minus strand of CM022395.1, from coordinate 11,322,310 downwards.
TTGGATAATATTGCAGATTCCACATGTCGACCCATCCCACCATGGCTTATTACAGCCCCCAAGTGTGACCTTTCTTTCAATCACCTAAAAAAGGCGGATACTCCAGACTGGAAGTACCGTTTTTTATTCAATGAATATCTTTCAAACAATCATTCAGTTCCCATTTATACAGATGGTTCCAAATCAGGAAATTCAGTGGGTTCTGCTATGGTTTGCTGTGGGTCAGTAGTTGCACACAGAATCCCCTCTACAACTTCTGTGTTCACTGCTGAACTGTATGCCATATCTCTTGCCCTTGATCATATTGCAGCTGAGGAGTACTCCAACTGCACTATTTATACTGACTCGCTTAGTTCTATTCTTGCCTTGGAATCACTTCACATTAGCTCACATCCTATTCTAGCAGATATTCGAAACTGACTGGCCCATTTCTCATTAACAGCTACTTCAATCCAGTTTTTCTGGATACCAGGCCATGTTTGTATTCATGGGAACGAGCTTGCAGACATGGCAGCTAAATATGTATGCCTCAGCTCCATCACCCCTATGCCTATTCCGTACATGGACTATGGTGTTGTCTTCAAAGCTCAGCTCCGTGCCAGTTGGCAGTCCACTTGGAGTGAACAACGCGACAATAAACTTTTTCAAATTAAACCCAAAATTGGAGTTTGGCCATCTAGCTTCCGTAAAGTTCGGAGGGAAGAAGTTGTTCTCACTAGGCTACGCATTGGTCACAGTTTTTTAACCCATCATTTTCTTTTATCCGGAACTGATGCACCAATGTGTAGTTTGTGTAACACTCAAATCACTATCAGCCATGTTTTACTTTCTTGCCATCGTTACAATCCTCAACGACGGCAATACTTTAAACATATTTTTTCCCAGCGTCAATCTGTAACATTGGACAGAGTTATTGGTGATGGTGACTATGTCCACCTTAATAACGTTTTTAATTTTTTAATGGCCATTAATCTTTTTAATCTTATTTAAGTGTGGTATATTTATTTATTACACCTTTTTAATTGTGGCTCCTTTTTAAAGTTTTATTCTCTCTCATTCAATGCAACATTAAACAATGGCCAGAACATTAAATAACTCGACACCAGGACTGGAAAGGCTAACTTCAGGTGACTAACGCTTCTGTTTGAACTACTCGTTAGTCTTCCTGGCGAGTTACTGTTATACTTTCGCTGCATATCATTTCGTACTTTTACAACCTTTTTGTACTGGCCATATTGACTCATAACCTGGAACCAGGACGGAAAGACCAACTTCAGGTGGCTGACGGTGGTTTGTATACTACCTGTTAGTCTTCCTGGCGGGTTATGATCATTCCCATTCTGCTACAGGTTGTCCTTTACAACTTTGTCGACTGGATGTCGTCATTGGTTTTTGCACCATTTCCTGTTTTAATTGCCATTTTGTTTTTATCTTCAATTACCTTTACACATTTTACTCCATTTACTTGACTTTTATCTTTTTACTGGACATTTGGCTACTCTTTATTATGATTTTGCTGAGTGTCTTTTTAAACTTTTATTCCATTACATTTCGATAATAGCTACTATGACACATAACCCAGAACCAGGACTGGAAAGACCAACTTCAGGTGACTGACGGTGGTACTTGTACCTGCCTGTTAGTCTTCCTGGCGGGTTATGATTATACCTTTTGATAGAATACCTACCTTACAACCTTTTACACTTTGCCTTCTATCTTAACCTTGTAGACTAGGTGTCAACACTGGTTTTATACTTTTTTTGTTTTACCTTCATTTCCATTTATGTCTTTTACTACATTTTTACCGGTTGTTTGGCGCAGATAGCCTCGTTGCTTTGTGCCGTAAAACACTAAATCAATCAATCAATTGAGGAAGTGCCAATATTGATGGGAGAGAAAACTCCATATAGCATATGCTCTCTGATCACAACCTTTCTCTTTTCAGTAGTGGTTCTTATACTTGTTTTCATGCACCTAGTTAGTCCTTTACTGCTATTGATTTCTCAATTTGCTCCACTTCACTATGCTCCCATTTTTCATGGAGGGTTGACAGTAATTATTGTCGTATAATTTTGGGAGAGACTGCCCTGCATACCCCAATGATAGCTGGATTAGGCAAACTGGCTGTTTTTCACTGCTGTTTCAGAACTTGATCCTTCCATCATTTGTAAGCCATAAATAGATGACTTGTGTGGCAGCAGTAACTGCTGTATTATATAGGCAGCTGCTCAATGTATTCCAAGAACTTTGACGTGTTTTCCATGATACCCTAGTCTGTGGTGGTATTCTGTCTGCCACATGGCACAGAATATGCATTTTGAGTTGTTAGATGCAACCACGTATTTGAGTAGAGCTTCCAAAGATAAAAATAACATTATTTTTGTAGCATTTAAATACTAGCTGGTCATGTTTAAGACCACACCAAAAAGAAGTCCTAAACAGGGTATGAATGCCAAACATGATATTTCGGTAGTGAGTTGCATGGCCGTCATTGCAAATAACTTCATACAATCGCTTTGGTATAGTCTATAAGCATTTCAGGAGGTTGGCTCAATGTTATTCCAAGTGGTGAAGATGGCTTCACGAAGATCATGCACTGTTTGGAATTGACGTTCATTTCTATAGACTTCCCTTGCCATCCACCCCAAACATTTTCAATGGGGTTCAGTTAGGGCAAACATGCTGGATAGTCAAAAAGAATCGCATTATTTGCCATGAAAAAGTCCTTTGTCCTGTGGGCATTGGGAATTGCAGTGTTGCCCTGCTGAAAGATCCACTCATTTCCACACAAGCGAGGGCCTTCAGTCAATAAGGATGCTCTCTCCAACATGCAAATGTTGCTAGTTGCTATTTGATGACCCTGTATAACCTGAAGCTCCATTGTTCCATGGAAGGAGAAAGCACTCCATATTATGATGGAACCTCCTCCACTATCATGTATAAAATGTCTTTGGGATATCCTTATTGTGCTGGTGACGTTGGAAGCCATCTGGACCATCCAGGTTAAATTTTCTCTCATCAGAGAACAAAACCTTCTTCCACTTCTCTATGTCCCATGTTTGCTTCTCAGCAAAGTTTAACTAAGCTGTTTCATGGTGTGGAAGAAGTCATAGCCTTTGAAGATGTTTACGGTTTTTAAAGCCTTTTTTTGTAGATGCCGTCTTATTGTTCTTGAGTTGCATTCTGCATCCATAAGTGCCTTAATCTGGTTTGACGATCATCTAGTCTCTTGTCAGACAACCTGTTGAATCCTCCTGCTCAACGCTGGCGAAATTACCTCTATGCTTGTAAATTTTGTTTGTTACCAAAGCATACCACCTGGGGCTCTGTTTTCCTTCCTTGGTGGGCCATGCTTTTTCAGAATAGATGATCTGCCATTGCTCCTTTTTGGCCTTTGTATCCAGATGTAGTTGGATGAATTGGGTCTGTCCTTGGATAATATTGCTGTGTCCACTGTTTAGGCTATCCCACCATGGCTTCTTACAGTTCCCAAATGTGACTTATCTTTAAGTCATTTGATAAAAGCACATACTTCTGATTGAAAATACTGTCTGTTATTTGCTGAACATCTTTTGAACATTCATCCATTCCTATTTATAGAGATGATTCAAAATCAGGCTCTGGTATGGTTTGTTGTGGTTCTGTGGTTGTGTGCAGAATCCCCTGTACAATGTCTGTGTTTATTGCTGAACTTGTGCCCTTTCTTTTGCCCTGGATCATATAGAAGCTGAGCAATACTCAAATTGCACCATTTATACTGACTTAGTTCTTTACTTTTCCTGGAATTGCTTCATACTAGTTCTCACCCTTTTCTTGCTGATATTCAAAACAGACTGGCCCATTTCTCTTTAACATCTCCTTCTATCCAGTTTTCCTGGATTCACTGACACTGCAGCCAAATCTGTCTGCTCTGGCACTATTGCTGCTGTACTTATTCCATACATGGACTGTGGTCCTGTATTCAACACTCAGCTCCATGCCAGCTGGCAATCAACTTGGAATGAGCAATGCAGAAACAAGCTTTTCCAAGTAAAACCCTATATTGGACTTTGGCCATCTTGCTTCTGTAAGGAATGGAAAGAGGAAGTTGTTCAAACTAGACTACACATTGCTCCTAGTTTTTAATTTATCATTTTCTTTTATCTGGAACTGATGTACCAGTATGTAGTTCGTGTAACACTCAGACCACAATAAGCCACATTTTACTTTTTTGTTATCGTTATCACTCTCTACGATGGCACAGTTTTTGAACATGTTTTGTCCCAAGGTTTATCTGTAACATTAGACAGTGTTATTGATGATGGTGCCTCTGTCCACCTTGGTAAATTTTTTAGTTTTTAAATTTATGCATTAGACCTTTTGTTAATGTAATTTCCTTTTAAGAATAAAAGTACATCTAGTTTGATTTAAAATTAGAAAATGGCTGTTTTGTCAAGTAATTCAAAACAAGGACTGGAAATACCAACTTTAGGTGACTAATGCTGTTGTTTGAATTACTTTTTAGTTATTCTAGAGAGTTGTAATTAAAATTTTGATACAAGTTTTCTAAAACTTTTATTACTCTCTGAAAATGGGCATAATGTCAAATAACTCAATCAGGTGACTAATGGTGGTTTTTGAACTTATCTGTTAGTCTTCCTAGTGAGTTATGATGATTATGATTACGCTACAGAAAGTCCCTAACAACTTGTATTACTGTAGTTTTCTCTTACTGCTACAGACTAGATGTAAAAATTGGATTTAATGCTAGTTGTTTTTTGTTCTTAATTTAAAAATTAAACTTTTTGTTTTACCTTAATGTCCTTTTATGAATTTTACTAATTTTACATAAATTGTGACTTTATCTGGATGTTTGGTGCAGATAGCATAGTTATTTTGCACCATAAAAACCCAAACCAACCAACCAGAAGTAATAAATGTTAACTTCAAATTTGTACATAACTAACAAAATTAGCATAGAGTAGATCTTATAGTTAAACCTTTTATCCATGTGAAATGTGTATTCGTTTCTTTAAAATGAGTGACACACACATTTGAATGTTAGCTTTACGATTTTGCTAAGTTAACATAATTTTTTACTCTCTAATAATATAATCTGTTTTCAAGACAATATAGTTTGCAAATAAATGATGCCATGGTGAAACATCATCAATCATATGCTAGATTCTGTCATTTCCTGTCTTGCAATGTTTTAAGATGTGAAAATATTGTCTTTCTGTTTATTCAGGAACTTTTGGACCTGGTGACTAGCCTCCAGAATGCCATGGCAGAAGAACAGCAACAGTTTGACCAACTGACCTTGCAGCTACAAATGTACCCAGACTTCTCCAGTGAAGAGTATCAAAGAATTTCCAGCACAATGTGTTCATCCCAATTGCGGCTAGCCTGCTTGTGTACACGAAACATGCGCTGCTTTACACAGGTATGATGGTGGAATGGCATGCGATCGTGAACTGTGTGCTGCTTTTCAGATAGAGAATGATAGTATGGTGTGTAATTCAAAATCATTCAAACTATTTTTACCTACACCAAAATGTATTGGCGCGAGTAAGATGAGGATAACATGTTATCATTCAGCAACTGTTTTTTTTTTTGTATATTTTTTATGAATGTTGGTGAGATGCCAAGTGATCCATGACTTTTATATGTTTAGTACAGAAACATATACCTGTAGATTTGATATATACTTAACGTCCACTATCTCCATTTATGCAGCCTGAAGTTTATTTTCATCAAAACGGAAATTTTGGTGACTTAAAAAGTTTCATATTTACAACACCATTACATTGTGAAAAATGTATTTTTAAATTACCTTGTTAGCTGAAGCTCTTTTTTGAAACCTTTTTGCTGTAAGACTTATTTATTCTCTTGTTGAGCTTCTTTTATTGAACCTTGTTACATTTTCCTTTCTGGGAATTATTAATTCAAATATAAAAAAGAAAACTCTCCAAGAGAAACCATTTATTATCATACTTGACCAACCATGAAAATGTTTCAAGGTCCAATATTAAGTATCTTATTTCAAGTATGAAACTTGGTGACTTGCATGTTCAGTCGTACCCAACAGCTTGTTTGCCATGAAACATTAATAATAATAAAATGAACTGCAGCTGGCATATGTACATCTATTTGCATACATGTTAACTTTGTTAATCTTAAGTTCGTTGACTGCTGTTTTAGGGTTTTGAACAGTGTGCTAACGGTGAAGTATGCGTATGAAGCACATCCTTTAAACTTTTATCACCTGTAGGATAATGTGTCTAGGTAGAATTGAATAAAACTTGTTTGCTTGTTACCAGTTCAGAAATTCACCTTAAATATAAAAATGGGAATTAAGGAGGTTCAGACTGAAATTTGAACCAATAAATAACATTGACCAAATTTCCAGTGTAATTAATTAAATAAATGCTTAAGCTGGTGAAGGTTTTTAAATTTTAACAAGTGGATTGAAAATCTTGTTTGGCTGGGAAATATATAGTATTTGCAGATTTTAAGGGTTATTCCATTATGGATTTAAAGCAGTGTAAAAATACTACTTTAGTTGTATATGTTGTTTCTATTCACCATGTAGAAGACTTTTCATTCAATAATAGAACTACCCAGCTGAGCTGAATTACTGGTGACACAAAAAAACCCCAAAAAACTCACTTTTTTCTTAGCTGCATACGTGCAGCATTTTGGAATAAAACTTGTAGTTGTGATGTAAAACAAAATGCAGCGAGACAAGAAAATTGTATGACTTTTAAAGTTGTGATGAATCTGGACAGTAGTTTGTTTATTACTTTATTTAGCCTGTTACAGATTTTAAAGCAGAGGTACACTTTGGCAGAAGAGTTAAAACAAAAATGGTTCCATAATTCCTTTATAATGTAGATAACAAATACAACTTACTTCCTGATGGCTATAATTAGGTGTTTGCCTGTATATGTACTTTTAGTACCTAATATGTCTGTGTTAGTGGCATCAGGAATGTGCGTGTTTACAACAATTGTTATTTCAAACCAGAACTATTACCTTGTCCTAGATTCAGACCTGTTTCACAGAGTAATTTTTTAAAGAATGGGTTATTCACCTCAGTCTGTTGAATCTCTTTCTCACAGTAATTGTTATTGTTCCAAAATTAGAAGGTAAATAACATTATTAGTTTTATTGTTTTCAAATATCTATAAAGTGTAGTGGTTGCAAGATTTTGTTTAATGAACGTTTTAAGGTAGACACTTTCTTTCCACTGCAAATATTGTATACAGTGTAAATTTCACTTGATCTTTTGAAAAAGTTAATTTATGAAAAAATAAATTATTTTAATGAATGATATATCACATGAACAACAACAGAAAGTTGAACCTTTTAAGTCTGTCTTGTACACTCACCTTTAGGAATATTGAAAACTTAAAGCCACACACTATTTTTTATTTTTAACAAATCATTAGATTCTTGTCTTGAACTCCTGTAAAGTGCTGGCCTCCAGTTCTAATGAAGAAACTTTGTTCTAACTAATTATCTTGTTAGAAAAATAAAACTGTTTGAAAATAGTTTAGCTTTTTTTTTTGCTCAAACCGTAAAACTATTTTTCATTCTTTTATCTTCAGAATAAGCACAAAGGAATTGGAGGCCTTCATCCTATTTCTCTAGATAATCTTGTAAACTTTCTGTAAGAGCACTTATCACTTTCAAGAGAAAATTAAGTCGAGAGATCTTCACTTACCCTTTGAAACTATCCTACTCTTGCATCCTTGGAATTATCCTAGTACAGCACTCGTCAGAACCTTTTTCAGTTAGTCAATATTTTTTCCATATTGAGATCAGAATTAAACACATTAAAATTTGACCTAAGTAGTAATTTGTATAGAGTGAATTAACTGGTAACTACTTAAAATAACTACTTAAAACTCTAATGTTAGTAAAATAATATTTATATTTTCTATTAAAATGTGATTTACAACTATAAGCATTTTTAATTCCTTGGTCTTAGATATTAACATTTGCCACGTGATCCAGTCCAGTGTCTTTCATTACAGTCTAGGATAGTAAACAAGGTCGGGGGTTATTCCAGAAACCAATGATTTAGGATTACTTCAATAGATCTTGATGAATGAAACTGGCACAACTTCTATAATGAAGAAAAAATTCAACAATTCAGTATTAATAAAAATATGACATGAAATTTATATAGATTATACTGTGGTGGTATCATACTGGGCACTATACCATCTTCCCTTAATTTCCTTTTTGTTACAGAAATTAAATTTTTAATTTGAGAATTGCTAGAGAATTCATCTTGTAATGAATCAGCTTAAGGTTAAACACTGATTTTTTAGGAATTTACTGTGCCAGTAGTTTCATGCAATATTGATACCAATAATTTCTCATAATATTCCATTCCGATTTTGAAGATAATTATATTATTGTCCCTGTTTTTTGTTTTTGTCTCACTGACAGGAATTTAAGGTGGAAATTATATTGCTAATAAAATTGCTGTTAATGATGTCATCACTGTAGTTATATCGTCACTCAATTGTTTGAGTATATTGATTTTCAGTGATATTCTATACATATGATTGGCATTTAATCTTAGTTTTTGACAGCTGAGAAATGTAAATGAATGATGAAATTACAGTACAAGAAGAAGAAATATGTGGTCAGTATTTTGATGAACCAACTTTACTGATGGTTTTATGCCACATATTCTACTTTCTTTTAAAATGGTCTTAACCAGTTATGCTGTTGCTGATTTAATTTTCCAGTCATTATAAACATTGGGGTACTTAATGTTATAATATTATTATCCATTAATATCTGTGATTGGTAAGGTTATGGCTTTAAATGATTGCTTCTACACGTTTGAAAAATTTTACAACCATTGAATGACTAGGCATAAAGAAACTGATATATGAGTGTCCATATAAATCCACCTCAGGGGCAAAATAAAGTCAAAGGGCAATGGGACCTGTCTTCAAAATTGTTAATTAGTCAAGAAAATAAGATGGTTTTAATATTTTAAAGGTTAGTTTAAGCTATACTGTAGACGTGGAACTATATATACTCCATAATAGTAAATTTTAATTTGATATTTTCTGTTCTTAACCCTATAGGGTTATTTTACCCATGACATAAAATTGTCATGTCAACGTTACTATGTTAGAAGTCTGAGGATGATGGCAGGAATACACCTGTGTTTTGATGACCTGAGTTGAGAAGTGTCATGTTCATTATCGAAAAACCGTTGTGGTCGCGACGTTTTTCAGTATTTGACTACAGGACCGGTACTCGAGGTTTTAAGTGAAGCTGCTGATAAACGTGATGACTTATTAGAATTGAAAATTAAGTATAGAAAGAATTTTGTTTCTTATTTTCCAAGTGCCCATCTCTCGCTGATATTCATGTTGCTGACGCTTATTTGTTACGGTTCATGAAATATAACATGTATGCTCAGGTGTGCGTTGAACTGCTTCGTGAGACATGAAGTGTATACACTTGAAGCTCATGCAATCATTAGTTCGACCTGAAGAATCCGTAACATTTTCAAGGCCTCTGAACTTGCACTATTATCTATATTTTGTTGTTGTTATACCCCCCCCCCCTCCCTTCCAGGTATAATGGTACGGGATATAAATAGAATTCCGTATGGTGTGTGGGCACAATACTGTGTTAAAAATATATTTATATACACTACAGTTTATCAACCGGGAATCGAATTTGTTATTTTATAAGGTAGTTTGACCAGTCTCGGTAGATTCCATCTCTGACAGTTTACTTACTGAAATGCTGTTACAAATGTTATACCTTCGCAACTCGTTCGTCTTAAGTCTTACGCTTGTATGCCATCATGCGCAGTTGTTGAGAGCCTGGGGGTGTCACAATACCGCAACAGGTACGTGGCTGGTGGGGAAGGCCATGGTTTTACGTGTTTCTAAGCACGATTGTCTGAATAAATCAGGAATGCTGAGTGATTTGGCTTTATTCGTCACTTCCGGTTGTTATTAACATGTCTTTGAAACCCTGTCTATAAATTGTGTATGTGTGTGTGTCTCTCTCTCATATATGCCAGTTCGAAGTGAGTACAACTCGCAAGGCAAACAAAACAATAGAACAACAACAAAAACTGGAACTTGTATGAAGAGTAACATATCCTTGAAGAAAACCAGTTGCAGCTTTAAAACGTGAGCTCACAAATTTGGCTTCTGGTGAAGAAGATATTAAGAGGAAAACGACTGTTGCTCGTGGAATGTAGTTGATATTTTGTACGATCGAGAATCAACAAGTGTTACGCAAATGTGAATTCGAGACTTCCGAAGCGTCATTCTGAAGTCGAATTTTGGTAACAGCCGATATTCATTGCAAACTGTAATTGTGAGGGCACGGAAAGATTTTTAGCCTTCACGACATTTACGAGATTTTCGTAACTATTGTAATACACAAGTTATCCGCTTGAGGTTCAGCTTTAAAATTATTTTCTGTATGGCAAAGCGATGAAAATAAAAACAAAAGTGATTGACAGTAACTAACAGAACAACGCTATTAAATCATCGCTGTATAGGTTTTTTTTTCGCTATTAGTGAGTTCAGTGTTTTATCTTCTCCAAACGGTCAAGAATAGTCAGTTTGTCGGATTAAGCCTTTTTCCATGAAATGTAATTGAGAAACGAAACTTGTTCTTAATGATTATTTTCTGGGATTGTAAAATTGTTATTGAAGCGAAGAAGTGAAAATGGTTAACTTATTTTTACAACAGCAAAGCTAGGAGAGAATTGGAACTTCTCTGTCTCCTAGATATTAAATAAATTTGACAACATTTTCTGGATAGAGATACAAGTTGTACGAAACTAAGCAACGAAGATACGGGTTATTAAATAGAAATATTATCGACACCCCTCCTGTCTTGTTCAGACGCTTCTCATTCGTATCGAGGTACAATAATAAGAATTAAACTCAATAATTAACAAACGATTGTTTCGCCTTCACTCAAGTTTTGGAACACACAAGACAAGGTAATTGTGACTGGTAGCAACTTCACTTTTAACGGGAAAAATGATATCGATGCTAGGATTCTTCGCTATTATTTCGTGGATTTGGTGGATTATTGTATATGTTCGATCAAAGGTAATTTTAGTTTGCTTATGTAATTTTAATCTTGCTATAATTCGTATTGACTTTGATCACAGCAACGCTGTTGAATTACCTGTTTTTCCAACATCTTTCAGATGTGCAAAGGTATTTTTTGTAGGGTAACTGTTGTTGGGTAACTTCTACTTCTGGAGCTGTGTTTTGGAGATTTTTAACAATAATGTTAGAAAACTTCAGTGAAACTGAGTTTTGGTAAACTAGCTGTTTAACTTACAGATGTTTGTGGTTTTGTTTTGGTGTTGATACACACCTAAGAGTTAACTGTTCAAGCAAACTAACTGTTAGTTAACTTTCAGTTGTCTGTGGTTCCTTTTCAGCAAAGTAACTGTTGGATAACTTTCTGTTTTAGTGAAATAACACATGGGTGACAAATAGCCATGTGAACTCTAAGGAATGGTTTTTTTTTAACGTTATCTAGTGTTGTGGATAGTTAAGGTGAACTGTAAAACTAAAAGATATTAAGGGTAAATTTAAGTAACAAAGAAAACTTGAGTACAAATTACTCACTTTAAAATTGTTTTTACTTTGATTTTTAGGTATACTGATAAACCTTTAGAATATTTGTTAAAATGTGAAATATAAAAGGTAGCTTTTATAATATGCTTAGTGCTTGTGAACTTGGGCAAAATACCTAGTTTATAGGAATGACATTGTAGCTTTATGTACTTAAGTAAACAAAGTGAAAGTATTGTATTTATGATGAAACTGTATTGGAAATCACACCTAGGTTCATTTGTAGGTTTTTATCCTGTGCTGCAACTGTTACTCAATGGAACCTAGTTTTAAAAAATTATTTCTGTTGTACAGAAGTTAAATTACTGAATGTTTCATGCTACTAATCGTACCATAATTTGAGCGAGGTTTGTTCGTTTGTGTCATTTAACTGCTCTTCGGCTTTTTCATTGGTCTTGTCAAATATGGTTTGATCAACTAGGAGTGATGTGGGATGTATCAGGAACAAAAAAAAATATTCGGTTTTAAGTTCATAATATCATAGTTATAGTGATGGATAAACAAAAATCAGCTAGTGGGAATTCCCACTAGGGGTACTGTTAGGGTTTTACCAATTTCTTTTTTCATTGCACTGGTGTATACATATAGTAAGTACTGTTAATCATAACGGACATACTTAGACAAATCAGAAACACTATTTATTCTTAATCAATAAAATATTTATCCTACAATTGCATTTCATTTTTAAATTTCTTTAATTGTTTGAGATACTTCTTTTTCACATTGTTTATACATCAAGATGATACTTTTTAAGGTAACATATTACTTACTACTCATTGAATTAAAAAGTGTATATAGAATTATTTAATTAATCTAGTCCAGTGGCCATGAGTAATTTTATTCTTATGTACTTTTAATATTTACATTGTTGCTGACATTTTAGAAAAAAATTACATTTTTATATTAATTTAATTTTTTTTTTCCAATTTCTTCAGTCGTTTAAGTGATTTAATATTTATTGATTTAAACATCTCAATAAAATCTGTCAACAGTGTGTGGTTTAGTGTAAGACATCTAATTATACATATTATTTTGTATTTTACATGCCGATCAGAGTGTGATTATGTCAAAGAAAATACCTAAGTAAAGGGACATCAGGAATAGAAAGAATATCTGAAAGAATAAAGGTTGTAGGGGCGTATATGACCACAAACCTAAATGAAGATGTAGCAAAAATGAAATAGTGACTTTTGAATCATAATAATGTTTTTAATCTTTGTAAGTCTTTCATTGTGCATTGCACTGGATACACTTGTTAGTAATAATAAAGTAAGAAAGACTGGTGACATTTTGAATAGTCCATGGAACTATTCATATTGTGATATATTTTTGGATACTAGGGTGTTCAAGCAAGAAAATTTTCATATGGATGCACATACATACGCATAGATAAATCATAAAGAAAAACGGTGAATATTCAAACAATGAATTCGCATTTTGACAAGAAAAACAAAACTTAAAACATGCTACTACAAAATAAAAGATACAGTTGTTTCAAATAACTTTATTATAGCACCCAAATGTTTCACTTCTTCAAGGCTCCCACCAATAATGTTTGTGTAAAACCACGGTGCTTTAGGACCCTTTTGCTTCAAATCAAAAAGGTCTGAACCAATTTACACTCGCTATTCTAGGCCAGTTGAAGACATGGTATAGACCCTAAATAATACCAATAAAACAGTCTATCATTGCCCTTTGTTTGAAATGAATAAGGCATCCCACATATTAATATAATAGAATCCAAACTTCACTCATTTAGTGTAAAGTATAATTTAAAATATTTTTTTATACTTAGTTAGCACTTTGATATAGTAAAGAATGCTAAACGATTATTTCCCCGAAAAGGGGCTGAAGGCCACCTGAAGAGGTCACCAGTTTTTAACTTGCAGCTTCTGTAGGATGTCGTCTGTCAGACAGTATTTACTAAAATTACGTTACAAACTACGTTAATGTGTTTTGGACTGTCTTTACATCATTAAAACGTGCGCATGTTATGAATCACGATAGGAATTATGCACTCGGTTAACTATAACACAGCATGACGTGAACTTCAAAAACAAGAAATAAAAGTATTTATTACTCTTAATTGTAGTTTTTACTCTTGAATCAGAACACTTTCAGGAACCTGCGGATGTACATGTAGTGTGTAGATGTAGTAAAAAGCGTTACAGATCAAATATATATGAATAATTTATTTCAAATTACTTGATAAATAATTTGATTATTCAATCCATGTTAACGATTTCGTTTAAGTCGTGACCTACTGGTTAGTTTGTCGGACTGTGAACCCAAATTAAGTGGTTTACTCCTTTTTTCTGCGCCCCCCAGTGGCTCAGCGGTATGTCTGCGGACTTACACACTAAAATCCTGGTTTTGATACCCGTGGTGGGCAGAGCACAGATAGCTCATTGTGTAGCTTTGTGCTTAATTCAAAACAACAACAACCTTTTTTCTGCTAACAACAAAAATCGTGCATCGCACTTTTGGGCTGTAAGTATTGTGAGAGTGGCGGCCAAGCCGACCTGTTCCAAATTTGTTAAATTTGAATTTCCTTTCTCTCACGCATGCATGCACACAATTTCCGATTTAATCAGTACAATTTTCGTGGCAATTGGAACGTGTGTAAATAATACGTTTCGGCTTGTCTCCCCGAAACATTTCTTGATTAATTAAACGCTTCAAATGTCATATCATTAGTAAGGCTTTTGTCCGAAAAGTACGGATTGCCTTTTTTTTCTTTTCAGATTACCTGTTTTTTTTTCTTATTCAGACTTTTTAATGGTATGAGTATGCAGCAGGATGGTGTTATCACTTGGCTTCTGGCTTCGTTTTCAGCTTTGGTTTTTAATTGTAAATATTTCACAAATAATCTTCGTGTTGCATTTAGATGTTGCTGCATAATTAGCTAAGGTTGTCTTCATTACAACTTTAAAAATAACCAAAGCTAAATTATTTCAAAGCAAAGCAATTATAAAGACTTATAAACGCCTTTTAGCCAATTTTTGTTTTAGTACGGGTTTTATTTTTAATTTTTATGACTATTTGTTACAATCCGTAAAACGTCGTATACCGGACACTAATAACTGTTTCGTACTCTGTACACTATTATGGAATGCTATTACTACACTTCGTGTGCTTTACATGTAGTTAAATAAAGCTACGTCTACGTGTATTTTTTGACCGTGTGAATGTTTAGCTGCGGCACAGTGACTTGTAAAATGGCTTCTAGTTTTTTTGTGTTTTTCCTATCTCAAGCTACAGATTTATATTTCGTCGCTCCGTCATTTCTTGAACGCTTCGAGGTGTAACTACAGTTTTGAACTCTGAGGAAAAAAACTTTCGATTGGTATGTTTGAGGCCCGACATGACCCGTTAGTTAGGGCGCTTGAGTTGTAATCGGAGCGTCGAATGTTCAAATCTCCGTCACACCAAACATGCACGCCCTTTCAGCCGTGGAAGCGTTATCATGTGACAGTCAGTCCCACTAACTCGTTTTTTTGCATTGTTTTTGATGGGTTAGTATTAGCCTTCTCTATTTACTTCTCTTTCTTTCTTAAAATTTTATCATTACTTGTTTTATAGTATTTTCGACTTACAGTTGTGATGGCATTGTTGACACTACAAATGTTTACCCTCAATTTTTTTTCACTTACATTTTCCACGTGTTAATCGTTTTTGTAAAGTTATTTTCGTGCATTCGATTGTGTATTATGTTTTTCTTAGTCATTTCTTGGGATTTTTTACTTTTAATATTTCAGAGTTTGTGCAGATTGCATTAATCATGTTTCAACTATTTGGAATGTTTGCGTTAGTAAGAGATCTTTTGATCGATGCCCGTATATTTGTCTTAAGTCCCTATACTGCGTAATGCCATTCTGTCTATTTTCGGCATTTCGTTTATAACAAAGTGACGAAATTAGGCTATTTAGTTGATTGTAAGCTGCAATAACATTATTTACTTCATATAGTATTAGATGTGCACGGGCGCCCGCAGGAAGAGGCAAGAGGGGTATTTGCACCACTTACATTTCATACATTTGTTCTTGAAAATATTTTTGTGATTCTACGGATTTACAACGCTAAGATCAGGGGCTCGATTTCTCTCGCTGGATTCAGTGGATAGCCCGATGTGGCTTTGCTTAAAGAAAACGCACATCTAAGCTTAAGTGTATGTGGTAAGAACTAGCAATTCTGATTAATTCTGGACTTTTGGACCATATAATTAGGTTCGAAGTGTACAGTTTTCGTTTATTTATTATAACCTAATTTAGTTAATTAAACCTTACACATCATTTTTACATGTTTCAATCTTTAAAATTATCTTTGGTAACGTATGCAGAGTATATTTTTAACGTGTCTGTGGTAAGATATAAATATGGGTTGGGAAATGCTAAACTTCAAAAATAAAAATGTTTCTAAAGTGTCATTACCCCATATTTAAATTAGTATGTACATTGAATGTATTGTTTTGTAAATGTTTTTTGGAGTGAATTTAATTTTGGGATCGAGACAGTTTGAAACTTGATTAAAACTATACCAGATAAATTCATTCAAAATAAAAGTCGTCGGTGTTTCTGAATCTGCGATCAACTTAGGAGCTAATATTTCAACCTTCTAAGAAGACCATTACTTGAAAGGTGGGTTAAAGTTTTTGCTTGTAACGATTCCTATTTGGTAGGAGAAATCATTACTATAGTTAAAATAACTGCTGTTCGAGAAATTTCAATTTAAAATTCTTTAGTAATTCTAGGATGTAGTAATTGTGGATTACAGCTGTAACATAAGAGTTCATTTACAATTAGTTATTAAAGGAACTATATATAATTAAACACGAGTTAACTCAACTTTACTAGATAATTTTGATTTGAAGTGTAAATTACTTCGCGCACAACTCGTAAAAAATATTTTAACAATTCATTTACAAAAGCATTAGTAAGTAGAACACGTGCTGCAACAGTAGGTCTGCTAAGGCAACACGAACTTTCAACAAATTGTACATAATGGTTATTGAAAACGCATTGATTTTTATGTTGAGAATTCCCTTTTCAAGTTGTCAAAGCATGATTATAATTAATATATTTGTAAATAGATAATTTATTAGGGAATGTACATTTCTAATTCTTGCAGATCCCTAAGGGATTAGTCACAGCACGTAGTGTAAAAAATATAATAGGTCTAATACTGATATCAAATAAATTAATTTTCAGTCGTGAACTCGGCTAGTCATCTGTTTGGTAGCTTAGTCGCCCACGAGTTGTAGCGAGAAAAATTAACCAGCGTCTCACTTCGAGATTGTGGGTTGGTAGTGCAGTTATTCCTGGAAGCTGTTTGTTTGTTTGTTTTTTAATTTCGCGCAAAGCAGTCATCACCACCTACCGCCAACTCTTGGGCTATTCTTTTACTAACGAATAGTGGGATTGGCTGTAACATTATAATGCTCCTGTGGCTGAAAGGGCGAGCATGTTTGGTGTGATGGGGATCCGAACCCGCGACCCTTGGATTACCCTTAATCGCTTGGCCATGCCGGGCCTCCTGTAAGCTAGCGTAGATCAGTGTTTTTTTAACTTTTTTTTTTCTCCTGATTTCCTTTTGAGTTTTATGTATCCCTACCTCATTGTAGATGCTATTAGTTGTGAAGAAATTTACTTTTCAACACTGTTGGTTTATAATATATTCATAATATTATTTTTACAATAGTGTATTATTGTTTTTAAATCTTTATGTTATAACATACTGTTTACTTACATCAGAGAAAAAATATATATTATGAATCATTGACATTTTATTCGGTGTGATCCTTAGGCCTTATAAACACCAAAATGTTTTTGAATGTCCGGTTGCAGTGTGATCTGTTATAAGTGAAGATCATCTCCTTTTCGTTACATATTTTTGATACCAAACAAGTCACCTGACCAAAACCAGATTTGTCCTGATGAGATGTGGGAAAAGCGATAAAATACAAGTTTGCCGTCTCTCAGAGCTGTGGAAACTTTAGATATTTCACTGCTTATCCAAAAATAGTGTTTGAATCTAGCTTGGGCTGTTATATCACTGCAATTTGATGAGATACTCTTGTAATGTGATGTCGACCTCAACTGTATTCACTCTAAATGTATCCACCACCCAATCCGGAATATTCATATCTAGCAGGTCGCTGAATCGAACTTGCATATCACCATACAAATGCTTTAAATGTACAACATACACAAAAAGGTCGCCATCTTGTAGTTTAGTTGCAACAGTAGCCAAAGAAGGAAATTGCGTGAACTCGCGACGTCTACTATTATTCCTGCACAGCTATAGTTTTCCAAGGAAAGCGGTAATGACATCTTTTCAATATGTAAGATTGCAGTTTTTCCTTGTAATTGTTTTATTTAAGAAATTAAGCTCCACAGAAATGTCTGATAAAGTATGCTACACTTAACAAAAACTATATTTTCTCCAAGCTGCTTATCACCTAAAAATGACGCAATACTGTCCCAAAGTGCAACAAAACAACGTTTTTTAGTGATCTAATGGTTTGTCTTTGTGTACTGCGTCCGAGTGTTTCCACAACTTGTATAGGCGTATGCTTTCATTTGAAGTGTAGTTATACATATTAAAGACGCTGGCATTCCACTCTACTGCAGTAATGGAATTAAACCGTGGGGAAGATACTCAGTGGTATATTGCTGGCATTATCTTTTCGCCGCATTATCCATGGGTAATCTGATATCTTGAAGAAAAAAAACAAATCATGCAAATAATAATAACAAATTAAGAAATAATTATAACAATTTTGACTACAGAGATAGGTTAATGTAGCAGAATTTCGTAAGTTCATATACCATAATTCCTGTTTACTATATGGTACGGAATATAAGCTGTGTTCAGATGTAAGCCCACGATTAAAATTTGACATGCTTATTGAAAACTCCTTCTTCGTCCGAATATAAGCCGTACTGTTATTATAAGAAACATATGTAATAAAATTTTCTTCCTTTACAATTTTTTTTTATCTGGTTTATTTTTTTACAATCAACAAATTACGTCTGTGTAAACAGAAATGTGGTGGTACCCTCCCCAGTATTTCTCATTAGTAACCATTGTTGAATGTTGACAGTATTCAGAAATAAGTTTTTCATCTGTAATGCTTGGTACCGCGAGGAGTTTTTCAAATATATATATATATAACTTTAAATACCACGTACTGATTGTATTTAGTAGTTTGAGCTTACTATTTTGCTTAAACAGAGAATTGCGGAATTAAGCAGACCAAGGAAGACATTATTAAAGTAAACTTGTGATCTTTTTGCAGAAAATGAAATGAAGAATTTTGAATTTACATGTAATATTTTAATTACGTCAAATAAAAGGCAGTGAATTCAATGGTACAAAGGGAATTTGCTAAAAAAATGTGTGCGGAAATAAAATACCTCAACTTTGGATCGTTTCCTGACAAGAAACATTTAAGAAATTTTGTAAAATAATGAAATGAACATCCACAAGAGCCGTGAGAAGAAAGATTTGTGCCTTTTTTCCACCCAAGAAAAGGATAATGACAAGGTTTCATTGCGTAATGCTTGATGTATTTGTGACATCAAGGGAAAATGTATGTATAATACCGCTAAAAATTGTGTAGTTTTTGTTTTTCACAGGTTTCTTTTGTGTATTTTTTTTCTTTTAATAAAATATTTTATGTTGAAATATTAATTTTTCCTCACTTAACCTGACGTATGCCATAAAAATCAACTATGAATCCATAGTTAACCTCTTTAGGGGGAAAATAAAAATAAAAATAGCAGTACCAGAGCCATTACCTTACGGCTGGTATAACAAAAAGCCATCACGCAGATTAAGGGCCTCGTTTTTTTTTTTACACGATATTTTAAATGAAAAAAAAATGTATTCATCCTTTTGGTAAATACTATTATACTCCTGACTTTCAGATCTTATTGATCTACTAATCTACTGCACGACACGAATATTCTCTCCCTTTTGACACAAGACTGGAGAAGGCAACACTATTTTTGTCGCTGTTCCCTAACACTTTTTCGTTCTTAAACCTTGCTTAGGCTTAGAGAGGAAACAAGGACGTGACGCAACAATTTGGCTCTAATGCATGTAAACATTTTAACATTGTTGAAATGATGGGCTCACCAATAACATTTTCGGCATTTAGGTTTAACGATTAAAATAAAGTAATTCTTTAAACTTTTCATGATTTTTGGCTCTTAATCGAATTTCCGTTTCCCTTTCAGACTCATTGACTACAGTTATGTACAATGTACACTACACCAATTTTTTCCTGTCATGTTCTGAAGAGTGTCTTGAGGATGATTGTTCTCATTTTTTATGTTCTTTGACCTATTATTGTTGAGATATATTGCTCTGCGATGCAAGAAAGAGCTATTTTCACATTCAGTTGTTGTAAAAATATAATTACCATTGAAAATAATTCGGGTCTGAAAGGAAGTGTCCAGGTTGAGTTACAGTTTCTTTTCGGAAACTATGTGGAGTGAAAATTATCTGTAGAGTTCGTCAGATTTGTCCTTGAACGCTTGGTTGATGAAGTGGCTCACCGCCTAACGATAGTTTTGCTGCTCTTGAGAGTCGGTCGAAAACATTCACAGGTACCAGACAAACATTTTGATTGTTATTCGAGTAAAAAAATCTGCGCTAGCCGTCCCTAATTTAGCAGTGCAAGACTAGAAAGAAAGCAGCTAGTCATCACCGCCAGCTCTTGAGCTACTCTTTTACAAACGAAGAGTTGGATTGATCGTGACATTATAACGTCCCAACGGCTGAAAAGTGCGAGCATGTTTGGATTCGAATCCGCGACCCTCAGATTACGAGTCGAACGCCTTAACTCGCCTGCCCATGCCTGGCCTTATATATGTAATATATAATTGTTACTTTTCTACATTTTTAAAAGAGTGGACACGAAAAGTATATTTAACATTGGCTTTTTCAGTTCGAGTTCTTTGCCTTGTTTTTCTTGCTTGCAATTTTTATTCCATTTTCTCCTGAAATATTCATTTTGGACTTATTCGTTTGTTGCTATAATATTTGTGTTCTTGTCATTATTATTTTCCTATACTACTAAGTAGAAACTTGCTCGTACTTTTAAATCTTTAATTTTAATCTTAATGTTTTCAGTTTTAGGTTCTTGATCATAATCCTATAATCTAATACTGTAAGGAGAGCTGTTGGTTAAAGAGCAACCTTCAAGTTGCAAAAGGTAAAAAAAACAAGACTTGGTAAATTTTAAACTTTAAATATCGTGTATAGTTAGTACTGGTGGGATATTTTCACTTTAGAAGTTATCAGGTTTGTCATAAAATTTCTAAAAGTTTTAATTCATGTGCTGCTTAAATAACTGTATGCTTGCAGCACATAAAAGTTTCTACGTACTTTTGTTGCAGCAAGCCATACGTTCTAAAGAAGATCAGCTTCTCATTACTAAATCCGCTTCTTCTGAAAACCTAAGACATGACAACTCAACCAAAGAAAATACACCGGTTTATGAAGAGGTTTCTGATAACCATACTTCTGTCCATTCTAGTGGTTTTAGAGAAAATCTTCAGTTCTTCCAAAGCCAGATAAAGAGAGATGTTAAACTGGAAGGAAAACGGGAACATTCTTCAATTTCTTCCTTAAGCAGGTCTGAATTCGTTGAAAGAAAACTTACAGACAAACCTGTCAGTAGAAATACTTTTCAGTCGACACCCTCTACCAACGTAGATAGCATTCTGCAGAGTGTAAGACTCATTCGCGCAACTCAACTCCGTGGTGGTGCTTCTTGTGGTGATTCAGAACAGTCAGATAAAGAAAACCTTTTTCCTGATGAACCATCAAATGTATCGGAACAATATAGTGAGGTAACTACTTTTACCATGCCCCAGAATACTCACCGGCCTAGTACTGTTAATAATTCAATGGAAAAGTCTTCATGTGCTGAACATTTACAGTGTGTTACAGAAGAAACTCCAGAAAGACGTTCCGTTGTGGAAGCCGACCTCGATTCCCAGGACTTCGTAGTCCATAAGAATACATTTTATGGCCAAGATATTGCTGAAGATTTAATGGAGGATGCTTACAGCTCAGTAAATGAAGACGGAGAACAAACTGAATATCACGTGCAACATCCGGACGACCACGTGCAAACGACGGACATTCCTTCGCCTGATTATGATAGTTCAGAAGAATACAATACTATAAGTGGTACAGATGGGGAACGCGATCCTTTCTATGACGAAGACGACGATGACTTCATTGATAATAGTGCATCTTATCTTACTGACCCTCGACGTTATGTATATTACGCGGATGATAAAGAATTAGAAGTTATACCTGAAGAAGATGAAGACGAGTTTGAAGATGAAGACCTAGAAACAAGTGGTGAAGTGCATTCAGAATTAGATTACTGTGAAGGTAAGTTTAGTTTTATTGTGATAGTGTTTAAGTTTACCTGAATATATAAATTATAATATTGATTTATAATGTGCGTCATTTTGTTTTTGATTGGTGTTCGTCAGTTTTTCTATATATTTCTTGATGAATTTTTGTTCTGCTTCATTGTTATCAGTGTGATGCTTCCAGCATGAAGCACGTATCTTCTATTAAGAAGAAGAGAAAAAAAACAGAAGACACCTATCAATTTGTTCACCTTTTCAAGTTTTAAAATTGAGTATTTATTTAAAGACTGGTGAAAGGGTTTTGAAAGCTACTTAAGAAAAACCGACCCAAATTTAGGATAAAAACGTTAGAGCCTATAAACGGATCAAAGGTGCTAGACTACATTACCGTAATCCAATAAATAATCTGAAAAAGCTGTTTTGATTGATAAAATATATTTATGCAAGTGAAATTTGTAAAATGCCAGGAACATAAACGTATAAAGAAAGAAGACTACATTGTCTGTGATATTTGTAGATGCTGCTTGCCTTTGAGTTCATTCTCGAATAAAACAAGTTATATTCATAATTTGGAGGCGAAGAAATGATCCCGAAAATAGAGAAAGAAGAGTAATGAAGACAAATGCTGTGAAAGGTCAAAATCGAATTAGATTAAAGTAAAGTGAATGATCTTGATTCTGGAGAAGATGGAAACGCTTAATACCTCTAAAACCATTACTGTTATATACAACTGTATCTGTATTCATGGATTTTTAATATAAAAAACGATTCTGAATAGCAGAGTCAAGTAGTTTATTTCTACCAATTATCGCCTTCTGGGACGTAATGTTTTAAAATTTGGCGCGGCGCCTAGAGGATTCGGTTTTTCGTGACCGCGGGTCTTAAAAATAATATGAAATCTTAGATTACTGTTAATACTATAGACACCTATTAAAACGTTAGTAACTTGACATTTTATGGTACGCTTAATTGTACACTGATACCTTTATTACATTCACTCTAGATATGTATATCAATTTAAAAATTTGTAACACTTTATACTTTGTTTTTGTTACAGAGATGATATACTACTAATATGGATCCAATATTACGTAACGTCTAAGAACTATTTTCATATTCATCTCTATCAAAGAAAAGGGTTCATACTAATTCCAGCAGCCTGTCTATTTAACTTTCTGCACAATTATTTACCCGTGATGTAAAACTTTTCACGTCACTCTAGACTTCCTAGAAGCCATTAAATAAGTCTATTTTTAATAATTTAAATGTTTTACGAGTATATATCGACAAGTCTGAAAAATTCAGGGGAACCAATACTTTTCAGATGAAAGTGATATCTCAAAACAATAGCACATCAAATAATAATTTTTGTTAATATTATACCATTGATTACATAGTTATTTTAAAAAAACATCACAAATTAATACATTATGCATATACAATTGTACTACGATGAAATAAATTAACACATCGTAATGTACCATAAGAAATAAAACTTACAAATCTTCCTCCGCAAAATTGTTAAAATGTTTACACAAAGTATCTTATAAAACACAGAAATGAAGGTAAGAAACCAAATTAGCCGTGTAATCAATTAGAAAGTCAGTAGTAAAAGTTGCATTGTGATGTGTTTTAATAGCAGTCATTGAAGTTGAAGGAATCAGTAATATTGGACAGGTGTAGAAGCACTTTTAATTAAGAGATCGTATTTCTTAAGCCTAAGTTTCAGTTATAGAGTTTTTTTTGTTTTTGGAAATTCGCACAAAGCTACTCGAGGACTATCTGTGCTAGCCGTCCCTAATTTTGCAGTGTAAGACTAGAGGGAAGGCAGCTAGTCATCACCACCCACCGCCAACTCTTGGGCTACTCTTTTACCAACGAATAGTGGGATTGACCGTGACATTATACACCCCCACAGTTATAGAGGTTTTTCTAAATGAAAATCAAGATTTACGTAGAAAAGTTTTAAAGGTGCTGCATTGCAGGTAACTTTGTAATTCCAGTGGGTTTTACGTCCAACTACGTGATGCGTATCGCACAAATATTGGAACTTCGTTGAATAAAATAGTTTGAACGAGAAGTATATTTGCTTATCGTGTGGGCGAAACAGAATGTCTGTAGGGCAAATGGTAGGTTTACATTTTTCGTATTTTATAAGACTTTGAATGTTGTAAAATATTACGTACGTAGATAAGCGAGTTGCTCAGAAGAACTGCACATGCTTAGTTTTAACATACTCCTGTGAGACTGCGTAATGTCACGAGAGTTTCGGAAGACGTATCTTATTGCCGGTAAAGCAAATTCCACTTGACGAAACTACTGGATGTGAAGTACCAGTTTTGTTATTCGAAATTATTAAAATAATCTAAAGTGTTGAAATGAATGAAACTATAAACACCCTTGCTTTTGTTGCCAACACACTGGATATTTTACTGGAAGACACAATGTTGGGGGGATGTAAGTACGTAGACTGTATTATGTAGAATGACGATGTCACAGACAACTAAGAAAGTAAATACAGGTGTTTCCTTCGTTGCGGAAATAAAGAAAGCCTATTGGGTTTAATATTGTAATCGTCTTTACAGTGCAAGTTTTATTTCTGAACAGTTGAGATTGCGGCGTTTCATCCCAAGAGAGCGATTCATCTTGATCTAAATTTGTAAATTATTAACAGAACATTGCATCGAGATGACCCGCACCTGTGGGCTGAAACGTCACAGTTTTAGTCGTTTCAAACGTAAAACATCTACTGTAAAACTAATCAGTTTTAAATAGACTCATCTAGTAACATCATCATAGGTTAATAACCACAAAGCTTAAGAAAGCCTGGAAACTAGTAAAGATAAAAGATGGTTGTGTTTATCTGTATGTAGTATATAAAGACATGGATTTTGTAAACTGTTAACCTATGAACTATGTAAATATAAAAAGTTATTTCTGAAGGTTTAGCGTATGAAGACTAGTTGATATAACGATATACATACTGGTATTTTGTGTTAAAATAAAACTTAATATTCTCAAAAAAGTGAAAAGGCAAATATTAGAGTTATACGAATTGTTTGTTAAAATCTAGCACCAAACACCAATAATTTTCTGTATTGTTTAAATTAAAAAAAGGACAATGGTGTGGATTATGCAGTATCATACATATTGATATAATGTCTGATAAAGCTTGATATAGTGTGAAGACATTATTGTGGTTTAATGTATGTTACTCTTGGATAAAGCTTGACTTAGTGTGAGAAGATGCATTTTCTTGTGAGGTAGCTATTGACACTGAGGAGTAGCATTTTGATATTTAAAGAAAGGGGCCATAATTATGTTGAGGATACTGCCAAGACCTAACTGTGTGGATGAAAATTGGTCAATAGGACTGAATGTAAGATTTAGGTTAATATTAAGATGCTGTATCATACCAGTTTTCTCATTCTCTTCATTCCATTGTGCTGTGCACATACAATTCTGCGGGTGACTGGCTATTGCTGATTAACATGTCCTATTCTACTTTCAGATACAACTCAGGGAGGCTTCTTTTTTTGTATTGCAACAACTATTCTTGCTCCACTTTAATATGTCATCAGTCTAAGGACATTTTATTTTTAATCTCATTTCTCAGACTGTCTTTCCATCTTGTTACAAGCTATAGAATAGGATGCCACACTTATACATGCCTCTCCTTCTCCCACTGCATAAGATGGTTCTTTCTTTTCTGGGAATGTGGACATTACTTAAAGTGATTCTTTCTATTGGTCTTTGAGCAACTGGAAATTGTACACATTCCTTTGTTTACCAATTTTTTTTTATTCAGAATCATTCTTTAAATTTCAGGATAAGTCAGGACTCCACTACAGTTTGGAATCCTCTATTGCTGCTTCATCTGGAGTTCTATTCAGGGATGGGGTACATGTATTCACAGTTAGGAATTCCGGAGTCTATGCATGGACAATAAGGATTCTCTGTATACAGTGTTTTGTCCTTGCTTGTCAACAGGCAAGGTTTTGTGATCTGGGCTTCTTGAGGGGTAAATTATCAGGCTTCACTCTGACTATCCCACAATATCTTATGTTTCTCTTCAAGGAGGCATGTGGTCTAGGGCTGCTTATATTTTAATTTTGGACCTCTTTTCTTGGGACTAATAGCTTTACTTTGCCACATTCCATGAGTGGTTGCCATTGGTAAAAGGTCTATTGTCTCAGTCCATACATATTCTCCTGACAGAGTAGGTGTTACATTGCAATGTCGAGTTGGATTACATCTCATTTTGCAACTATTAATTGGTGGATGGTCTCTCATTGGACTGTCCAACCACTAAAAATTTAGTCTTCAGTACCTCGCCTTTGGGCCTTGGCAGTAAACACTTTCCATCTGGACAGGATAGGATTACCACTCTGAACTTCTCTCCACTTCAAATGTTATCCAGACTACAAAATGACTTGTTCCAACCCATAGTTATGTGCTGTTGATCTTACCAGATTTGTCACTGTACCCAGGTTTTTGCTTTGGCAGTTCCTTCCAGTGAGTCAAACTTTACCATTTGTAAGGGTTTTTTTCCATAGTCAGCCATGATTGGAAATGGTGCATCTCACTATCTAGAAGCTCAAGCTTATGGCTTAGAGGCTATGCTGTCTTTCACATGGAATTGTTGTCTGTTTAATTTCTAAGGATACCATGTTTCTGTCTAAGTTTCTGCTTAGTTCAGAGGTCAATTTTTTTAACATAATGATAGGTATTTAGGCATTGTTGTATTGAGAGTAAGTTGAATCTCTTTTAGTTAGTGGTGTCAACTACAACTCTTTTTGAGTTGGCTCATTGACAAAGGTTGTTTATCTTCCAAAATTTTTATTGTTTATAGAGGAGTTTTGACTACTGTTTGATTATCACAATTACATACTTCCCAGTATTTTCCAGGTTCTTCACATAATTTTGGGTAAGTGGTCTTAAATGACTCTGCTAGTTACGTAACAGGTAGATTCAGGTTGCATGTTCTTCCTCTACACCTGTTTGTGATCTGACTCTTTTATGCTATGTATCCCTTTTACCTGTAGGGTTGTTTTTTATGGCTGCTGATCCAAAACATCACTGGTCAGTGATTTGTGCTTTTTGTCCACAGACTACTTTCTTATTCTATCTGCATCCTGAGACCAGTTCTTCTTACCATCACTGTCATATGGGAAAGGGGTTCTATTTGTGCTAGATTATCCAGAGGAGTGACTTTTTTTTTATTTCTACTTTTCAGGATTCTTTACCTTGAATGTACAGGATCCCAGTCTGTGGCAAGTGTGCTTTTGTCAAACCAATTCAATACTAACAACCACTATTTCACTGTAATTACTATTGGCTGTAACAGGCACTGTTGTAGAATTTGAGGTATTCCATAAGACCACCTAAGAGCTCACCAGATGGTACTGCCATATTTTACTGGATAGCCACTTATGGACTATCATGAGTAAAACTAAAGGAGATCCTGCCCATTCCTGTTGATCATAAAATTGAATAAATTGAAATCATTTGTTCACCTATTGTATATTGTTTACAGATCAGTACTCCCCCCCCTCCACCTGATTCTACTAGTGGAGCTAGAGAGTCCTTACCATATACACTTTCCAGTCACTCGGTTGGTGGAAAGAGGATTTTTCTTGGAAGTCTTCAAGTGGGACTAATAAATTAGGAGGCTGAAATTGATCTACATTTTTAATGAAATGGTCATCAAATCATACCTAGTAGTATTTATTGAAGTCTTATTTATTTTTGTTAAATGATACAAAATGAGTTTATTATATAAAAGCTGCAAAATGATGTGCAATTAATATGCTTACATTTTTTCAGAGATTCCCCTTGGCTATACCTCTGGCATGAAAAGTGATGCATTTCTTGTATGTTTAGTGTACAGAATTATATAGTTAACTATTACATTATTTATATAACAACTGGAGGAATGGAATACCTGTTACTTGGACAGGTGTTATGTAAATACATGATTAATAAAAGGTTATCTTGGGACATGAAAAGATGCTTCCCTTCTGTGTAATTCTAAAGAATGCAAAATGTGGAACCATAAACATGCATGCATCTCCACATGGACTCAACAAACCTTCATGCCAAATTTTTAAAGATTTATCAATAGGTGGAAAAGTAGCAGTTAAGAAATTGAAAACGCCCATAAAAGCTGCAAATTTGCATGCATTTCCTGATGGACCCAATGAACCTTCAAAATACATTTGATGAAGATCTTTCAAAAGGGGACATAATAATGGTAAACATCATTAAAGTTTAAAACACTCATAAAAAAAAAAAAGTCAAAAAATAAAACTGAAAATGGTATGCATCTCTCTCATGGACCCAATGAACTTCCATATCAAATTTAGTAAAGGTCCATCCATAGGTGGTGAGGTATTGGTAAAAATGCCATAAAAATTACAAAATGCAAAACTGAAAATCTGTATGTACCCCTGCATGGACTTAATCTCCATACCAGTGTTAATGAAAGTAATCTACACTTTGCAAAGTTGTTACAAGAACATGGAACAGGCAGTACAATTATATATGTACATGTAAATAAATGTCATTCAGATTTTGTGTTTTAGGGTTTGCCTAGCAATCTGTTGTTGTAAGATGAGTCTGTTTTTCTTTTCATTGTTTTAGGTGTAGAAAATGAAATTACAATTTATGTATCTTTTCACAGACTTGGAGACTTGTTTTACTTTCTAACAACCACATAAGAGTAGGTTGAATAGGCCAATCAATTTTTCTATGAAGTTCAAATCTGTAATCTGGTTAGCATAATTTCACATATAATCATGTGTTTGTGCCAAATTTAATTATTTAGCTGGTTTTAGTTGTACTGATTCCTTTTTAAATATTGAATGGTACTTGATGTACATACATCAATTTCCAAGTTATAACTTTATTACAAAATGTTTTTCTAGTGGTAGAATTCTTGAAGTTAAGTGTTTTTGTAATGTTTAGAGGAATAATAGTTTAGTTTCTAATTGAAGCTCAATATTCAGCAGTTAAGTTGCCAATGATAATTGTAACCACTCACTTGTAACTTTCAGTATTAAATAATTTTTAATTAACTTTGATAGATATTGGTAAGAAATCATTTCCAATTTTTATCTCCCAAGATTGAAATTTAAAATATTTTGATAGATTAAACATAAAAGGTGTGTTAGAATATGTTTAAAAAACAGATAATTTTTAAATAAACTTGTTGCATAGGGAGTAGCTACAAGCAAGAAATGTACAAGGAAAATAACTGTGGGGGGAGTGATTCAGGAGTGACTGATGGCCATCACAGTAGTATAGCAGAAGATGAAGAACATTCTGACAAGGGTAGTGCAAGTACTGTAGATTCTGATAGTGCCCAAGGATCCTTGTGGCCAGACTCCACTTCTGGATCACCATCTGTTATTGAAAAATCTACACACAGAGGCAGCATAGACATGCAATCTCCTGAATTACCAGAGCACAATAGTAATATTGAAAACTCTCTTATAAAAAGTAGTAGCAGTTTTGAAACTAAATATCTTGAACAAGTACAGTTTCCTATCACCCAAATGAATAATGTTAGTACTGAAGATTATTTCCCCAAGAGAGGTACTGTTGAAGCTATGCTGAAACAACTTGAAAGAAGCAGTGGTGAGAGAAAGGTCAAAGAAGGTCCAAAAGATGATGTAGTTATGTTATCTGAATTCAGACATTCTGTTCCAGATGTTGTTGAAGACACAAGGCGTTCCAGGAGTTCTACAATCAATTGGGATCCAGTAAGTTGGTAGTGGTGTTGTTGTTATTATATTTTTTATTCAGCACAAACAGTTGATGAGTACATAAATACTTTCCAAGAAATGTACAAATGTTAATTTTACCTCCAGAACACTTGATTCTTGTAAACCTTGAGGCTGGGCAGGGCCAAAAGAGCTAAGAAGTTTGAGAGTTAATGAATTGAATATAATGTTTATTTGAAAAAAAACAAACTTAACCTATAAGACAGTTAAAACAATGAAATATTTATTTTCACAAGTTATTTAAAAAACTCGCATCAACCTTATAATGCAACAAATTGGTGGGCTGGCACATTGTTGAAGGTTGAGTTAATCCTTACATTATGGGTTCAGTGGAATCTACTCAGCTTGTAACCGCTAAGGTATCATGAAAGTAATTGTACTATGATTTTGGATAATGTATGCACATATAGCTTTTTGTTTAGATACAAAACAAACAAAAATTAATTACCTTAATAGTTGGAATAATCAAATATAGTAATTAGAAGCCTAAGTTAGTTTTATTTACATGAGGTATGACATTTTACAAAGTTGAATTAATTGAAAATAATAGTGAAAAAGTCATAATGGTAATATTCCAGTTACTGGTTAATTGGATTATATAAAATTGGTAATGGTCAGAAATAATAATTTCCAGAAGTTGATTATTTTCATGATATCGATCAATTTGATGGTAATTTTAAATACTGTACAGTTGTAATAATTGGAAACCTTAATTTCAGTTACTGGATAGTTGGAATAATTGAAAACACAAATTGATTATTTTCATGGTATTGATAAATTTAATTGTAATGTTTATTAATAAAGTGTTGTACAAGATACTGATCACTGTAATTGGTGTTTATAAATATCCTAAGTTAATTGCTCAGCTGTACTTGTAATATTTGGATTTGTAAATATATTCAATAAAAATTATAATAATTAAATATATACTATTTTCCAGACTGATCTTCTGATGGAACTGTACAAAATAGAGTTTCCTTCACAGGTTAGTAAATATTTATTCACATTTGGTAGGAGATTATCCCATGTGATGGTATATTTGAGAGTAATTTAGATATGGAATTCTCTTAGTTGATTTCTGACATCAGTTTATGTATAAGCTAGCTTTTTTTACATGGAGATTTTATTTATTATTGACCCTTCATAATATCTCAAAACAGTCTAAGTGGACATCCACATCATACTCATCTATGACATGCTTTAGTACACTTGATCTTGTCACTTAATTTTAAGTGTATTTTCAGACAAGTTAATTTTCTTTTAGTGGTCCCAAGATGACCAAGCTGACAACAAGAAGTAAATTTATAAACAACATTTGATGATTTTAGTGAAATAATTTTTTTAGATTTAAGAATACTGGTAACAATAATTGTTTTAAAATATATTTAAAATGTATTTGAGGATATACCCTACAAAATATAATAGTTCTAAACTGATTTTTTTATGTCCAATCACTATTTACCAATATATGGCACAATTCTAACCAAAAGGTATTTAGGAACTTCCTATGTAGATAGTTTGCTGAAACTTCTGTCTGTAATATGTATGAGAAAACCATTTTGGAATAAGAATTCTTTGATATTATTAAATACTCTGTGCAAAGCTTCATAAATTGAAATTTTGTTGGCACAACAAAAAATGATTTTAAGTCACATTTTTATTTAACTGAAAGAGACCTTACTGTTTTACAAACAGGCTAGAAATTAACCGAGTGAATAATACCATATTGTCCTGTTGTAATTTATTCATATTTGTTGTGAAATTTTACCTATTTTTATTTCAGATGACATGACATGGTCTAGTACTATGTTAATTTATATTGTGTGTGATGAGGCATTCATTCAGGTTTGTCATGGTAGTATTGTTTAATTCAATATGTTCATTGTAGTATTTTTATCTTCATAATTTGCTGTTTTGTATTCAGATTAATCTATAGATAATTAGAACTGGTATAATTAAATAGTAAAAATGTTGAAAGATTAGCCTGTTCTTTTTTTAACTGATCACTTGTTGTTGTTTTTTAAATTTGTGTTTTAAAAAATTGGATCTGTATCTACAATGCATTTGTTTGATTATATATGTTAATTTTTGTTTCTCTCTATCTGCAGGATGGACGAGAAAGTAAAACCTACCTAAACATTGAAGGTTACCTGGAGAAACTTCCCTCTGGTAGAAAAAATGTTACATATTGGAACCCTTGGAAACGAAAGTACTTTTGTGCAAGGGATGGGTTTCTCTGTTCATATGATGTAGGTAGAAATTCTAAAAAAAATGGTCTTCTAATTTTTAAAAACAAACTTTTAGAAAATGTAATATAGGGAGAAAAAAATGTAATTATCAATAACTTAGGATGAGAAGTAAGCTAACTTCATAGTTCAGAATTGAAGAGTAGGTTATAAATCTATGGAAATACATAGTTAGTAAATTAATACACAAGAAAAAAAATGATTGATATGCACTAATTTATTAGCAAATACAATATCATATTAGGTTCTGTCAGCTTATAAGATATAGGTTAGTTTTCAATCCATATTAAGTCAATAATACAAAATAACTTTCATAAGTTTAAAAAGTAATAATATGCAAAATCATTTTTACATTGTAAGAAAAAAAGTAATGAAACTCACTTAAAAAGGCATGTGTGATTAGTCCATCAAGATTTTTAAAAAAGTGTCTTGCATTAAACACTGTACTTTTTAATTTTATCTCCAAAACTAAAATCAAACATTAATTATAACTGATTTGAGATTTTTCCTGCTAGTTTTATAGCTTATGGACAATACTGAATTTGTCTTTTATTTATTTGGACAGCTGTTACCTAATTTTTTGAGTATAACTTTTGTGTTTTTAGTTCTATTCATGAACTATAAATTTTTACAAGACCCTAATGTTTTTGAGTAAAAGTCAACATATTTTAAAAATAACTTTTCATCATTGGTATATATATATTATAGAAATGACTGGGTTGTTGTTGTGGATTGACACATTGTTGAAGTGAGCATTTGTGATATCGTGTGTTGGCACATTGTAGATGTGAGAGTTTGTGATGTCGTGTGTTGGCACATTGTAGATGTGAGAGTTTGTGATGTCATGTGTTGGCACGTTAATCCTAACATTATGAGTTTGGTGGAATCCACCCAGTTCATAACTACTAAGGTATTTATGAAAATAATTATGTTATGATTTTGGATAATGTAGACATATCAACACCATTTAGCAAGTTATTAGTAAATGTAACAAGGCTTTCACACACAAAAAAAATCAGGTTTCTAAATTAAGCAGTAAGTATTTTAATTAAAAAAAATTCTTTTTTTAAAGAATGTTGACTAGGCAACATACAGGATAATTTTCATTTTAAGATGAGAAACACTTATGCTTGAGAATTTTTTTTCAAATTTCTCATGTAAACAGTGGTAAGTTTTCAGATTTAGAATGCTAAAATCAGGGGGTTTGATTCCCCTGATGTGGCTTTGCTATAAAAAAAACACACATTGTTGTCACATGTAAAATCTTTGTAACCCCCAGATAATTGTCAAATGTTTCATTGAAAAAAAATTATATTTTATCTGTTATTTTTTACTATTAAATCATAATCTGTATGTGTGTTATAAATTTGACGAACCTCATAACCACCATAAAAAAAAAATTAGAAAGTAAATATAAATTATGCTTTTTTTCTTTCAATAGTGACTACAAATTATAACTCAAACACAGCTGTTTAATCTGAATAGCTTAAATGTGATAACATTATTCATTTATAGATACTTTTTTATTATATCAACTTTTCAGCCATTGTTGGTTAAGATAGAAGTTACAATGATGAGATGTACATGTGTTACTATTGTATCCAATGATACAAAACTGACCTTTAGTCTTTGTAAAGTCTTTGTTGCATTTTAGTGGACTTGTACTTTTGTACAATACAATCAATATTTACAAACAAGATTTCAAACTTATTTTTCTTAAAAAAAATAGAACAGTAAATAAAGAAGTAAAGTGAACAATTATCTCTTCCAGTTACTATCTTTGTACTTGGTTGCTGCTTGCCATAGGTTGTCAACTCTTAAGAAATTTTGCACATGGAAGGTGTGAAATGAAATAATCTTAGGTTTTTATATACATTTGAATAACCAAAAAAATATATTATGTTGATACAGGCTAAAAGTCTTGACTTGCCAGCTCATAGGTTTGTCTTGAAAGAAAGAAATGATGCTTGAAAATTGTTGGAAAAACTACTTAACATTCTGAGCTTTTGATTATTCCCATGTTGAGTAAAATGTGTATAAGGGACTTTCTCCAAAAATGGAAGGATTTGAGTGGGGTGGGGGGTCCACTGTGTTTGATTTAGTACATTAGTAACATTTCATCATGTAGAAAAAATATTAATTTTTATTTTATTCTTGCTTTTAAATATTGATAATTTGAGTTACTAATTCATATGAAACAATAGTCTATATTTTGACAACCTAAACATTCAGTATCAACAAGTGCAGTGTTCAACATACCACATAACAAAAAAAATTACATATAGATGCATTTTTTAAATATTTACTTTCGAATTAAGAAATTGAATACTGTATAGTATAAAAATTTTAATTACATTGATACTAAAGTTAATGACATAAATTCATAAAATAGTAACTGAATAAAATTTTGAATGCTAGTCAACAAACACGATGATATGGGCTTTGACCTGCAATCCGTCATGATAAGGTTAACTGAAAACATTCAATTTACGAACATACATGACTGCACTTTTAGAATTAAAGAAATATATTCAGATCTCCAATTATTGAATGACACAATGATGTGATTAGAAACTTTAAAACCAAAGCAAGCTTTATCAAATACAGTGAAATGTGTATGCTTGTTTAGACCAACTAGATACTGACAAGCATGCATGGTCTCCTGCCTCGTGTTAGTTTGTTATACTTAATTGGGAATTGACTGGTACTGCTAAGTTTTAAGTATCAGGTTTGGAAAATTGCTATGAATCTGCATTTTTCATAATTATAAGTACCAAAAGCAGAAATTGATTTATAATGGAATTGTACAAAACTTAAAGAAATTTCTAAATTAAGCATATAATAATGATTTCAGTAGCAAACACCATTTTATTATAATTAGATTTATAGTAAAGTTACTGTTTCTGGATGCTGTCAGCTTTTAAGGAGTATTTGTTTCAAATGGTTGCCTCACAAGTCTTTCCTCTTTTGATAGAGTATCCAGTCAGGAAAGCCTAACCAGAAGATACAGCTTATGGGAGGTATTGTAGAAGTCTTGGACAATAATGTTATAGGTATTGATGACAAGGTAATTATAATGGAATCTATCATATTTTCTCTTGCATTTTAATGAAACACTAAAACAAAAAAAGTTACTAAAATAAAAAAAGTACTTCTATATTAGTCTTGTTCATCCTCTGACCACAGATAAGATTGATATTCAGTTAGGACTAGTTTAATTAAGGTATTTTAATATGCAGATAGTAATAGTTTGATTGTTGTTTAATTTGTGAAGCAGATGGGAGCATTTTATAGTAGATTGTATATTTTCTGGATGCAAGTAAAGCAGATAGTAAATATTTGGTTAGCATGCATATTTCTTAATTCACAAAATAATAAATGAAAGTGTATTTTTTAATGATTTATGTACAGCACATAGTATTAGTTTATGTATTATGTTTATTTCTTGAGGCTCCATGATTCAGAAACAAATAGTTTCAGTTGTATATTTGTGTCATGATCTAATTAGACAAGATAGCATTATTTAGAAATGCTACTCCCCTTTTACACAACAAAGAGCTATTATCTCATCCCACTGCCATGAAGACTCTTCTGTGTATATTGTAAGCCCACCCTCTTGCATATTGTAAGAGCATATGGTTTAATTTTATTAGACTATAGTCTTACACCATTTGGAGGGTGACATTTCATCATATACAGTAATTCCCATTTGTTGTAGCATTTAAACAAAGACTTATTTCCTTGGCATTGCTGTGTTCAGACTTGGTTTTCTTAGGAACAAATAGCATTTTTTTGCAGTTATTTTAATTTTCCTTAATTTTTACTGTAGTTTTCTTTATTTAATTTTCGTAATTATGAGACACCAAGATACCAGTTTTTACTTAGAACTTTTTTGTTTTAGATTATCTTCAGTTTGATTTTTATCTTTTGATTAAATTTCTAATCTTGGAATGTATGTCTCTTTGTCTGTAATGAGGTGTTTTGATGCATGTGTTTCACCATATTTTAACCAAATGTATGTTTTGTTGTGTATTCTTCATTGTTAACATTAGACTAATGCCTATACATATGCATTAGTAACTTACCAGACTACTCTTTATTGCATTAAAAAAAGTTAGAGTAGTGTCTACTGAAGGTATTCTGGTTTATGATGTTACTGTAAACCAGATGGTTGGTTACATCCTGATCTTTTTTTTTTAAATTTTGTTTTGTTTTTTACCGTAATTTCCTTTTATGAATTTTACCAAATTTACTTTAATT
Source organism: Carcinoscorpius rotundicauda (assembly GCA_011833715.1). Classification (NCBI taxonomy): domain Eukaryota; kingdom Metazoa; phylum Arthropoda; class Merostomata; order Xiphosura; family Limulidae; genus Carcinoscorpius; species Carcinoscorpius rotundicauda. The sequence continues at coordinate 11,285,987 of CM022395.1, read as the reverse complement.
TTGACTTTTTACCAGATGTTTGGAACAGATAATCTAGCTGCTTTGTGCCATAAAACACCAAACCAACCAATCAAAATTCTAATCTTTTGATGAGTTTCACTTGTGTTGATCCCATTCTGTAGTTTTCCTAGAGACTTCTAAAGTTGTATTGATTATTATATATATATATATATATATATATATATATATTTGACAGTTCTTTATCTCCATTATTATACATTGATGTATAGGAATAAGAGACAAACCTCCTAAGTGGCCAGTGATGCTTCACTAGGAATACTTTAAACAAAATTTATATTGAACAGGGAAGTATACAAAGTGTTAAGTTCTTGTTTAATGACTACTGTTGAGATGCAGTTTTATGCAGACTGATTTTTGCAGTGTACATGTATTACTCCTTTAGGTTGTATTTCATGCTGAGGTTGAGGATAATAGTGCTAAGTGGATGCTTGCTCTCTCACTTGGCTAGTAGCTGCTGTCCTTAGTAGTGGTAACTTACTGTTCAGTCTGTTAGTGTGGGATTGTTTGCAGATGTGTTTTCTGCTCAGTCTGACCATCTTTCTGGCAACTACCCCATGCAGTTCTTCCACCCCCATTTTCTTCTAATGGAGTATGGGAAAAACATTGTTTCCTCTGTCCCAAGCTGTGATGGGGAAGGTGGTGGTGGTATGGAAGATTCTTCATTGAATGGTGTAATCTGTACTGGTATGAGACTGAGTGGATGCATCCATGAATGAGAAATAGGGCTGCAATTGTAGAACACTACATTATGAATCAAGCTACTCCTGGTAATTATTCTATTTAAATAGGTCTTAAGATGCAGATCTGGGATAATTTCACCCTTCACATGATTATTCTGTTAAAGTTTCTCACCTGGCTTGAAATATTTTCCCTTGGTCACACCACCTGCTGATGCTTAGTTGACTGTGCAAAATAATGTTTGCTTTAGCAGTCTTGGATTTCATCCACCTATACTGAAACTGGGTTTGTCTCCCTCTCTAGTGGATGGCATGCTACATAGGTGTTTATGACAGTATGTTTTAAGAAAGAAGCTTTAAACTGTAATTTATTTATCTACACCATCTTCTCGGTCACATCCAATATATAACCTCAGCTCTTCATTGTGCAGAGGGAAGTAGCATTTATCAAGTTAATATTTTTCTTATTTAAAAATATATTTCATTGGATGTTTACCTCTTTTCATAACCTCCTATCCTTCTTCCTTACTTTGGGTACATTTCTTTGCCTCATAAATAATGCTTATGTGAATTCATTTGTTTGGAGGATGTGTTGCTGTTTTGTTGATGAATGACAATAATTTAATGATAATTACATAGTAGGTTGGCACAGTATATTAATGTATGTACAGGGATTGAAGTTTCATTCAAGGCTTGTGGGATTTGCAAAAAGCTTTAGTGCAGTAACATGAGATGTGCAGAAAGATATTTGTTTGAAATGTATTTTTTCAAGTAAGGAAAGTGTGAATGCTTAATTGTGAATGTTTCATGATGTTGCAATAAATTTTTTTTAAATAGAAAGGACACTACACAGTTGTAAGGTGTCAAGATGAGGAAGAAACTGAAGACTGGTTTCGATCACTGCAGACTCAGTGTTGGGAAAACTTTAATTTGACCTATGTTCAACCTGTTCGTTATCCATTGAAAAGCCAAAAAGTAAACCTCAATTCTGCCAGTTTAAAGTTTTTTGTTTTTTTTTCCATTTATACTTGTTTTTGTTTATGATACTAATATATCATAAATTGGAGCCGGAATCACATCCAGGAAAAAGAAAAATTTAGGGTATCACTACTGCATTGAAAATTAGTTACAGATATTTCTTGCATTCTTTCTTTCTCACAAAAATATTTTATTTTGTGTATCATCAAATAATTATTGATGTCAGAAAGTGAGTAATACAGTGATGCACAGTCATTATTTAGAGATACTGTATGTTTAAAATTGCATTGTTCATCCAGTTGCAGGAATTTCTGCAATTAACATACTTAGATACAAGTATAATGCTGTTTAAATAAAACCCAGTAGTATGTGATACAGTAAGTAACTGTATATTTATCACAGTTATTCCTGCTATTAATCTGCTTAAATGAACCATTGTACTGTTTTTTATACCACAGAAAATAAAATGTGTTCTTGCACATATATCTTAACCTGTATAAACAACATAAAACCTATAAATATACAACAATATAACCCCCCCTTCTGCCATGTAATCAGCATAAACAGGTTCTGAAGTTACAAAACTAAAACTTTTGTCGACATCGTAATCTCTAATCAGTAATAATTTTGCCAGTTATATGTGTTAATAACATATTAGGTGTGTCAAAGCATTTTATGTTTTAAGATTATAATTAACAATTCCAAGAGATAACTATTCTTACAATATTTATGTATTTTAGAATGTGATAATTATTGATTTGGGAAGCTGTTCGGTTCGTGCTGGTGTTCTCATGGATCATCGTAAGTATTTAACTTTTATACAGGTTATTGGTACTCTAGTTCATCTCTTGTACTTTTATGTTTTCTCAGCTTGATAGACCAGTAACTTCTGATCAAAGCAGATTCTCTCCAGAGACCATAACTAAAACTTTTTATAGTAGATAAAGTACCTAATATATTAATACAGAAACAATTTTCGTTGTGAAAGTAAAATGTATTATTACATTACATTAATCCATCAGTTCATACATGTGCTGTTATTAGTATTTTCAATCATAATTAATTTGTACAAATATGTATTTTTTCAGTGTGACAAATCAGTTTACTTTCTGTAGGATTCATACTTTTTTAGTACGATAAGGTAGCTTACTTTCTGTGGGATCTGTAATTTTTCACTTCAGTAGGTTAGTTAACATTACAATACAGTACATGACCTCTGCTCACATTAATAGTTCTCATTTGGTGACACTGCCAATATGGAAAAAAATTTTGTATGCCACAAGCCTTGAAGTTTCCACACATCTTTGAATCAGGTGATTCAAATGTGTTCTGCATGTAAATCATTATGCACCAGTTTTCCACCAAAAAGGATTGAACACACGCATGCACACGATGCATGTGAATCTATTCAATTATACCAAACTATCACATCTTTATACCAGTTTCTTTGAATACATATATTATACACTAATGATACGTGTAATGTACTGAGCTATTCAAAAGTGGAATAATTTTTTTCCTGTTTACCGTACTTGTTACTTCATTACAACAAATGTTTATTACTTTCTGCCAACACAGTAATATTTGGTTATTCATTTTGAATTTTACATTACCACTTTGGAGGTTAAATGTTCTGTCAGCCCAGGTTTCTGTCTATGGGGAATGACTCAGCAGGAGATTGATTTGTCCACTGAACAGCCCTTCTTTGGGCCTTGCCTCTAGTTTGGGGGCCAGTGAATTTTGAAATACAATTATTGTGCTTTTATGATTTTTGAATTATTTTGTTGTTAGTATTATTATCTGTAGGTATTTCAATTCCATAACATACATTTTATTAGATTGGTAAATACTCAGTCAAGTTCAGATTAGCAATTAGTCTTGTATATATTCTCTTACATTGTTTGTTATACATATCGCCACTGTATGATCGTGTTAACATACAGAATATGATTTACATGACCAAAAAAAAATGTACACTGCTGAGATGGGGTGTTCCACGTAATCCGTTGTGGGTTTATCCTTACAACATGTTTGTTTCATTAGTTTCTCCATCCTAGACCATGTATTGCATTGGTAAAGCAGATAGGGATAACTGCCTGTTCCTGCCATGCTTTGTATTGAATAAATTTGTATGGTTTGCTTTTCAAGATAAGATTTCTTGATCACCCATTATACTGTCTTGGGTGTTGTTGTTCCTCCAGACTCTTTACCATTGCCTGTTTTTTTCCTTTTGTGGAGTCTGAGAGTCCTTGCCACTTTCCAGTTCCAAACAAATGTGTTGGTATATGGTGGAGAGATCCTCCTGAATGTGTTAGTGAATTACAAATAATACATATAGATACATAAATGATCATAAAACCATTCATTTGAGAGAAGGGCAGTGAAGTTCTGCTGGTACAGATGACAAGGCATTCTTCACCATGTAACAATAGAATTGCAATGTACTCGCTCAGTTTGGATCCTCCATGCTATCCCAACATGGCTGGTTCTTAGTGGCTAGATTTAGAGCTGAACTGCATTAAAGATGACTTTATTCCCTCACTCATTCATACAGTTGTTACTCCATTTCTGCTGTGGGTCTTAATGTAGGAAGTTGCAGATTACTACAGTTCTTCCTTTTCCACTGTTTTTTGATGTTCTTATTGCTCTTCTCTTGGGGTCGTTCCTATCATTTTAAATTTGTGTGAAATGGTTTAAGTTACACAGACAACTTTTCAATGCTGAATGTTGGGTTCTCTAATCAATCAATCAGTTTCTCACATTGTACTTGTGCTCTGCTCATGGATCGAGGGAATGAAATTCCCTGCAATTTCATCAGCTTGAGGTGATGATGGTTTAATCCTTTTTCCTACCCCAACATGGATATTGGTACCTCAAGACCTGGGTTTTTGATTGTTATCAACTTGCTTGGCAGTGTGGTCCTCTTTCTCACCCCCACATTGATGTTGGTAGCCTATAGTCAGATTTTGGATTATAGTTTGCTTAACAATGTTATGATCTTCATCCTACTTTCCTGTGGATGCCAGTTTCTGGCAGTATGTGTTATGGTTGTAGTTAACTTGTCATATATGGCATCTCATGCCCCAGCATCTCTACACCTATGGGCATATTCTTTTAATCTTACCTGCTTTTATGTTTTCTCTGAGTTCCATTAATATCATATACAGATGCAAATCCTGTCACAGTTCTCTCCCACTGGGATGTGCTCCTCCATCTTTCCACAATAGGCAAAGAGTATACCTGGTAAAATAGTGGTGTGGTCTTCCATGTATTATCTTCTACTTTGAGGATATAATGTTTAGGGGTGTCCTTTGGATGCTTATTTCTTTCTCCTTGGACTGATCCTTCAATTACAAGGCTTATGGCATGCAAAAACATTTATGCATATAGAAGGCAGCAATAAACAAGAACACTTTGTGTGTCAGAGGTTAGTGGCAAATACATTTTCAGCACAGGAAAATCATAATGTCTGTAGGATCTGTACTTTAACAGCATAGATTAGTTTACCCTGTGTGTAGAATTTATAATTCTTGTACATAACAAGAAAACTGTGATTTTGTTCCTCTCCAACTTGATAGAGTAATTTTTAAAGATTGTATTTCTTTAACACAGTTCGGTTCTTTACTTGAACTTAATTTTTGAAATATCTGTTATAACATGCAAGGATGGATACTGATAAAACAAACTTTTAAAACGACTTCTTTGAATGTATGAGGCGATTCAGAAAGAAATAGCTTATTATTTCTTGTCCATTTATGTTTCCAAACATCAAATATATACCAATTATTTGGAGAATGTGCATAACTAGATGTTACTTGTTAAGTTAATCATACTAATGTTATGTACAATGCATTTTCTCCAAGACTTAGGAATCATGTATGCAACTGTTTTAAAGAAGTGTTGATTGTACAAATGGTCTTTATTGAGATAGATGCTTACAGAGCTATATGTATTTAGACTTTGTAGCATGTTGTTAAAAAAAAACCCAACAAAAATTTGAATCATAATTGTGTTGCATTCTACTCCTTATAGAAAGATGTACAGTGACGAAGCTTGCTGCTGATGGACTTTTCATCTAGGCCTTTCATCAGCAATAGCTTAAGTGTTTATTGTGTGAAAAGTAAAATATTTCTTTTCTAAATATCATATTTTTTAGTAAAAAAATTAAAGGCAAAATATTTAACATTTTTTGGTTTATCATTTATAGCCACATTGCCTCAGGTTTTCTTCCCAACCATCTGTGCAACAGACAAATACCATAGGTAAGAAATTATAATTTTGACTGTTCAGTACTTTGAGGTGCTTTATTTCTTGTATAATATTGCAAAATTTACTTATTCTACAAATAGCCTATTGAAATTTTATAATACTAATTATTGTTTGAAGAAATGTTTTATATAATTTATTGTAATGTAAGTTTAATTACAGGCTTTTGTGATTTTAGAAATGCAATTGATGTATGATATTTTCTATTTTATTTTTTATGTATTAAAAGAAATAACCCATTTTTTACTTCAAATTTATTTTAACAAACACTCCTAAAGAATTAATGGCTGTGGAACATTAAATAAGCATTTATAAATAACAATTACCTGGGCTGTTTCAAAATATAGTTAACCAATAACTGGTATTCTACTTTTTAATGAAAATAATTAATACTTCAAAATTATGAAAGTTTGTGTGGGAATGTTTAATTTATTGTGTAAATTTATTGTAGTGAGAATCAGGTGTTTGGAATAGAGGCTTTGAAACCTAACATACGCTGCTCATCTAATTTATCATTTCCCATTTCACAATCTGCAAAAATTACCAAGGTATACTTGTTTTTCTTCTTATTTTATGTAAGTTAAAAATTTGATAGATTTGTGATTAATTTTAACTATACACCATCATAACATATTCTGCAATAAATGTAAACTGTAATATTATATTGTGACATTTTATTTTTAATATAAGATACTATTATCTTTATTTTTCATAGATGTACAAGTAATTGATTGTAAAATAAATGAACATAAAAGGTAATTTATTAGTCTTAACATTTCTATCCATTTGGTTTTTGAGTTATATGCTGGTAGCTTTTAAATGTATATAAAACATTTATGTGTATGTTCATGTAATACAATAGGATATCTGTGGATATGGTGAAATTTGTTTTGTTGAATAAATTTTGTCACTTAACATTGCAGTAGCTCTAATAATAATAATAATAAAAAAAACAAAAATAAATATTGTTCGAAATTCCTATTTGACCACTATTTTCATGTGTAGGAAATCTTAGTATAAAATCAAGTAAAACTGAACCTTGTTATATATATCTATACTACTGAAAAAAATGTGGTTATTTTACAAATGAACGTTTACAAAACATCAAATAAAAGATTTAATTCATACTTTAAGCTTTTTTACAGCATACCATGGACGTAGAAAAACTTTTGGGGCTTTTCAAGAAGGTCTTCCAAGAGTTAAATGTAGATCCAAGAAAGTATAAGGTATTAACATTTGAGGTATTATCTTATATCTTAATACATATTGCAACCAAAGACGAAGTATCTGTAATTATTTGTAATATTTCCATTATTGTAAAATTTAAAATATTTATATTTAACTCAAATATCTACAAAATTAATATTTCAAATGAATGTGTTTTTGTGTAATAACTGTATGAATTTTAATACTGAAAGAATGAATAATTATGTAATTTTAACCAAACTAATTAATGCTGTTTTATTGTGTTAAGTCAGTAGTGTTAAAAATCACGGTATTAAAGAGCTAAAAAATAGAATTTTGAACCCTGTGAGCTCAACATGGATGGCTCATTCTGTAGCTTTTGTGTTTAACAAAATAATCTGTTTTTTATGATAATTTGTTTCATAAAGTATTGGTTTGTTCAAAGTAGCTCTAATTATATTTAGCAATATTTGCAATATGAACAGTAGCATAGTAAATAATACATCATCAGCCTAAAAAAAACTGTATGCTATTCACTGAAATTATTTCATTGTTTGAACACATTGTACTTACACAGTTGACCTATTTCAACCATAAAGGATTTGTTAATATTATTTCCAGTAATGAGTACCTTTCTTTAAATTGTCATTGATAGTAGTCTAGCTACAATGTTTTCCAACAGAAAAGTTTCTTGTCACTCCTACAAGAAATGGAGAATTTACTTTTTACAGTTTGATGGGGAAAAGTTTTGTTTATTTTTTTTATGTATGTCTATTAAAATTTACATTTTTGATGATAAATTTTAATTTTGGGACAGTGCATTTTATTACTGCAATGAAGCAGTTTGAAGCAGTAAGTGATATTTAGTAGAACAGAAACAAGTTTAAATTCATTTTCAACAATTTTTAGGAGAAAAACAATTTAGGTTTAAAAGATTTTTTCTGTTGATTTGGCCTTAAATATTTTCTTTGACAATTTGAAAACACATTGTGGTAAAAATATTAGTTTTATTTTGGAGGATCTTAAAATTAAAACCTTTCACTAACTTTAATGGAATCCTCATTACTTGAGGCCTGAATTGCCCATGTGGTTAAAGTGCTTGACTTGTAATCTGAGGGTCATGGGTTCAAATCGCTGTCACAACAAACATGCTTGCCCTTTCAGCCATAGAGACATCATATGTGATGGTATGTCCCATTATTTGTTGGTAAAAGAGTAGCCCAAGAGTTGGCAGTGGGTGGTGATGACTGCCTTCCCTCTAGTCTTACACTGTTAAATTAGAGACAACTAAAACAGAAAGCACACTTGTAACTTTGTGCAAAATTACAAAACAAAACAAAATAAACTCCCTACGCTCCTATGTATGTTAAATTTATAATTAATATACATTGAAAGAATGTTGTAATTTTCTATCTGCCACAAGTATGTTACTTTTAAATAGACATTTGACAGTAGCAAAAAACTACATTACATAATTGTAAAATGACAACATTAACAATGAAAGTTTTATAATTCATCTTTAGAGAATTTATTAGCTCTTTTTACAAAGTGAACCAGTAATACAAATTGGGAAAAGTAGGGATAATTTGCTTCTTTTATATAAATATTTCCAAAATAAAAAGTAAGTTTCAAATATATTGTACCTAATTAATAAAAAAAGGTTTGCTGTGAAGCTCAAAGTGGTACTGTTGAATAAATAGTATTTAGATTAGTTTTGATGTTATTCACATGCTATTTTATCATAAAGAACTGTTTGTGTTGAGTAATATACTTTTAATTTTCTGATAAATAGTTAATTTTGTGGATCTTGGTTTATAAAGTTGTTATACAACATTCATAGAATGGCTTATATTGCATCCCTTATAACTTAAACCATTTGTTTTCAATCCGTTTTATAATAATTATATAAAAATATAAAAGTATGGTCCCTATTTTTCTCAGGTTCAAGTTTGTGTACCTCGCAGCTTTAGTATTCAAACTCAAGGTGCCATTCTCAAGACACTTTTTGAAGAATTTGGTGTATGTGGAGTCAACTTAACTCATCAGGCAATCTTATCTTTATATGCCTACAATAGTACATCAGGAATTGTTGTAGACATTGGAGATCGAATGGACATTGTTCCCATTACTTATGGTAACAAATATTTTTGACATTTTATAATTGAGCAAAAAGCTTATCTGTTGTATTTGTCCTATAACTTTATATTTAAACTAGTACTGACATCTCTTGTACAGTGTTGTATACAAGAACAAAAAAACACAAGTGATTTAATGGATGTTATTTAGGAAAGACTATTGACAAGACCTTTCTAAAAGTATTAGTTAAATTATAACATGAAGATATAGATTAAAACATATTTTCACAAATTTTAGACTGAAAAAATGTACATCCTGACACAAGATTTTAGTAGTTTGAGATGAGAATTACTCTTCACCAGTATTTTTTATTTCAGTATAATACTAGATCCATGATTTCTTCTTCAAATATATATATATATATGTGTGTGTGTGTGTGTGTATAAAAAATTGTAGGCTATTTTAAAATGTTAAGACTTCTTTTTAGGTTATACACACATAGTTTACCGTGGTACTTTACTATATTAATAATAAAGTTAAAAAAAAAGTAATAAAAGTGTTTAGAAGTTTAATGTTCTTGTAACTTTTACTAGGATATATTATCGAAAGTGGTGTTAGTAGGTTACCTTATGGTGGGCAACGTATGCTTCATCACCTCAGACATGCACTGACACAGAAACATGTTAGGTGAGTTTTAAAAATAAATTTTATTTCCTATTTCCCTTATTATTTAGATTGTTTGTTTTTATTATTTTTTTTACTGACATAAACATGTTACACAAGTGCAGTTTTATAAACATGTTTATTAACCTTCTACAAATTCCTGAGCTTATATGAATCTTTTCTTTCTTTGATTGTTACCTTTTTTAACCATTGAAACATATTGTTTATCATTGTTATTAGTTGAACAGCTAGACTATTTAATGTTCGGTGTTTACCTTAATTTTTTTTATTTTAAACTAAATATCAGTATTTAAGTGTATAAATTTAGAAGCTAGTTTGTAAACATAATTTATGTAATGGCCATAATCAGTCAGATTGCATATACTTTTTATATTGACATTTCAGCCTGATCAGTGACATTGAAGCCTATGTTATACGATACGTTCAAGAAAAAGCCTGTTTTGTGTCTCGTGATTACAAGAAAGATTTAGAGAATTTTAGAGAAAACGTAGAAAGTATTGAGAAAAACCTGACTGTGAAACAGTTCTTCCAGACAGAATGCCCATGGGAGTAAGTTTTTTAACACAGTTGAAATAACTTTTGTAATTACATATTATTCTTGCATAAAAGTCAAAATGTGTTACATGAAAAAAACATTTTTCAAATTCTATATGCATATTTTCATAAATAGAAAAGAAAATTGTTGGGTGATCATGCCAGTAAAGTAGCTTAATCCTTCTGCAATGAGTCACGATCCAGAGGTCATCTCATCATGTTTGTTTGCCTGCATTCAAAATATTATTGAACTACCATTTTAGAAATTTGTCAGTAAATTTGGAATAAAATTGTAGACTAATTCAAACTTTAATATTATATATGAGTTAATTTCTTAACTTAAAAGTAAATAGAAAAGAACACATTTAAATATAGATTTTAGTGAGGTGTGGTATGTTGAATGTAGCATTGTTTAAAATTAAGTGTTTGTGATGTCAAAATACTAAGTATAATTTCGTACAAATTATCAATACTGGCAAGTTAGAATATAAAGTAAGAACCTTGCATCTTTTTATTTTGTTGAGATATAAATTAGAGTTCTATGGTATCAATGTAGTTGTTTATAATTTTTTGATTATTCAACTGTATGCATAAAACATAAACAAAAATTTGTCTGATATCATCTGCCTGCAAAATTTGAAAAAGACTTAGCAATATGTGTCTGGCAACAACCAAGTTTAAAGGTTGTAGAGGGAAGAGATAATTGTTTGTTTTACTTCGTGATTTATTGTTCTATATTTTAAGAGAAAATTAAGTTTAATTTATTTCTAAATAGTAATCTATATACATATATGTAGTGTATAATAATTTAAATGTGACTATATATTATAAAAACACTAGTCCACTGAAACATAGTCAAGACAGGGAAAACTAAATATCAGTTTTATATCATTGAATACATGATCTGTGTGCATGTGCACTTTGTCAGTGCAGTAATGATAGGTAGGCATGACTGGAAGGTCAGTATAATAAAATATATGTATGCTCATATATAGTGTTATGAGACTTAAGCTATTTTAATTAAACATTTGTATTTTCATGTTATAATATATAGTTATTCTAGCATTGCAAAAGCATAATTTATATGTATTTCCTATTTTTTTTTACAATGATTACAAGGTTGGTTAAGTAATGGATCCCATATTTAGAATATTGAAATTAACATAAAATATAAAATCTTACTGAAAACAAATGTTTGAAATGTATTTAAGAGGTTCTAGAGATTATGCAAATATTTGAGATTTTTGAGACAGAATATTTTGTGAATCATAACATGAAATCATTTTGTACTTAAACTATTAATGAAACACTGTTTCATAAACAAATCTTCATTGAATATATTTTATTAAATCTGATTTTTGTGTGTACAAAAGCTTGTAATCTTTACTAAAAGTCTACCAAATTTTGTTGGATCAAAAGTTATTTTGCAAATACTTAACATGTGCAGATGTGTAGACAAACTTGTGTATATAATACCAAGCCTGTTGTGAGAGGGTTGATTTGAAATGCAAACAGCTGGTTTCAGTTTTTCATTTTATATCTTATGACATGGTGGCCTTTGTACACCATAGTATTTTTTGTTATTCCAAATGCTATTTTGCATGAAATAAGTAAAAAGAAAATATAAAATTAATTTCATTAAATTTTACTTTTTAGAAGTATCTCTATAGATGTAGGGAGATTTCAGACACCAGAGGGCCTATTTTCCCCAGAATTGTGGGGTTTGGATTACCCAGGAGTCCATAAATTAGTATACCGTGCCTTTCAAGAATGTAGCATGGACATTCGCCGAGAGATGGTTCAAAGTATCTACCTCAGTGGTGGAGTGACATTATTACCAGGATTTGCAGAGAGGCTTGAAATGGAGATAGACAAGCTGACTCCTCCAACAATTATTCCCAAGGTTTGCATTGTTAAGATTATGTGAGAGCCAATTTGAAATGATATAATTATTTTTATTTCTGGCTTGTTGTTGTTGTGAATGTCAGTGTACAGTAAGATGTGTTGTCCAGTTTTATTATTCCATCAATATTACAGTTGCCCCCCAGTGGCTCAGCGGTATGTCTGCGGACTTGCACGCTAAAATCCGGGTTTCGATACCCGTGGTGGGCAGAGCACAGATGGCCCATTGTGTAGCTTTGTGCTTAATTCAAAAAACAATATTACAGTTTAATATCTCTTTTTGCCCGTTACAGAAATAACTTTTTTTAATATACATAAGAATAGCAAATTAGTAAAAAATAAAATAAAAAAATAAACATGAGTAAATGTGTATTGTTTGTCTGATGAGATGCATTTTTCAATAGTATTACACTTATTATCAAAAACTAATAACTTCAACAACCTTAAAAGTTTAGAATCCTTCAGCAGATTTATCTTCTAGTACTAATAAAATGTTTAGTAAGAAACTAGTATAAAATAAATTCAAAGGAGTGAAAGTAAGAAACACTGGTAATTTGTATTGTTATGGAATGAGATGATTGATATTATTTCGTTACAATGATTTTGCCTTGTTAAAGCTAACATAACTTTTCTGTTTAGATTTTTTGTGCAATATCTGATCAAGAAATAACAGAATTTGAAAATGTAGTACATGTTATTGTTTTAATTTCAATGTAAAGGTACATGCCTCTCATCATCGTTACCACATGGCTTACCTTGGTGCATGTCAGATGGCTGCCTCAGATGGATTTGACGAAGCATGTGCTAGTAAGGAAGAGTGGTTCAAAAAAGGTTCTGAGTGTTTAAAACGGTGGCATCTGTAAAAATATAAGATTCTATTTGGAAATAAGAAGTAAATAATGAGGACGCTTATGACTATTGGGTATGAATGGATATATTTTTAAGAGTGTTTAACATTAGACAAAGATATTGGGGAAGATATTATTTTGGAAGAAAATAATTACTGTTAAAAGCCGTACCAAAATATTTAAGAGATATTATTTTATTTTTGTATTCCTGAAGGAAGCAGAGTATTGGGTCCATTTATTTTTTTTAGACAATTATAGTGCCAATATTTCTTCCATAATATTTTAGAATTCCTGCCACAAAGAAATTGAATAAAATATGCTTGTATATATATATAAAAAAAAAAATGACCATACCTGTCATATATATATATATATATTTATACTGGGAGTGAGGGACAGGATGTATCTTTAAAAAAAGAAAATCTTCAGATGTGATATTTTGTTTAGACCACTTACAAGAAGGTGGTCTAAGAAAATGTAAGGCCTTTGTATATAGTTCCAATTTCAAAAGGTTGATATTTTGATTTATTTTATTAGCATGCTCTAAATTGATTTCTTAAAGAAAAATATGGATTTTGTAAAGCAACCCAGGATAATAAAAGTTGTGTCAAGATTAAGAAGTTTATTAGTGCATTATAATTTAATATAAACTAGATTATTACTGCATTGGAAGTACAAATTGTAACTTTATTGTTAAGCAGGATTATGTAACCTGTCTGGAAAGAAGGTCACTTAATGAAGCATATCAGCATGCTTTGAGAAAATATTATCATACCTAACATGCACATTTAAGTGTGATCTGCTCATGTACATATGTCTAGAAGTTAACTGTTTGCAGGTTTTTGTATTTATTAATGATCATTCCATCATATAACTTTAGAAGAAATTACAAACTTGGTTATAAGCTTTGTTGGATGGTTGTAAAAATGTTTGATTTAGTCTTGTACTTGATAGTAACACTAATACACCAATAATATATCTTTAAAACTTATTAATTGGGTTTTGTTCATTGCTGTTTAGCAGTTTATTATGTCTTAAGGGAAATAATTCTTTATTCGAGTGGAGAATACTTGATATTTTTAATTTAGATTTGATGCTGTGCAAGATACAAATGTTACTTATTGTTTTGAATTATCATAAATATCGTGTAATGTATTTACGAAGATTGCAAACTTTTCTTTATCCATATGCAGCTAGGTTGTAATTGTAAGGGAAATTCATACTTATCTAGGTGCATTATTTTTCTGGCAATCCTGATATAAAACAAGCACAATATAACAGTGGTTTATTTTGTGTATTAAGTAATTGAAAGGTGACTTTCAATTTGTTTTGAAAAAGTAATATTGTGCAAGGAGATGAGTAGATGTTACAGCTTTTACTCCAAATTAATTAGAAGCTAATTCCTTGATCAGTTACTTTATCTGTGTACTATGAAAAATCAAAACGAATCATTTCAATTCAAGCAACATTATCCTGATATTAATGTTGCATTCCTTCCTTCTTTGCAAATACAGTGTGTTTAAGCTGTTTTATACTGATATTATTTTAGTAACTGTGATCATTTGAATATAGTTGATTTACCCAATGAAGAGTACATTTCTCAATTAATATTAAGCAACACAGAATACAGTATGATAAATAATTGCAGTTTCTTTTTGCATGATAGTTTTGAATTTGGTATGGTAAACTAAGCTCCCCACAGGAAAAAAATTTAAAACTTGTTTTTTTGATTATTTATTAATTTAGAGAAGCCTGGACTGCTTATGTGAAGTCATTTAGCATAATTAGTTTTGCAGATTAAGTAACAAATTGTAACTTGTTATTAGTTAACAGGATTGTGTGACCTGTATGGAAAGAAGGCTGTTTATTGAAGTGTATCATAACGAAGGGAGTGCAGAACTAGTTTTTGTAGGAGTTTACATTCCATAAAAGTCAGATTTTCAAAACCATCAATTGAAAATAATGAAAGAGCTATTAAGTAAGGTTTTAGGTATGGTGTAAATAATAAAAACAATGCAGTGATAAATAACGTGATGTTTCATGGTCAATGATGCCACTCTGTATGAACTTTTATTTGAAGTCTTTTGCTGACCAAATTCAACTGAATTCCATCATTCATTTCCAACAAAAGTAAAATGCGCATCTTCAGATGTTTCATTGCTCCATTCTAACATTTAACCTAAAAATAAAACAAGTAGTAATAATTAAGGGAAACAGATTTATTGAAATATGCTAAAAAGTGTTTTTGTGGAAGAATTTTGGAAATATTAATTTTAATTTATAAAGAAAGAATTGGTTGAAGAAAATTAACAATTGTTCTGTCCTTTAATATCAACAGTCTTAATTTGTATGCACTTTGTGTTTTTGGAAATATTCACAATGTGATTCTCTTGAATTATGGTAGTTTGGTTAAATAAGCTTTGCCTATCTTTTGATCTGAAGAATTTCCAAAAATCCAGTCTTTACTGAAGTTCACAGAAGGCAAAGTTTTGTGGGATAGTGAAAAGAAGTTACATTCACTGTTTGTTATTCAGGAATTGATTTCTAAGTAATATATACTTTTAATATGTTTGTGTTCACAAGATTTGGGATACATATTTCACATTAATTTATATTCTGTACACAGAAACATTGTAGTAACATTTTCTTTGAGATGATAAAAGTGTAATAAAAACAATAAACAAGTTTGCTTCATGTTGGTGTGTTATTTTTAATATCATTCAAAAGTTGGATAATATAACTGATGTTAAGGTGGTGTAAGAAAGTGAGGAGAAAGGCCTGTTTTCCATTACCAATTTAATTTCGAGGATACTTCTTGTTCTTTATTGATCACAAGTGAAACGTATTGCTGCTTCCAGAAAATAAGCTCTGGTTATGTTTTAAAATAGTTACTTTTAAATATACACAGTTCTACACTGAATAGTTTCACTATAAGAAAAAAACGGATATTTGTACATTAAAGCATCAGTATGTTAGGAAGGGGTTTATCTATAATGGTTAGATTAAGCAATAGTAGTCTCCAGATTATTATTATTAAAATATTTTTTCAGAACTAGAAAATAATGTATAGTTTGTTGCACAGAACAAGGTTGAAACGTCGTTTGCTCTTCTATGTAAAAAACGAGCCGTTTTTGCGTATAAAATATATTAAGGAGAGTGCAATAGACTTGTAATCCATTTTACACATTAAGAGAGTACCCAGTGTTTCAAGCAATTTTTTCTTTATTAAAAGATCAATTTCACAACACTAACAACTATATGCTCTTACAAAGTTATGTAATATGACAGTTCTGGAGTTAGTTTACAAGCATGCACAACAATATATTCACATTTGAAATATAAATGGCCCAGTTGATAATTTTAAGAAACTAGTGTGACAAAATTGAGTTCATACTGCTGTTTATAATAGAAAGTTGAATTGTATGTTTCTTTTGTTTCCAATTTAACTTTTTGAAATAAGTGTTCTCTGCTTGAATTTCTTTATATATATCCAAGTTGCATGGAAGATGAAAAGCTTGTATGCACAAAAAAAGGCTATTCATGGTAATTAGTTGCATCTATGATGCAGACCACTGGGTTAGCAATGTGCTGATAGCACACTAGAAACATAACTGCAGCATACCTAATTATTCAAATAAAGCCACACGGGAATTCCCCATTTACTTTACTTTGATGTCCTGTGTTAGAATAAGGCTAAGGTGGCCTATGTAAACTTGATTATTTTACATGGTCACGAAAAACATACATAGGAACACTTCTTGAAATTTTGTAAGCTGGTAGTTTGTTGCAGTACCTGCCAAGGTTTTATATATCAGTGTTACTTCTTTGAGGAAGATTAATGTTGTCTTGTTAAAAAAGAGCTACCATTAGTTTCAGATGTTACACTTCAAAAAATTAGTGTATTCTTAACCATATCTTTGTAAATAACATATGCAAAAATGTTTTACGTAGAACATTACTACAGAAATTGTACTATATGAAATATTTATTTCACAAGTTTTTTTTAATTCTAAGCATATTTCAATAGAAATAATTGAATCGTATTTAAGTGACACCCTAGTATAAACTTCAAGCTACTAGCGGTGAAGAATAGTTTGAACTATTACTCATTAAACTTAAAAGTTTATATTCCATTGCAGAAGTCAGTAGTAAATAGGTATTTACTATAACTAAAAAATACAACTGTAAAATTGAAAATGTTCTGGTAAAAATAAACTACAGCCATCTACTGAAAACATACAATTTCCAAAATTCACTGGTCAAGAAAAGTATTTAAGTAAAAATAAAGCTATGTCTATAACATAATCCAGGTCAGATTTAATAAACTGGAGTTCATAATTTAGCTTGCAACATTAAGTAACTTTTCATTGGTTGAGTTGTAAAAGTATTAAATTTCAACATATGCAACAACAAAACAATCTGTCATTTAGCAAAGGAACTCGGTATTACGTTTTTATAATAATACTGCCAAAGATACAACAACAGACATACAAGACTCGTACTTTAAAATTCATGATAAACGTAAATACTCTGAAATTTTTAAATTTATGTTATCACAATAATATTAAGTTCTTGGTTAGTTTCAGATTTTAAAAACTTCCTGCACTACTCGAACCTCTATACATGGAATGAAAGAACTTTAAGAAAATATTAACAAAAACAATTCCACCCCAAATTAAATATACCAAAAAAAGGTACATATTTATCTTGTTGAAGCAAATCCATTTCTGTACACATTTAATCTGCATTTGATATACTCTTGGTTAAGATTAGTGATTCAACCTGTTTGGACAGATAAATTGCATTTGGAAGAGTAAGATAACTTGGAATAAAAAAAAACAACCAAAAATAACGGTAGCTTCCACAAATGTTTTAACAGATTAGTAACTATTGCTTGATTTTTTTATTTTATTGAGCACGACAAGTAATCTCAAAATGAAATCATGTAGCAAGTAAATAATTTATAATGCTTTATCGAGAAACTTGACCATACAGAATTGAACATATTTTTCACATAAAACTATCTTACGCTAAGATTTGTACAACTATACACTGCTCACTTTAAAAGACAATCTTCAATTAGCAAGCACCAAAAACAAATCTTATACTATATTCTTGAGGTATCTGAACTCATTGCATTTTTGTAATGAAATAAATTAGTAAAGCATGTTTTCTGAAGCTCCATCCCTCTCTTGCATTTTAATGAGGCTTTATTTACCTCATGGAATTCTGTGATAATATCCAAATACTTATTTTGTTTGAAACATCAAATTTCATTTACACAGAATTGATGTTGCACTGTTTATTTTTGTGTCACAGAGTTTCTCACTTTAAGTATGATTACTTGTTCTTAGATACTTGAATTATCAATTAGTAGGCACTTTTCATTAAAAAAAAAAAGGAAAAACAAAGGTTAAGGGGGCTGCATAGATTGTATGAAAATAATTTTGAATATGAAATCAATACATTATATGAAATCTACAACCAATATAAAGGTCATGGTGAAACATTGTATAGTGGGATTATATTTTAATAACAGTTTCAAAAGTAGTATTATGTCGCCAAAAATTGATTGCTTTTATAACAGTTCTTTTGAGTGCAAGATATTTTACACTAAGATCTTGAATATGAGTTGAAGTTGGGGATTTATTCCTTATACTAAAAGACATCAAGAGAAATATATATATATGAATCCAGTTGGGGTGGCAGGACCATTCAAGAATAAACTTACCACTTTTACACCAGCTATGTGAAATAATGTTACAGATAATCTAAAAACACTACAGTCAGTGGCAAAAGCCACACATATGCATCAAGCTACAATACAGAACACACAAAAAAGGCTCTCAAAGGGCAAATTGGTTATGTGTTCACAAAGCTCATTCTTACTTTTAGTCATACCTTTCATTTAATTCTCTGTAGAATGAAGCAGGTTTTCATGCTATTCCATAAGAAGACATAATGACCAAATTGATAGATGTAATGCATAAGGATTTGTGTGTGATTAAATTGCTGAAATGGACACTGGAAACTACTGTCTTCTTGCATTAAGATGGATTATTGAAAACCAGCCATGAAATACAAATATTCTCTTACTTGCAATTTTATGTTTGCAGAAAGTATTTTTCATTCTATTTTGAAAAAAAGAATACAATGTAAGTACACTATCCAACCCTTAACTTGTTTCAAATACATTATGAAAAACCTGACTATATCCTTTAGTATTTGCCAGCTTCAAACAGCTGTGTGTGAGAATGCTGGATCTTGGACATGATTTTTTTTTTTTTAAATGCACTTGCCATTAACATAAAGAAAAATTCAATATCTAAGATTGAAGTGATCACTCACCATTGTATGCTGTTTCGAATATTTGATACCTTTTAGCACCAGGATTTACAATGTAAAGTAAATCTAAAACTTTTACAATTTAATACATTTAAATAATATTTTGTTTGATAATATTAAGGAGTCCATGTATTTTAAAACAATTGTGAATGTACATTATTTAACTCGGAACTAAACAAGTCGTAATAAAAGAAAAAGGCAATTCAGCAACTTTGATATTCATTCATAATTGGCACAACACCCCTAAAATCTTCAAATCTGATTCATTCCTGTCTAGTTTATTTTAACCAAAGTTATAACATGTAATATAAAATGGAATTTAAAGATATCACAATAAAAGATAACTAAGTGAAAGGAATGTTTCACTTTGTGTAAAGTTGTATTACCAATGTTTCTACATACACATCAAATTAAAAGTTAATCATGCAAACATCTGGAACTAAGTAAAAATACAATACATGAAGTAATTAGGAGGTACCATATGAATGAACACTAAATTAATTATGGTCCCAACACTAAAATACTTGAATTAAGGATGTTAAAGAAATACGTGAATTGCAGATAGACTGCAAAAATGGTTCAATACATTAGGAATACAGTATATATAAGTATTTGGAAAGGTTAGAAGACCAATAAAGAAATACTGAAATTATTAAAGGCAGACAAAAAGCAGAATGAATTAGAAGTAAACTACATAAATATTAGAATATATTAATGCTACATTACAGGAGTACTTCAATTAATCTGAGGTGCATTGTAGAAATACATGAAGTATTTAAGAGCACAACACGAATACTTAAAAATGATTAGTGATACAGTATAGAAATGTTGGAAGTGAGTATGGTAGCATGAAAGGAATTATTTCAGCGACTGAAGGTGCAATACACAAATTACTAAATTGATCCTTGGTAAAAAGAAATATATATATCAGATTGGGTACAACAGATATATTTAAACTAATTAGGGACACACTGAAATGATGCTCAAAATTATGTATATATATATATATATATATATATATAGGGACAACAGGGTTTTTTGGTCCAAGATTAGTGTAAATAAGTTAAATAGCAGAAAAAAAAGTTACACCAGTATTACAAAATGTTATGTACAGATGAGATGAGACACTATCTCTATTTCCCATGTGAGCAGAATGGAAATCACAATGCACAGTACAAATATGCACAAATCTACAGCTAGACCTAACTTTATAGCAATGTACTTAAACGAAATTTTTTATGACTATAACTTCAACCATCGATTTGTATCTAACATTACATTCTCTGTACAGACTTTCAAGTATACCACAACAAATGAGGAGAGGTCAATATTAAAACTCACATTAACTTATAGTAACTTTGGGTGTGGCAGGATACACATTACTTTAATATAACTGTAGCAGCTCAGTTTTCTGTACAAATAACTAAATGGTTCTGGCATGTACAAAAATTTTTAATCAGAGATCACATCACTGCAATATCTGCTGATCAGTTAATTCAGTTGAAGTGTACACTGGACACCACTGTCTTGTACAAACATCTCATGATTACAAAGCCATTTCAAAACACCGGATCCACAATCCTGTAGACTGTTAGACATTTGTTATTCAGTCAATAATGTATCAGTAGTTCACTGTCATTTCATGCTCAAAATTTTAATATACTATTACACGAATGCTTGTCTTTATTGTTCCAAATTGTTATTGAGTGGATTTTTAAACCTGCTTGTTTGTGGCATTTCCACAATACTTAAAAGATGTTTAATAGTACCATATTCACATTTACACATTAGTAGCACTTCAGTTACACTTAGAAGTTGGAGTTACTTTGTTATGTACACAAGAAGCTGACTCAATTTTCACATTCAAGCACAGATAATAGTTTTTTTTTGTCAGCTTCCCACAGAGCAAAACTACAGTAATGACTTTAAGTAAAGTTACTGGTACTTTCTTCACAGCATCACTTCACCACAGAAAAGATTATAGTAGTTTTTAGTTAAAAACTATCAGGCTGGGCTGTCACTTTTTTGGGAATTGGAATCTAACTTCACCACATGTCCATTACTGGTGAGATGCCCATTGGTCGGGATCAGTGGGTTGGCCAAACAGGGATCAGTTTCAATCTGAGTGTTATTCTCAGTCTTGCTTTCCAAAGCACGGTAAAGAAAAAGATAATCATCCTAATAATAACCAGATAAAAATATTAGCTTACAAAAAATAATAATTATTAGTCTGAATATTTTTGCATTTAAATATTTCCTCTAGAAAGAAAAGAAAGAAAATCAGATTAAAAGAAAGTACATTAGATTCTTCACATAGCAAACTTAAAATGTTATAAAAACTAAATGATCATTTCCTTTAGTTGATAACTTTATTTCAATTCTTGTGAGAAAATACAAAACATTAACAATAAAGTTGGTTTGAAACTGTACTAATGAATTCTTAAACCAAATAATTCTAGAAGACGTAACCCATATATATGAAGTTCTTGCAAAATGCCATACCTCCATGTTGTGTCACAAGCCTACCTCAAACGGCAACATCTTCTATCAATATTCTTTAACAGAACCCACACTGGGTGGGTGAGAGGAGGTTGTTTGATTCAAGAAACAAAACAAGATAAGCATTAACCATCCTCTCTAAGGTCTTACAGAGACAGCCCGCCAAAGCAATTGGACAGTAGTTTGAAGGAATCTTGGGACCTTTCCCTGGCTTAGAGAAAGGTAAAATAATAGCCTAGCACCAGGAAAAACATTCTCCTGCCAGATCTGGATAAAGACAATTAGAAGGGCATCAAGAGAAGCAGGAGATAGATGGTGCAGCATGTCATAGTGTACATCATCAGGTCCAACAGATGTACTGCCAGACCAATGAAGGGTCATTTTCAGTTCCACCAGTGTAAAGGGACAATTTATAGTCAAAGAAACAGTCAGTTAGAAAGGAAAGCGGTGAACGCTCTGTCCGAGTCTTGATGGCCAAGAAAGTGGAGGAATAAGCAGAAGTGCTAGATACCTGGCAAAAGCTTTCACCTGGAGTATCAGCGATGCTCCGGACATCAACCACCTCCTGACCATCACAGAGTAAGATCAAGAGGGGGACAGAATTGTAGTGCCCACTGACCTTTTGAATCCTGTCCCATATGACCTTAGAACTGGTGGTAAAAGATATGTTAGTTGTGAACTTAATCCAAAATTCCTTCTGGGTTTGACATCTTATCCACCTAGCATGTGCATGGGCCCGTTGGAAAGCGACATGGTTTGAAAGTGTGGAATATCTACAAAAAGTATCCCAGGATTCCACCATGGACGAGGATATCGTGGAAAAAGTGTTGAGGTTTTAGGAATGCACTGAGCAGCTGCTTGTATAATACAGCCAGTTACCGCTGCCACACAGTTGTCTATTGATGGCTGATCTACGATGGCAGGATCAAGTTTTGTGAGACCAGTGAAAGTGGATCAGTCTGCCTGATCCAGTTTCCACCGGGGCACGCAAGTAGGGTGGCATCGACCACGGCCAGTCTCTCTCAAAAGTATGGGATAATGATCACTGCCTAGTGGATAACTGTCAACTCTTCATGAAAAATGGGAGAATAATGACTGGGAGCAAACTGAGAGATCAATAGCATTAAAGGACTGACTAGGTGCACGAAAACAAGTGGAAGAACCAGCACTGAAAAGAGAAAGATTGTGATCAGAGAGCATACGCTCTAAAGAGCGACCCCTCCCATCAATATCAGCACTTCCCCAGAGAGGATGATGTCCATTAAAGTCCACAGGAGTAGAAATGGAGATGGCAACTGTTCAACAAGAGCATCAAGGTCTGAATAATCATATGTCTCTCCAGGGGACAATTAGAGACAATAAACAGTGATGGTATGACCCAAGGAAACACGTATGGCTATGGTCTACAAGGGTGTGTTGAGTGACAAAGACAGGGTGGGCACATGCTGATCAGCCAATAGTGACACCCCTCCATGTACAGAGAAAACTGCCAAATGGTGACTGTATCAGCAGATTTTAAAAATGTTTCTTGTAAGAAAAGACATACAGGATGGTAGGAAACAATCAGTGTTTTGATATCATCCAGATTAGAAAGTACACCTCGACAGTTCCATTGTATCAAAATGGCCATTTTTAATGAAGTGTAGGTGTATTGGCTGGAGAACCCTTCTGTTTATGACCACATCTTTTTTCCTTACTGTCCTTAGTCGGAGGAGGTCTATAAACCTCCATGGATCCTGCCAGAGGTCGATTGGACAGTTCTTTGTAATTGGAGGAGGATTCCAGTAACTGAGAATGCGAACGAATGATTGTTTTGCCTCTTGATGTGGGAGAAAAAGATGTATCAGAAGAAATGCCTGCATTTGAAACTGAAGAATGTGGATCTTGAGGTTTGGTGGAATGTATGGGAGGAACAGAGATGGGCGTGGAAGTCGATTCATCAACCTTTTTAACCATGAAGGTCAAAAGGCTTTTCATTTATTTTGAAAACGATTTTCTTGGAGGCACAGAGAGATCTGTCTGCACTCCCACTGTAGTTGTGGAACAAAGTGCAGCAGCATATGTCCGAGATGGAGTGGTGGGCAGCGATTTCCAAGCTTCAGGATAACTAATGTTATGAGTCATTTTCAAATGCTGCACCTCTTTTTCCTCCAACCATTTTGGGCACGAACGAAAGTAGAAAGGGTGAGAACCATTGCAGTTGACGCAATCTGGGTCCATGTCGCATTCATAGGCATCGTGGTCCTTGCCTCTGCAATAAGCACATGTCAGGGAACCACGACATGATGTCTTTGAGTGGCCAAACCTCTTACATTGGAAACATCGGAGAGGGTTTGGAATGTATAGCCGTACCCTGCAAATTAGATAACCTACCTTGATGGTGGCAGGTACACATGGTGAAGTAAATGTTAAAACGAGGGTATTTGCTGGCAGTGTAACTCCATCTTTGCGAGTGGAGATGCGCCTCACTGCAGAAACTCCTCGAGTGGAAAGACCAGCGAGAATCTCTGACTCGGGAACATTCTTCAAATCCCTTTCAACAATAACTCCTCGTGAAGAATTCAAAGTAGCATGAGGTGTAACCTCAATAGGTATATCCCCAATTGCCTTTGAATTCTAGAGAAGTTCACTGTGTTGGGATGTGGATGTTTCAACTAATATAAAACGAGGGTATTTGCTGGCAGTGTAACTCCATCTTTGCGAGTGGAGATGCGCCTCACTGCAGAAACTCCTCGAGTGGAAAGACCAGCGAGAATCTCTGACTCGGGAACATTCTTCAAATCCCTTTCAACAATAACTCCTCGTGAAGAATTCAAAGTAGCATGAGGTGTAACCTCAATAGGTATATCCCCAATTGCCTTTGAATTCTAGAGAAGTTCACTGTGTTGGGATGTGGATGTTTCAACTAATATAAAACGAGGGTATTTGCTGGCAGTGTAACTCCATCTTTGCGAGTGGAGATGCGCCTCACTGCAGAAACTCCTCGAGTGGAAAGACCAGCGAGAATCTCTGACTCGGGAACATTCTTCAAATCCCTTTCAACAATAACTCCTCGTGAAGAATTCAAAGTAGCATGAGGTGTAACCTCAATAGGTATATCCCCAATTGCCTTTGAATTCTAGAGAAGTTCACTGTGTTGGGATGTGGATGTTTCAACTAATATGTTACCAGATCAAAGCTTCTTTACTGACTTTGGAGAGCCAGCATGACCCTCTAGTCCCTTCTGAATAAAAAAGGGGGACAATTACCTTAAAGGTTTTTCTGAAATAGAATGTAATATAAGAAAATGAGGTACATGTGTTACAGATGTTGAAAATTGCTGTTCAGAGTCTTCAAGACATGGTCGCTTACCTATTTATTGTTATTTTACTATTTTATTTAAAATTTTCGAATGAGGATCCATTGGAAAAAAGAAAAGTTTTGGTACCCACTGACCCCACCCACCATGGAACCCTACGAGGGGACGACTACAATATCATGCAAGGACAATGCAGCAACGTCAGGGTTTCGTGAGCTCTATACCCAAATACCAGCATCAGGCACTATGTCCACAGCACCCGTTGACAACTTCCAACACTGATATTTGGTTGACTCTAGCCCAAGTGGACAAGCCAATTGACCCAAGAGGGGCCATCCAAAGGCTGCCCGTCTACAGGAATTCAAGGCCAAATTGGTGTGTTTGGGTTGGACCCCTTAACCACCAGGATCCTCTCCTCCCCTTCACAGGTTGCCACGCACGGCAAACATGTGGGTGGATGTTTAGATTCCAGAGAAGGTAACCAGACAGAACGGAACCTTCCCTGGGAGGTCCCCTCACCACGTACAGGAATCTACACCGAGGGGTTGATTACAGAATTTTACTGTATATTTTTCCCTTACAAAATGCCATAATGTGGCGAAGATAAATTGTACTTAACCTTAATACCATCATATTTAATGGCAATATTTGTAAGAAATTTTGGGAAATTGTCACGGGTAATAAAACTGGTCCTTTGTTTGCCAGCTTGTTTGTTGGTTATGCTGAACATCAAGTATTTTCACAATGTCATAATGAAGTCATTAATTTGTATGACAGATACACTGACAAGATTGTAGTACATTTATGGTGAGAGAATAGAGCTTGCCTGTTATATCAGTTTCCTTTTATTTGTTTTGCCTGTCATTGAATTTCCACTAACAAATTTCTTCACGTCTTTTATTATTCTTTGATTTGGTCACAAGTCCTGACAATTCCCTCCACCATACTTTTCATTGCTTAATTAGTTTTTATATTTATGGTGTTTTTGTTTCACCTCCATACCAGAAGAAACGACAGACTTCTTTACATTGTTATCAAATCTTACTCACACATAAATAAAGGTCTTGAAAAAAAGCAGCACTACACCTCCGACTCAAAACTTTGTGAATGACATCACATGCAAAACAAATAAAACTTCCTTACCACTGTGCTGTGTGTGTCTGTTAGTAACTATAATCATAATGGACAACTTTCATATTTGTAAAATAACTGATCCAATAAAGACATTTTTACTGAAAGACTTGTTTCTGAGACAACAAACATGATCTTTTACACCTCAAACTAGTGTCTTAAATGTCTGTTCCAGTTGAACATTCATCACATGAATCTACTCACCTTAATTACATCAGAAGAGCAAATTTTTCATCAGGATTAAACTAGTCCTCAAATTTTTGTAATAAAACATTTTGTATTTTATTCTTCTTATTATAAATTTTTTGTACATTTTCATCCACTCACATTATATTTTCTTTTCATAAACACATATAATTTATCAGTGCTTTACTCTATTGTTTATTCTGCTTAGAGAGCAATTTCGTTAAAAAATTAATGTACGTGTGATGTAATTTATTCTGGCATTGTTATTCAAGTTTGTTTCTCAGTTAGGCCACAAACTGATTGTAGTAATTACATTTAGGGTTTTAGCATGAAAAGCTGTCATTATTTTAAAATAAATTTATAATATGTTCATCTGCTGTGTTTATTTTTGATAAGTAATATTTGCTATAAAACAATCAGGTACACAATTAAATGTCTGAACATTCTTAGTTATGCAAACTTATTCTACTTATTGAGTACTAAGCTCATGATGAGAGATTATGAGGACTGGATTTCAAATTTTAAACATTAGCAGGTCTTTCTTGATACTTCTTAAAATACATTTCTACAAATCCTACCTGAGTTTTCCAAACACCAGGCCTACAAGTATGATAGAGTTTGGCATACATATACACATCAACAGAGTGCTCATGTTTAAACTGCTTGAAGAGTGTTGACAGACAACAGAATGTTCCAGCTTCTGTGCCTCCAAATCTAACAAATGAAACAAATTTACAGAAAATGTACATAAATAACACATAGTTAACAAAAATATAAAAGTAAAACCTAAAGGTCTGTCAAACTAATACTTATGAGGTGGGATAAAATTGCCTAGTGTTACAGATGCTACTGTCAACAGTGAACTTAGCCTCATTATAACAGCTCTGAAAGTAAATTTATACTGCATTTATACTTCATTACAATCATGAAACACAAACATATGAACACTAAAGTACGCTATTCAATAAATAAATTGTGTGTGTGAAGATCGATTAAATAATCAAATAGAAACAGGTTATAATATACATAGAATAAATGTTCATAACAAAAGAGGAGCAAGACTATAGAAAAGAAAAAATAATTAATATTAGAACCCTTTATGACAAAGATCCAAATAAAAATCAACATTATTACTGTTAAATGTGTCCATATATTTTCTAAACAAAAATATACTCATAAAACAATTTTCAGAGTTTTTACATTCTCAAAACAAGAAACATAAAACATTCTTTGAACCAGCTGTCATAATGATTTCTTGTATAAGAGGGCTGTTCAAAAAATAAGCAGACTGACGTCATAAAACAAAATGTACTTTATTTAGAAGTTACAGGTCTGAGACCCCTCAAAGTACTCTCCTCCCCAACGCACACACTTATCCCAACGGTGTTTCCACTTGTTGAAACAGTCCTGGGATGCTTCTTTTGTAATGTCCTCCAGCTCCTTCGTCACATTTGCCTTAATCTCAGGAATTGTCTCAAATCTTCTTCCTTTCAAGGGTCTTTTGACTTTGGGGAACAAGAAAAAATCGCAAAAAGCAAGTTCAGGTGAGTAGGGGGGTAGGGAAGAACAGTGATTGAGTGTTTGGCCAAAAACTCACGAGTTCTGAGGCACAAATTTTGCAGCAACGTGGTGTATCTTCAATTTTTCAATCAAAATCTCATAACAAAATCCAATTGATATCCCACACTCTTCAGCAAGCTCCCTGACAGTCAGACGTCGATTGCTCGCACCAGGGTGTTGATTTGGTCGACGTGGAAGAACGTCCAGGACGCTCATCATCTTCAATGGACTGTCGACCATCCTTAAAACATTCATGC
This sequence comes from Carcinoscorpius rotundicauda, assembly GCA_011833715.1. Lineage (NCBI taxonomy): Eukaryota > Metazoa > Arthropoda > Merostomata > Xiphosura > Limulidae > Carcinoscorpius > Carcinoscorpius rotundicauda. The sequence continues at coordinate 11,257,540 of CM022395.1, read as the reverse complement.
CACTTGAAACACGCCATACGCTTCATTGCAACATAACTGTAAGCTGTGTTAAGCATAGCAAAAGTTTCAGTCGCAGATTTTCCAAGTTTAACACAAAATTTCACAACAAGTTGTTGCTCCTTCAGGTCATTCATTCTGAAATCCGCCAAATCAAAAAATCGCGTAGCTAATACACAAATGAAGATATCTGCAATCAAGAAATGGCATCGTAATCAGCTGATCTGTGCAAACCTAATGACACTAAGCTGATTCCCCTGGAACCAACTGGAGCTGCGCAATTCAAACAGTTCGCGTATTTTTTGAATAGACCTCGTACATACCAATTTAATGTTGATTTAAGATTCTCAGTTTGTCTACCATAAATTTCATTATAGAATAAACACCAAAACACAAATACCCAACCAATAGTAAAACCATTATTAATAAAATCAATTTAACTGCAATTTTATTGGTTCCACATTCCTCCTAATTTGCCAATGGAAGGCTCAAAATTAGAAGTATGTTAAAATAGCACCTCAGATCTCCCTTTTGTCTCCAACAACTCATTGTTTAATAAGTTTTCTTCAATATTAAAACACATCTGCTGGGGTGGATGTTTAGAGAATATGTTATGAAATGCAATTGATATGACACTAAGCAGTATGATACTTTAAAGGGCTTACAGTTTGAAAACAAAAACCAAGCAGATATTGGAAAACCAGTACACCTATAAATGTTATGAAAACATGTTAACTGCAGGTGTTTATGTTATAATTTTTAAAGTATTATAGTGCATTTATAAATGTTTCATATAATATTTTTTTCTTTCATTGTCCAGCTAAACCAATAAGCTCTGGTAGTGAATGAAAAGACAGAATGGACAAGTTAAGAAAAGGAATGTGGAAAAAGAAAGATCATTTGCAGTTAACTTGTTTTTATAACAATTTAAAAGCCAAATGGTCTTTCTATATTTCACCAGTTTTTAATGGCTTCAGCCATAAAAATCACTGTTCCTTCTTTACACTTTTTATTATTACAAGTTACAAAAGGAAATATGAATAAATTATAAATTTATATTATGTACCACAGAAATGGGTGGAAAAACTCACAACCAACCAAGTATTTGCACACAACTAGAGTAGCCATAATAATGATTACTACAATATATTGCATTCACTAGTAAACTTACTAAACAGAAAATTTACTTGATTTAATGAGTTTTAGTTTGCTTGATGAGCATAATAAAAAAAAAGCTACAGAAAATTTTTTCAATAGCTTCCAAACAAACATAAATTAACATACAAATACTTTCACAATTCAAAACAACCACTTAAACAAATTACACAAAACAAAAGATCTTAAGCATGTGATAGTGTATTTCTCTATATGCTCTGTACATGTAAAAATGACAGAAAATATCGTCTACAGATACAATAATTTATCAATTAGTTATGTTGTTTAATCTAAAATGTTGTACATACATTAAAATAAATATATTACTTTATGACATCTCCATACACATTTTTTATACAAGTTAATAGACTTTTTCACTCTAAAAACATCAATAATAACATACAAAGTTAGTTGAATAATTTTTTGACTATTAAAAAGAGTCGTTTTTCAAAACATGCCAAAATCAATACACAACATTGGACAACCAATACTGATGTACAAAAAAATAAAAGTCAAAACTTACTAACTTAAGCAATAATATTAAGCATTTTTCAATAATTTGATTCATGAATGTTTCAAATTATCTTAATTATCATTATAAATCCACACTTTGAGAAACTGTTTATCAAAACAGGGAAAACCAAAGATATTTTAATTTAGGGTTTCAACTAGACCTTTACTAAGAGTACTGAAAAAATGTCACCTTCGTTGTTTTTAATTTATAACCGGCTTGGTATGGCCAAGTGGGTTAAGGCATTCAATTCATAACCTGAGGGTTGTGGGTTCAACTCCCCATTGCACCAAACATGCTCACCTTTTCAACCATGGGGGCATTATAACGTGATTATCAATCCAACTATTTGTTGGTAAAAGAGTAGCCCAAGAGTTAGCAGTGGGTGACTTCCCTCTAGCCTTACACTGCTAAATTGTTGTGAACAGCTAATTTGGGTTAAAATCCAATGACTTCAAAGCTTAGATTTTGATTCCTAGTGATATGACTAATTGAAAAAAAAAACACAGTTACAGATTAAGTTTTGTAATTCAAATTAGGTGATTAATAGCATAGAATAACTACAAAGTTTACAACTGAATTCATATTTCATGTTTTTAAACAGGGTGTCTGTTTTCAACTTTTAAGCAAGCAATTGTACAATCATAGCACAATATAGAAACATCTTTCTTGGAAGCACTGCTGGTCCTAAACAATAAAAAATCTATATGTAACAAGCTGTAAGATGTTATAAGAGCTGCAGATGTCTTAAGCAATATCAAATTTCATAAACAAATATCTATAAAGTTTAGAGCACACAGACAGACATACTGTGTCTGGGAAAAAAAATCATAGATTTACCATGGTAGCATTTAATTTAGAAATGTTGTACGTATTTGTTTCAATTTGTTGTATGTATTTAAATATAATTATTCATTAGTCAAGGTTGTAACAAGATTACTGTAAACACCAGCTATGTTGAGTGTTTACAGTAATTAACAGGTCAATGATATAACATTTACATCTAATATTTCTTATTAATACAATGTGGTTATTTTTTATAAATAAATTTCTGAGAAACCAGAGAGATTTGGAACCCCCTAAATCTTGCACAATATCAAATAATACAGTTGATTCCTGAAAAAGTAGATTGTGGGGGCGAGGTTGGGATTTTACCCCTTTGGACTTTTCTCTTAAATCCACACATGCATATCTAACATCATCAAATAATATAGTTATTACTTTCTAAAAAGAAAAAAAAAGAGGGCTTAAATGTTAAATATTTTTGAGTTAAAAACAGTTTCAACAAGAGCTTTACTTACCTCTTGATACTTAAGTGAGCACTCAAAATTTGAAAGATGGTCTATAGTTATAAAAAGGTTAAGAAACTTAAAGCCACAGTGACGTTTGAATATGTTAATATTTGGATCTGACTTTGTTTTGGAGTTCTTTAAAGTGATTTTGATTCTTAGATTCTAGTTCTTCCTCCCCTTCCATTTCTTTTTATAAAAACCTAGTTCTATATATTTTTTTATCGACATAATATAATTGTTTCTGTGTTATTATTTTACCTTTATTAATAAGGTATTTAAAGGCTGATAAGCACTTTTAAGTTTGTGAAAGTACTTCCTTTTGAATTTAAATAATTTAAGATGAAATCTCTCTACATGAAGTTACTTTTGATTAAATGTACTTTAAATATACTTTTGGTGTGGTTTACACCATCCAACTGAAATCTAAATGAACAGAAACATATTTACAATTTTTTTCTATTTTGACATTCAAAATTAGTTTTTTTTTCCTCTCATATTTTTGCAAAATAAAATACGTTTCATACATTAAGCATTTTTACACATAATGAAAGTTATACCAACATAATTCTCAAACAACTTTATTTCATCCAGTGACAATCCAAGAAACCTCATGTGCATTTAAAAAAAATATACACATGTAATTGAATATACTCACCTATCAATGACCACCATTGGCCCATTCTGGTATTCCAAATGCCAGTCCTGAACTACATTGATCAGATCAAACACACTACTGAGTGGAGAGCAGGACTCTGGCCAACCAGCACATTGTATAATCCGACACATCACTTCATATTCATCTTCAACAGCCTGAAGAATAAAGTCTCTTGTGATGAAATTTTCCTGAGAACACTCCTCAGTTAGCTTCACAATAAAGGTACTATAATCATATTCTTCATCCTTTCCTGGCCAGAAAGATGGATATTCCTGGAAAAAAGTAGTTTTCAATAACTTGTATTATATATATATACACACAAAAAAACATTTTCACAAGTAAACCATTCAGGACATATACTATAATCATAAAAACTAAGTTACATAGTTGATACTATGATTTCTTTATACTATTAAGGTTTATTTTCCCATAAAATAACTCAAAATCAAAGAAAACATTCTGTTGCAAAAAACATACTGTATTTAAACACCACTAATTCTGTTATTACAAAAAAATGGTAAATTAAAACCAGTATTTTCGTTTTATAAAATAAATCTTATAACCATTCTCCATTTATACATTATTAGGAATTATAGTTATTCAAAAAAAAAGGAGAGAGAGAAATTTTTAAAAGTATATTCTATTTGGTGGATTGCTAAAATGTGCAACTGACAGCAAAAGTGAAAACATCAAAATCATCCCATGTTTTTATTGAACATATCACTCATTACAAGAACAAACAGATTAATTATTAGTTCTTCATATGACAATCATTAACCATAGTGCAACAACTTTCCTTTAATGTTTCCTGTTGTTGTTTGCAACAGTTATTTGTGAAGTTATTTTTTTAAGATATGGGACCTGTAACTTCCATGGCTTTGATAAACAAGCATTTGAAACTTATCTTCTAACAGAGAACTTTCAAATACAACACTTACAGTGATTAAGGTATGAACAAAAACACAGCTTAAAATGTTCTAAAGAAAACAATGAAACAACTCACATGATAATTATATATTTTTAACAAAATTTTCTCACATCAAACATATCTGTACCTTTTCATCCACTGTTGATAAAAGAACAATTGTTTGGGAGTTGTGGTCCCATATCATCTGCCAAAAGTCTGCAATACTATCATAAGTTGGATGCTGTGTAATAATAAACTCCCGCAGCTTGTTGAAACCCTATGAGAGAAGTTCAAGAATTTCATAGTTTATAAATATGCTTTTAATGAAATACAGCTGTTTTACTTCATGTGGAAGATGATAACTATTTATAAGTCCTATAAAACATTTTCTGAACTCTGTATATAACACAGTTTCTAAGCTATTAGTGTGTGTCTATATATACATATATAAGTACAAATGCCTTCTTCTCTTCTGTTGGTCTCTTCTTTGTACATTGTCACATTTTAAATATAGAAACTCCAAACAGATACAACTTTGTGTGGGAAGTAATAGACTATGTGACCACAGCCAAAGAGGCCATATTAAGGCCACAAACAGAAGCCAAAATGGCCAATATAGCAATTTTTGGCAAACATGACAACCAACTGGTCACATATTAAAAAAAGGCTGGATTTTTTGATAATGTGTGATCAAAACAGCTATTATTTACATTTCCTCTCTCTGTGAGGACTTCACCTAATAGTTCTATTCATGATCAATTATGTATTAAAACAATTTAAAACCCTCATTTGCTTCTCTACTCAATCTCTTCTTTACTTCAGACAGAAAGAAAATAGTGTTGTGTACAAAGGAACTTTACAGTATATCAATAAATTAGCATGTAAATAAAGAACTAAATTAGTTAAAGCCATTTTCATTTGAGCAACATTGGGCACTCTGCTCTAAAAGTTTACACAACCCAAAAACATATTTACTTTGATGAAATTTCTAACTTGATCAAGTTTTTCTGTAAGACTCTTTAAAAGAAATGCAATACAGCATGACACTACAATAATCATTAGCTCTTACTGGAAGGAAAGTAGCATTTATATAATCTGAGCCATCTGTTCCTGGTTTTGGTGTGATGTGGACTCTGTACGACTCCATGGGTAACAAATCGAGAGATCGGTTCTTCAACTTATTGCAAGTCTTCATGGCAGAAGTCAGATTAAAGTCTTTGGGTTTGTATGCCGTCACCAGCTGCAACGAAAAAAATATCTTACCAGTATCATTTTTAAGCTTTCAAATCTAAAACTTTTGCCTGAGGTCATGGTTATTATTTATATATATTACAAAGTTGAACTGACATGACAAGAAAAAAACATCTCAATAAGATTAAAAAGATCTGTTGAAATAATTTTCTTACAGTTGTTACTTCGGATTATTAACTCTTTTAGCAAAGGTTCAGTCCCTGAGACCAAATCTGTAACCATTTTGTATTTGTTATAGTTTTCATGCTATTACTTTTAAATTAATTATTATTACAGATTATTACAGTTTAATACATTATTAAACTTATTCTTCTTAAAATATAGAACTAAGTAAAGAAGTAAAGCAAATAATTATCTCTTCTAGCTATGACCTTTGAACTTGGTTGCTGCTTGACATAGATTGTCGAGTCTTTGAAAATTTTGCTCATGGAAAATATTAACCAGATTTTATGGTTCTAAATGTATATATATATTTTTCAGAAACTTAATACTGACAGAGTTAAGTGAACAAAGTCAAAAAAAAGGACTGCAATAAAAACAACAAATGCAAACTTTTGACTAATTATATTAGTTTGTTATAACCCAAAACAAGCTGAAACAAAAATATATTAACATATTGGCTCCTAAGCCTATTTTGCAGATACTTTTCAGGATCCCACTAGTCATTTTACAATTACTTTTTTTAGGGAGAGTGTATGTGTGTTTGTTGTGTCCCAGTTGATAAATGGCCATTTAAAAATAAAATTGAGCACAACTCACCATTGGATCATGTGGAGCCAACATGTTAAAAGATAAAAAATACTGCACTAATTGAAATGATCCCAGGGTACAAGCTACAATGTGAGATATAAAATGTACCCTAGGTTTTGGAGGTGACTGTGGAATTAGGACCCACATTGTGGTGGGGATAAACTATCTATCAGTTTTAACCTCCATTTGCCAGTCTCACACACAGAAAAATAAAGTAAAAGACTGGCAATAGAAATAATAGGTATAGAAACAGAAATTAGGAGAGGGAAAGAGATGTGGGTGTTCAAGCCTACAACATCCCACACCTTTATCACCCTACACTGCCTGCAGACAAATGTGAGAAGGTGACTGTTCTACAAAGCTGAAAGGGTGAGCATGTTTGGTAAGGTGGGGGATTTCAACCTGCAACCCTCATATTAGGAAACAAAAGCCTTAACCATCTGGTAATGCTGAGCTGGTTCTTTATAACATGCTTTAAAAACGTTATTCACACACAATGTTATTATATCGTTACACTTTCTTTCTTACTTCCACTCATGCATTCTTAAAAACCCCTTAACACTCAACAAAAATAATTTGCACTCTTCTGAACTGAAAAGGTATTTGATGCCATTTAACTATTTCCATATGGGTCGGTGTCAGACAACACATTATCATGGTTTCTAGACTTACAATCAAATTTTTATCTCACTACTTATATTTGATTGCACATACACAAGTTTGGAATCAAATTTTAGCTTATAGTATACATTTTAGTATCATAACTAATTTCTTTATTCAAAAATAAATGCTATAAAAGTTGCTAAATATAGATTTTTTATGTGTCACACTGTACAGTGTATGTTTACTTAGATTGTTTTGCAGGCATCATAAAATGTAAAGTATATAGCTTTTAATGAATTAGAAGCTCAAATTACCAATATTAAAACGCTAGAATATAAAATAAAATTCTCCTACCTTTTATGTTTACAGAGATAAATAATATTACACTTAATGAATCCACCTTCTATGCTTGCTTCTCAAATACATGTTTATAACCAATCAAAATCACTCATTTTTAATTATGCAATCCTGTCAGTAGTTTTAAAGAATTTAACACAAATGAAGTCGTTATGACTGTTAAAGAGTTTGAAATGTGGTGAACAAGGTAAGTAGTCCAAATAAAAATTAGATTAAAAAAAAAAAAATCCAAATGCAGTGGATTTTGTGGTCCTGGTATAGTGATTTATAATTCCTTATTTTTCAAAAATGTATACGTAAAACCTTCAAAAACTATTATTTTTCACATTATCCATGTGCAAAGTTTAAGGAGGCTTAGCAAGTGCAAAACTTTGTAACATTGTTAGTAAAAATCATTATTTTTTATGTACATTTTATTTGCTGTTCTACGTCTCAAGAAAAATAACTGAAGTGTAAGAATTTATTTGTAAATAGCAACAATTTTTTTATACACATATAAAGTATGTTAATTGAAATGTTGCTGTATTTTACAAAACATAGGTACAAAAGTACTAAGACCAAGAAGAGCAAAACAAAGTCAGTTTTATTATACTGTATGTGTCACATGATTTCCAACTTGTGTGATGGGATAGTTAATTAGACATGATTCAAAGGTGAATAAAACAAAAATTAATAAATATAAATAACTGTATACTTTTACCACATTTAAGCTATTTAGAATAAACAATTGTTGTTTTCTGTTACATAATATGCTGTCATTCTAAAATGAAAAAGGATATTTAGACTTATTTCCTAATGTTTTATAGCAATTATGAGTTCGGAAAACTTTCAGATGAATAAACGTGTTCTTAATCTTGAAATCAAAATTACTTTGCATATTGGAGAGTCAACATTTCAAAAGCAAACATTCATTAACAAATCTTTAATTAACATACATAATCATAAAATCTGATACTTTGTGTACAAAATCCTTGTAATGTTACCTGATAGTCAGCAAAATTATGTGAAAATACACAAACATTATCAAAAGTCACAGCATGATTAATTTCATGGTTACTTTGGTGGTAACGTGGTAGTTGCAATGCACTAAGCCCTGTAGTCAACGAGTAAATTAAATAGTTAAAATTAGCATTTAGTTTGTGAAGTAAAACAACGAATTGGCAAATCTCGCTTTATAAAACACATTAGGCAACTGTTTGCTCTCAAACTATTTTGGATGATGAGAGCTGGTATATCTCAAAATTACAATTCTTAGTTTACAGCTGGTCATGTTTTGGTATTTAATATTCTACACTAAAAAATATATTTTTCTTTTTAACAAGATAAACATAACAATTTAGTTATGTATGTAATAAAAAGCATAGCAAACAAACTTATATTCAGTTTACTCTCGTACTCTTATTACTTACTCCTCACCTTAAACTGTTTTTCCAGTAAAGGCCAGTGGCCCTTCTCTCCATCTACACTCTCAGCTGTCTGTAGCATCTGGATGTAGCGAGGCAGTTGGTTTCCTGAAACTTCAGTATCTCCACTCTCGATAGCCTCAAGCAAAGCATCATGGATGAAGATATACTGATCCTAAAAAAAGAACACAAAAACAAGAAAACAGGTCATTGTGAAATTTAATTCCAGAGTTAAGTCCAGTGAAAACTGTAATGCATTATAAAAATATGGTAGGTTTATCACTTTTTAAGTCAGGAAATCCAGGAATATCTATCTGTATGTTTTTAAGCTTTAATCAAGACGTATATAGCCTGTGTACCTATTTACACTGTTTAAAAACTTGTCAAAGGAGTGATAGTTGGTGTATCTAGTTGTTTTGAATTGTAACTTGTAAATACATGAACTATCAGTGTATGTGATTATGGTAAATTATAGTTTATAAACACATGAACTGCATCTTGTAAAGACACTGATGGATTCTCAAGCTGACTATTACATGTTATATATAATTTAAGGACAATAAATGACTTCTTGGTCCATTTAGACCATCTCGTACAATGAACTTTAACAGAAAAATAAAACACTCTAAACCAGTCCTGATCACTCAAATATTTATCAAGCTATAAACCAACTACTTCGTTAGAAAAATCAAGCTGTCTCAGTTGAAAAATGATTTTAAAATCTTAAATATCTTGTTCAGATCTCTAATGACAGAGATCTTAACCTGTCCTTGTATGACAACCTTTACATCCCATACATCATCCTAGTACTCTTCCTCTTATCCCTTTCCAACAAGTCAATGTCCTAATATAAGGAGTCCAAAACTAAACACAATATTTCAAATTTGGCCAAACTAATGACCTATGCAATGAAATTATAGTCTCTAAACCTGTATACACTACCTATGCAGATACAACCTATCTTAGGTTGTATCTATTGAGTTGTTATAATGACCTTGTAAGATATAAATGACATTTAACGGACTTTGTAAAACAAGCTTTCCCTTTATTGATGCGAGGCTAATAGGCCTATAGTTACTGAAATACTCTAACTGCAACATTAATCCAACTTGACTGAGCTCCATTTATAACTTTCTACTCTTTAAACTCTACTTTCTTTCATCCAGCAAGCTTTCTGTCCAATGAGCCAACCTATCTTCCAACATCTATAGAGATAATGTTATTTTAATAAGCCTTTTATATGGCACCCAGTCAAATGGTTTCTGAGAATCCAGATACACCAAATTCTTAGCTATACTCTTCATCTACGTTAGCAGTAAACTCTTCAATAGATTTAAGAAGATTAGTATTTATGGGGGGTTATGAGGTTGGTCAAATTGACAGACCCCACATAGTTTGGGTAGAGAAAATAAAACAAAATACAAAGTCTTACTGAAATGGAATTTGAAATTTATTTAGAAGGTTTCAGAGGTTAGACAAATAACATTTGAGAACTTGAGATAAAGAATAGACTTTTAATCAGATATAGTAGTGGAACAGACTCAATATTTCTGCAAACAAATTTTTTGTAAAAATACTTCAATAAAAAATCTGATTTTTGGGGTACAAAACACTTGCAATCTTTACTAAAAGTCAACCAAATTTGTGAAAATACACATACTGAATCACAAGTTATAGTATAAATACTTAAAGTGGGCAAATGTGATATCAATTGTGTTTGTTATATCAAACTCATAGAAAAATGGTTAAATAACTTTTAACAGACCTTCAAAAACAAACTTTTCCATCACTGATGTAAGACTGATAGGCCTATAGTTACTGAAAGAATTTTTATCACCTCCCTTAAAAATAGGAGTAACATTAGCCAACTTCTAATCATCTAGTGAATTCTATCTTTTCATTATATGAAACACCAGTGTCTAAGTGTGGTTACCTGGTGCTTGTTCAATACTTCAACACTTAGTAAATTTAGTTTTAGTCAATTATAGTCTGTTAATATATGAACTGTTTTTGTATCAAATGTGGTCTTTTTCAGAATATGCCAATAGTTCTATTTAACATTCTGTATTCTGTCATTTATAACCACAGAAAGCCAAGATTTGATTTTATCAAATGATGCATCTCCTAACTTTATTTTCTGTTTTTTTCAGTTCCAGTTCAAACTTCATTCCCATAGGAAACACACTGACAGCTTAAATAAAACTGTTACACCTCTTGTGATATAGTTTGAAAGTCAGAAAAATTGTAGTTAATTATTCCATGTGGTTTATTGAAGTATTTAATTTAAAAAATTATTATAATAAAAATAATAAATCCATATAATTTTATGATATTTAGCTCTTTCAATACAGGGTCAGTCTATATAACTGACCATGTGATCTCTTTCAGTTTTTTAAAGTCTTTGTAGATTCAATATTTTAACTTTCAATATAGGGTATGTATCTTCACAAAATTTGACAGTATTTCACTTAACATAACAAGTTTTCACATACACAAAATAACATTTCTTAGTGAGGTATTATTAATAAAATAAAATAATGATTTGCCCTTGAAAATATTGAGTATTTGCTTTGATTACTTCATGTACAAAGTAATTTTCATGTTAAAATTAAAAATACTTTTCCTTATCTCAAAATTCTCAACCTACCTTTGTGTAATCCTTAAGACATCTTAAATACACTTTAAACGTTATTTTTTTCACTAAAACTGGATTGTTTATATCTGTTATTTTCTCTAACCTAACTTCTTTATACAATGACCTCATGTTGTAATATGAAACCATATTTGTTTATCCTAATTAGCTCTAAATTCATAACAGTATACATCTATTTATAACTAAATTTTATTGTTATTTATTTTACTTAATCTAATTTTTAACTTATCTAAAATATTCTTATTTTTACATTTTAGTCACTTTAACAATAATAACACATAAAAAATAAACATGAACATCAAGAAATAAAATACTTAAAAAATCGTTTTTTTCTTACCCTCAGCTGTTGAAGAAAGTTAACCCTAACGTTTTTATACTACTCATAGTATTGTATCAGGTCATCCCATATGTAATGTCCAAAAATTTAATACAGAAAGTGCATTATCATTTCTGTCTTTGTAGAATGCTTTAATGACAAAATATGTAGTAAGACATGTATAAAAATGTTCAGACAAATACAAGAAACTAACCAAACTTTACTTTATCAGATCATTAATCAAATAAACCCTTATGAAGATGGATGTGTCTAAGGAGCACATTAGGTATATAACATTTTATGAATTTAAAAGAGGCAATAACGCAGCAGAAACTAATGAAACATCAGGTGGCTACAGTTTAAGTGATGTGCCACATTCAGGTTGTCCTGTTGAGTTTAATGATGACTTTCTGCTGGCTGCACTGATGAAGATAGTGCTGTAACAGTTGAAAAACTAGCACAGAAGCTTAATTCAACCCATTCAAAAGTTCACCATCATCTGCAACAGCTTGGAAAGGTGTCAAAATTTGGAAATTGGATCCTCCATATTTGACAGAAGCCAACCTTACAGTAACTCACATGAATGTAACTCACCTTTTTGGGACAGGTTAGTGGCTAGAGATGAACAATGGATATTGTATAAAAATGTGAAGTGCTGCAGACAATGGCTCAGTGCAGGTACACTGGCTAAAGCATAGCTCAAAATGGACCTCCATCCTAAGAAATTCTTGTTAAAATTTTGTGGGATATTTTTGGTTTGATCCACTTTAAATTGCTGTCATTGATGTAACAATTACATCAGACTTCAATTGTCACCAGTTAAAGCACTTGAATGTTGCACTGAAAGAAAAGAGGCCTGCTTTGATCAATCGTAAAGGTGTTTCATTACACCTGAATAATGCATGACCCGATACAGCAAGGATCACATCTACAAAGATTAAAGAGCTTGGAACATGAAAATGTCAAACTACCTTCTCTACATTCTTTTCCACTGAACCCCAAGAATTTTACAGAAATGTCATTCCAAAGATTGTAAATCATTAACAGGAATTAATTAATAATAATGGAATATATATTATTGATTACATAAAATCCTTTCTCTTTTTCTGAACCTAAAATTGGACAATACTTAAGGGATGACCTGATAATTAATTTTTATTAAATTAAATAATGCTACAAATAATATAGACTAATAACATGCAAAAAAGTAGAGAAATTCTCTTGTGTCTCAAAAATTTTCTGGCTTTCTAACTCTACAACAACAGTTAAAACAAATTTATGGTGGTCATTAACTTTCTATTGGGAATGATTTTAGTACTCTGAGCAAAATTGGTATTTAACAGTTCAAAACATAATATCACGCCATTTGATAGATGAAAACCTCGAGTTTCTATTGGTTATAGCTGCTGTATAATTAAACATAAGAGTGAACTACCAATGAATTGTGAAAGAGAGGATGTGCCAGGAGGGGTCTGATTTCCTATTCAAAAGCTCTGTAACCAAACAAAGTTCAAGACAATAAATGTGGTTTATCTGAGCAATGACAATTTCAGAGAGTAACTTTCATTCAATTTCCTACTTTTTCAAAGGGTGGTGGATAAAATAGAGATGATGACATGCTAAGAATAAACATGTCAGACTAGGGAAATTAAGGATTTTGTTAAATATTGTCATGCAGAATTAAGAACTTAAAACTTATATACTATTAAAATATGAATTATTAGCTAAGATTTTATGCTATTGTAATTGATATAACAAGCAAAACATAGTTACATAATTTTTTTTTACATAAGACACTAAAACTTTGTGTTATGAGCAATAAAAAATACCGGGGTGGATAGGGTTAAGGAAGTGTTTAAATGATGCAAATGAAATTTGAGAATTTTGAGTCAAAGAAAAGTATTTTGTAATCAGGACATGGAAATCACTTTGCACTCAGAACAGTAGAAAAAAAATATATAAATTATATAAATATTCATGAACAAGGCTTTAGTAAAAATACTTCATTAAAATTGTAATGTTTAATAAATGTCTACCAAATTTGGTGAAGAAATAAATACTTTATCAAAAGTTATAGCATGAAAACTAGGAGTACAAAGTGGTTATGAGAGTTCAGTAAATTTAACTGACCTGTAATTAAGAGTCAGCGTACCTAGTTGTGGTGCAATATTGCTTGTCAACAGATAAACTGTCAGTGTATATAATTGGTGAACATATGAATTTTTTGATGTGTCTGTCAGTACTAATTAGTACCTTGTTAACACTTGAACTTTCAGTTCAACTGCTAATGTTGCTGGCAGCTTCCCAATAAGATAAACTTTCAGAATATCTGCCGATGTTTTCTAGTAGATTGCCCACCCTTGTATTATCAGTATACAGTTACGACAGAAAGTGTTCGTACCCCTGCGTCGTGAGTAGTTTTTCCTTATAACTTAAATAGTATCATGATTAGGATAATGAAAGTATAGTATATTATAGTATTATACTAACACACATCTATATAAATCTTTTAAGTCTTTCCCGCAAAAAAGTCAGATTTCAATAAACTAAATAAAAAATTTAACTGTGAATATATTTATTCTTTTCTTTGGTGGTTAGTCTGAATAAAAATGATTTTCATGTTAAGACTGAAATCTATTGGAAGTTTAAGAGATTATAAAAATAAAATTTGAGATGAAGTAAAGTAGTTTTATTCTTTTAATTTTTCCTTTCAGTAATCAGATTTTGAAAAATGAAAACCTAGGCTTCCTTTGGTTATAAATAATATATCATTAAATGTAAAAAGGAACTATAACAAATCTTGAAAGAGAAGATGTAATAAAAGAGGTCTGATTTTCTATTTTATAGCTCTGTGACCAAACAATATTAAAGATTGTAAAAATTATGTTTTATTTCAGTGATGAAAATTTTAGTGAGTAAGTTACAATAAATTTTGTACTTATTTGAGCAGTAGTAAATAAATTAGAGGGAAGAGGATGCCTAGAAAAAATATCACATTTCTTACACTGAGGTAAATTTACGATTTTTTTTCTGAATATTGCCTGACACAATTAAGATCATAAAAGGTATGTACTATTAGAATATGAATTATTAGCTGAGTTTATGCTTTAGTAATTGGTCTAGTATAAATGAAAAGTAGTTTGATTAAATTTTGAATGTATGTCACCAAAAAGTGTGTGATATGCACAGTGAAGGTGGGAGATTTAATTGGCATGACTAAGATAAAATATAACTCTGTGATGTTGTTTAAAAGAACAAAAAATACTGAAACACACTTTAATATCTTGTATAAACATGGGAAAAGCAGTCAACTATAAAGACATTATTAATGCTGCACTAAATTAAAATATATCTAAGAATAAAATATGACATAACAAGTACTTAAACAATTGCATGTAAATACTTTAACACCAATGTTACGTTTCTGCAAAATAAAATGATTTACTGGCTTTTCAATTTGCATAGTCTTTGTCACACATTTTTTGTTGCACTGTCAAACCTTACCTCAGTCTGAACCAGAAAGTTCCTCTGCTGTCGTATGTGTTTTAGATAACCAAATGCATTTATACTCTGTCGGTGGCTGATTTGCTTTAACATAGCATCAATAACTATATATGTTCCAGTCCTACCAACCCCAGCACTGGAAATATATCATACAAAAATACAATTAGTTCAGCTAATTCCAGCATGAGAAATAACACATTAACACCATACCTTGTTTAAAATAAACATTTAAAAAAACACTAAAATTCTTGATTAACTCATGAAACTTGACTAAAACAATAATAGTTTAAAAATATTTACTATTTAACAGTAACGATATTAGAAGAAACATATATATAGCTTAACAGTATCAATACTAATACTGATAGGACATGAATGAGTGATGTCGAGAAACCCACTCGTTAAGAATTTTATATGAAAAACGGCTCATTTGGGTTGAGAAAATATTTTAAATAGAAGAGCGAACAATGTTTCGACCTTCTTCGGTCATCGTCAGGACATGAACTCACAAGTAAAAAAACACTAAATCTCAAAATATACCTGACTTAAACTTAAAAATTCTTTTATATTTAACCTGATAAAAATCATAAACCTTAGAATACCTTTAATCGGTTAATAACATACTGATATACGTTTTTAATTTTTTAACACTATGTAACAATGCTACAGACATATATTTTCTATTACCCACACCTGCAGTGAACTATAATTGGACCTCCATTTGCAGGATTAGCTGCAGAAGATTTGCGCACAAAACTCAAAACAGGCAAAGGATGATCAGGTACACCATGGTCAGGCCAGTTGGTGTAGTGATACTGGTATACTGTTTTCTCGGCTGACCGTTTCTAATACAATATATATGTACACACACAAAGAAACACATACCATACAGGGACAAAATTAAATCCTTAATATTTGTACATCATCTAGTTTCTATGGGTAAGAACATTTTCTAAACGAAAAAAATTAAAATAAACAATACAATGATGTTAAATTCAAGTCACTATAATAATATACCTACACATGTGTTAACATACATAATCATAAATTATGTTAATATAGAAATGTAATATCAATATGCAAACAATAATAACTTTCATTTTATTATAATCTTTAGTCATTACAATCACATGACTATATAAATGCACTGCAAACACTGATGTCAGATGGATTCCACCCTAAAACATTTGAATAATATGTGGCAAATTCAAAATAGTATAATAACATGAAAAAAGTGCATTAAAGTGATGCAATACCATATCACAGTGATTTCAAGTTATTTACAGATTTACAACTGCTTTACATTGATAATGCATTTTTTCTTTACTTTTCATATACACTTCAATTAGCACTAATTTAAAGTAATGTGAGTTTGTCATTAAAGTTAACCCTTTCACAACAAGGCACAGGTCAAAGGCCATGTCACTGCATTTGTTGACTTGCATTCAAAATTTTATTGAAGTACTATTTTATAACTTAAAGTCAGTAAGTTTTGAATCAAATTGTACATTGTAATTCAGACTTATTAATATTATATACAAGTTAATATTTTAATTGAAAATCTTAAAAGAATAATCTAAATATAGATTTTAGAGTCTTGAGGTATGTCGAATGCAGCACTGTTTAAACTTGGATGTTCGTGATGTCAAAATATTAATTCTATACTTTTACACAAATTAGGTAGTTAAATTACTAATATTGACAAGTTAGATTATAAAATAAGAACCTTACATTTTTATTTTGCTAAGATATGGCTTGTGTTCTGCATCAAACAGTGTTCCCGTTCAACTCTCAATATTTGTAAATGGTCCCTTACATTAACTTACTTCATTATAACATGTCAATAACCAATCAACAATTTAGAATGTCCCAAGAATGGTTTTTCTCTGCCATTTTGCATTCTTTTCATCCAAGATTTCAATGAGGTAAATTGTGTCTTGAAATATCATATATTATAAAATCTAAATAAATCTTGGTTAGTAATCTTAATAAATTATGGTGAAATTCTATGGAGTCAGTGTAATTAATTTATGATTTTTTTGGTTAGTTAACTACATATGTATAAAAAAAAACCAAAAATTTCATTTGATATCCTTCATGTGCAAGAAGAGATAACTGTTTGCTTTACTTCTTGATTTATTGTTCTATATTTTAAGAAAAATAAGTTCAATAATACTTATTTCTAAACAGTAATAATCTATATACATGTGTATATAATGTATGATAATTGAAATGTGGCTGTGTATTACAAAATACTAGTCCACTAAAACAAAGCCAAACATAGAAGACTAAACGTCAGTTTTATATTACTGGATATGTGACTTGGGTGCATGTGAACTATGTCAGTGCAAGTTACTTAATGTTAGGAAGGCATGAATGAAAGGTCAGTATATATATATAGCACTATGAGACTTAAGCTACTTAGACTAAATTTTCATGTTATAATATGTAGTCACCCTAACATGATAAAAACATAATTTATATTTATTTCCTATTTTTTATGATGGTTACAAGGTTGATCAAGTGACAGACCTCACACAGAGTGTAGAAAATAACAAAATATAGTCTTATTGAAAACATATTTTTGAAATGTATTTAGAAGGTTTTAGAGATTATAAAAATACTATTTGGGATTTTTAGAACAAAAGTAGTTTTTAATCATAGCATGAAATCACTTTGCACTAATACTAGTAATGAAATAGACTAGTTTAACAAATGAATCTTTAGTAAAAATCCTAAATTAAAAATATGATTTTTGTGTACAAAAAACTTGTAATCCTTACTTTATATATAAAGTCTACCAAATTTTATGAAGATACACATGCTATATTAAAATTTATAGTCCAATAATGTACAAATATATAGATGGACTCGTGTTTTGTACTGAGCCCACTGTGAAAGGATTAAATATGTAAACAATCATTACTACAACATATACTTAATTCCTGACATCAATCAATTTTCTCTTTATTTAATTTACAGAAGCACATAACAAAGGTGATTCTACATATTCCTTTACTTATACCACATAATTTGTTTTTACTTTTTTAATCTTGAGGTTTCGAATAGTAAAGGTACGAAGTGTGTAAGTTGCCATGGTAACCTCACTGATCATCTTCACTTGAATTATGCCGTAGACTTCATTTCCTTCTTTAGGCCAATACATATCACATTTTCTCTGAAAAGGAATAAAATCAATTTTGAGCATATTTTAAACTGTATCAATCAACAGACTACAATTTTTAATAATGGTCATTTCCCTATATTAATAAAATTCTTACTTCTACATATAAAATGACATGCAAAACCACAGTGTTTAAAAGAAATATTTACCATTTACAAATTTTATATTTAAAGATTTGTCAAAATAAACATGAAAGATGATGTAAAAGCATGCAAAATAAACAGCTACAAAATGTTAAATACGCAAAATGATAAGATCATTTACAAACTCGAAACCTTTTATAGCATTAGCCACAGACACTCTGTTACTTAGAGATTTGTGCTAGTGGAATGATCAATCTCCAGAAAATCATTCACTAGGATAAATTTCATGAGTAAGTATTCTAAGAAATGAGAAAAACAAACAACACTGTCTGTATTAGAAACAATTACAGCTTTCAAAACTTTTCTGTAATCACTGTAGCAAAAGAATATTCAATTTAGGTCAATTACACAGTGATGCATATAATTATAGAATGTCTATAACAACACTGTTGCAGTGATTTAAACATGTTGACAATAGGTAGAGTCAAGGATTTGTTTTATTCCAATAATGGACAATCATTAGAAACAACCTAGCATGTGTTTCCATATGTACGGCACTTTCACTGGCTGAAGACTAGTTTGTTCACAGATGCATGACTGGTCAGTCAAAGAGAGAATCTCTGCCAGTAGGCAAAAATGTGCTTATAAAAGACTAGTATCAAACAGCAGTTTGTAGCACATAAAGAGAACTATAAGGAGTACTAGGAATGAAACATGGAACAATGTTTCTATATGTTATCTATACCATAAGAGCTTATACCACATATTAAGAATTGGATATACGATGAGAAATTATGACCACTGTATAAACTACTGATGTCAGCATACAAAAAGAACACAGGAGAGGCTGCTGTGTAGAGTGAAGAGACAAGAATGGACCATTAATGACTGGGTTGGTCAGTTCATAGGTTTAGTGTTTTTTGGCACAAAGCAACTAGGATATTTGCACCAAACATCTAGTAAAAACTTAAAATAAAATTATCAAAATTCAGAAAAGGGAATTAAGGTAAAACAAAACAAAGTTTAATTTTTGAATTAAAAACATAAATAACATTAAATCCAATATTTACATCTAGTCTACAGTAGTAAGACAAACTCTACAGTGATACAAGTTGTAAAGGACTTTCTGAAATATAACTGCAATTATCATAACTCGCCAGGATGACACTAATGGATAAATTCAAAAATTAATGTCAGTGACCTGAACTCTGCCTTTCCAGTCCTGGTTTCAAGTTATTTGACATTACAGTCATTTTCAAAAAATAAACTAATACAAGTTTTAAATTACTTGTATCAAAATTTTAATCACTATAATTCACCAAAATGACTAACGGGTAGTTCAAACATCAGCATTAGATGCGTGAAGTTGGCCTTTCCAGTCCAGTCCTCGTTTCATTAACATTACATCCATTTTCAAATTTAAAATCACACTTAAAATGGAATAACATTAAAAAAAAGTCTAGTGTATGAATTAAAAAACATAAATAGCATTAAAAAGATTAATGGCCTTTAAAAGACTAAAACATTTCTAAAGTGGACAGTGTCACTGTTGCCTATAACACTGTCTAATGTTACAGATAAACCTTAGAACAAAACATTTAAAATGAGAGACTGCAAGACAGTAAAATGTGGCTTATTGTGACCTGAGTGTTACACAGACTACACATTGGTGCATCAGTTCCAGATAAAATAAAATGACTAGTTAAAAAACTGTGACCAATGCATAGTCTAGTTAGAACAACTTCCTCTTTCCAATCCTTAAGGACCCAAGATGGCCAAACTCCAGTAGAGGGTTTTATGTGGAAAAGATTGTTTTCACATTGTTCACTCCAAGTTGACTGAAAACTGGTATAGAGCCAAGACTTGAATACAGGACCATCGTCAATGTATGGAACAGGTACAGCAGCGATAATGACAGAGTAGATAAATTTAGCTGCGGTGTTGAAGAACTCCTTCCCATGAATACCAATGAGGCCTGATATCCAGAAAAACTGGACAGAAGTAGATATTAAAGAGAAATAGTCTAGTCGGTTTTGAGTATCGGCAGCAACAGAATGTGAACCAACGTGAAACAATTCCAGGGCCAGTAGAGAACTAAGTGACTCAGTATAAATGGTGCAATTTGAATACTGCTTAGCTTAGGGTAAGAGAAATGGCATACAGTTCAGCAGTGAACACAGAAGCTGTAGAGGGAATTCTGTATGCAATTACAGAACCACGACAAACTATGGCAGAGTCCACAGAGTCACTTGATTTTGAACCATCTGTATAAATAGAAATGAATGTCTGAGAGATGTTCAGCAAATAACAGACAGTATTTCCAATCACGAGTGTTTGCTTTTCTCAAATGACTTAAGGAAAGGTCACGTTTGGGGAGTGTAAGAAGCAATGGTGGGATGGGCTAATCAGTGGATACAGCAATGTTAGCCAAAAACAGACCCAATTCATCCAACTGTGCATGGGTATGAAAGCCAAAAGTTCCAAAAGCAGTTTGTTTTGAAAAAGCATAGCCCACCAAGGAAAGAAAACACAACCATAGGTGGAATGCTTTGGCAAGGAACAAAGTTTTGAAGCATACAGTAAAGTTTTTTTTTTTAATTTTATGCAAAGCTACTTGAGAGCTATCTATGTTAGCAGTCCCTAATTTATCAGTGTAAGACTAGAAGGTAGGCAGCTAGTCATCACTACCTACTGCCAACTCTTGAGCTACTCTTTTAATAACAAATAGTGAGATTGACTGTCACATTATAATGCCCCCATGGCTGAAAGGGAGAGCATGTTTGGTGCGTCTAGAATTCGAATCCTGTGACCTTCGGATTACAAGTTGAACCCCTTAAGATACTTGGCCATGCCGGGCTGCATACAGTAAAGACAGTGCAAACTGTGTAGGTGAAGAGAGGGTTCACGAGACTCTGTGTATAAACTCTGAAATGAGGTAGTGTAGTCCAAAGCTGAAGTCCCTGATGATGAATGAGGTC
Organism: Carcinoscorpius rotundicauda; assembly: GCA_011833715.1. NCBI lineage: Eukaryota > Metazoa > Arthropoda > Merostomata > Xiphosura > Limulidae > Carcinoscorpius > Carcinoscorpius rotundicauda. The sequence continues at coordinate 11,235,941 of CM022395.1, read as the reverse complement.
CAGTGTCTTTAAGGCCAAGGTCCTGGCAGAGCCATAGACCAGTGATCCATAGTTGAGTTTCAATCGTATATGAGCATGATATATCTTTAGCACAGAACATTGATCCGCTCTTTCACTACTTGGGGAGCATCCTACATATAGGATGTTCACTGCTCTTGTACATTTGACCCGTGGCTGTGTGATGTGTGGTATAAAGGTCAGCTTATGGTCATAGATAAACACCAGAAATCACAGGCAGCCCAATTTCACTAATATGGAGTTTAGGACCAAAGTGAATACACTGTTGGCAGCAAATGTGCATGCAAATGGTTTTAGAGAGAGAGAATTTAAAGCTGTTTGCTGTGGTCCACTTCAGTAAACAATTGAGGGCAGTCTGTAGCTACTGCTTAATATACAGTTTGAGTTCAACCAATGTAAAGAGAAAATTATAGTCATAGGGACAATCAGCTCAAAAGGAAAGAGCTTATCACTCTGCCTGAGTCCTGATGGCTAAGAAGGTGGAGGATGAAGTAGAAGTTCTAGATACCTGGAAAAAGTGCTCACCTGGAGTATCAGTGATGCTATGGATATCAGCTACTTCCTGGCCAGAGAACAAGATCAAAAGCGGGACAGAATTATACTGCCCACTGACCATTTGAATCTTGTCACATATGACTTTGGAACTGTTGATAGAAAATATGCTGGTTGTGAACTTAATCCAAGAGTCCTTTTGGCTTTGATGTTTTACCCACCTTGTATGTGCATGGGCCTGCAGGAAGCCAATGTGGTTCGAGTGTGTGGAATACCTACAAAAAGTACCCCAGACTCATTTTTGAGCCTTCCATGCATTGTGGCAGGCACAATTCAACCACAGATGAGGATATCGTGGAAAACATGTTGAGGTTTTAAGAATACATTGAGCAGCTGCCTGTATAATACAGTCAGTTATTGCTGCTATACAGTTGTCTATTAATGGCTTACAGATGATGGCAGGATCAAGTTCTGCAAGAGCAGGGAGGAAGGGACAGTTTGCCTAATCCAGCTTCCATCGAGGTATGCAGGCCAGGTGGGATCAACTGTGGCCAGTCTCTTTCAAAATTATAGGAAAATGATCACTGTCTCATGAGGTATTGCAACCCTTCATAAAAAGTGAGAGAATAGTGAGGAGGAGCAAACTAAGAGCTCAATAGCACTAAAAACTGACTAGGTGCATGAAAATAAGTAAAAGAACCAGTATTGAAAAAAAGAAAGTTTGTGATGAAAGAATACATGTTCCACAGAGCAACTCCTCCTATCAATATCAACACATCCCGAGAGGTGATAATACCCATTAAAGTCTCCCAGGATTAAAAAGGGAGACAAGAGCTGTTCAATGAGAGCATTAAGGGCTGATTGATCATAGGTCTCTCCAGGCAACAGGTAGAGAGAACAAACAGTGATGGTACAACCCAAGGAAAAATGGATGATTACAGCCTCCAAGAGTGTGTTGACAGGGTGGGTACATGCTGACCAACTAACACACACTCGTCCATCACACAGCTTGTCATTTCTGTACTGCCGAAAGGTGATTGTATCTGTAGGTTTCAGAAATGTTTTCTGTAAGGAAAGACATACAGGATGATAGGAAGCAATCATTGCTTTGATGTTATCCAGATTAGAACGTAAACATAGACAGTTCTATTGTATCATGGTGGCCATTTTTATTTATGTGTAAGCTAATTTGGTGGAAAGCCCTTCTGTTTATGATTACATCTTTCTTCTTTATTGTCCTTATTCGAGGGAGGTCTATTGACCTCCATGAATCCTGCCCTGGGTTGATTGGGCAGGTTTTCATTGTTGAAAGAGAATTCCAGAGACCAAGGACATGAATGAATGACCATTTTGTATCTTGGGGCAGGAGAAGATGTATTGGAGGAAATGTACATACCTGGAACCAAAGGAAGTAGATCTTTGTGTTCGCTGGAATGTATGATAGGGACAGAGATGGGTGTCAATGTTTATTCATCAACATTTTTGTCCATGGAGGCCAAAAGACTTTTCATTTGTTTTGAAAATGATTCTTTTGGAGGCACAGAGAAATCCATCTACACTTCCACTGCAGTAGTGGAATGAAGAGCAGCAGCATACAATGAAGCAATGGATAGCAACTTTTGAGCTGCAGGATATGTAATGTTTTGAATCATCTTCAAATGCTGCACTTGTTTTTCTTCCAACCATTTAGGGAAAGAAAAGAGTAGGATAGGCAAGAGCTATTGCAGTTGATGCAATGAGGGTCTGTTTCACACTCATAGGCATCATGGTCCTTGCAACGGCAATAAGTACACATGAAGGAACCACAACATAATGTTTCGAGTGACAGAACCACTGATTTGGAATGTATGGCCATACCTTGAAATTAAGATAACCTGGCTTGATGGTGGAAGAGGGACATGGTGATGTAAATATCAAAATTAGGACATTGGTCAGCATTATAATTCCATCTTTGCGAGCTGAGATATATCTCACTGCAAAAAATTTGGGTGGAGAAACAAGCATGACTTTCTGACTTGGGGATGTTCTTTAAATCCCTCTCAACAATAACTCCTTCAAAGTAGCATGAGGTGTAACCCCAATAGGCATATCCCCAATCACCTTTGAATGCAAGAGGAGTTCATTGCATTGAAATGTGAATGTTTCTACCAATATGTCACCAGAGTGAAGTATTTTGATTGACTCTGGAAAGCAAGCAAGTCCTCTAGTCTCTTTTGAATAAAAAAGGAAGACATCTGCCCTAAAGGTTTGTCTCAAAGAGAATGCAGTATAAGAAAATGAAGTACAACAGTTGTTACAGATGTTGAAGATTGTTGCTCAAAATCTTCAAGACGTGGTCATTTACCTATGGACTGTTTTTCACTACTTAAGTTTTTATTTGGAGAATCCATAAAAAAAAAAGAATTTTCCATTGCCCACTGGCCCCACCTACCATGGAGCTGTATGAGGGGATGCACTACAATGCGAAACAAGGAAATTGCAGCAATGCCAGGGTTTTGTGAGCATTACACCCAAACATCAGCACCTGATGAGAACATCCAACACTAGTACTCGGCTGACCCTAGCCAAAGAGGACTAGGCAATTGACACTAGAAGGGCTATCCCAAAGCTGCCCATCTACAGGAATTATAAGCCAAAGTGGTGTGTTAGGATTGGACCCTTCAACCACCAGGATCCTCTCCTCCCCTTCACAGGTTACCATGCACAGAATCAAGTTGATGGATGTTTAGATCCCAGAGGAGGTAAACCGAAATAATAGAGCCTTCCTTGAAAGGTCCCCTCACTAAGTACAGGAATCCACACTGAGGGTTAATGATTGGGAAGGCATTTTGCAGTTGGATAAATCCACATTAATTCTATTATGCATAAAGAGAAGTATAATATGTGGAAAACTTCATGAATTATACGGTCTAAAATGGGTGGTTCTTACAGTTCAAGCTGCAAGTTGAAGTGTGATTATGGGGTGGAGAGTCTGTGTGTTCTAGGTCGTCAGTAATATCCAGTAGATTTCAGAGTTTATTTAAGTACCATAGATGATTAGATTCATACTAGTATGCTTGAAGTGCATTATAGGACAATAAACCTTCTAAGAGTAATAATGTCTCAATTACTCATGCTAAAATCATCTAGGCTTTGTAATTCAAGCATGATACTGACTTCAGACATCCTCCCTTAAAACTATTTAAGTTGCCAGATCTGAATCTTATTGAACATCTCCATTAAAATTTTGCCTTTTGAGAGCTCCACTGTCAGATAACTTCCTCTTCTTTTGACCTTAAGTACTGAGAGCTGCACTGTCGAATACTAATACTAATAATTTCTTATGAAACAATCAGATCTTAGATGGAGCCCATCATTTCAGAATGTGATGTTAAAGGAACAAGAAAGCCTAATCAAACATTGAGAGGTTCCTCAGTAAAGAGTGGTAAGTATGTGTATCACAAAGTATTTTATTCATTTGGACAGAAATACTAAACCAATATTGTTATAGAACTGATTTCAGGTGTTTGCACAAAGTTGCTCAAAACCTATTTGCATTAACCATCCATAGTTATGACAAGGCAGATAATTAAAACCACCAACCATAAACTCTTGGGCTACTTGTGCCTGCCAAAATACTTAGATTTAACCACTCTTATGATGTACCCACAGACATAAAATGTAGAGCACATGTTTTTATTCTTATTGCAGAAACAGGATGTGAACTATGAACTACCAGATCCACATACTGGCAAGTTAACCAACAAACTGCACTTGGTCCCATCAATACAGAACCTTTTAAGTCTGTAGAGATACTCATCATTGAACAATTATGCAACACCACAAAAAAAATATTACCACTCTGATAGCAAAATATATAAAGCATGAGAGTAAAGGATAAACCTGAAAATAAAGATGAGAACGGAAACCAAATCAGCCAATAAAATTGTTGGGGTAAGAAAAGATCATATACTACAAATGGAGAAAAAAAGGACAAGACATGAAATTCATATTACATTGTAAATGTTAATTTTTTAAAAATATTTTTAATATTATTTGAACTGTAACATTGAAATGTACTATTGATCTTGTTCTTATCCTCTAGTTGTGTTACATTTATTTATTAAAAAAAAATACTTTCAATACTCCATCTCCAAGCCTTGAGATATTTTAAACAAGTTATTTTCTCAGGAACAATTTCAATAAAATACACATAAATATAAGAATGACTGAGTAAAAAAAAATACAAAAATTTTTATTCAAATATTTGAAACTGATGCACAAAGACCACTGAACAGATCCAAATTGTTTATATCAACAAAAACATGAAGTTACAGATCCAGTAAGTACACTGATACATTAGGATGACGAAACAAAAATATTACATACACAAAAAGAAACTAGACTTACTGTTTCATCCAACTCAGAGGTGCTAGGTTCGTGCTAGCATGCAAGAAAGAGTATAACACATTGTGCCGATGTTTGCTTGGTTAATAACACATACAGCAGTAACTCTTTTACTTTAGAAACTAAATATTTCACGTTAATTAAATTTGTGATAACTCAAGTACATTTTATAAAAAATACCAAAACCTAATGAAAGGTGGTAAGTTTTGTGCATGTAAGTGTATTACAAATCAAGGAAAGGATTTCAAAAAAAAAGGCTAAGTGTGTGTTCTTGGTACTAAAACCACTGCAGTGATCATACCTGCACAACACAACATGAAAAATGATTTGAAATAAATAAAAACAAATCTACACTTGCTCTGGAACCTTTACATCAACTCCCATTATTACACTCAGCATAAAAAGGAAAAAAAATAATGCATTATAAGTGCAAATAACTTAGAACATTGAAAGTTATTATCTGACAAAAACCTTAATTTCAATTATTTGGAAATATTAAGGATAATTTTATTTTGTTGATAAAAATTATTTCAAGCAATAAGAGTAATATGATGAAACTTATTATCTTCATGACAAAAAAGTGAATTACTCTATTTGATATACACAATTCTTTCGAAATATTTTCACTTTTCATCATCATTTCAAACATTCATGAGATTTACCATATTTTACAGAGTTACAACACATTCTACAAAGTCAATAAAGCTAGAGTTAATATTTTAGTTTTATTGATCCACTGAACTTAACAGATATTTTATTATTTACATTTACAAAGGAAAAATATGATTTTAGATACGAATGTTATTTATAAGGAGTGAGGTTATTTACACAAAGAAACATTTAATTTAACAGAATATAACAGATCTATAATAGTTTAAACATCCTCAAACTGCAGTTTCATTTCAAGGAACTTCTGCTTTTATGTTTTGACCAAAGCTTCAGAGGTAATAAAGTAAATTATCATATTATGGAATTCTCTATTCTGAACACAAAAGGTTTTTTAACTTTAAATCTTCAGTTGATATTGGACTTAACATGAAAACAAAAAACTACCAAAATCGGTCAAATCATTAGACCAATACATTATGCATGTATAAAATTGTTCACTTGTTAATGTTCTAATCATCAGAGGTAATTCTTAATAAAGTCTATAATAGCTGCAGAAATGACTAAAAATTTAAAAGCAAAGTATACATTGAAGTTAATGTAGAAGTAATATAAAGAATACTATCTGGTATTACTATGTTTCATTTAAAAAAAGCTAATAACTTCAAATAATAACTAAAAAATTCTATGTTGACAGTTTAGAAGAAGTAACTATGCTAACCATCACAATACCTTCTATTTAATCAACATAGCCTTACATTAGGTACTTAAAACTTAGTTTTATGTTAAACAAATATTTATGTTTCTTTCCTTAAGAAAATACTCTCTCTGTAGAAACAACTTCTACTGAAGCTCTAGAACCAATCACATGTAAACAAAGCTACTGATTCTACAAGAAATTTAAAATTTGTGCAAGTTTAGGTACTAAAAATATAATATCTTTAGTACCATAAAAAATAAAACCATCAGATTGAAATACATAATGCAACAACCAGAAGATATGAAAATTTTCTATCAAATTTTAGGTAATAAAACAACCAAAACACACTGATTTTTTCTTTTACATAATAATAAATTAAGAATAAAGATATAACTTATGAAGGATCTCATAATATCAAATTTCACACAGTTCTAAAGTAACACTCAACTTACACGTCCTCGTTCCACAAGGTTGGTAATCATCACAATGATGTAAACTCGTTGCTCCCAAATCATACGCCAGTAGTCATCAAATGTTGAAGGTAATGGTCCTTGAGTGCCAATGTAGGCTCGTGCTTTTCCATAACCCTAAATATAAATGGTGTTTCGACTATGTTCCTATTACCTGTACATCTATTTCTTATTACTTACATATTGAACATTTAGAGATAAGTCTTTAAATGTACTTTCAATAACTTAAAGTCGTTTACAGTAACATGACATTGATATTCAACACAAAGTTCATATAAATAAAATTATAATTACCACAATTTACATAATTTGCCTTTACAGCCAATTAGAGATTTCTGTAGTATATAATAGTTTGAGAAAATTAATAGCTTGAGTTCAAAATAAAAGTTATCCCTTAAGTATTTTTTTCTTCTTATATGTCAAGTACCATCTTAAGGAAAATACTTTATAATGAGCTTCCTCCTTGAGCTAATGACAAATAAATATTATGGACAACATTAATACTAAAGTGTTACACAAGATAAGGCTAAATGATTGTATTATATGAAACATTATACAGTTTGCATTAGAAGACGTTGTCTAAAACAAGAACAAACGCAACATTAGTAAGAAGATTAAGTAAAAAACAAAACATTCAGTTTCATAACTTTTTAGAGAAAAGTTATTTTGAATATTAATAATTAGTTCTCTCAGACTTATGTTTAACTGAAACAAAAACTGTTAAGATGCAGTGTTTAGCACAATTTTCAGACATTGAGGTTATTTTCAATAAACTTTTCCAAAGTGTTTGAAGATACAAATCACTGATAAATTTACATTAGGTTTTTTAAATGAATACAATCTATAGTTTTAATTTTCAGTTACAGTCAACCTATCTTTTGTAAAATAATAATATAAAATAAAAAACTAGCCCCATGTTACTTTTCCTAGGTTTCATTAAAGCAGATTTTGTGCCACAGTGTTTCACCCAAATAAAAATTTAATATAAGCTCAAAGTTTTGTCTACATTTTTCAATGTAATAGAAGATATCAAATTAAAACTCACATCTATGTAATTGGCATTAATATAATCAGAAAACCTCTTCTGTCCAGGCAAAGGTTTTAGTATAACACGACTGTGGTCATAAGCAACAATGTTAACGTATCTGTTTTTGTTCTTGTTTTCAACCATCTGGGAATGTTGAAAGGACAAATCAAGGTCAGTAGCTTGTTGGATGGCCTGAAATAATGGTAAAAGACTGTTTTAACTTTGTAGCTTAAATTAAACTAACAACAATGTTGGTAACAATTATCTGATAAATTAATAAACATTCCTAGTGATAGTTACCTCATGGTAACTCACTTTTAACTCTTACTAATGATGATACAGAATTAGCATCTGTAAGTAAAGCACTGTGTAAAATTGAAGACACTACTGATGACAAGTACCTGGAACCTTATAAATTAAATGTATAATAAAACTGAAGGTGCTGCTGAACGTGAATTTGATACTTTTAATATTAACCATTGTACTGAACGAAACTGATGACACTACAGTTGACATTTACATGGAACTCTCCAAAATAAAAACTACAGATGAGAGTTACCTGATACTCTCCAGAAAATCCATGATCACCATCAGCATGTAATTTGGCTACATGGTCTGCAAACTGATGGACTGGGATTGAAGCATACTCAGGATCTTCTGTAGAAGTACATCATAATTATTTTAATTAAACCTAATTTTTTTACTGTAAATAATGACATCATTTTTTGACTCTAAACATAAAATGCACAAACAAAATTTTGTGAAAATACAACCAATTTCAATAAAATATCTAAATTTATTTATTTCTTAAATGTTTAGCATTAGTATAGCAACAATATAGCCTACCCTTTAAAGCTATTTCTGTACTTTGTTTCTGCCCAAACATTTTCTCTACATCTTCTCTCTTACTCTTCTGCATTTGTCATAGTCCTCATCACTATCTAGTCATAGTTTGAAGCTATCCTCACAACTGATTTAATAGCTATTGTAAACAAGCTAAAACCTGTCCTATTTAAACATAAATCATCTGCTAAAAAAAAACTTACCGTTCCTAACAAACTGATCCCAAATGCTCAATAAATAATCTCCTTATCCTTATATATTAACCTAAGCTTATTAACATTCAGTTCTCATCATCTGTTTATTATCTCATCCTCACTTTTAAGACGAAATTATGTTATTATGGCCTTTCCCTTTAACCCTATGTGTATTGATGAGGGTTAAGGTGCACATTATATAATTTATGTCAAAGTTATCTACACTGCTGATTTACATAGAAAAGAATAAATACTACATGAAATATACAAGGATATTGAAACAACTGTAGATATGCATATACTGGAAGTTCTAAAAGTTATATAAGGGTAATATTCAAACTGCATACTGCTCAAAATTATTTTCATTCTTCCTACATGGTCTGCAAACTTTGCACTACAACTTTTCAAAGTCTGATTCAAACTAACATTATGAATTCAGAAACATACGTTGAATACAAATACTTTCATAATACATTTGAATGTCTAGATAAAACAGACATGTACTGTTTTCTAAAAGACTGACACACTTTGTAAACATAAATTCCAAATTATAATCAATATTACTTCTTTCCTTCCCAATATAATTAATCCCTACATGAACAACAAATACAACACTGCTCTTCAGTTATGTTTTCCACCCATACCCCTTAAATAACATAATTTAATTATTTTCTCCCTGTTTACCTCACAATTCTAAGCATGTGCTGCACTGAAAAATCACTTAAAATTATAACCTCGTTAGTTTTTAATTTTCATCATTATCTGTTTTATTTTACTTTTCCTCTTCTGCACATGTAAAAGTTGAAACCTGTTATTTTAATTGAACCAGCTTATTAGAATTAAATCTAATTCTTCTAGCCTTAACAGTACTATATCAAACTTCCTTAAAGTCATTATTAGCTAAATTCTCTCTTACATCTAAAAGTTGAGATTTCACCTTAATTCCTGCTGCCAATTTCCACAGCTTACACTTAATTTGTATATATCTTCTACAGTCTAAGATAGCCTCAAAATCTCTCCCCACCTATAAACTGTACAAACGAATTGTACTTCTTTAACCCACTCAGCACTGGTGAGTAAAAGTGCATGACACATCCACCTCATAGTTATATTCAAAATTTAACACTTTAGCTGCCAGAATAAATTATTAACCAATTAAAATTTAGTAATCAACTGGGTGCATTCCACAGGCTGTTGCTCAAAACAAATAAAGTGCACCATATGGTGTGTTCTGTAATTGCTTGTCAGTTTTGTAAGCAACAACAACAAAAAACTAAATACAAAATTATATCAGCTTAGGTTGCAAAATAAGTAGTTTGTTATGGTTTATTACAATGTCTACACATTGTAATATGAAGGAAAAAAGGTAATTTAGTAATTTATATTGTTTGTAGGGGTACAAGACTAAACAAATGAATCAAAGTTGTATCTCAAGATGGCTGGTTCTGGTATTGAAACTTTTATTAAAACAGAGAACAACATTTCAACCTTCTTAGGTCATCATCAGGTTAACAAAGAGTTCAGGTTAATCTGAAGATGGCCTAAGAAAGTTTAAACATTGTTCTCTATTTTATTTTAATGAAACTTTTAATACCCGTACCAGCTGTCTTGAGATAAATTTTTACTTCAAGTGGGTTTCTCATCATAACAGATCAAAGTTGTACAGTTTTAGGGTAGAAAAAATAACAGATAAAACACATAGTCTCACAGAAAAACTTTTGATATTCACTTCTGAGGTTCTAGAGAACACTAATATTAAAGAATGTAATAAAATGTATCTTTAATCTTAACATAAATATCACTTTTAATTCAGACTAGACAGAGCCTAAGTCAGACTTTGCTACATAAACTTAAGAGTAAATCGTTAATGAAAAAATGTGATTTTCTATGAACAAAATACCTGAAGTGTTTACCATAAGCTTGCCAAATTTTGTGAAGATACAACTGCTATATTAAAAGTTAGATTATGTATATTTCCATGATTACAGGTATAAAATTAATATGGTTCCAAATTTCCATGTAATACCCATTTCTCACACCAATAACACCCTACAAACTGCTTGAAGCAGTTCACACCAACACTGCTCTTAACCATTGTAATCTGGGAATAAATAATCACAATTAAATAAAAACAATCTACAGACAATGCTGTTAAGTTTAACTAAACATATTATACTACCATATAACAATTTTATTTTCAAATTAAAGTAGTTAAGTTTATCTTTAAAACAGAGAAATCATAAATAACATCTTTACATGATACTTGTACAATAATGTTATCTATTTAGCCTGTTTTACTGATTAGCTGAATTGTAGTTACAGTAAAAATACAGTACACTAACTATGTCTAATCTAATGCTAATTAGTAATAATTACACAATCAAGCTGTTTTTGTTTTTTTTTAGTTTTAACCCTATTAATAATACTAACTATGAAAAATAATGACATTAACAGATACTTAAACAAATTTAAATTAGATATATTTTAAAAGCTTCAGAAGATTAGCTTTCAAACATAGTTACTCTACTGTAGCACTCTTTACTACTTCCAACCCATTAGGTTGCACTATAGAAGAATAAAACTTGGATGGAAATGATGTCATTTTAAGGCAAATAAAGAACTCTGAAATTATTTGCTTTTGAAAAAAAAAAAAGGTAAAAGTGATCTGATTAAATATTTTAGATTGTTAATAAAACTGACAGTGTTGATGCATTTTCTTTCTTTATAATTACCAGTGAAAACTGTGGAACTAGGGAACACAAACATAAATGTTAGCAGGATAAGTTATCTTTAGCTAAAACATCTTTATTTTTCTAACAGGGTGATTAGACACTGGAAATATCTGCATTCAAATGTTATGGTAAATTTTAGGAGAAAGCTTGTTGTATACTTCAATGATAAGGGTTGTGTACAAGTTTTTTGTTGAATGGCTTGCCATCAGATGTAGTTAAGGCAGTAAATTTAAGAGAGTTTAAGGGAATGCTCAGTAAATATTTGAATAGTAAGAGCTGTTTATGAGAATGTTTTTCCTTAAAAATGTTTTTGACTTGGCAAGTTTATATTCCATTATGTATGAGATATCATTTTAAAAGTTAAATCATTCTTTAAGATGCACTTATGATGTTTGTTATATAAATCAATAAAGCAGTCATGCCTCAACAAATTATGTGAAACTAAAACACAGCCTTGAACTGGCTTCTCAAAGAAGACAAATTTATACACAAATCCAATCCAATAAAGATATTAATAAAACTAACAAGTAACAATAAAATTGTGAAGCATCAACATAATTTTCCCGAAAGACCTGCAATGTACATAAATATCTTTTATTGTTGATTCTTTATACACATGACCTTCATGACAGAAGTGAGCTGGTGTGACTAAAAACTAGAACACTACCACAATTTTCTTATAAGTTATGTTTAGTTGCTCTTATCTACATTAATATGGATATCACCAAGTTAAATAGTTGTCAACATTTAAAATGTTAAAATAAATAATATTTAATCAATAAAAACTCTTTTAGATTTTTTCTTTTTTTTGATTTGTGTTACATTTTTTTCTGACTGCAGATGTAATGTAGAAATAAAAATTTAAAAACTTTACAGATATTGATTAGTATGCATTTCAATAGAAAACATTTTAGTGATTAAGTTTATTTACTACAAGTATTTCATACAAAATTCAATGAAGAATTCATACACTGTAGTCTCTAATTTTCAATTTATGAAGTTTTATTTTCTGTACCTACTGTGTAATAAATATACTCTTTTCCAACTATGGTCAAAAACAAAACAAAAAAGTGTAGTATTTTATTATCTAACATATTCATTTACTATTACTTTTTATAATTGTATAATATTATTTCTGATGTCCTTTTACAAGTTCTGTCATGATTACACAGGTCAGTTTTTGTTACATTTATATCAAACACTTGGTATTACATAATTTCTTGCCCTGATTTCAGATCTGATGTTAGTTTTTTCCTCAGTGCTCTACTTTTTTTGCAATCAAGGTATTTGAAAATTTCAAAATTTCATCATCATCACATTGATGTCATGGTCTATCATAAAAAATATGTGATAAAATAGGTTATAAAACTCTTTAATATAGCTGGGTAATAAAAAAGAAAATGCAAGATAGTATAAATGTATTCAAATTATTTATATAAAACTGATTAGTAGATAAGACATTTGCTACTATGAGGAGGCAAAGCTCAATTCAGTCTACTCAGGCATGAATTTCCGCTTCTAGCTCTTGCATTTGTGGACTGTCTCAGGGCATTCTCGTTTAATGCTCCAGCAGTAATCTGACATCATATGTTTGTCCCATCTCCCTTTGTAATGCTCTTCCATGGTCTTGAGGTCCTGATGGAACCGCTCGCCTTGCTTGTCACTTACAGCTCCTGGGTTCTCAGGGAATCTATCAAGATGACTGTACAGGTAATGGAGTTTGACACTCATGTTACATCCAAGATCGCGAAAAGCTGACAACATATTCGCTACAAAGGTTTCATAGTTGTCAGCTTTTTTATTACCGAGAAAGTTTGCCATCAGTGCCACAAATGAAAGCCATGCAGTCCTTTCCTTGTCGTTCATCTTTCTGGCAAATTCTTGATCATGCACAAGTGCACGAATCTGTGATACATCAAAAACACCTCCCTTGATCTTCTCAAAGGACAAACCAGGGAGCACAGAAAATGTGTTGGAAGCATTCACTGTCAGTATTCAATGCCTTCATAAACTGTTTCATCAAGCCCAGCTTGATATGGAGAGGAGGAAATATGATCTTTTCTCGAATGACAATTGGATCGTTGACAATATTTGGCATACCTGCCTTTAGAGTCTCACGTATGGGCCACTCCTTCTGGTTCCAGTACTTTTCTCAAGCTCACACAAATTGTCCAGTTGTGCTTGTGGTATTTTAGTTGGTCAATCACAGTCTTAATGTCATTATATTTCTCTTGTAAATACACAGAGTGTCCAACTGGAACAGCTGCATAGACTTTGCCATTACGAAGTAGAACGCACTTCAAACTTTGCTTAGAACAATCTGGAAATAATCACCAGTCATTTGGATGGTATACTGGCATCCCTAATTCCTGGAGAAGACCTGAGATATTATGATTATAAACAAACATATTCTTCTCTGTAAAAAGTGGCACAAAAGTCTGCTCCCGATTTCAGAAGTATGACACTTTTCTTGCATCCTGGAAGCTAACACTTCAGCTGCATTTTTGGAGAGACCTAAATCATGCACAAGGTTGTTCAACTCTGGCTGGCTAAACTGTTGAGGAGTTAGTGACTGTGGGGTCTCAGAAGAAGAATCGCCAGAGGCTAGAGAAAAGTGTAACGACAACCTCACTTTATCACAGCTCATGCAGCACTGAAACTGTCAGATGTTCAAGAGCATCGCAGCAATTGCCAGTTTGAAAATATAGGCATCGCAGGAAATGTGTTAATTTGACCACAAATGGCTAGAATGAAAAACTTAAAATTGCATTAAAACTAGAGCATGAAGAGCTGAACCGTTTTCATATTTGAATTTAGCAGATCACAAAGGGTAAAAATGAGTAAAAAAATCTTATGCAACTGAGATTTCGAAAAAATTTGTTGACCAGTGTTATCTTTTAATTCAAAACAACCTGATTTTGAAAATGTTCTTTAAGGTTTTGAGTACATGTTAAAAGTCAAATTCCTTTAATTGATATATCTCAAGGAAAAAGATTTTTAATTAACTAATTTCTTAAACACACATTAATACATAAATACTTTTTTAATGGGATATCATTTAGAATTTGTAGTGTTTCTACTAATATAACTCAAGAACACATGTTGAGTTATTCCTGCATTACATTTGACTTTTCTCAGGTTAATATCTTATCAGATTTACTTCATTCTGTGGAATAAAATATGCATATTGACACATTACTTTAATCTGTGACTCAATAAAACTATTTACTAAATACCAGAGATTTTTGTTAAAAATGAAGACTTTTCCAACTTGACAAATTTTCAGTTCATAAAATTGTGAAGATGTTTTTAATACACCAAATTGTCCCGTTGAACATTGTACCTAGCTGCATCCGACTTACCAAACATCTCAAGTAATATTTATAGTTTCTATCCAAGATGTTAATTTATAGCTAACTTGTCAATTATTGAAGATCACATTAATATAGAACTTTAATGAAATGGCCACATAGTTCTGCTGTCTGGAAAAGATTTCTGGACTTTGAAAGTTGTGAACTTTTTTTCTTTTTCTTTCAGATATTCTTCTCAAGGATTGGGATCTCTGGTGTGTGGGAATCTTCAAGAAGGTATTAGATATTTGTGTTGAATATTTGAGATAATGAACTAAAGGTAAGAAAAAGTATTTGTCTTTTGGAATTACAATAGTCTGGCATTAGTCTAAAAGCCATGGAGAGGACTGCTGTTTTGCTCATATAACATGCAAGGCTACAACACTTGAGATAAAAAGGAAATTTCTTATCCAAACCTTCAACCTGCTACTCATGGATCCAATGTACCTGTACATACTCCATTAGAAACTCTTCATAGAATTTCATCTAATGCCAGTAGAAATAATGATAGGAATTATTTTCAACCAGGATAAAAAACACTGAACATGAATGTTCACTTACATCAGTATTCTTCCCTTTTTGTCAGTTTGTTTATCATTTTTGTTCAATGTAGTAAGTGAAATAATAATTTTATCTAAATATTCTCCCAATTTGTAAAAAAAATCCTTATGTGATATAAAAAATGAATTTTATTTTCAAAGTCTGCATAGTTCAAATATAGAAAATGTATTATTAAAACAAGAATAACTTTTATGAAGTTTAAATTTGAAATGCTATGCCAATAATTTCAGTCACTGCAGCATACAATGTACTTTATTTCAAAACATCTGGTGTGGGTATTAAAACTTTTATATAAATAAAGAACAATGTTTCAACCTTTGTTAACCTGAAGATGACCTAAGATGGTCAAAATGCTCTTCTCTACTTTATTTTAATAACAGTTTTAATACCCATATCAGCAGTCTTGAGATAAATTTTTACTTCAGGTGGTTACAACTAAGGTGTAAAATAAATAGTTTACAAGTTTTGATTCTTTCTTGAAACTACCAATTAGGTAACTTCATTCTGAAGATATTTTGATATGCTGAGCCACCTCCATTAATAAGTATAGAGTATGCCTTTATTTAATTCTTGAAGATACTGGTTTACAAAATGTATCAGGCAATGAATATGTAAGATTGCAGTGTTTTGTTGCTTAAATGTTGAAGTATACCAGAATGTAATTAAAAACACTGAAGTTTATTAATAAATTAGTCTGAGCCAAGTCCATTGAACCAGTTCAGTCTTCATGAACGGTGTGTTCCTGTACCAAGCAACATAGAAATGACCATCTGTTTTATGTTGGCTACATTACAGTTTCATTAGGAAAACAATCTTTTTTCTATAAACACAATAACAGGATCTAAAACATTTACTGAAATTTTATCAAATATAAAAAAAAATTATGAAAGGTCAGTATGTTTTATTGAGAAATCCTGCCCATAAATACTCATCTATAAGAGCATACTAGTCTGTCTTCTTCGCATTTTGGAGTGAAACAAATTCAGCCATCACTTTAGTTTTACATTTTAAGTTAATAAAGGAGCATTCAATAAATACTGAAGAATGACTGGATATCACTTGTTCACACCAGATGTTGTTCTTCACCTTTACTTCCAGCTGAACCATGGCTAGCATCATACTGAACAAATTCTTTTCCTTTTAATTTAGTGATAGGTCAAAACTGGGATTCTTTTTTTAAATAAAAAAGTACACCTTATGTCGTGTATTGGAAACAACCAAAATATCTTCAACTAACAAAGTTAATAAAATTAACTACACAAAACCCACATATTTATGCATACAACAATAAACTAACTTTAACAAACAACTAGACATCAAACAAGTGAAACATTAAAAGAAAATTTGGACTTGGCTAGACAAACTTAAGACACATTTTGGGTAGTTCTGGTTGTTACTTAGATTTAAAGAAAAATCAGTAATTAATTTATTTTTATGCTCCTCAGTTGTAATCTTGCACAATATTTTAGATGGGCACTACAGTCACTACGAATAAAGAGCATGAAAATGATATAACAATACAGTGTCATAAACAAAAAAAATATATTCACTCAGTAATACTCCAATGATTTTTTCATGGGAAAATAATGTATCCATGGAATAATATTAATGACTCATTTTATAATGAAGTTATAAAATGTAGGGAAAAAGCTTTGTTTCCATAGGGTGAATGATTCATTTTAAAATAATTCTTCTCAAATGTTGTGGTGGTCTCCCAAAGGAGAAGGAAGAACTCTAAAGAAAAATATTGTCAACTAGAATTGACTTACCAAATGATTCAGAGAGTTGAGGAGAAGCCCTGTTTCCTGGAGGGTCATCAAGATAATAGTAATCGGCTTGAAAGTACTTTCTGTAGAATGGAAGTACTAATGCTCACTTTTACAGCATAAATAGTTTTAGCACAGATACAATGTATAAATGAGGCTTTTATACAATCTGAACAGACATCTAAGTTTCAAAATTTTTCTACGAGCATTTTGTTAACTTTATTCAAAATTCTATCCTACAAAATCATAAAACTTAAACAATGACAAAAACTCGACAGTAAGTCATTACAAGTATTTTACATTTTTGGTATTGGTAAAATTAAGATTTTATTTTTGAGTTTAGTACAATGGAAAAGTTACATTCTGATCTTTATTTGTTGTTTATATAATATACATCAATTTTTATACAAATGTAATAACTTCAAAAAATTATTAAAGTTATCAAACTTTAATATTTTTATCACATATTAAACATACAAGTATACAGACACAATATATATATATATATACACACACACACACACATACATACATACATACATACAGATTTAGAAAACGTTGCATTAAAAATATGAAACCATAAAAAT
Organism: Carcinoscorpius rotundicauda; assembly: GCA_011833715.1. Taxonomy (NCBI): domain Eukaryota; kingdom Metazoa; phylum Arthropoda; class Merostomata; order Xiphosura; family Limulidae; genus Carcinoscorpius; species Carcinoscorpius rotundicauda. The sequence continues at coordinate 11,218,209 of CM022395.1, read as the reverse complement.
TTTAAAAACTTCTTACAATTTAAATATTAAGTTTCAAGTAAGATTGTATTGCTTGTCTTTCAAGGGATCTCAATCAACTCAGATAGGAAAAAATAATGTACTTATAATTTTGACATGCATATTAAAAAAAGTTAAATACACATCAGTCAAAACAAAACCAAAATTTGCTTTCTTCCATTATTATGTTTTGTCAATGTACAACCAACAATGGGAAAGCTAGAGAATAAACTATTTTTAATTTGCAACATTTTTATAATAAGGTAACATATACTTTACAGATACACTAGCTGGAGTACCCCTATCCTGGATGGAAATTGCATAAATTCATGATTAATGAAAGGTAATCTTGAAATGTGAAAAGTTGATTCCTTTATATATAATTCAAAAAATAACTCAAATTGTCCACACAAACAGCAGAATACAAAATCTGAGCTGTAAATTTGTATACGTCTCCTCATGAGCCCAACAAACCTTCTTGCCAAACTAAGAGAACATTCATTAACAGGGTCAAAGTAGTGACTGACAAAAAAAAAATCTTCAAAATTAAAACTTTGTGCATATTTTCTCATGGACATAATAAGCCTCCCTACTAATTTTAGTGAAAATTTATATACAACCTGCAAACTATTTACATGGACGTACAACAGACAGTACTATTATATTTATATAGATGGCACCAGTGCATTAGATCTGTTTGAGATGTATTCATGATGTCATATCTGCACCCTGAAAATGGACAAAAATAAAGTTCTCCATGATGGAAAACAGAGGTAAAACGGGAAACTCATGACCTATATTGTGAATCTACTTGCATATAGGACAATAATTTCTTAAAGATGGGGTTGTACATCACTTAATAAAAAATTTTTTCCAGTGCCATTTTAGCAAGAGTTCCATTATATTATGATGTAAAACTTCATTACACAAAGTTCTTTGTATAAGATGTCTTTGGATATTTCTCATTACATATCTAGGAAAACATGTTTAAACACATGACTTGCACAACAAAAAATACAGTATTAAATATAAATCTTAAAATTACTTGACAAATAAATCTTTGATCAATTTTTTGGTACACAATAAATTACTTTTCGTAAATTTTACATTTTTAGAATTTAAATAAATTCCAGACAGGTACTTACCTCTGAAATACTATAAGCTTTTTCTTGTATAATATTCTTTATAGTGTACAACAAACATGATTCAAAATTCTTACTGTCTTTTATGCATTGCAGAGAATATATTGCTCACTCATAATTTTCCACTCTCCCATCTTCTAGGTAACTTACTGCACATGCATCAAGAGATCTTGCATAAGCTCTCTTTCCCTATCATAATATACTTTTTATTGAAAGTGTCAGTCAGGATGTAAACCACATATAGTCCCAGTCATTTGGGAAATAAACGAAAAAATATTTCAAAGGTAAGTATATGTCTGAAATCAATTTTAATTCCAAAAATGTAAAATTCAAATCAGGTAGCCTTACTCCTGAATAATGTAAGACACAATAACGCATTTTGACAGGTAGTGAGATCCAGTTATAACAAAAATGATAGAGAAAAAAATTGTAAAGCTATAGGGCAGAAAGATAATGAACTATACAACAATAAAAATGTAGTCAAGCAGAATCAGAGTACAATCTAGAATCATAGAGATTTAAAGAACTGAATCTCAAGCAGAATTGGTGAAGCAAGTTAGCAGAATAAAAAGAAACCTAGAAATACAGATTTCTTCTCAGCAGGCGACTTGTTCACCTTTGACACCTTTCAATTTATACAAAATTAGGGTAATGCTGGTTTAATGTACTTGCAGAACCAACTGTGGGGATATGGGTGGTGGAATAAAAAGATAGGAGAAATACTATGCCCTATTCACAGGATTGGTCTGCGAGTTGCTTGTTTTTGGTTCATGGGCTCCAGCCTCATCTTCTTCCTTCCTTTTTGCTGTTGTTGTCTCGCTTGGCATTCTCAATTGACATTTTCATACTGCCCCACTGTTATGTAAATGACAACCATGTCGAGAGTGTTATGTAAATGTCATGTAAACGACAACCATGTCATGTCGTGTTTGAATTCCCATATCTATTATTTATATTTCCATATTTATATTATTGTTTCGAAGTTTTAAAACCAATAAAATATGTTATTCATTTAAAATAACATTTAGAATTAATTAGAATTCATTTTAAATTATTCATGTAGAAATTTCTAGAACTAGGTAGATCAATCACTTGTATTGGCCTGGTGTCTGTACTCTGGAATTCTGGGAAGTTACGCGATTAGTATATAAATAGACGGCGATGCGAAGGAAGTAGTCATCCGTTTTTACCCGGGTAAAAAAGTTGGTTTCGTTTGAGAAAGTTTAAATGTTTGCCGTGTGATTATTCAAATTGAATTTGTGAATAGAGCTAGATCAACTAAAGCGGTGAATTTATTCATTCCGTCAATCTTTACAATTCAGTCGAATTACAGATTATACCGAAAGTCAACACGTATTGGACTGTGAATTGTTTCTGAAATCACCCATTCAAACTTTGAAAATTTCTTCGTGAGACTAAATTCACTGCCTAGATTGGAATTTTGGATTTTTGATTTGGACACTCATTCTGGATCATATTATTAAACACAGGCCAGTACCTTTTTGTATTGTAAGTGGTTTTGAAGGTTGAAACTGGATATCTGTTATTGCTAGTGGATAATTTATTTTGTGTCTGTCATATATAAGTAGATCATTGTAATAAATTATACAAGCTGCTATCTGTGTCTTTCTGTTGCATTCATAAAACATAAAAAAACGTAACAGAAAATTGGGGGCTCGTTCGGGAATTGAACAAACAGTTTAATTCTATTCCAATATTGGATTTATATTCTATACAGACAGACAGCTTGTGCATTCAAAATGGCATTCCAACTTGAAGATTTTATTGACAAATTTAATCAGAATCCCTCTTTTGAATTAATCAGTGAATGAAGAAAATCTGAATTGCTTGATATTGGAAAACATTTCAATTTGGAAGTAAAGCAAGCAATGAAGAAAGCAAATATCAAAAGAATTGTTGTTGAACATTTGGTCAACCAAAAAGTTTTACCTCAAAAAGTTGTACAACTTGCCTGCCTCTCATTTTGACCCAGATTTTGAACTAAAAAGAATGGAAATGGAATTTCGTTTAGAAATTGAAAACAAACGTCTTGAGGCAGAACAAGAAAACAAACGCCTTGATGCCGAAATACAAACAGAACGCATTAAAGCTGATAAGAAAATCAGTATGAGAAAGGCACAGACAGAAGAAAAAGTTGTCCAAATGCGGTTGGATAATTTTGATGCTACCAAACAAATTCGTTTAGTACCTCCGTTCAATGAGAAGGCTGTAGGTAAATATCTTCAACAATTTGAAAAATTGGCCCTTAGATTAAAATGGCCTACCGAATATTGGACAGAATTACTTCAGTGTTCTCAAAGGTAAAGCTCAGGAAGTATTTTCCAAACTCACAGCTGAGCAAAGTTATGATTACGAGCATTTTGAATGCTTATGAATTGATGCCAGAGGCATACAGACAAAAATTTTGTGGTTACAAAAAGTTTAACAGCCAAACTTATGTCGAATTTGCTCGCGAAAAAGAAACTCCGTTCGACAGGTGGTGTGATTCCAAAGAAATCAAAGACAATTACACAAAACTCAGAGAATTCATGTTAGTTGAAGAGTTTAAAAGATGTATTCTCGTAGAGCTCAAAACTTATTGATGAACAAAAAGCTTCCAAAATTCATGATGCTGCCGTCTTGGCAGATGAGTATGCTTTGACTCACAAAGATTTGTCATACAAAAGCAAAACAAATCACACAGCAAAGAAATCCAATGACTCATTCAAGCATTATGCAAATGTCAACAAAGACAGAAAAGAGCAAACTTCTAATTCTCAAACAAAGACTTCATCTTATTCTCAAAGCTCGTCATCTACCAAAAACGTGTCATTCTCATCTAAAATATGTGCTTATTTTAAGAAACCTGGCCATCTGATTTCTGAGTGCTATAAGCTCAAAAACAAGCCATCACCCAATAGTTTCATTTCACCCTCGTTGGATACATCATTGGTTCCCAATGATTTTGACCCTGTCCAGTCCACTGTGGATTCAAAGTCCAACATTCTTGATGTACCTGAAGATCTTGTTGAGGACAAATTTAAGCCTTTCATCACTGAAGGTTTTGTTTCTTTTGTTGGCGATTCACATCTACAACCAATTAAAATCCTGCGGGATACTGGAGCTTTTCAGAGTTTGATTTTGGAAAGTGTACTTCCGTTTTCTGAAAAGTCATCCGTTGGGGCCAGTGTGCTCATTTCTGGTGTAGAAGGTGGCATTGTTTCTGTCCCTCTTCATAGATTGGATTTGCATTCGGACTTAATTTCGGGCCCAGTGACTGTGGGTATTAAATCTTCATTGCCTGTTGAAGGTGTGTCTATGCTTTTGGGGAATGATTTGGCTGGTAGTAAGATGGTACCAGAGGTTCGTGTTGTTGAAGCATCTGTTGTTAGTCCCAGTACAGAGCAACTCGTTGAAGAATTTCCTGATGTTTTCCCCGCTTGTGCTGTTACTCGTTCTCAAACACGTTTTCAGGAGTCCAAAGAGGATTTCCCTTTATCTGATACGTTCATGTCTCACATCGATGAGATTTCTAACTCAACTTTAAGGTCTACTGATGACTCCAAGTCATTTTTCAACTCTCTTCATCGAAAGAAACTTGTTGAGGAACAGGACAATGATCCTGAAACTCGTTCTCTTCAACAACTGGCCTTTGATGAAAATGAAATAGGAACTGTCCCTATTTGTTACTACCAGAAGTCAGGTGTGTTAATGAGAAAATACAGACCTCCTGATGTTGCTGCTGATGAAGAGTGGAATGTTATTCACCAAATCGTTATTCCAAAATGCTATTGGAATGATATTCTTAGTCTTGCTCGTGATCATGTGTTGTCAGGACACTTAGGTATAAAAAAGACCCTAGATCGTATCCGACGACATTTCTATTGGCCAAAGATGCGCCAAGACGTTGTTGACTTTTGTAAGACATGCCATTCTTGCCAAATGACTGGAAAACCAAATCAGGGGATTCCCAAAGCACCACTGCAGCCTATTCCTGCCTTTGAAGAACCGTTCTCAAGGGTCATTATCGACTGTGTTGGCCCAATGCCAAAAAGCAAAGCAGGAAATTAATACCTCTTGACAATCATGTGTGCTTCTACACGTTTCCCTGAGGCTATCCCTTTGAGAAAAATTACTGCTCCCAACATAGTCAAGGCTCTTGTCAAATTCTTTACCATGTTCAGGATTCCAAAAGTTGTGCAATCAGATCAAGGCTCAAATTGTATGTCCAAGCTATTTCAACAAGCCATGCATGAACTAAACATCCATCAAGTTTCATCCAGTGCATACCATCCTGAGTCACAAGGTGTCCTTGAATGTTTCTATCAAACTCTAAAAGCCATGCTTAGAAATTACTGCCACGAGCACTTAAAGGACTGGGATGAGGGTGTTCCCTTGTTGTTGTTGTTCGTAGTCCGTGAGGTTGTTCAAGAATCTACTGCATTTAGCCCTTTTGAGTTGGTTTATGGTCACTCAGTTCGTGGTCCACTGAAATTGGTTAAGGAGAAATGGTTGGAGGACAATAACTCACAAATTAGCTTGTTCAACTGTGTCTCTGATTTCAAAACCAGATTGCACAATGCTTTTGATGTTGCCAGGGAAAACCTGAAGTCTTCTCAAGAAGAGATGAAAACCTGGTATGACAAAAGGGCCAGAAAGCGATCTTTTAATGTTGGTGACCAAGTACTAGTCTTGTTACCCACATCAGGCTCTTCACTTGAAGTAAAAAAATTTGGACCTTATTCTGTTAAAAAAAAAAAAAGGTTTTCACAAGTTCAAACTTTTTCTTTTGCTTTTAAGGGGGAGACTGTTATGTAAATGACAACCATGTCATGTTGTGTTTGAATTCCCATATCTATTATTTATATTTCCATATATATATTATTGTTTCGAAGTTTTAAAACCAATAAAATATGTTATTCATTTAAAATAACATTTAGAATTAATTAGAATTCATATTATTAAACACAGGCCAGTACCTTTTTGTATTGTAAGTGGTTTTGAAGGTTGAAACTGGATATCTGTTTTTGCTAGTGAATAATTTATTTTGTGTCTGTCATATATAAGTAGATCATTGTAATAAATTATACAAGCTGTTATCTGTATCTTTCTGTTGCGTTCATAAAACATAAAAAAACGTAACACCCACCTCACTTCATTGCCTTAATTTAAAATATAGGAAAACCCCCATGGACAGATAAATAATCTTCCATGAGCAGAGACAAAGAGGAACTACAATGTTCCTGAAGAACCCTGTTGAAGAGAAAATCCATCAGACTTCCCTCTCTCTACACTAAACCCCTAACATGGTTTCATTCATTCATTATGTCCTATTCTGGTAATGGAAAATTCTCACTGGATTTATATAGTCACATATTCTTCATTCAAAGGTTTAAAAAAATGCCACTAAGTTACAGATCTTGTTAAATTAGTGGGTGTTTATGATGCACCAAATAAAGACTCAACATGTCCCAAGGAAAGGACTCAACAATTTGAGGACAATGAAATGATAGCATTAAAAATAACATAAAAAGTGAGAATAAAAGAACTGAAAGCTATTGAGAATGGTTGTCCCATATCAGATATTTCTAACTGTCAAGCAAGGAAATGGGAAGTAGCCACCAAATATTATCCACTGTCTAATTCCAGAAACCAACATCATCTATTAAAGCACAGGATAGAAGCATTACTAGAATAAACACAGAGGTTAATGAAGATGCAAAAGTTCTTACTGAATAAACTGATATAAATATAGAATATTTTAGGGTTTCTTGCCTAAGTTACAGGCAAGATCTGTAGTTATTAACAAATGTTAATAAAATGATAAAATGTTATGAAACAAACAAGTTATCCAAGTGTCATATAATAAGTCAATGGTGTACAACTGAATGACATACTGTCTTTCAAATGTACATGTGGAGATATGGATGAGTTAGAAGGAAAGAAAATATTGTAGTGTTAAACTCTCAATTGAGTCAAACATGAAGGTAATTGAGAGTAACATTAGAAAGATAAATTTTATGGGAGAATAGGACTGAAGATAGATTTGATTGAGAGACAAGATCTCTTTACATGGATTTCATATTAGTATAACACAAGGTAGCCACCTTATATATATATGTCATCATCCAAAAAACAGGGAAAGAATTTTTGACAGACGGAGGAGAGATGCACCTGAAACTTTAGGGTTTTCAAAGCAAAATGAGGTAGATGAAGAGTTTCTTATAAAGTGTTTGTCTAAAATCCCAAATGCTGAATAGGCAGAGGGCGAGAGTTGTAAAAATGAACAGTTCTTCTCAGAGAATAAGTAAATTGAGTAGTTAACTGAATTTGAGTTAACATGTGAAGTGACAGCTCAATCAGAATAATCAAACTTCTACATAATGAAGTTTTGTACCAAGTGTCAATACAAGACAAAAGAAAATACCTTAAATTGACAGACCACTCTCTGATGGTAAATATTAAGAATAAATCAAGAATATGAGTGAATCAAGATATTAATACATGGAGAGAAAAACATTAAAAAAATAGAAGTAACTGTAAGTTTGGCTAACATCAATATTTCAAAACCAATGCATCATTCAGTGACACTTGCATGATCCCTGAATAAGAGCACAAGTACAGTATAGTGAAAAACTGATAAGCAAAAACAGAAAAACTTAAACTCAAATGTGAATGAATAATGATATGTGTGTGTGTGTGTGTAATGCCATATCTTTTCTGCATTATTAAAGAGGGATTAAACAAATACCATTCCTGTTATCTTGTTTGCTTTGTTTTCAAAGGATTATATAAACTATCGCTACATTTACTTCCTTCTTTGGAAAGCTTTTTCTTTACCTTTTGTTTGTAATGCAGTGTTTCAATATACATAAGAAAGTTATAAATACAACAAAGTTCTCAATACAATGACGTTCTAACTACAATATTTATTATTTACCTATTATTAGCTGGTAATTCCTGTAGTTAAGGTTTTAAAAGGAGCACTTATCTGTAAGAAAGCTAACTTCAAGGGGTAATAACATAATTTACACCAGAATTATGGTTTTAAAAAATTAATAATAGTTAATAATACTTATAAAACCAAATATTCCATTTGAACTATATTATTTCATGAATTTGGCTGACACCAATTTTTTTTTAGTTATCATGTAATAAAAAAAAAAAGATTCAAACTTTCAATATGAAATTTACAGACATTCCCAGAAATTGACTCAGACATTATATCTGTTCTAACACTGTAAGGTACTGCAAAGTTCTGATGAATTATTGGGGAGATATTTAAAATACCTTTTTTAATAAACAATACAAGCCATCCCTAAGTAATCATTGTTACTGTGTGTCTGGTAAACATCCTCAATATTCAGCTTCTTCATCAAAAATGATAATGAAATGTTTGTAAGGATTCTAATGTAGATAAGAAAGATTAAATAGCAATCTTCTGATTTCTATGACACTACAATAGAATGAGAAAAAGCCTGGAAAAATATGATGTATTACTTCAATAAGGTCTTTCTGTGAAAGCTTTGAAAATTAAGGATCTAAATTTGAATAGAAAGAAAAGAAAAATAGCCTGAATTGTTCATAAGTGAAAAAGGAGACTAAAATTGGATAGAAAATCCAAACTAAAAAATCTTAAGAACACAAAGGTTTACGGATAAACATAGAATCACAGACGGCCCCTTACGAAGCTGAAGAAACTGTCTGGAAATGATAAAAGTCAATGACTTGGTCATGAAAACCCAATCCACATGCTTATACATTCTTAATCTCAAAAGGAGCAATGAGAATGAAAAGTAGAAGCAGAAGGCAAGAAAGTAGTTAAGGAAGAAATGGAAAATGAAGGATGGTTGTTACTCATTAATAGATTACATATTTTTCTTACATTTCTACTTATAAAGATTAAAATTCACAGTTTCACCAGTTGGGTACATTCAGTATTAATGATACTGTCAACCCTAATCCCAGTAACATTTCACAGAGTTCAATGAGTTAAGGGGATATAGATTATTTCCAAGTGCATATATATTATGCTAATAATTCCAAAAAGTAGGTCAACAACCTGAAGTAATGTTCAAAGCCAGAGTCCTAATCACCCTCTACAAAAAGCTTCTGCCTAAGAAATCAGTTGAGAAAATACCAGGTCATCAGAAATACTACAATGAAGGGTAAATTATTTGCAAAATAGCTCTACAAAATAATAAATAAAAAGAACAAGAATGTCACATGGTAACGAAGACCAAATTAATAATTGCTACAGAAAGAGAAACATGTAAAGCAGTCACTTGCTCCAGACAAAAACGAGTGTGTGAGAGAGAGAGAGATCAAGAGCAGCTCACAACTAATAAGTGAGTCAACAAAGGAAGTCATAAAATAAATATATCTGAGAACAGGTGAGAATACTAACAAGAAATCTAAGTGGAAGATCAAGTGAACAGTCTTTCCTGCTAAATTAGGAATAACTAGTGCAGCCAGCTGTTGTGTAGCTTTATGCAAACTTCTACCCAAACCAAATCCTTTACAAAATATCTAGGTCTCAAATTTTTATAACAATGAAAAATTGAAAAAGGCTTTGCCAAAAGGTCATAGGAATGAAAACATGTAACAAAGCACAAGACCCTCCAGGTGTAACAGAAGTTCTAGATTTAAAGTGTTAAATACCTTGAAAAAATAAAATTAGTTTGGCAGAAGTATCATCAAGACCACTGTGGGCTCATAAGTTCTGCTCCTCAGATAAAAGTGAGAAAAAAACAAAAACAACTAGTGATGACCCAAAAAACTAGCACCAACAAGATAATAGTATTCATCAAAGATACCCAGAGAAGACTTGGAATTAAAAGACTGAATATTTTGGTCAACAAAGGCCAACAAGAACTTCTTGAACACCAGAATAAGACTACTGGAATGAAGTTATAAATATGCAAAAGGATTTCTGTCACTGATAGAAGCATTAAGAAACTGTGTGAAGCAATAATTAAACTCTACTATGCAGGCTAAGTTGAGTTTATTACAGCTAGGGTGATCATGCTGGTCCCAAACCCAGTTGAAAGAAAAGGGTTAATGTCAGGGCCAACCATCAAGATGTAAAATTTTTTGGCTAATGCAAAATATAAAACTTGGGTTAATTGAAGATGAATGTATGGCTGGAGCATTCCCTGTAAGCATTCCTCAGTTTCTGTTATGAATGGACAAGAGGTACAGCAGACCCCAAACTGTGGCTAGTAAAGCAAATGGAAAGACAATATAAAAAAGAAAAGTGTAAGTAAACTTGCAACTTGAAATTTAGGTTGTTTGACTGGAAAAGGATATAAAATAATTACTGTAATAATGAGAAGAGAAAGGCAAGAGTGCAAGAAAGCTGGGAGGAAAATATATAATGTACTAGATGAACATACAAGGAGAAATGAAATGGGCATAATACTAAATAAATAACTCACATACAAAGTAATTGAAATACAAAAAATAAGTGATGGACCCATGACTGTTAAGTTAGTCTTTGGTGATGTAGCTATAAACCTGACATCAGCTTCAGTGTATGCCCCATAACAAGATGATCATTAAGAAAATTAACATTTTCTTCAATAAAAAATGTCTTTCCAATAATACTTACCTCACCTAGCACTACAGCTATTACTGGACTGCTAGGGTTTCCTTCCTTTGCTTCTAAGCCCTCGGAAAACAAAGCTGCCAGATCATGCAAGTGATGTAAGATAAAAGTACTGAAGAAGGTCAACATACCAGCCTGTAAAATTTCTTTTAGTAGGTAATCTGACCAGGCCACTAAGGACACAGAAATGAAGCAAACCTGATGAGATGTGATATTCAGAGGTCTAATCACCCTCAAAGATTAATTGACATGGATCAATTATTGTACTCACCTTGCTAGGTAACTTCGGATAAATTCCAGGAAACTGAAGGATCTCAGTGAATAAAAAGATGTTGCCTCGCATCTTTGAAGGCAATAGTTCAGGCAACCTAATGCTTCAAGGCCCTCAGTGGATACAACAACTGAGATCTGATTGGTCAAAGAAGGAGAAATGGTAATCAGATAGACCAGTTTAAAAAATGTATCCCCTTTCCTGGTTACCAATGTCTTTAGTAAGAAGGACCTGTCTGAGTGCAGAAGGATGTAGATAAAATGATATAGCATCTTGTGCATATGCAGCAAAAACAACTCTGACTGGTGTTGCCTACAGGCCAGCAGTGACAAAAAATAAACCTTAGAGAAAAGGTGATACATGGTACATGAGGCTCAGGATGTTGAAAAGAGCATTTAATACCACCTTCATATCTCAGTTAAATTACTGAAACAGTCATTTGGAGTGATGGAATGGGGATTCAAATAATTTTCAAGTATTAAAGGTTAGCCAATAGAATGGCCTTACACAAAGCAATCATGGAAGATGCAAAATCCTTGTCAAAGAGTCAGGTTAAAATAAAAGTTATGACTGGCACATCTGGATGAAGTGGGTTAAATCTCCTTACAATATACTATTTATCAATACATGTACCATTTTTGTTAAGAAATGTCCATCACAGGACAATGCAAAGACTGAGACAGCTACATGGCAACCTTAGAAGTTAAACCCCAATGCCTGAGATTCATGATGACTGGATGTACAATGTTGGATAGTGGTGCTACAACACAGATGGGTAAAAAGGAAGTGGAAGAGGTAAGCGCACTTGAAGGTACCAAAGAAGCAAAAATCAGAGTTGAGGCAACCAATCCAGTGTTACCAACAGAACTCAGCAAAGGATTAAATGAACCGTAGCTAGTACTCACAGTAGCATATGAATCAGTAAATATACACAGAAATGTAATTCTGTCCATTCCTGACTGAATGCATCTATTGACAAACTCTGAGAATGAGGTACCAGAGACAAATACCAGTAACCGAGTGTACCAGTTTGCACTCACTGGTACACACAGTGCGCTTACAAAAGATGTATGACAGGGTACCATGAGAAATTGTTTACTGGTGTTTAAGGAATAAAAGGAGCTTTAAAATAATTATCTGAATTATCAAAGGAACATATGAAAATATAAAGATGCAAGAAAGAACAAAACAAGGAGAAAATGATAAATCCTTAGTGAAGGTATGACTGCATCAAGGGTCAGCTCTTAATCCATTCCTTTTAACAATAGTAATAGATGTCTCTTCAGAAAATATCAAAAATAGAGAGCTGTGAGGATTATTATTTTCTGATGATGTAATGACTACAGCCAGAAGTGAGGAAAAACTACATGCGAGATACAGATCATGGAAGGAACAGTTGAAGAGAGGTGGACTTAAAGCAAATGCAGAGAAGATGAGTGCAGTACCCAAATGTGTAAGTTTAAATACTTTGGCTCGCATTTAAACAAAAGTGAAGAATGCAAACTGGAAGGAAAAGAAAGAGAAATTAGTGGATTTTAGAAGTGGAAGTGCATTTTGGGGGTTGTTTGTAATAAGACAAATACCAGGAAATTTAAAATTAACACTTATAAGACAGAAGTTAGGCCTGTTCTGTTGTGTGTAACAGGAATATAGGCACTGAGAAGGAAAGAAGAACATTTACTGGAAAAGACAAAAATGAAAATGTTATATAAGATAATTGGAATATATAGGAAAGAAAATTATAAGTGATGATATAAAAATGTGCTGGGGTACATTAAATAGCAGAAAAAACATGTGAAGCTAGACTAAAAAGATACAAGCATGCAAAATGAATGGAAGAAAATAATCCAAAGAGAAGAATATTTGTAAATACACTCAAAGGTAGATAGAATAAAGGATGCCAAAAATGGAGATGGAAAAATCAGATAGATAAGGATGTGACAAGCATAATTTCAGAGGATGTGGAGGACAGAATGTGCAGAAGGGTTATCTAAGCATCTTAGATAGAAAGATAAAACAGCTCAATACGACAGGAATAATGCAGAGGATATAAAGGACATAAATTAAAGAAGGTTTATCCATGTATCTGACTTCAAAACTAGATGAGGTTAAGGTTGAATAAAAAAGAAGTGATGCAATAACTGAAATACAAGCTTCTGAATTAATGGTTTGTTGGTTGGTTTGGTTTTTTATCGCACAAAGCAGCTAGGCTATCTGTGCCAAACATCTTGTAAAAAGGTAAAGTAAATTTAGTAAAATTCATAAAAGTAAATTAAGGTAAAACAAAAAACGTAAATAGCATTAAAACCAATATTTACATCTAGTCTACAGCTGTAAGAGAAAAACTACAGAAATAGAAGTTGTAAAGGACTTTCTGTAGCATAATTGTAATTATCATAACTCACAAGGAAGACTAACAGGTAAGTTAAAAAACCACTGTCAGTCACCTGAAGTTAGCCTTTCCAGTCCTGGTTCCAAATTATTTAACGTTATGGTCATTTTCATAAAAGAGAAAGTCGTCAACAGTGAAGGGAGTTGTTCAGTGATGGCATTAATATTTATACTGAAAAGTGTGACACTCAAAACACAGAACTGAGGGACTCCAAATTCCTGTATAAAAGAATGGAAAAGTGTCGACCCACAAAAACTTGAAATCTTTTGTTCATTAAAAATTTTTAATAGAAATTGGCAAATGGTCATGTAACCCATATAACCCAAAATGCCAAACCTCCATGTTGTATCATAAGCTTTCTCAATGTCATAGAATATTGATACAAGGTGTTGTCATTTGAGAAAAGCTTCTCTGATTGATGTTTCAAGTCAAATTATGTGATCCATGTTGGAGTGTTGTTGGAACCTAGACGGAGTGAGTAAAAATATCCCACACTCATTTTTGAGCCTTCTATGCCAGGTGGCAGGCTGGATTCCACCACGGACAAGGATAACATGGAAAACATGTCAAGGTTTTAGGAACACATTGAGCAGCTGTCTGTACAATACAGACAGTCAATGCTGCCATGCAGTCACTTAGCAATGGCTTACAGACAATGGCAGGATCCAGTTTTGCAAGAGCAGTAAAAGAGTGCCAGTTGGCTTGATGCAGCTTCTACGGGAGCATGTGAGTTGGGTGGCAATGACCACGGCCACTCTCACTCAAAATTATGTGAAAATTATCACTGCCTCATGGATTATTGTCAACCCTTCATGAAAAATGGGAGAAGAGTGAAGGGAAGCAAACTGAGAGATCAATACCAGTAAAGGACTAATTAGGTGCATGAAAATAAGTAGCCTAACTGCTATTGAAAAGAGAAAGATTGTGATCAGATAGCATACACTCGATAGAGCTGCCCCTCCTATCAATATTAGCACTTACCCAGAAGGGATAATGTCCATTAAAGTTCCCCAGAACTGTTCAATGAGAGCATCAAGGTCTGATTGATCATAGGTCTCTCCAGGCGACAGGAAGAGAGAACAAACAGTGATGGTAAGAACCAAGGAAACATGGATTGCTACGGCCTACAAGAATGTGTAGCATTACAAAGACAGGTTGGGCACATGTTGATCAACCAACACACAGCTTGTCATTTCTGTAAAAAAAAACCACCAAAAGGTGACTGTATTGGCAAGTTTCAGAAATATTTCCTGTAAAGATAAACATACAGGATGGTAAGAAGCAATCATTGTTTTGATGTCATCCAGATTAGAATGGAAACCTTGACAGTTCCATTGTATCAAGGTGGCCATTTTTATTTATGTGTAGGCAAATTGGATGGAGAGTCATTCTGTTTATGACCACACCTTTTTCCTTTACTGTCTTTATCAGAGGGAGGTCTATTGACCATGGATCCTGCCCTGGGTGACTGGGCAGGTCTTTGCTGTTGGAAGAGAATTCCAGTGACTGAGGACGTGAATGAATGATCATTTTGCATCTTGAGGTGGGAGAAGATGTACCTGAGGAAATGCCCATACACAGAACCAAAGAAAGTGGATCTTGGGATTTGCTGGAATGTATGTTAGGTACAGAGATGGGTGTTGAAGTTCATTCATGAACTTTTTTAACCATGGAGATCAAAAGACTTTTCATTTGGTTTGAGAACAATTCTTTTGGAAGCAGAGAGATCCATCTGCATTCCCACTGTAGTAGTGAAACGAAGTGCAGTAGCATACATCCAATAGTGGTGGAGAGCAACTTTCGAGCATCAGGGTAAGTAATGTTTCGAACTCTTTTCAAATCCTGCATCTCTTTTTCTTCCAACTTTTTAGGGCACGTAGGAAAGTAGGAAATCAGAGCCATTGCAACTGATGCAATGAGGGTCTATTTTACACTCATAGGCATTGTGGTCCTTGCCATCGCAATGAGCATATGTTAAGGAACCACGGTAAGACATCTTCAAGTGACTGAACCACTGATACTGGAAACATCTGAGAGGGTTTGGAATGTATGGCCATAACCTGTGTTGATGGTGGCAGGTGGATGTGGTGATGTAAATGTCAGAATGAGGATATTTGTCAGCATTGTAATAACATTTTTGCAAGTGGAGATAGGTCTCACTGCAGAAACTTCTTGGGTGGAAACACCAGGGAGAATCTCTGACTCAGGGATGTTCTTCAAATCCCTCTCAACAATAACTCCTTGTAATGAATTCAAAGTAGCATGAGATATTACCTTAACAGATATATCCCTAATCACCTTTGAATGCAAGAGGAGTTCACTGTGTTGAGATGTGGATGTTTCCACCAATGTCACCAGATCGAAGCTTCTTTACTGACTTTGGAGAGCCAGAAAGTCCCTCTAGTCCCTTCTGATTGAAAGAGGAAGACATCTGCCCTAAATGTTTGTATGAAAAAGAATGTAGTATAAGAAAATGAGGTGCAACAGGAGTTACAGATGTTGAAGATTGCTGCTCAGAATCTTCAAGATGTAATTGTTTACCTGTGGACTGTTTTTTTTCATTACTTTATTTAAGTTTTTCATGTAGGATCCATAATAAAAAAGGAATATTTTGGTGCCAACTGACCCCACCCACCATGAAGCCCTATAAGGATATGCACTACAATGCCAAACAAGGACGCTGCCAGGGTTTCTTGAGCACTATACCCAAACACCAGCATTAGATACAATGTCTACAGGACCTGTTGAGAACATCCAACACTGGTACTTGTTTGACCCTAGCCCAAGTAGACCAGCCAACTGACCCAAGGGGGCTACCCAAGTACACCCATCTACAGGAATTCAAGGCCAAAGTGATGTGTTAGGGTTGGACCCCTCAAACACCAGGATCCTCTCCTTCCCCTTTATGGGTTACCACACACAGCAAATACATGGGTGGATGTTTAGATCCCAGAGGAGGTAAACTGAAAGAACAGAACTTTCCCTGCAAGGTTCCCTCACCACATCAAGGGAGTGAACTAATGACATCTTTAGACTACATCATGAAAAACTACCATTCATATGAACATTACAAAAAAAAGAATTATGGAAGGAATAAAAGCTTATTTTAAGATCTCCTGAGGAATTTACTGTGAGTTGTGTGCAAGATGAGAGATAACTAAGAATTATGGGTAAGTTATGCATGTTATCAAATATCTAAAGGAACAGTCATAATTATAAGTCACACACTTGCTCACAGCACAAGATCAAACTCAACATGGAAAGATTTACAGTATTTCAGATGTGAGACCACCTCATTTGATAAACATTTTTGCTGCAAGCTACCTTACGTTGTTACAAAGTTACAGTCAAATCTTAACACTTTTCTTTCACAGAATAATATCACATTTAATACTCTATTGTATTATTTTATGTCAGCTATAAAATAATTACATTTCAAGTAAAAAAATTACTTTGGATTCAGAAACTTGGAAATTAATCCATACAGCCATATTACTTGTACCTACCTCCACAAAATAAAGAATATTATAGCCAGTATAAAAGCAAATGAAGCACAGACTATCCCAGCTATAAGCCCTGCATTAACACTGGACTCAGTCAACAGGCTGCTTACACTACCTGAAAAATGACAAGCAAGTCAAGTATTCACATACTTGAATACACATAGTGTAATCATATAATTTCCAAGACAAATGCATAGTAGTTAAGAAGAAATTATGATGAATCACAAGTTCATAATATTATTTTATTGCACAAAATGTTACTTTAAGAAGTAAAGAGTTTAATAAAAGACTTTAACTTTTAAAGTTAATGGTGGTAAATCATGTTTTACTGTGATAAGGAAATATGTACAAGCATTGGAGTGTTTATCACAAATATTCACTAGAAAAATACAACACTAGTTGGTACTGCTTTCCTGATGAACAAACAAACTTGAAATGCTAATATACAGTTTGGAATCATATTGTGTAGAAAATCTTGTCGGACCAGGCTAGAAAAGTAACACAGACATAAAAGGATAACATTTCAAAAGAGGTCTGTATTTGTCTTCAGGTCAGCTTGCACTGGTTTTACAGGGATTGATATGCTACCAAAAAGAAAGGTAGGGGAATGTGAAATGACTAGTTGCTGGTCCTGGTACTATGGCTGATAAGGGATTTGATGATTTGATCAATGGTAACCACAAACTGTGTGTATCAGTAAATCATTGTTTTAAAAAAATTTTGACTTTAAACAAATAGTTTGTTTAAATGACAATAATAAAAAGTCATCTGAATGATAAAAGTAATGCTGCTTTGTTGTATGTGTTGCAATCAACTTGTCCGAGTCTTTGTTGGTTTCAACAAGATATGCAGAAAATTATACTGACTTTATGTTGTTTTCTAGTATTCATCTGAATCAATGATTCTGTATCTGTCTCAATTTTTTTTACATCCAGTTGGTATGGCATGTTTTGTCAAGGTAGAACTTTGTTTTCCATCAGTCTTGTGCAGTCTTTATGTTCTTGCTCCAAAGTGTCTCCAGATTCTCTGATGTAGATCTGTCTGCATATGTTTTATTATCAGATATTATTTGTTTAGTTTGACAAAGAAAGATATGAGTATCCTATAAGATTTCTAGCCTCATAACATCATAATTCTATAGATAGCACAATCCACTTCACCATGTAAATGGTGCCATTCTTTTGATATTTTTTATCAGCAAGCAGAATGAAAAAATTACTACAACCGTATGCCGAAAACCAACACATGCTGATAAATATGATGAAAATCAAATTCTTTGCATCATAAATAACCTCTAAAAGCTAGCTTAGTTCTACCAAAGAGCAAACTTACAAAATTTCATTAAAATGAATACAGATGATAATTTACTGAAGCACAGAGACTGTTATTTTTCTTTCAAAGTTGATATATGAAACATACATTCAAAAATTCAGAAGTTTAAATACACTCACATCATAAGTTATCATTAACAGACACATACAGTTAAAACTTCAGTTTAAATATATTCAAAATGTACAGCATCATGAAAGCCACATTTAGTAGTATAAATACTCTCTCATAGTAAAGTATCAACAGAAACATATAATGAGAAACTCATCAGTACTCACAATGCATGGTATCATCAATAGATACACACAATAAAAACTTCAGCAGTTAAATTTTATGTATACAAAAGGGGTCAAAGTGTGCACGATACAACTTTTACACAGAGTTATAATCCAAATTTAACTAAACTACTTTATTATTAATATATTAATAAATTTGGAAAGAAAACACACTTTATAGTTCAAATTCTTATATTTACTTCCTTAATTTCAAATGGCAATATTTAAAATAAGATCTCAGTCTATACCATTCTGTGTCATGTGACTTAATGGCATTCTAACTTCTTATGTACATTTGTTTTTCTTTAAATAAGAGAGTTACAATGTTCAAGTAACTATGTATTACATAAATACTCGTAAGCTAGAATATAAAATTTCAACATCTTGTCTTCTTACTTTAGTAAGTAAGATACCACTATATTTAATCAATCCACGACACAACCAACCACCTCTATCTTTCAAAAATTCTCCAGAATTCTATCTGACACTGCTGCTAAACATTATTGTAACAACTAGATGAATGAAATAAATAACATGATTAATTAACATTTTAATTTAATGGTCAAAACCAACACTGTGAAGAGGGAAAATGATGTGTTTAGAATAAAAATTGTTATAAGCAGCAACAGAAAATTTTCACAGATTTCACATGGAAAACTAGACATATTATAATAGTTGTGGGGCATTCTATTCTCATGCTTAATATATTTTTTGTCCTAAAATGCACTTCTGAAAGATAAATGAATTATTTTTTGAACAACCAATGAAGAGAGAAAGGAACAGGTTTACTAAACATTCACAAAAATGCAATAGGCCTCAAGGCTAAAGTACATATTCTTTTGTTTTTATGTCAATTTATTATTATACATCTTGTGATAAAATAACTAGAATAGTTACGATCATTTTTCCAGGAATGCACATGGGCTACACAACACTACATGATATAACTTGACAGTTTCTTCATATCAAGCTTTTTTTAAATGACTTATCCTTTGTCATGATAGTAAGACATGGTTTAGAGGACAATAAAATAATAAAATCAAATTAAAGCAAATTTCAAATAGCTATTAAGATAAAAAGTAACTGTCTTTTGGACATCACAGCCATTGTAGCAAGAAAGAAGAAAACAATGTATTTTTGATTTTATTTCATATTTTCAACATATGTAACTTACATTTTCACTGCGGTTAGTATTAGGGTATGACAGTGTAAGAGATAAAGTATAAAGTGTTACACAAAAGAACATCTCAGATTTCAATGAGGAGTTTTTCAGAATTTGCAAATTAAATATGAAAATTCTATGATTAAGAAAAACTATATTTATTCTTAACATGAAAATTACCTTTCACTCAGACTGAGTGAATTCTTTTATGCAACATACTTTTTATAATTTTTACTGATAAAAGGCCTTCTACATAGCAGAACGTGCATAACACGGATGGAATACTATCTTTCACCTAAAACCTGATTGAGGTGGAAAAAATGTTTTTGATTAAATATTAATTTCTTATTTAATTAATAATTTGTTTGAACATTAACAAGTTCTCAGACATTTTGTTACAGTAAGTATTGGTTAAATATACTCTCTTCTTTTTCTGCTGTCATAATTTTTGCAGTGAAATTAGATTCATGATTTGTAGAAATAAATTTGGGTTTTAAGTGCAAATTTCTACTCTTTAAATAATTCTCACAAAAAATAGATTTCTATCTTCCCTAATTTTAAAACATAGTGAGGAAACAGAAATTCTTACTTCATTGCAAAGGTTAAGTTATATTAACGCTATCAAACTGTGTGCAAAAATGGACTTCATGATAGGCCATAAAATTGGCATTCTCTTTTAACTGCATAAGAAACCCCATTAAAAAAAAAAAGAGGAAAGAGTTGATATTGGACAGTTTCTTCAAGTGAATTTAATTAAGATTTTGTGTACTTATGTACATTTTGAATGTCTATTTTTGTTCTTATTCTAATAAATATACCATAAATAGTATAACTATACTCACAAATGTCTTACTTCCATTGACTTAAGCAAGTATAGCATTCTGCTTAAAAATTGTGTCTACTTAAGGAAATGCACGTATACTGTCTAAGCCAGGAAACCTACTTAAGCCAGAAATTTTACTTTGACCTGTGCAATTCTGCCTTCGACAGGTTTTACTGTACTTAATAAATTTATTTATATCATGCATTATTTCATGATAGAACACTGTTAGCAAGACTGACTTACAAATTAGCATGGGATTATTAACACACATACCTTAAAAAGAAAATATCAGTAGTTGACAGATGCTCACAGTGTAAAATATAATCTACAGATACACACAATGAAAAGTTTTTTTTCATTATTGGTATCAAAATTAATTTTAAGTAGCTACTTCTGAAATATCAAGCCATTTCTTACTGATTTTGAACTCGCACTGTCAACAAAACTTGGAATTCAAATGTCTTTATGTCCTTTATATATATTTGCATACCACATGCATCAGTGAACTTACACAAGCTCTACTTTCCTGTCATAAATAATATGTACTGGAAAGTTGCAGTTCTAATGAAAAGTCAGTTATGAGAAGATTGAAGGGAAAGTATTTCAGAGGTAAGTAACTCAGTGAATTTCATTTTAGTTTTAAAATGTAAAAAAATAAATTAGGCAAACTTTTCTGTGAAATAATGAAAGCCAGAATATCCACATAGTAAAGGAGGCAGGAACTAGTAACTGAAGAACAATAACTACAGAGTAAAAAGATAGACTATCTAAACCAGGGGTTCCCAAACTTTTTAGAACTGCAGAGCTTCATAAGAGAAAGAAAAAACATTCCAGAGCTTTGATAAAAAAAACACTAAAAATAGAAACAATCAGTCACTAGCACAAGATAAACTTTACTTCAACATTTTAGAATATATATTTATTAAAAATATCAATATTTAAAGAAAAAATTTTTACTTTTACTTGTTCAAAAATTTCTGCTTGCAAAATTTATATCAGAAAAAGTTCAGTGTACTTACTTTTTAGTGGCTTGAATAGGCTTGCTTTTGTTCACAAAGTAGTTCAATATTTGGAATTGTGATTGTTACTTGTAATCGCAAATCACCTTCAATATTTAGTCTGTTTCTAAATTTGGTCTTTGTGGGTGTATACAGTGACAATGTTCGTTCACAAAAATGTGTTGTTGGAAAATTTATCAAAAATTTCAAAGCTCTGTTACTTCAGTGTTCCATGGCCATTCAATTCCATAATTGTTTAATTTCTTCCAGCTTAAATTTTATTTCTCAGGTGTAATCAGTTGAAATTTCTATAAGATGTTCTTTCTCTTTCAAAGACAAATCATTTGTATTTGTGGAGTCAACAAAGGAATTTTTAATCCACAGTAATTTTTCTAAATGAGGAGGGAAGAACTCCCCAGTAGTTGTACACAAATCAGATATGTGCTGCAAGACTGAAACTTTTGCATCTTCACTTAAGGAAATTTTATTTATAAGTAAAAAAAAACTACTAAGCTTTTTAAAGCAGTCAAATTCTTCGATTAGTATACATTCATCCCAAAGCTTTAGCTACACTGAGGCACTTCCATTTCACTCTGAGCTTTGAAGTACATTACCCCTGGTACCCTAAATTGTAGCATTCACTTCATTTATATATGCAAATACGTCCAAAAGGTAAGCCACTTTTTGTATTCAGCATTTGTATGCAATTTCAAAATAGCATTTAGATAAAAAGAAACCCATCTCCTCACACAGTTAGTGAAACAGAACAAGCACTTTTCTCAAAGAAAGCCATCAAAATTCAGCACAAAACAACAAATGTTTTTTGCAAACTTCCAATATTCTCACAGAGTAAACTAAAGATCCTCGCATAAATTTGGGCTTGATTTTATAAAGTTAACTATTTTTATGACATCACCCAATACCTCTTTTTAGTCTTCTGGCATTTCTTTCATTGCAAGTGCATGACGAATAAGACAGCAATGAATACTCTCAATGTCTAGGTTTTACAGGTTTTGTGTGTGCCACTGTGTCTTAAAATTTTCAAATCATAGCTGCAGCCCCATTAGTGCAAATACTTGAGCAAAGCCACCATTGAATCTCATGTTCTTCCATAAATAAATTGATCAGTCTAAATATTTCTTTGTCTGTAATTTGAGAAGGAAAAGGTTTGCAAATTAGCATGTCTTCTTCAAAATTAGCTTCATGAATGTATCAAACAAACACAAGCAACACTGCATAATCATTTGAAGCAAAATAGTTGAACTCGCTTTTACACGCCTTATTAAAACTCCTTTAAGAAATTTTCTGACATATTCTTGATTCTTTGAGAAACCAAGTTGTCATAAAGGAACACAGAGTTAATGTTTTTAAGAAATTTCTCATCAATCGTACAGTATACCAAATCTTATGTGCATGATTTTATCAAATCTTCTGCAATTGTATGAGCTTCACCTGCTTTTGCAATATAGTAATTAACACAATATGAAGCAATAAGAGCACCTTTGTTGTCCTTGTGGACAAACAAATTAAATGTAGCTTTCCTTGTATTTAATTGCAAACACTTTCTTTTCAAATATTTGGAAGTTTCCAAATGTGGTTTTAACTTTGCAGGATGCAAACTGTTGTTTTTTCATCACTGTTTGACATTCAACACACAACTCATGAGGTCCATCTTCATTACCTGACCATGTAAAACTATATTCAATAAAACTTTCATCATACTTTCTTTTCTTTCTTGTTTCTGTACTTCTTGCGTCATCCTGCGTTTAAGTGCTTGTAAGCAATGATAATGCCAATAAATTTGGATTACATTTAGGCTAGAATAATGCATTTTTCTAAAGGAAAAGGGTAACCTATTATTTTTACAGAAAATTGTAAACCAAATAACAAAATATTAAGCCAGATCTGACATGAGCCTAAATCTTGAATGAAATGAAACATGACGTCAGAGATCTCATTGGTACCAAGTTTGTCTAATTAAACTACAACAAATCTAACCTAACCTAACAATTATAATTGGCATAATAATAACTTTTATTATATATAAATACACTTTAAATTGAAATAATTGATAGTGCATCTAATTGCACCACAATGTTTCATATTTGGACAAGCTTCAGCTATGATGTCATGTTTCATTTTATTTGGGATTTAGCTGCTAATCCAGATCTGGCTTTTAAAAGACAGTTGGCATCACTACCCAGGATTAATTGTTGTTTCATAGGAAAATTACCAGGCTATATTTCATCACCAATGATGCACACGATCTTGAGATCGTTCCATATTTACTAGTAATCCATGGTGCCATTATCAAAGTTAACTGAGATTGTATTCACATTTCACTGCATGAACTTCCCCCTAAGATAAATAAAATTGTCTAGTTTTAGGCAGAATAAAATATTAAAAGGCCCAATACACAATAAGTGTGTTATATTAAAGATATATTTTACTTTTTTGTACAGCATATTATTATTTAATTTTATAGTTTTAGGAAAAAATATTAACATTCTAAAATTTCCTTGCAGAGCCCAAGTGTTCCATGGAACATAGTCTGAAAAACCATGATTTAGACCAAAAAAATTGCCCATGCAGAGTCCGTGTAAAATTATGAATGAGATACAAATTCTTAAAACTAAAGTCCAGAACAAAATGAGTGGAGCAATAGAAACCTCACAAAAAGATTACTAGACCTAAATGATATGCAGAATAAAAACATTCTTCACTGTGGTATACCTCTTCATCCATGATGCCCTTGTTAATGATGGTACAAGGGTTAGTTTTGTGAGAAGTAACAATGTATAACATCTGCAGAGCCAAAAATGGAATAGGTAAAAGGAATACTATGTCATGCTTCTGCATTTGAAGGTTATTAAGAAAGGACATACTCTTAGGTCAGTTGCCCCTCTTCATCCATAAATAAAATGGTTAGAAAGTGACAAAGCACGTAAAAGTTCAGGAAGAAAGACCCAAACCAGCACCACTGATGAACTCCATAATTTAAAGACAGTGCAATGGAAAAATTATACAATAACAGATGAATAACAACTACATATGAGCCCCTTCCTAAAAGGAGCAAAGACACTGAGAGAAATCTCAAATATTATGCAAGCAGAGGTAACTATACCTGGTGAGTCATTATCAGTCATTAGATAGCACTTTTGTCCTACTTTCAAAGGGCGACACACTCGAACAGAGCTACAGTGTAGAGGGTATAAAATGTGTGTCTGGGACCAATGCAGAGGAATATGTAATTTGTAACAGTCCAAACTTGAATACTTTTAAAGACATGCACACACACACACATATATATATAAAAATGTCACAAGCCCAGACATCCCAAAATTTATAAACAAAGGTGTAAGGAGAGGCAGGAAGAAAGGGTATGCTCAGGAAAACAGCAGAGGTTAAGTAACATGAGAGATACATAACTAGATAAAATGATTTACATACAGAAAAATAAAGTTTATTCTAAAGTCTTCATCCACATTGCAATTTTCTCATCGAATTTCAGCATAAAGGATGGGATGTGTGTGTCAAATGCACCTAAACTCCCCTGATATTTTTAGATTTGTGAACAGGGATGTTGGGAAATACAGTATTAATTTTGTTGTCAAGGTCAAACATAGACATGAAGAAATATTCTAGAGTCCTCAGCAAATGGATTAATATGAATTCAACTTCTTGAATAAGAAGAGACTATTTCTTGTTTTTTTTTTGTTAGTAAAAATTACTCACAATCTCCAACAACCTGAAAATAGATAACCACAGGAAATATAAAATGCACCAGAAATAGATGCCATGAAGAATATCAGGTGACAAATGAAATCTTTAAACCAATGATACAGTTATGTGATGAAACAAAAATAAATATTACTCAGTCGTTTCCTTGCCCACAGTTACAATGGCCTTTAACTACTTTCTTAAAGGTTTGGTTGATTACACCAACTATGTAGCCCCAAAATATCCATCACATTTCCCGTACTACAACATTCAATATGGTATATGTATTTTCAAGAAACATGGCAAGCTTTCAACACACATTACAAGTCTTTAGCATCCCAAAAATAAGTTTTTCAGTTAACTATTTCTACTAAAGATTTTTTCCTGAATATATGAAGTGAATATGCTTATTGCTCTGTGTACAAAGTGATTTTGATGTTAAGATGTAAAAACACTTTTCTTCATCTGAAACTTTTCAAATTTCATTTGGTAACTTTTAAAACCTCCTATATAAATATCAAATGTTTTTTTTTCCCATTAAATTATATATTTTATCTGTTATTTTCTTTACCCTTACTCTATACAAATTCAGTTCATATGACCAGCCTTGTAACCACCATAAACTATATACAAAATAAATCAAAACATTTTTTTCTCTGCATAATGACTGCAAATTGTAACAGAAAACCACACTTTTTATCCTAAATAGTTTAAGTAAACTAATGTAAACAGTTTACACCTGTTTCTACATGATTTTTTTGTTTTATTGCCCTTTGAACTGTAACAACTACTAATTCAACCACAAAAGTTGTAAATTATTTGGCAAACAAGAATCTCAAGTTACCATACTGAATGACCTAACTCATGATATATCCTCAAGCATGCCTCATGAAGATTTTTTCATATTATCTTACCTAATCTAGCCTCTCTACTCTCATACATATCTAAGTTTTAAAGAAATAAATGAAAACATACATGAAAAACAAGAAACAGTTTTTACTTTTGACCTCTTGTTTGCTGTTGTAATTTGCCAATGAAATCTTAAATCAACTACTTTTTGAAATTGATGCACTAGAACACTAAATGATTTCTATTTGCTTAAATAATTCACCTGTGGGTACAGAATAATAACATGCACAAAGAAAATAACGTATAATGACTAATAATTTAATTGGCTTCCTAACTGTGACAAAAAAGCCTTAAAATAATTCTGTAACATTCTTGATATAAACACAGGTGAAACTTTAATAAAATTGAAGACAAAATAGATAATACTCTGTATTGCAACGTAATGTAATATGTCATTTGATAGATTAAAACTTGGTCTTTTTATCGGTTATATTTGATACAGTATAAAACATCAGAGCAAATTATTGTCAGTTTGTGCATGGCAAGTGGGTTTGATTTTCCACTTCATGGCTTCGTTAACATATAAGATTGAAGGCTATACCAATTAAAATTTACCCAAGTGACACTTATGTTACAATAAGTAATTTATGTTAAATTCTACACCTCATAGAGATGTAGTAAATAAAGTAGAGAATAGGAAAGACGTGGAAAAAAAATATCACAATTTTCATACTAATGAGAGAGGATTTTTGAAATGTTTCCTTATAAAATTAAGAAATTCAAATAACAGACAATATGGCAAACGTGATGAAATATAATCTGAAATTAATGTGACTAGTAACATTAGAAACAAGACAGTTGAGGTGTTTGTTTATATAAAAGTCCTGTTATTATCAGCTTGAGCCCTCAGTCATACCACTTAGCCAAGTGTGGTGAAAGTAAGACAGATCAGCTACAGTAACTATTATGTTACTGTTGATAAAGGAAAATCTGTGAAAAGAAAATTATAATGAAATATAATAACTAATTACGAGTTTCATGAAAAGATACCATTAAAGTGGTGATAATCTCTCAAAGCCAGAATCTAAAGTTAAGAGTGATCAATTCAGATTTATATACAGAGCCTTCCTTAAAACAAAAATTTAAAACAAATGTTTCAATATCTCCATCCTGTAGTAGAAACAGATAAGCCCCAATCAGAAAAGAAATACATGAAAAAAATAAGGCAATATGTAAACATGTTTTAATCTTTTAGAAGCTACAATTGGATTTGTTTCACATGACATGAAATTTATAGCTATTTGGTGTGACAAGTAAATTTACCCCACAGTGTCACAAAACAATTTTCCTCATAGTGTAACAACTTAGATACTCATATGCCCTTGAATTTCCCACCTAAGCCACATGTGCATACACCACTAAGCAAAAGTGCAACTAGTGGAGTTTGATATTGAAAAAGTACTAAAAAAGTCAAATTCTACATCGCATTTATTAGTAAATAATCAACACTTTTGATAAACCCACTCAAAATGTAATTAAGCATTTAAAAGGTTAAAATGACAAAACCCATGAAAGCAGAGATTAAATGCTAAAGAGAAACCAACAGTTACAGTATATTGTTGAAGAGGACATATCTTTGAGGATATAAAAACATTCTTGCTGTCCAAAAAGAGAATCCAGCTTCACTATCTAAAGAAGGCAAGACAGTTAGCTAAGAAGTTGAAGCTGAGACACATCACTCCAAAAAATATAGAAAATTTAAGAATTAAGATTCTTCTGATATAGTCAAAAGGTGTGAAAACCATAGCGTATAAGCCAATCTGAAAAAGAAGAACTGATCTTTATCGATGCCTGAGAAAGAAGACAAAGAATGTCATTGTTTTTTTCTGCAATGGGCTTAAAGCATACAACACTAGAAAAGCTGCACCTGAAAATTACTAAACTATTAGATGATGCATACATTATTACAGGTCACGGGTCAAAGGCCATGTTATCGCAATGGTTGAATTGCATTCAAAAGTTTATTGAACACTATTTTATACACTTATGTCATTAAGTTTGGAATCAAATTGTAGATTGTAATTCAAACTTAATTTCTTAATTTTAAAGTGAATATTAAACAAACGCACCTAAATATAGAATTTAGTGAGTCATTTGGTATGTTGAATGCAGTACCGTTTAAATTTAAATGTTTGTGATGTCAAAATACTAAGTCTACAGTTTCATACAAATTATGACCTCAAATTACTAATATTGACAAGCTAGAATATAAAATAAAACCTCACATCTTTTTAATTTGTTGAGATAATGGCTTGTGTACCAAATCAAACACAGTGGCCTCATTCACCTCTTTTCATTTTCCGATATATTCCCTAATATACTCTTACTACTACAGTATATGACATGTGAATAACCAATCAACATCTCAGAATATCCCCTTTGTGATTTTTCTCACCTATTTTAATCTGTTAAAAACTATCACATTCTTTCAAACCAAGATTTTATGAAGGGAGGTTGTGTCTTTAGTCTGATCAAAGTTTCATATTTTGTTAAATCTAAATACATCTTACTTACTAAGCTTAATAAATTATAATGGAATTCAATGGTATCAGTGTAGTTATCCATAAGTAATGCAAGTTATGTATTGTTAGCTAGGCATAACTGGAGAGTTAATATAATAAAATATAATAAATAAATATTTATACATGTGTGTAAATATATAGCTAAGCTACTCAGACTAAACATCTGTATTTATAATTAACAAGTTTTTCTTATTGTAAAATGCATATATAAAACCTAAATAAAAAGAAAAATTGTTTTACATCTTTTTGTTTTTTGAAATTTCTAACCAGCATATTATTCCTGATGATCTCATGCAACAAAACATCAAACCTAATTCAGCAATGAATGCTTGCACCAAGTTGCTTCCCATATTCCATCCTCAATAATTACTTTATTTGAAATTGGCAAAAAATCTAAAATAATATTATTTGTAGTAGATTTCTCGACCAATTGGTGAAGAAAGCCATCTTGAACAGTTTCCAAAAAACTGTTTCTTTCATGATTTAACTTTCTTAATCTAAATGACAAAACTGAAATCAGCTATAACTCACTTCATTAACACCTCAAATCTTAATCTCAATGTAAAATTTCTCACTAATTTCATCAGTATCATTTGATGGTCTGTCACAAATTCCCACTCAAAGCCCTTTCCCTTTAAATCCATTAATAGAAACTCAAATTGATTCAATATTCTTACTGTTATATGTGATATCACCAACTTCAAAGGAATGAAACTCGCATTTTAAAGTTACTCTTCAGTACTCTATCCCTATTTCATAGCTTTTAATCCTTTATTTCAAAGACATTTCTTTCATCAAAATCATCTACATTTAACTGTGTTTAAGTTTTATCCATTGTATCAAAATCCTCCATTTCTATCAGTGTTCTTAAAAAGTGGCAATAACAAGTCTTGGATGTATGTGTAACGTTAACAACAAAATGAATTTAGCCTGATTCATATTATAACTTACCTATGACTCAAGGCTGAGTTTAAACTAAGGGATCAAAGCTCAAATTAATTATTAAAATACAAAAAGACTATAAACTTTCAGATTGTATTTATTTAATAAAACAATGTATTTATTCTGTTTTACAATTTACCAGTAAGTTAAAATATGCCTAAGCTTCCTAATCTGATATATATACTAAGCCTATTTTAATGTTTTAGTAATATTTACATCACTAAACTCTTTATGTTAAAGTTCTGACTTTCTGACATTTATTTACCAATCCTATATATAATTATGACTGTGTTATTTAACTCAAATTACTACAAAGTATAATATTAATATTAAATAGTTTTCAGAAATCTATAAGAGCTTACTTTTTAAATGACCTTTTTCTTCCACAGTGCCTTCTTACTTAGGCAACGTAATTTTTATATCTTTTTTTTTTATGAAGATAAAAACTGGACCAACTTGTAACATCCATCTGTTAAATGATGCAATCATTGTTACATCATTTCAATAAATAGAATAACAAAGTTTAACTTATTAAATGAATACAATTTTATATTATTCTCAATTGAAATATTTTGATTACAGACTGAAAGTTATTATCACACAGTTTGATCAAATAACTATGATAATTATTTTAAGGCACTTATAATTAGAAAGCCAGTAAAATAATAATAGCTTTAGAACAATATTTTTTTGTACATGTTATTGTTCTGTGTTCTTATATGCATTAGTCATACCAATAAAAACTATTTAATGTACTGAAATCATCATCAACTGACAACAATAAAGTGAAAAAGCAAAAATGTGAGCTAAATGTCTTGTTTTTAAATGTATATTTGTGATTTATTGTTATAAATGCAGTTAAAATAAAAAACCTAGTAGCTTACCTAACTAGATCAAGTAAGATAATAAAAAAAAGTAATTACAAGCAGCTCGTGCATTATATCATTCGATGTGGTAACTTGAGGTACACATTCACGAAGTGATTTACAGCTTATATCATGGAATGATTAGCTAGATACACTTCAAGAAGCACTAAAACAACTGAATTAAACTCTTAAAAGCCATAAGCAATTGAGAATAAACAAGTGCAGTTTTTCTGTTAAAATCTGTGATCATTATAGAAAGAATTCAGAGGGTAGTTTATATTTATTCCATATTTTTGTTGTGATTACAAGACTTGGTTAAATTAATCAAATTTGTATACAGTTAGATTAGAGAAAAAAAAGCAAAAAAACAGCTTAACTAAAAAAAAATGAAAAACTGATATTCGTTTACGAAGTTTTATGGGTTATGCAAAGAACTTAGACAATTTATACGGTGAATAAAAGTTCAAATAAATTTTGAGCTTTAACATGAAAATAATCTTGCAGTCAGGATAACCAACACTGACTCAATATATTAATGAATACATCTATTGTATAAATACTTAAGTAAATATTTGATTTTTTGGTTGGTTGTTTGGTGTTTTATGGTGCAAAACAACTGAGCTATCTGCACCTAACAACCAGTAAAAAAAATAAAAGTAACAAAATTATTAAAATTTGTAAAAAGGAATCAAGGTAAAACAAAACAAAGTTTAATTTTCTAATTAAAAATTAAATTGTGTTAAATCCAATTTTTAAATCTACTTTACAGCAGTAAGAGAAAAAGTAAAGTAATACAAGTTTTAAAAAGATTTTCTGTAATTTTCTGTAACATAATTTTAATCGTTATAAATCACCAGGATGACTATGAGATTAGTCCAAACATCAGTGTTAGTCACCTGAAGTTGGCCTTTCCAGTCCTGGTTCTGAGTTATTTGAAATCACAGCCATTTTCTAATTATGTATCAAACTAATTTTACTTAAAAAGGAATCATGTTAAAAAAACAAAGTATAATTCAAGAATTAAAAATTTAAATAGCATTAAAAAGGCCAATGACCTTTCAAAACAAAAACATTTGTAAAGTGGACAGTGTAATCATTGCTAATGACACTGTCCAATGTTAGGGATAAACATTGGCACAAAATATGTAAAATGGTGCAGTTCTTTAGTTGTAATGACAACATGACAGTAGACTGTGGGCAGTTGTGACCTCAGTGTTACATAGACCATACATTGGTGCATCAGTCCCAGATAAAAGAAAATGATGGGTTAAAAAACTGTGACCAATGCACAGTCCAGTTAGGACAATTTCCTTTTTCTGATCCTTATGGAAACAAGATAGCTAAAGTCCCACAGAGAGTTTTATCTAGAAACACTTGTTTTCACATTGCTCACTCAGGTCAATGGCCAACTGGCACAGAGCTGGGTCTTGAATACATGACCATAGTCCATGAATGGAACAGACACAACAGTGATAGCACCTGAACAGACAGACTCAGCTGTGGTGTCGCCGAGCTCTTTCCCGCAAATACCAATGTGGCCTGGTATCCAGAATAACTGGATAGAAGTACATGTTAAAGAGAAATGGGCTGGTCAGTTTTGAATATCAGTGGGAACAGGGTGCGAACTATGGTGAAGTGATTCCAGGGCCAGTAGAGAGCTAAGCAAATCAGTATAAATACTACAATCCAAATACTGCTTAGCTTCTATATGGTGGAGTGCTGTCATCAAAATCTACACTGGATGGGTGAGAAGGGATTGTTTGATTCAAGGAATTAAACAAGATAAGTGTTAGCCATCCTCTCTAAGGTCTTACAGAGACAGCTCATCAAAGCAATCAGATGGTAGTTTGAAGTAATCTTGAGATTCTTCCCAGGCTCAAAGAAAGGTAGAACAATAGCCTGGCACTAGAAACAACCAAAAGAACAGTAAGAGAAGCAGGAGATAGATGACACAGTATCCTGTCGTGTATATCATAAGGTCAGACCAATGAACTGCCAGTTTGAGTTCCACCATTGTAAAGGTGCAATTATAGTTACAGAGATGATCAGCCCAA
This sequence comes from Carcinoscorpius rotundicauda, assembly GCA_011833715.1. Classification (NCBI taxonomy): domain Eukaryota; kingdom Metazoa; phylum Arthropoda; class Merostomata; order Xiphosura; family Limulidae; genus Carcinoscorpius; species Carcinoscorpius rotundicauda. The sequence goes on along the minus strand of CM022395.1, from coordinate 11,185,697 downwards.
AAGGAAAGTGGTGATCACTCTGCCTGAGTCTTAATGGCTAAAAAAGTGAAAGATGAAGCAGAAGTGCAAGATACCTGGACATCAATTACTTCCTGGCCATCAGAGAACAATCTTGAAAGGGTGAATAGAATTATGCTGCCCACTGACCTTTTGAACCTTACACCATATGACTTTGGAAATGATGGTAGAAGAGATGCTGGTTGTGAATTTAATCCAAGATTCCTCCTGGCTTTGACATCTTACTTGCCAAACATCTGCATGGTCCACTGGAAAGCAACAAGGTTTCTGAGTGTAGGATATCTAAGAAATGTATCCCAGGCCCATTTATAAGCCTTCTGTGCCATGTGGCAGGCAGAATTCTACCACAGATGAGGATATCATGGAATTTATATATATATATATATCAAGGCTTTAGGAATACATTGAACAGCTACCTGTATAATACAGACAGTTACTGCTGCCATGCAATCGTCTAGAAATGGCTTACAGACAATGATAGGATGAAGTTTTGCAAGAGCAGTGAAAGAGGGCCAGTTGACTTGATGCAGTTTTTACTGGAGCATATTAGTTGGGTGACATTGACCATGGCCAGTCTCTTAAAATGATAGGAAAATTATCACTGTTTTGTGAGCCACTGTTAACCCTCCATGAAAAGTGGGAGAACAGTGAAGGGGAGGAAAAAGAGAGGGCAAAAGCAGTAAAAGACTCACTAGATGCTTGAAAATAAGTATAAGAACCAGTGCTGAAAAGAGAAAGGTTGTGAATTGAGGGCATATGTTCTACAGAGCTACCCCTCCTATTAATATCGGCACCTCTCCAGAGCGGATTATGTCTATTAAAGTTCCCCAGAATTAAAAAAGAAGATTGCAATTGTTCAATAAAAGCATCTAGGTCTAATAACCATATGTTTTTTCAGAAGACAGGTAGAGAAAACAAACAGTGATGGTACAACCCAAGGAAACATGGATGGATATGATTCCCAAAGGTGTGTTGAGTGGCAAAGACAGGGTGTGCTCATGCTGATTGACCAACAGTGACATCCCTCCATACACTTGTACATAATGCAACCTATCATTTCTGTACAAATAAAACTGCTGAAAAGTGACTGTATTTACAGTTTTAAGAAATGTTTCCTGTAAAAAAAGACAGACATTAGTGCTTTGATGTTATTCAAATTAGAATGTAAACCTCAACAGTTCCCCTGTATCAAAGTGGCCATTTTTATTTATGCATAGGCAAAATGAGTGGAGAGCCCTTCTGTTTTCAACCATGACTGTTTTCTTTATTTGAGGAAGGTTTATCAACTTCCATAGATCCTGCCCTAGGTCAGTTGGGCAGGTCTCTGTTGTTGGAAGAAGATTCCAGTGACTGAGAGCATGAACAAATGATCGTTTTGCAACTCGAGGCCATCAATTTTCATAAACATGGAAGTCATAAGACTTTTCAATGGTTTGAGAATGATTCTTTTGGAGGTACAATGAGATCTGTCTGCATCCCCAGTGTAGGAGTGGAAGGAGGTGTAGTAGTATATGGCCAAGATGAAGTGGGAGGATAGTAACTTTTGAGGCTCAGGATGAGTAATGTTTTAAGTCATTTTTAAATGCTGTATCTCTTTTTTATCCAGCCACTTAGGCCAAGAATGAAAGAAGAATAGGTGAGAAACATTTCAAGTAATGCAAATGAGGGTCTGTTTCACACTCATAGGCATTGTGGTCCTTGCCACCCCAACGAGCACACATGAAGGAACAACAATATAACGTCTTTATGTGACCAAACTGCTGACATTGGAAACATCTGAAAAGGTTTCAAATATATAACCATACCTTGCAAATAAGATAACCAGCCTTGATGGTGACAGATGAACATGGTGATGTAAATGTCAAAATTAGGACACAGGTTGGCATTATAATTCTATCTTTGTGAGTGGAGATATACCTTGCTGTAGAAACTCCATGGATAAAAAAATGAGTGAGGATTTCTGACTGGAGGATGTTCTTCACATCCCTCTCAATAATAGCTCCTTGTGACAAATTCAAAGTAGCATGGGGAGTAACCTCAATGGATTTATCCCCAACTGCCTTCAAATGCAAGAAGAGTTCACTGTGTTTTGGAGTAATGTTTCCACCAATATGTCACCAAAGCAAAGCTTTTTGACTGACTTAGGAGAGCCAGCAGGTTTGTCTGTAAGAGACTGTAGTATGAGAAAATGAGGTACAGGTGTTACAGATGTTGTAGACTGCTGCTCAGAATCTTCAAGACATGGTCATTTACCTATGTTTTTTTTTCACTATTTTATTTAAAGGTTTAGTTGGGAAATCCATAATAAAGAAAGAATATGTTGGTGCCCACTGACCCCAGCCACCATGAAGCCCTATGAAGGACACTGCAGCAACTCCAGGGTTACATGAACAGTATAACCAAACAGCAGCATTAGATACAATGTTCACAACATTTGTTGAGAACATCCAACACTTGTACTTGGATGACTCAACCCAAGTGGACCAGCCAATTGACCTTGGGAGGAACCACCCCAAGGCCATCCAGCTACAGGAATTAAAAGCTAAAGTGGTGTGTTAGGGTTTGGCCCATCAACCACCAGGATCCTCTCCTCCCGTTCATAGGTCACTATACACGGCTAACATGTGGGTGGATGTTTAGATCCCAGAGGAGGTAAACTGAAAGAGCAGAACCTTCTCTGAGAGGTCCCCTCATTACGTACAGGGACCCACATTGAGATGTAATGATTGGGAAAACATCATGAAGTTGGATAAATCCACATTAATTCTATTCTGCATAGAGAGAAGTATAATATGTGGAAAACTTCATGAAACATAGGGTCTATAAGGGATTGTTCTTAAAGTTCAAGCTGCAAGCTGAATGATGATAGGGTGGGGAGTCTGATGTTTTGTGTACAAAATACGTTTACTAAAAAAAACACCAAATTTCATTAAGATACATATACACAATAAAAGTTATAGTGTGGACACTTTCATGGTTACCTTATGATTACAAGGCTGGTCAAAATGACTGAGTTTACATGGTAAGAATTAAACTGATGAATTTTTCATAATAAGTGTCAATGATACCATGTGAGTATGTCTAAACTGCAGATTCAAATCAGCAGATTTTCATCTAAAATACTTAAACTTTTTCCTTATAGAGTTTGAACTCGTGCTGTAAACAAAACATGTCTCAAAGTTTTTAAACATCTACTTGATATTTACATAATACGTACATCACCCACAACATTCCACTGTCCAACCGTCTACATCATGCACCAGTAGACCAGAGTGCTTTCCAACAATAACTTACACATTTCTTTTGACAACTGGCACTGTTACAATGTTCAGAGTCTCTGCCAAAATGCTTAATTACAGTGTCTGTATTGTGCAGGTTGATGTTATTGGTGCACTCTCAGTATTGATAATTTCATATATTTCTCTTGTTGTTTACTGATATTTATCCTATAACTTTTACAATTTGTCTTTGTTTAATGGAGGTTATACTAATTTGGGAATCATTGCTTTCCTTGTCTGCATACCTGATTTTGTTTGAACTTCTACCAGTCACAATTTCTTGACCTCTCAGAAATGCTCTATATTTTAAATATTCATCTTATTTTAGTTACAAGGGTGCTTGTACTATGTGAGATGATTTCATTGTAAAGTGTTATTTTTCCCACTTCATGATTTTTGAATTGTGAAGAATTTTGAAAATTAGCTGTGTTCGTGTACTTCACTTTTCCTTTTATCATATCACTGTAATTTATCAGTTTTTCTATCCTACATGCTACAAATTGGCGAATTTTGAGATATTCTGTCTCTCTACTGGCATTGATTACACTGTGTAACAAAATTTTTGCTTTTTCTTGTTCCTAGGCAAAAAGTGTTATTTCCCAATTGCTTATGCATAAAGTACATGGAAAAGGCCTATTTTTCTCTTCAAACTTTGCTTTTGTGACCTATGTAATAAAATCTTCAAATTTATCCATTTTGCAGAACATTCCAGGTAGATTCAGTGCTGAGTAGCTGAAAGAGAATTTTCTCAAACTTTCTAGAATGCTGTAGAACTTACAAGAATTTTCAAGAACCTATTAAAATTTTTAAAAACTCTCCATAGTAATATATATATATATATATACAGAGGCTCACCACTTCAGTTTAGTTCTAGCTGCTTAAGCGAGCACATAGAGCTAACTGATTTTATCAGAAATGCCATCAAAAAGCTACAAGCATTCTCCAGATGCATTCTGCTATGCCTGTAGCCAATTTATCATGACAAGAGCAAAAAAGTACTCTGTGACAGCATCTGCTAAAATGTGTAAAGCCTGCAACACATACTTCGACATGCCTGTCGGGGATCAAGACAAAAACTGGGCATCTCATTTCACCTGCGAAAAAAACTCTAGAAGGTAAGACATACAATTTTTGCTTGCTTGAATAGTAAGATTTTATATTATACAAATTTTAGACCTTTTAAAATTTAATTATCTTTTTTTTTAATATCCAACAGTATAGAAAAAATATCACATATGAAATATTTTGCATGAATCTCTAACACATTAGTTGTGGATGAAATAAATTTATTCTTTGCTCTTTTGCAGGATAGTACAGAGGGGAAAAAGAGAGCCATGAAGTCCTCTATTCCTAGAATTTGGCAATGAACCCACTGACCACTCAAGAAATTGCTACTTTTGCATGGTGGCCCCTTCCAAATGTTGGGCTGGCAAGAATGCATCAGCTATCATGTATCTGGACCTTCCATCATCCATCTCCCCAGTACCACACTGCCCTGAGCTCTCTGCACCCACTCCGCCACAAAAGAAAGCAGCCATCCTCAGAAGAGAGCAGCAAATCAGAAGAGGAGATAGACATTGAAAATCCAGATTACAATTTTAGAAGTGCAACTGGTAAGAGAAACCCATAATACCCCAACCAAAGAGACTTCAATGACTTGATTAAAGATCTTGTTCTAACAAAGTTGAATGCCAAGCTTTTGACATCTAGGCTCAACAAGTGGGATTTGTTAGATAAAAGTGTGCAAGTCACAAGTTAGAGGAAGTGTCACCGACATTTTACAAGCTTCTTCACTCGTTAAGATGGGCTCTGCTTCTACCACAATGTATCTGGTCCGTTCTAGGCAACTGGAATTACCTGCAACCCAAATGAATGGTGCCTCTTCAGTGATACCTCATCTAGAAACCTCAAAGCTGTACTACTCTATAATGAAATAAGTATACATCTCTTACACTGGCTCATTTGATGCACCTCAAAGAGGAATACAACAGTGTCAAGACTTTGCTAGAAGCCTTGAAATATGACGAGTATGGCTCAAAGATTACCAGAGACTTCAAAATAGTGGCATTCCTGATGGGTCTTCAAGGGGATTTACCAAGTTTCCCTGTTATCTTTGCCTCTGGGACAGCAAGGACAGTGCAGCATACTACAACAGGAAGCACTGGCCACAATGAACCAAGTTCTATGTGGGAAGGCACAACGTCAAGTGTGAGCCACAAGTGGACCTCCAGAAGATGTTGTTCCCACCACTGCATATAAAACTGAATCTTATGAAACCATTTGTCACAACTCTTGATAAGGAGTCTGCAGCCTTCAAG